>QLNU02015003.1:147997424-148010929 GCA_006491805.2 Dysdera silvatica
TGAATTAGCCCTTCCCTTCCGCCTTTCTATCCGTGCAGCAAATATTAATTTGCCTCATAAATAGAAAGCCCAGCCTGCACCACTTGAAGGTGGGGTAGGACACTAGGTTACTGGCCTGACCGGTTCCACACATCGTCACATGCGTTCAGCGTGTGGGTCTCCTTCCAGTTAGATACCAGCAACCCTTTTGCAGGCCATATATATATATATTGGAGCAGAATAACCCGCTTCTTATTACAACTCTTCCTTTGCACCATGGGTGGGTTTACAATTTTGCCGCCCCTAGACTAAGCTATTTTTTTTAGCCGCTCCTTCCTAATCCCCAAATCAGTGGTAGGAACATAAACATCGTTGCATTCAATATACGTCAAAAACTTTTGTATTGAGAGGGCTTTCGAATGGCGGAAGCTATCACTACGCCCAGAGGTGGTTTTTGCCGTTCTAGGCAGAACAATAAAAGGCCACCCCTCTCAAATAGATATTTATTTTCATTTTAGAAAATGCACTGGCAACAACACAACAAAAAGTTTCATAATTTGATACCATTTTTCAAATTTTGCCGCCCTAGTGTATAGGCTAGTAAAACCCATTGGGAAATACGTAACTGCGTTGTACGTACACACATCTATGACTATTGGTCAATTATGACTATTGGGGACACAGGCCCTACTTGCATTGCCCCCCTCCTCCCTAACATGCGTATAACGATTGCATATAAATCTGAAAAATGTATGCGCCCCTATTCCTATTAGAAAATGTAGATAAAAATATGATTTTTGATCTTACTTTTTCACGCCAAAGTCGGATGTCAAAGAGTGCGCTTACGTAGCTGAAGTTGTGGGAATTTTGGTAAAAGTAGCAAATAGTGTGTGGCATTAGCACACCGATTTCGTGTTTTTGGAAGCATTGTGGCTCACGCTAATGGTATTCGTGATCATTTGATCAAGATGCAAATAGACGAAAAATAAAGTATAACATACTCTATAAACATAACATCCCCACAATTTTGAAGCCATTTATGATGGAAAGCAGCCAAATTATGTCTTAATTAATCAGTGAGATTTCAAGACCGGCAACAACAAAAAGGAGTTGAGTTTAGTTATTCTGAAAGTTGCAGTTGTGGTTATAATTGTAGTAATTGGATACCAGTAGAATTATAGGCCGGAATATCAGCCGCCATTTTCCTGCACACTTCTAGTTTCATTTACCTTGGCGATAAAGGTTTTCAGTTTTGGAGCAATGATCGCTATTTTGGCATAAAAATAATCAACAATTCGCGATTATCCGACTATTGTAAACATTGGCGCAACTTTTAAGATGTCGCCAATAAAAACAATTTGCAACCCTAACTTAGTTTCCGATTAATGTAAAATTATAATGCAAATAATCAAAACAAACTTATACTGTACATGATAGCTGTACATGACTGCCAGATATCCAAACATTCTATGTTTATTCCTCGAATGATTAGAACAATTCCCAGCGGAACACTCACCCATTTCACCTTATTTTATTAAAAATAACACACTTGTAAATCACTCAACTTTAACACAGCAGTGAATAGGATCACGTGATACGATGGTAAGAAAATGGCGAATATATGCCAGCTCTCTTTTCACAGGGGAGCCTGGAGGGTTGGCGGAAAGTGGAGGGGCTGCAAATCGATCAGATCATTTTCCAACGGAACTTACAAAATTATAAAAATTTACATACTGGTTAAACCAGCTTTTCTTCCTAGGATTACCACGGATCTCTTGGTTCTTGCGAGATATCGTGAGGTGTTGAGCAAAATTTTGACCACGAATTACGTATTTATTTACCAAAGCGTAAGAATAGGTTTCACATCATATTCTTTTTTTTTTTTAAAGTAACATTTCCTTGGCACATATATTTGTTCATGTAATATTTTACAGTTTTGTGTTTATAAATATAAGGTCATTTGTTTTATGCGATTGAAAACTTCTGCATGAGGTCTCTTAAACAAGAAGTTTGGGTAAGTGCATTTGGAGAGAGGAATGTTCCATGCTCTGATTGGTTGCTTTTAACCTGAGGGTGAGGTCTATATATAAACAAATTTTACAATGTTTGTATTTACTTTTTATAAAATTCATACCTGAAAACAAATCACTCTTACCTGAATCAAAGAAAAGGTTAATGATGGAGACCCCCCATGCCCCCGCTTCTGGGTAAACCCCTCGCTGTCCGTTTGAATAGAATTATTATTATTAGTTATGCCTGAATAGTTGAAATGTAATGACGTCATCATTCTAGGCCACACCTTCATAGATCAGGTTGAAAGCAACCAATCAGAGCATGGAATATTCCTTTTTGTTTGTTTGTTTGGCTTTTTTATGGCGCAAGAGCATCTGGGCTATACTGTTTTCAAACGCTTCTATTTGGATCCTTCCAGCCTTCTGATCAAATTGACTATCAAACCGCTTCATAAACTTATTCTTAGAAGCTTCTCTAAAACTGAACCCCTGATCCTTAGAAAATCTTACATTTATTCTAGATCATTGGACATCGATGCAACCTTATCTGGAAATACAGTGCCGCTCGCTCGGCCAACTTTTCCAACATTCATATATGTGCACCCACACCGTTTGAATCCGGATTCCGGCTGGAGCGGACACTCGGCACATTGCTCTTTTCTTTCATTTTTCGCTATCACCCCTCCCCTCCCCCCTCTTTATCTTGTCTCCAAGGTTATTGCTCTGATTATTGCCCCTAGTTTTGCCTCGAATCGATGGATCGGTTTTGATTGGATTAATTGCCTTTTTCAGTTCCCCCTCTCCCCCGCTTTCTCCCCCCAGGCTTTTCACTTGCAATGGCCGTGTGTCTGCTTCCAAAGAATGTATTATCGCCTGTCTATGGGCGCCAATGACTAACACCACTATACATTTTTATAGTTTAAAATTGCATCGCTTTTTGAGATTATTGTAGAGTTACAGCTCCATATATTCATATGTATATATGCAAAATTGCATCGTAGTGAGCGTTATGACTCCCCCCCACCCCCATCAAACCCTCTCTGTGTACGCTATTTTGCGACAGATTTAACTGCAGCGGTTGCAATTGCTGCTCCAGACCTTGCACACTCGTTGCCCACTTCTTCACCATAAAGATTTAATGGACAACAAATTTGGAGAACCAATCAAGAGAGTCCGAGGAAGTCTAGGAACAAGAAAGAAATATTTCCGAGAAGCATGGGCTTAAACTTATGTGGGACTCCTTCCCTCGTAAATTTTAATAAGGTGTGTGCCCCCCCTCCCCCCAACAATCTGCCAAAATTTGAAAAAAAAAATGAAATTTTTAGATTACGAGAATGTGTTTGATGCATTTTAAACCCTGATTATGCATTGGGGTTCTTTCTTCTAACTCAAATTCAGACTTAATAACTTTATAACCTCCCATTTATAACTAACTGATATAAAAGCTCTTCCTGCATCTTACGATGACTCAGAAAAATTCGTTAAACATCCCTGGGGAAATTCCGATAAAGGAGATGTAAGCCTTGATTGCTGAAAATGACTAATTTCCGTTCAGAAGTGTCTGTTGTTGTTGAAACCCTTGAACTACTCACTCACAAAGGAACGGGGGAATGGGGATGCGTATCACATTAAGATGCCTAATTCAAGCGGATGTAGACGAGTGTCACAAATCTAAAAGTATATTGTAGGATATGAAAAAGATTTTTGTGTGAAATTCATCTTCACCAGCAAAATTTTTTTTTTTTTTTTTCCCACAGTTCGTTAGAGTTTTAACTTGGAAAAACCAAAATATCGTACAATGGGATATATGGGTAAGGATTTGCCTTATGCCCAACAAAACCTCAATCCGGCCCTGCGTAAAACAGATGTGATTATTTTAAAAAAAAATGCTGACCCGCCTATGGAAGACGCAGGGACGTGTAGCTAGATGCTGTTTTTCAGGGAGAGCTCAGAAAGCTACAAGGGAGGTTTCGTTAAGGTTTTGATGTACTCCAATTTTTATTTATTTTTTCATAATACTAAATATATAAGTAGACTAATATATTTAACATTAATGAATAAATTTCTTAACATAAATTTTGCATTGAAAACTTATAGAGCCATAATAGAATCTATAACTTCTCCCTCTTCCTACCGACATGATGAAGATTTGAATATTTTGTAAAAAAACAAACAAAACAAACATGCTATGCATGAAATTTACCATAGAAATCTGTTTTGAATATATTTTTAAAATCAAAAAACATTGTTGCGTATAATTATGTAGGAAACGAAAAAGTTAAAACAAAATTCTACAATATTTTATTTTGAAAAAATATATATATTTTACAGGGGTGGAAAGCTTAGATAACTACCTGACCCCCGCAAAATATCGGGAAATTTTATTTTATGTTTTTTCTCCAACGTTCAGACCATTTTTTTTCTGTAGGATTCTTTCGGTATCTGTCAGATAAAAGTGAATACTTATCAGTCATTTGGCGTAGGGGCCAGGTGCTTAGCAATTCAAAATTTACGAGGATGAAACAAAGTCAAGTAATTGAAAGTTTAAAAAAGGACCAAGTAATTTGGCTTTAAGGAGAACAATATTGTTTGTTATCCAATGGTGGTCTTGAACCCCCGAACCAATCATTTTTCTACGCCATTAGTAGGGAGGGGCATCATGTTAAGCGATTAACCCAGGAGAGACCTATGTGGAAGGCCTTCGTTTAGCCGTGGATAAATACTAGTTAAATATGATGATACCTAGATTATATAAAATATATTGAAATGCGTATACGTAGATAAAATATACTCGTAGATGATTGTAAGTACTTGTAAATGCTCGTAGGCACTCCTTGATATTAGTACAAAATAGAGGGTTAAGAGTTTAAAAAAAATCTTCTTCTTGCATGTATTTTCAAGTACTCGTTTAAACGTAAACAACAAAATATTTTAATATAAAAAAAGTAAAGAAAGGCTAAGGGGAAACGATCATTATATTTAACTATCAACTATATTATATGAATTAACTATCAGTGCAATAGGTCTATAAATGATGTTGTAAATAATAATTAATAATTTTCACAGGTATTAAATTACTGAAAATTATTTTTACATAACAACAGTTTGACCCTTTGAGATGGGATATACCAAAGCATCAGATATATCTTCCATGTCCCTTGAACTTTGACATATAATCAGTTGGTATGGAAGATTGATATATCAAAGTTCGCATATGGCGAATATTTTCGCGGCCCTTTCCAGCTTCGTTATATGCGAGTTCGATTATATTTAACATTTGGCATTCAAATATGTTTAACATATAGCATTTTCTCATAAACATTCAGTTATAATTTGGGTGAAATTGAATCATTTGGTTTATTGTGAACTAGTAAGCTTTTAAAAACGTGTAAACTAATTTCCATTTTTCGATGTAACGAAAAATTGCACTTTCAGAAGGAAACGTCAATTTCAGATGCCAATTTTGAATAATTTGAGTTCCGAGTATCGTTAAATTTAGAGAAGGTCGATTTTAGATAATGTCGATTTCAAATAACGTCGATTATAAATAACGTCAATCTCAGAATGCGTTTGTTTTAGTAAACGTCAATTTTAACCAATGCCCCTTAATGATAACATCAGTTTTGCATATCATCAAATTTGAAGAACACCTAATTTAAGATAATGTGCATAATAAATAATTCCAGTCTCAAAATTGTACATTTTAGAAAACGTCAATTTCAGTCATTGTCTATTTCAGCAAACGTCCATTTCAGTTAATGTCTATTTCAGAAAACGTTAATTCTAGTTAATATCTATTTCAATTAATGTCTATTTCAGAAAACGTTAATTCTAGTTAATGTCTGTTTCAATTAATGTCTATTTCAGAAAACGTTAATTCTAGTTAATGTCTATTTCAATTAATGTCTATTTCAGAAAACGTTAATTCTAGTTAATGTCTATTTCAATTAATGTCTATTTCAGAAAACGTTAATTCTGTTACACGTGTCTATTCACTAATGTCTATTTCAGAAAACGTTAATTCTAGTTAATGTCTATTTCAATTAATGTCTATTTCAGAAAACGTTAATTCTAGTTAATGTCTATTTCAATTAATGTCTATTTCAGAAAACGTTAATTCTAGTTAATGTCTATTTCAATTAATGTTTATTTCAGAAAACGTTAATTCTAGTTAATGTCTATTTCAGAAGACGTTAATTCTAGTTAATGTCTATTTCAATTAATGTCTATTTCAGGATACGGCGGTTTTATGAAATGCAATGGCGGATCCAGGATGTCGTTACGGGGGGGGCGCAGTTTCGGGGCCCTCACCAGGAAAATTTTTAGTTTTGGACTATTAAATAGTTTAGGTAAATGTTGTTATATTACTAGCCTTCCTTTATCTTCACCAAAATATTTAATTTATGACAATGAAGTAGAGTTGGGCTTTTCTTTAATTAAACTATATGGTTTAGGGTAGATTATAGTCAAGTATGACAGAAGGATAACCTAGTAAAGGAGACATATACAATAACCAAAATGATAATTTACAATGTAATTAATAGAACAAGTTTAAATTTAAACTATAAAAACATTGTAATTATTTCACTTTTTTTTATAATGACAACTTTTAAAAAAATTAGGTTTAGTAATTTATGTTACTTATTTTTATTATATTTTTATGTGGGTGTTGAAAATTATTGTGTAGTTTAGTAAGCTAAGTGCAAAGTCAAGCCATCTTGGTTTCTTTGAAAATTTGTCAATCACTTTATTTACATGAATATTTTTGTGGGTGTGTATTAAAAGTTTCTCTTCTGTCATCCGCGTTCGAAGCCAAGTTTAAAGGCGCTTCAACTAACGCAACACTTGCTGAAAACATAGCTTTAAAGGGTGAGAAGCTCGTAAAGTCTTGTAAAAAGTCTTGCTCTCATTTCTTGAAGACTTAGAGAATTTGGACACCAGTGTAAGACTTTTGTTTATTACATTTGTAACAAACAACACATAAAATATCCTTCATCGTCTTTATTTTTTTCCTGTAAAATTTCGTTTGAAACAAAATCGTAAAAAAAAAAACGACGGTGGGGAGGCGTTTTCCCCTCCGCCCCTCCCTGGATCCGCCAATGGTGAAATGTCAATTTTAGAAAACGTCGATGTCGATTAATGTGTCTATTTCAGAAAATGTTAATTCCAGTTAATATCTACACCAGTTAATGTCTATTTCAGGAAACGGCTGTTTTATGAAATGTCAATTTTGGAAAACGTCGATTTCAGTTACTGTCTATTTCAGAAAACGTTAATTCCAGTTAATGTCTATTTCAGGAACGGCAGTTTTATGAAATATCGATTTTAGAAAACGTCCATTTCAGTTACTGTCTATTTCAGAAAACGTTAATTCCAGTTACTGTCTATTTCAGAAAACGTTAGGTATTGATTTTATGGACGGCTGTTTTATGAAATATCAATTTTAGAAAACGTCCATTTCAGTTCATGCCTATTTCAGAAAGCATCTGTTCTACAAAATGTCAATTTTAGATAACGCATATTCGATTTAAAAAAAATAAATAATTAGCACTCACTTTAGTAGATCCAAACGACTGAAGAGACAGTCAGAGAGAACTAAAATTGTGAGAAGGCACGCAAGCTGTATCAAAGCTATTTAAAAATGTTGGATTTTTCACATGCTGCTTGAACCATTGTGTGTTGTTGAACAACATGTTTCTATGACGACGGTCGATCCTAACATATCGATCCGAAGATTTACTCAGCATCCGTCTGGCACATCCTAGCGTAACTAAATAGTCACTAAAAAATTACGCAACGTACATATATTGCTTTCTATTTTCGGTGGCGTACCATAGTACTGCGATTTGACATCATGTGATCCACTAAAAGATTAAAGCTTCATTTATTCAGGAGCATACATTCCCCAGTGTTATCCCCATGGTTTCTAACTAATAGGTTTACCTCATCCCTCCATGGTCTTACAAAATATGACAAATCTTTGAGAAGAAACAACGAGGTGACACAACATTTCTGCAAAAGACAAGATAAAGAAATAATAACGAGAATTAACGAAAGTCAATAAACAAATTCGCCATTTTCAAGAATGAACAAGCAGAACTTCATGAAACGTGTCATCAGAAATTACGATGCAGAAATTAAATGTCAGAAATTGTGATGCAAGACATCAGAAAATTTAATTATGAGTGCTACTTCAAGAACAAACAAGAACGTTACGAAAAAGGGATAAAAGGATTATTATCTATATAATCCATATAATATATCCCATCTGGGAGGGTGGGGGGATAATGCAAAAAGAGAGAGAGAGAGAGAGAATATTATTTTTTTTTACATACATATTTTGTAATGAAGGCGTATTCAAAAGGGTATAATAACATCATGGAAAATTAAATAAGAAAAGCGTAGTATTAGAGTGATAAAATATTGATATGTATAGTCCTTCGCATAGTAGAGATTGCTGACACATTTGAAGAATGGGGATTTTAATCAATGTACTTCACTGGTTTTTTCTTACATTTCATGACTTAAGGATAGCTTATGCTGTGCCAAGTCCAGATTAGGTCAAGTACGACCGGTCCTAGGGGCCCTGAAGGGGCCCCTTGATGTTATTTAAGTTCAAGCGGTATATTAATCTTGTTTATTTACAAATATCAGAGAAATTTTCGTTACTGGTAAGCGCGGATGTCGAATATATTGAATTTCAAAGAAAAATTCTTGATTTATTGACTGAATTCCTTGTATATTTCTTTTAAAGTCATGTTATTGTGATGCCAATCATTTGGTGATTAGCACAGCATGAAAATTTTCAATTCGACTAAAAAGTTAGGGGAAAGGGGTAAAATATCATTGCAGGTTGATTTCAACACCGTTTTATCTACTTAGTTCTGTTCACTATTATTCTCCAAGAATTTTGTAATGTATAATCATCTGCTCTGTTATTTAATATTAATATTCACTTTGTATGGACTTCTTGCCAAAATAAACGCTTCAAATTTCAAGTGAATATTGCAGAGAAGTTGGGGGCACATTTTTTAGAGGTTTATTTTCTACTTGTTGCCTAGAGTCCAAGAAATCTTCATCTGTCACTGTCCGGAATCCCAAATCTGTTTCGCATGGGCATAAAAATCCCGGACAACTGGTCCGTAGAAAAAAAAACGCAATCACTGTATCCCTGTTGGAATCAAACAGACTTAGTTGCATGGAAACGCGCTATACCTACATATATCATTGCAGGACTGCAGCTTAACCGAGGAAGCAATGAAGAAATTGAAATCAACGAAAAGGAATATAGGATGAAATGGGTTTAGATATTGTTTTAAAGTAAAAACCGTTAATAAAAATAGAGTAAATTTGTTGTAAGGAGGAATGATCGACGATGAACAACTGGAAGCCTTATATGGATACCAGGAGGCTGCAAAAAATCAAAGGATTGTCTCCAAACATGGTAAACGGATGGAAATGAAAACGTTGATTGAAATAACACGAAGCTGTATAAATGCGCAGTATTAGCGTGTTAGTCTAACGTGCGAAAAACCTGAATTTGAATCCAAATGGTTCAGAACGCTTGCTGCTTTTCCACCAATCCGGTGTTTTATTCCCTACGCGGCGGAGGTCTAGATTCCACGAAGAATGTTACTTATTGACAGACCAGAACCTTAGCCTTACTGTATAAGACACAAACAAGCAAATCATATGGAAATGATTGCAGTGGAGGCTCGCTAATGCGGCCTCGAGTTCTAGTGTAAAAAGGGGCGGGGTCATGCTTCTATGTGACGTTACGAAAGAGAATTAGTTAATGAAGAATTACATTCTTTTTTTTAAGCATTCTGAGTAATCCGACACCCCTCCATGCACGGAATGGCCGGAGTAGCAAGAGCCTATCGCAGTTCGGAACCAACACACATACAGGGTGTTTCAAAACTAATGGAGCAAACTTACAGGGGTGATAGAACACACCGAAAAGAACATTTTTCATCATAGAATGCATGGTCGCAATTGAAGAGGTTTCGCGCTAGAGGGCGCTTTCAGATATTAGAGGACTCTACAGCCACGCTTATGAAAAAGCGGCGGTTTTCGTACGCAAGGTCATTAGCGACTCGGAATGGATCAGCATAGCAATGTAGAGAAGGCGCATATTCGCCTTGTCTACGGTCTTTTGTCTACGGTCGTACGGCACTTTGTTTACGGCCTCGTCAATGGTAATGGCAAGGAAGCGCAAGGTTTTACCTTTCGCTTCCCAGTATGATTTCTTGATGGCACAGCCAACTGTCTGAAAAAGGATCATTCAGTGCTGCGATGCACGATACATGTTGTGGCCAGTACCATATTTCCCAATAGGTTATGCTAGGCTATAGACTAGGGAGGCAAAATTTTTTGTATTGAGTCTGATATAATAAAATCGATGTCATATGATGATATAACCATCCGTTTTGCCTAGCAGAAAGCTAGACATCATGCTCTCCACTTAAATACCAGTGTTCGATAAGCTTTCATTTATTTATTTATTTATTTTTTGATAAACTTAAAATTTATCTCAATAAAGTCGAATTTGATTTATTTTATACCAAAAAAAAATTATACCCTAATATAATTTAATATTGTTTAATGTTTATGTTTCAATTTATGAGCTTGTTTTTCTATATATTTGCTGTCAATAGTTTTTGGCATATATTGAATGTAACAATTTTTATGTTCCTACCACTGATGGGGGAGGGGAGGCGGATGAATAGGAAGGGGCGGCAAAAAAGTAGCATGGGGCTGTAAAGGTAGCATAGAGGCGGAAAACATTAGCATAGGGGCGTCATAAAGTAGCCTAGGGGCGGCAAAATGTTTAATTTGCCCATGGTCATGACAGAAGCGTCAGAACGCCGGTTACGTCAGAAGAGATTCTATATGAGCTGATTAATGTTTGTTCTTGTGATTTAATTTGTAAATTTATTTGATATCTGCAATTTTGATTTCATTTTGTATATCAAGCAGTTGTTGACATTTTGTTTTGTCTTAACGAAAGCTTAATTTGACGTTTTATGCACATCCCGCTTTTACATTGGAGCAAGATTGCGTGTATGTCGAGAAACAGAAATCGCCCTGTAGCGCGTAACCTCTCCACTTGCGACCATGCATTCTACGATGAAAATCGTTTGTTTCCGTGTGTTCTATCACAACTGAAAGTTTGTTTCATTAGTTTTGAAACACCTTGTAGATGGAAGTCCTGATACACATACAGTTGCCCTAGCAGGATGCTGTTGATAACGACATAAATACTATCATTTCATAACGTCATTGATTTGTATTTATGTCATGGTATCACAGTCTTTCATGCAATATTATTTAGGTGGAACGAAGTGTCAATTCGAAATCGAAAAGCATCGATTATCGAAGTTAATCGAAAAGTATCGATTCTCAAAATCGAAAAGTACAGATTCTCGAAATTAATCAAAAAGTATCGATTATCGAAATTAATCGAAAAGTATCGATTCTCGAAATCGAAAAGTATTGATTATAGAAATTAATCGAAAAGTATCGATTCTCGAAATCGAAAAGTATTGATTATAGAAATTAATCGAAAAGTGTCGATAATCGGAATTAATTGAAAAATGTCGATTATCGAAATTAATCGAATCGAAACCCGATAATCAGTAGCACATATAATCCAACACTGAAATAGGTTTCAGATGAGCTAAAAATAATTCAATTAAAACGAACATTGCATTCATGCCATAAAAGTGTATATAATTAATTAAATTTAATACAATTCTTTGAAATACCGATTTTAGACTAACACAATATTGATTTTGTGCCGATAATGAGGATCATTTTCTTGCTATCAAAGATGGTTCCAAAGCTTAAATAGTTCTGATACTCGATCTCTTGCTGTGAATGAAACAGATTTGATATTGAATTTCACTTTTCGAAGTAGTTCCACAAAGCATTCACAGCAGGCCTGTAATCAGGATGAAGGAGCAACCAGGGCAGTGCAAAGAGCGTATGGGTCCCAGGGCAGTGCAAAGAGCGTATGGGTCCCAGGGCACCCGGGGACTCACGAGTATAAAATAATTGCCAGGAGAGGAGAGAATTAGAGAGTTCAGAGGTGGAGAATTTAGACATTATTTTACAATAAACCCAAATAAATTTGATGCTCCTCTGATTTATTTTTATTATTTTTTTAGTTTATTGCAATTACAAATACTGTAATATTAACATATATCAAAGCTTATATTTAAAGTTTTATGGAGGTGGGTGGAAAGAGTACCTATGGCGCTCTTATGTATGCCTTCTGGTCCTATTGGAAAATTCCTAACTATGAGGGAAAATGTTAATATTTGATTATATATCGATGGGGCAACTGGGGCCGTGCCCCTGCCGGCCCCGGCTTGCCTACAGGCCCGATACACAGACATAACAACAATGTCGGATTAAGGATTCTGTAAGTCCTAGAGTGGAAGAAGAGAACAAGTCCCTAAAAAATATGGCCTCCCCGATATTCAGTCAAGAAATTTTGAGTTTGTTTTCTTTAAAATTCATTATGTATAATATTCAGGTTTATCGATAATGAAACTTGAATATCTTGACAGAAACAAGACTAAAATAACTTTTAAAATTAAATAATATCAAGTCTCGTCAAGGATATCAAGGAAATCCCCAAGATCGCTGGGTCGTAGGCCCGGCCCTGTTTGGCCGATACGTAAATCTGGCACTGCATACAAATGTTCAATGTCCTGAATATTGACCTGTCGTGTCTAAAACTATCAAGCTGCTGGTTTTTTTTTTTTTGACACAAGAACACACAATAGCCATGTGCCATTTTAAATTAATTAAAAAATATCCGTAAATGGATGACAGATGACAATAAAAAATATGAAAATTTTCAGTATTGATTAGATTATATAATATTTGTTACCAGGTCGTAAAATATTTATAATTTTATTGCTGTATAATTACAACATACAGTAATTTACAAAATGAAATTGATGAAACTAGATGTCATAAAATACATAAAACGACCCGTTTTATTCAAATTAAAGGATTTTTTCGTTTATATTTTGGATTAAAGCGCAAACACATCAAAGCTTTATGGAATGAAATTTGAAGACATTTATATTTAGTTCAAATTTGAAAAATCAATGATTAATTAAAAGGAATAGAAGACAAAAAAATTGTTATAACTGTTTAATTTAAATGGTTCTAAAACAAAAAATATAGGTTAAAAGAAAAAAGGAAAAGGGTGGAAATTACTTTTTGCAATCTGTCTGGAACGAATTCAAAAAGCTAATTTGAACGTAAAGGAAATTAAGAAATATATATAGTAAGGTCCTTGACTCTTTTAAATTTACTTTGCATTTAAATTGAGTGATTCCATATGGGAATTTTAATTAAATTGGCTGAGACATTTCACTTAAATTAAAATTATACAATTTTTGAAGAGAAAAGTACACGAAAGAAAAGATTAATTTTCTCAGTATTCCGTACGAATTAAATTTTAAACCGATTTTCATGTCGATTTTTATATTCGTT
>QLNU02015003.1:148011029-148022404 GCA_006491805.2 Dysdera silvatica
ATTGTTGATTATATGAATTATATTGTTGATTATATAATTAAGTCAAACTTGTTGTGCTCCCACTTTGACGTGTGGAAACTAAACATTTTATTTTATTACATTTCGTATTTTTTAACTTTTTTCCGAGAAGAAGGAACAATAATAAGAAGTCATGCGCTCGTGTTTTCAAAGCTTCTGGGTTTTGTCAAAACGAGATTATTAAAGTATTATTTTATAGCGTTCGAATTTAGGTATATTTTCTCTGTCCTGTCATGCTACCTCCTAATACCGCCATAAAATGGTGACCCGGACGTGATGTTTAAAACACCTTCTGAATTTCATCAACGATCTATCGCTGGATTAGCTGACGTTCTAAATGAATTTCAAGAAATCGTAAGTGTCAGTTTACTTAGTCGCATTTTACAGCCGTCGGATATCGCCAGTATCGTTCCATATCACAACGCCAAGCAGAAGAATTAGCCATCATCACATTGCCAAGGTAATTTTTTTAAGTCGTCAATAATCACCAAAATTTCTTTTTCCTTATACAAACGTCTTTCAAATTAACAACATGGGCGACAATACAGACCCGTCACTCGAATTGTCATGTGTCCCCTTCAAAGCACTGTCTTTTTGGAAAAACAATACAAAACTTGGGTTTCGTCAGCTGGAAAGCCAGTTCATTACTTTGGGTATTAAAGACAACCGAACGAAATTCCACTGTGCTGTAGCAGCTCTTGAACCAGAATTACTTTTGAGGGTGAGCGACATCATAAGAGACCTTCCTAGGGATGCCTATCTCGCACTTAAAACACGAATCAACGAACAATTTGCCCAGTCGAAGCAGCCAGGCACCAGACACTTTTGCAGAATTTGACACTCGCAGATAAAACGCGAAGTATGCTGCTCCGGGATATGCAAGAGCTATCGTCTGGTAAACTGAATGACTCTATGCTTCGAGGACTTTGGCTGGGAAGTCTTCCTCTCAACGAGAAGCAGATTTTGTCTGAAAATCTCGAACTAACCCGAATTGCTTATAAAGTTCATGAAGTAGCAGGGTTGAATGGGAGTATTACCAAAGTATAACGACCCTCAGAATCTTATCGCACGGACAACACTTTACAAGAATAACTTAGTCAATTAAGAAAGAAAGTTAGACAACTAACAAGCTTAATTTATAGTCGTTCGCCCAGTCGCGGCAGACGAGCTCCAATTGTCCAATGGCAACGAGACAACTCCAAAAATTCGTACCTAAATGATAACCCATGCTGGTACCACAGAAAATTTGGTGATAACGCCCGGAAATGCAGAGAACCATGTTTATGGTCGGAAAAAGCGGAACCACGAACAATGTGACGGGATTGGACGTGAGTGAGAATAGAGGCCGTCTTTTTGTTAGGGATAAAATCTCGAGTCACAAATTCCTGGTGGACAGTGGTGTAACTTTGTCTGTATTCCCCAAATACTACGCTAAAAGATCGTGTACAAAGGATTTATTTCTATACGCTGCGAACTGTATGAAAATAGACATATGGGGTACAATAGAAATACAGTTAGATTTCGAATTACATAGAAGTTTTTCATAGAAATTTGTAATAGCAAACGTCTCTAAACCAATTGTTGGTGCTGACTTCGTGAAACATTACAATCTCTTAATTGATGTTAGGAATAAATGCTTAATTGACAGGATTACGCTACTCATGACTAAAACTGACACAGTCAATACACTTGTATCGCATCTGATAACGTTATCAGGAAATTCGTGTTATCACGAAATTTTAGCCAAGATATCCTAATATAATAAATCCTTCGTTAGTAAGCCTTAATGTAAATAATTTAACTAGCCACTGCATTATCACGCATGGCCCACCTGTGTTTGCATAAGCCAGACGTTTATCACCTGAAAAACACGCATTCCTAAAACGAGAATTTAAATCCCTGATGTCTCAAGTTATCATTCGGCCTTCGAAAAGTCAATAGAGTAATCCAATCCACCTTGTCCCCAAGGGAAAAAATCTTGCAGGAAAGAGAAAATATACCTAAATTCAAACACTATAAACTAATTATAGTCGTCTGTCGATATTTGCGAGATTAAATTCCACGAATTAACTCTACGCGAATAGCAAAATCGAAACTATATGCGTAAAGGAGAGTTAACGCTCATAATAATTGTCTTGCATATTGAATGCTGTACATTACTACAATATATTTACGAAAAAATTTAGAAAAAATAAATATGTTTTACTTAATGTCATTTTTGTATCCTATTTATTCTTGTACAAACTAAAAAAGGTGAGAAACCACATACTTTAATATATAGTAACAACACCCTAAATGTTCACATATGCGTATATCCTTTTATTGTTAGTACGTTATACAGCAATCCTATACGTATTAGTATGTGTACATTATCTTTTTGGAAACGCCCTAAATGTTCACATATGTGTATATCTTTATCCGTTTACTGTTAATACGTTATACAGTAATCCTATACGTATTAGCATTTATACATTATCTTTTTGGAAACACCCTAAATGTTCACATATGTGTATATCTTTATCCCTTTACTGTTCGTATGTTAGACTGTAATCCTATACGTATTAGTATGTATACATTATCTTTTTGGCAACACCCAAAATGTTCACATGTGTGTATATCTTTTTATCCCTTTACTGTTAGTATGTTATACAGTAATCCGATACGTATTAGCATGTATACATTATCTTTTTGAAAACACACTAAATGTTCATATATGTGTATATCTTTATCCCTTTACTGTTAGTACATTATACAGTAATCCTATGCGTATTAGTATGTATAAATTGTCTTTTTGGCAACACCCTAAATGTTCACGTATGTGTATATCTTTATCCCTTTACTGTTAAGACGTTATACAGTAATCCTATACGTATTAGTATGTATAAATTATATTTTTGGCAACACCCTAAATGTTCACAGATGTGTATATCTTTATCCCTTTACTGTTAAGATGTTATACAGTAAGCCTATACGTATTAGTATGTATACATTGGTTTTTTGGCAACACCCTAAATGTTTACATACGTGTATATCTTTATCAGTTTACCGTTAGTACGTTCTACAGTAAGCCTATACGTATTAGTATGCATATATTATTTTTTTGGCCTAAAAATTTCAAATTTTGCTAGAAATTTATTTTTGAGAATTTAAAAAAAAAGCTCAAATAGAAAGGGGCGACTGTATTGGCATTCGAAAGTAGTTATGCTGTTGACTTTTCGCATTATTTTTTCCAGAATTTTGAATAATTATTATAATTCAGTTAGTTATTAAGTTATTTATTATTATTATCATTATTATAAAAAGTTTATAACTCGGGTCCGCGCACACACAAATTATTTCAAGGCGGTTGATTTCGCATGACCCTGATAATTCGAAACCCTGTTTTTCGATCTTGATCATCTTAGTAGCCGAAATCTGGATTTGTAATGGATTTTTTTCACCTAAAAACTTTCAAATTTCTCGAATTGTTCTAATTTAAACAACATTTAAGAATCCCCTTAAATTTTATTTATTTAATTCATTGCTTAAAACAGCAATTTTAATATGTTATTCGCAGGGGCGTGTGAATTTCTGGTGGTCTGTTACACAATGGGGGGCTTGAGGCCCCTGAAATCCAATTTTCCTTCCCCCACTGAGTACTTGATAGGCCCGTGAATAATAATTCAAAAAATGAATGGTGGTAAAAATAACAGACAGAAAATTTTAAGAGACTGTTTTATTTTCGGCTAAAATTTAGGTAATTTTCAAGTCTGGAATTTATTCTCTACTCCCCCCCCCTCCCCCATGTTCGTCCCTGACCTTTGGAAATATCATAACAAATTACAGTACTTGAATTTGGCGATTTACCATTTAACTAACGGTGGAAACAGCTGTAAGTCCTGGGTGTGTGTGTGTGTGGGGGGTAAATTACCTCCCTCCAACCCGACGCCCGGCACACAGAATTCATTTGAAATTTTCATTTTGAAAAGGGGGGGGCCCCTTTCCCTCAGTTATGTTAATGCATTTAGCCATTAGCTATGTTTTAGCTATTTTGTTTACTAAAAGGCCGTTCAGTAGCTGAATATAGCAGAATTGGCACTAGACTGGCATTGAACGAAGGATCTCAGCCTTAGTTGGCGCCAATTTTCGAGCAACCCTTGCGCGCCATTGCTGCGCCTAGAATTTCAGAGGATGACAGTATTGTAGCCGGTGTTTTGACGAGACAAGCGTTTTAGTTTTCCTTGTGTTACGATGTCTCCACCAGTGGTAACGCACAGGCAATAATACATTTACCACTCAACATGTACATTGTCTGGATTAATAGTCACGAATTCATGAAGCCCAAACGGTGAGAAGACAATTGGACAATTTCTCTGCATCAATTTCGATTGATTGACGGATTGTTTTAGTCCAATCGGTAAGTTTTTTTATTGATTGTATCACCAACTTTTTCTCAAACAGCTGTTCAGGGTCAACTGATGGGTTGTCAATTTCATTTTGATGTTTTTTAATTCGCTGTTCAATTACCGATTTTAGAAATTGATTAAAAACAGAAATACGATACTAAAAATCTGATCAGTTTTGAGACGGATATATCTATTCTTCTCATATTGCTTAAAATTAAAGAAATTGACTGAGTTACCCCGACCATATCGATTTCATAAATACGTTTTTAATCGTATTCAAATTTATAAAGTTCACATTCAAATGTTTTTATTAAGAGATTTGTTACGGATAACGCTATCATCGCCTGTTACGTTTTTTTAATAATACATTATGTTCATAAATATGGAAGCCACCCACCTTGAGTCGTAAAATCCCTTAAAAGTGGACTAAAAACGAAAAAAAAAAAAAGTAACAACGTTATATAATAATATACACGAGGATATATATTTTGGCTTTACAATTTTTATAATAATAATAATAATGCAATCGTTTAATTATATAACTAATTTGTGAATGTTGTGCAAGAACCATAATTAATTGACAGTCATCTGTGATTTTGATAGTTTGTATAATAGCAATTGTTACTTTAATATTATTTATTTATTTGTTGTGCACTGAGGCTGAATATTAAACAGGAATTTATAGCAATCAATTTAATCCACAGCTATGCTAAAAGAAAGCACAAGGTTGAACATTGGTGTAACTAGGGAGGGGGGGGGGGGAGGAATAGCTTATCCCCCTCCTAAAATAGTTTACCCACTAGAAAATTGAAAATTACGCATTAATGTTATTGTTAAAAAACTGGGTTAGAGGCTATATCCCCCCCCCCACCCAAACTTGGGGCCAACTACGCCATTGATAGTGAGTTAAAATGATATTAGTAAGTTGTTTTAAACTGTGTTTTCTTGTTCTAGGTTTCTATAATAGTATATTTATGATTTATGCACATTTTAACGGCTAATAACTTTTTAAATAAAAGTTCTAAAATTAAAATGGATTTGGCAATGGATAGTTAGTAGTTATACTTTTATTTAATATGCAGTTACAATCAGTGACGCGGCGATTCAAAAATTATGTGTGAGGGGCTGAAGTGACTATAAAAGAAGTCCTATGATGCGGCGTTAGAAAAAATTATGTTTTGAAACCCAGTGGGGGGGGGGACCTGAGTTCCCCAAGACCCCCCTTTTTTACGCCACTGGTCATAAACTTCTTTTATATTGAGCAATTGTAATTTCTAATATTTCCGTTGAAATTTCTCATACACCTTGTGTTACTCTGCTTCTCAGATCATTTAAAGGAGTTGGCTTTGGTGCATAGATTAAACTCTTAAGAACTGAGAACAGAACTCAAGTTATAGAAGAAATTTCAACTGGGTTATTGTAAGCATGGGCGGATTTACCATTTTGCCGCCCCTAGGCTATTTTTGCCGCCCCAAGGCTATTTTTTTGCCGCCTTTCCTTATCCGTCCCTCCCCCAATCAGTGGTAGGAACATAAAAATTGTTACATTCCATATACGCCAAAAAAATTTGTCGACAATAAATATGTTGAGAAATCAAAAATTGAAACACAAACATTAAACAATATTAACTTATATTGAAGTATTATTTCTTTTTGGTATATAATAAATCAAATTCAATTTTATTGAATTTTTTTTTGATTTTGGCAAAAAATAAAACACACACTGGTATATTTGAATGGACAGCATGACTTCTAGCTTTCTTCTCGGCAAACATCTGATTATATATCATCGTATGATATTGATTTCGTTATATCAGACAGCACACAAAATTTTGCCGCCCTGGTCAATAGCCTATTGAGAAATACGACACTGACTGGAAGGTGTAATAAAAAACTTAGATTGTATTGACAAAGTTAGAGTACATGTGGAACAGCTTTAACTTATGAATGCACACAGGCCAGGCGCCACCATGTAGGCGAACTAGGCGACCGCCTTTGGCCACACCACGACAGATTTCTTTTAAGATAATATTGTAAAATAATTGGAATAAACTTGGGTGTAAATAAATGGAACTGGATTATCTTCGAATGAATGCCTTCACTAATATCCACCCAGTATCACATATATATACAGTGAAAATCGGTTATAACGACCTTCAAGGGACCGTGCAAATTCGGTCGTTATAAACGATATCTTTTTAAAATCACAGTAGCCTATAGTATAATACACTCTAAGAGTTTTATAAATTATTTTGATAGTAAAAAGTATTAAACTTTTTGGTTTCAAAATTAAATAAAAACATAATTATAATGAATTTAATTTCCGTTTATATTATGTTATAGCCACACTAAATACATAGTACTTTCTTAGTTTTTTAAATTGAAAAAATTGTAGAAAATACTACTAAAGTATATAATGTAGAAAACAAATGTAATAAATAGTATTTATTATATTATACTAATGACTTCAGAACAGTGCCGGTTTAAGAGTTTTATGGGCTCTACGCTGAAAAAATAGAATAGGCCCCTTAAGAATATGACCCTCGTGATATTCAATTAATAAATCACTTTTTAAGTTCACTATCTTTAATATTCAGGTTTAGCAGTAATAAAACTTTCTCAGACATTTGTAAATAAACAAGATTAGAATAACGCTTAAATTTTGTAACTAACTTTAAATTTTAATAATTAACCTATGTGGTTCTGCTTTATGACTGTCAAGTCGCGTCGTTATATCCGATACGAATTTCCCTGCTTAGAATCTACGTAGACTACAAAATCGCCGTCGTTATAGCAGGTTTCGTCGTTATATACGATGTCGTTATAACCGATATATTTAGTATGGAGTAGAATAGCAAACCAAATTTCTTGTAAAAATTCCGTCGTTATATGCGGTTGGTCGTTATAACCGGCGTCGTTAGAAATCGTTTTCACTGTATATATATCATAAATGTAAGTATTGGAATACACAAGAATATGTACTAAAGAAATATGGAAAAAGCCTATGATATTATTACTTATAATACATTACATGCAAAAGGGAGGGGGCGTATAAAAAAATAAATAAATAAAAAATAATAATAGTAAAATTATCAACGAAGAGCGCGCATGAAGTAGCAGCAATTAGTATGATAAATAATACATAAATTGGAAATAATATATAACGAAAATATAAATGAAAATGTAGAAAATTAAGTAAGTCATTTATTTACTTCCATTTTTCACCAATTTACTTACTGAATTTTCTACATTTTCATTTATATTTTCATTATATATATTATTTTCCATTTATATATATTGGGTCGACCGGAAAGTTCTATCCATTTGGGAAGTGAAAGGAAATAATACATCTTTCATACCATTAATAATATTTATCGTACAATATAATTGCCATCGTTACTTATGACATCTTGCCAGCTTGATGGTAATTTGTAAATGCAATTTTTGAAAAATGTCTTGTCCTTAGAGGCGACGAACTCGAGTAGTGCTTGGCTGAGAGCTGCTTCAGTTTTGAATTCTTTTCCCCTTCAAAAAATTTTGCAAGGTGAGAAACAAGTGATAATCGGAAGGTGCTAGGTCTGTGGAGAGTGTGATTAATGCGACAGAATTTCCCAGCCTAGCTCTGTAAGTTTCTGACGAGTCACCAAAGCAGCATGTGGTCTAGCATTATCATGGTGCAGTATGATGTGCTTCTTATTGAATATCGCCGGCCTCTTTTCTTTGACTTCTTTGTTTAAATCATCCATTTGCTGACAGTGTCTCTCTGAATTGAGCTTTTTGTTAGGGTTCAAAAGCTTGTAATGTGTTGGCCCTTGGACTTCCCACCATATATATATGCACAACATTCTTTTATTCAAGCTCAAGCTCGGTTTAGAGGTGGAGGGTAAGGTTGTCCGGGCTCACAGTATGCTCTTTTCCTAACAATGTTTTCTTAGTTAATCCACTTTTCATCACCAGTTATCATCTGGTCCAAGAAGGGTTTGTTTTTGTTCCGAGCAGGCAGAGATGTGCATATGGCGACTCGATCATGTAAATTTTTCTCACTTAACTCATGAGGCACCCATCTGGAATATTTATAGACCAATCCTAGTTTCCAAATATGGTCTGAAATGGTTTGTTGGGCTGAGTTAAGCTTTTCTGCAATCTCCGATGTTGTCGAAAAAGGATCTTGCGCTATCATGGTCTTGACAATATCGTCATCGATCAAAAATGGCCGCCCAAAGCGTGGCTTATCCTTAAGGTCGAAATCACCTGCTTCAAATTTTTTGAACTATCTCCGGCACGTTTTATCCGAAACTGCATCTCCACCAAAAACGTTCACTAAATTTGGACACGCTTCCGTAGCTATTCCGTCCGATTCTATTTTACTGTCTGGCGTGTTTAGCTGTAACCGGGTTCTCCATTGTTTCATGCTGCTCTGTAGGAATCGGATGATTGAGGGATGCACTTTGTATATGCTGAGTATTTCAAGGAGCCACGAGTGCGGAACAGAGTCGAAAGCCTTCTTGTAGTCTATGTATGCGGTGTTGAGTTTTCGCTTTTGTTTTCTTGCTTGTTCCAGGATAACTGAGTCGATGGTAAGCTGCTCTTTACATCCCAGAGTCCCTTTCTGGCATCCCTTTTGTTCTTCCGTCATATATATATCATCATCATCATCATCATCATATTCAACCATTATCTATCCACTGCTGGATGAAAGTCTTTCCAAATGCTTTTCACACAAGTCTATCCTGAGCAATTCGCATCCACATCATCCCAACCTGCTTTCTTATTTCATCCACTCATCTAGTTTAAGGACGTTTTCTAGGTCTTCGGTGGTTTCTTGGAATCCAGCTGAGAATTTGCGTTGCCCATCGTTGATCAGTACTTTTTGCGATATGCCCAGCCCATCGACGTTTCAGCCTTTTTACTTTAACAATGATGTCCTCTGCTCTAGTTTGCTCTCTCGCCCAAGTGTTTATTTTTCGATCTCTCCTAGTTATTCCAATCATGCACCTTTCCATGCTCCTTTGCGTTGTCTGTAACTTTCGTATTGCTCCAACTCTTAGAATCCATGTCTCTGAATCAGAAGAAAGAACTGTCAATATACGCTGGTTGAAGACCTTGCTTTTTAGACACAAAGGTAATTTTCCCATCAGGATAAAACTGTTTCTTCCAAATGCACTCCAGCCAAGTTTAATACGTCTGTTGAGTTCTTTCATAATGTTGCCATCCATTGAAATCAGCTGGCCAAGGTAAATATATGAATCAGCAATTTCTAGCTCAATGTTGTCAACTTGTATTTTTGTTTCCTCTACGAAATTATTGAACATGATCTTAGTTTTTTGTAGGTTCATCTTGAGTCCAACTTCTTTACTTCTAGTTGAGAGCTCCTGTACCATGTCTTGGAGTTCTGATGGGTTCGTTGAAAAAATAACAATGTCATCAGCAAACCGCAAATGATTTAAATATTCACCATTTATTTTTATTCCCTTGTTATTCCAATTTATCTGCTGAAAAATCATCTGTAAAGCTGAAGTAAAAAGTTTTGGAGAAATGGTATCTCCCTGCCTCACACCTTTACCAATTTTGATAGCTTCGGTATCTTTATGTAACCGAAATTTTGCACTTGCATTTTTATACACACGTTTCACCATGTCAATGTACACTTCCTCGATGTCTGTTGATCTTAAAGAGTTGATATATCTTATAGATTTTTTCCATACTCCTAACTTCTTTCTTCCTTCCATTAACAAATTTTCCTCTAAACAATTTACGTAACTCTGCATTGCATTTTTTCATTACCACTACATTTCTCAGTGACGTGAGCAATATCGCTGCCGCACTACAGGCTTGAAGGACTTTTTTTTCTCTCTTTGATACCTTTGTGCATTATAACAAAGCATGGAATTAAGATTTTCTTCTTTAGAAGTTAAACTTTTTTTTTTTTTGGCTTTTGATCATTTATTTGTGTGTTATGAGATAAGCTGTGATTATCATACTTCGTTTTAACCGGAATTATAGTGAGAGAGCTAAATGTGCCATATTTTTTCACTCTTCGATTGTTGCAAAATGTATCGGGGTGTCAATTATTTTACGGAAGAGGTGGGGGTGGGCACGTCATTCGCTTAGGGCGGTAAATTTGCTTGCTCCAGCCCTGAATACACATTAAAAATAATATCTAATCTATCCAATACTATATTCATTTTAATTGTATGACTTTCATTTATAAAAGTATTAACGTTTAAAATATGTAAGGACTTCGTAAATATCTTGTATTTGTGTAGTAATTCAATTTGATTGCGATTCCTTTCATGTGCTTCGAATTAAATAATTTCTTGTTAATCAACCTTAAATACACTGACGTCATCATCACGATTAAGATCATGAATAAGATTGTGAATGATGACAGCATAAAGTAAAATCTTGAATAAGGTCATATACCTGTATAAAATATTTATTAATTTCCTTGTCTGGCTTTACTATTTTTGAGCTCGATTATTGGTGGTATAATTATGGTGGTACTAATTATATTATTTATTATCTATTGGCTATTAGAAACGTAAGTTTACCATATCTATGTTTGAATAACATAAGATTAAATGAATTTTCTTTGTAACTCCTATGATATCTAAACTTACAAAATCATTACGAACTTATTAAGAATTTTTATAAGTTCAACAGAATTATATTAGTAATTTATTAAAATTTTCTGAAGGACTTAACCCAAACTCTCCTTATTTTATAATGATTATAATAAGAATGTTAATATAAAAAAATAATTAATGTCAAGTATTTGAATATCATGACGTCATCCTTATGTAACCTTAGTTACTATTTTATATACCTCGTGATATCATGACTGTTGTTTGTTAGTTTTAATATTGTATTATGTTTAGAACGTTTTATTATTAAATAGTGTTCTCTCGTATGTTCTCTATCATTAAGCTTCGTAGTAGAAATATAACGTTATAGTAGTAAGAAAACATTACAA
>QLNU02015003.1:148022504-148059055 GCA_006491805.2 Dysdera silvatica
ATTATAGAAATATCGCACAATATGTGCAAAAAATTTACGAGTTTATTATAAAATTATTTCATAATTATTACAAACATGTTGCAGGTTTATTGCAGTATTACATAAAATTTTACGAATGACCACATGAGGATTTTCAATTGTTATCAGTTAATTAGAAATTTTGAAAATGACGCGATATATCTTCAGTACCTTACGTCGTTTAATTTATATTATCATTTAGATTTTAATTATTATTCAGTACATTTATGTGAAACCTTAGCAACGTTTCAGCCTACGTACCCTTTAAAATTTAATTTAAAGTATTATCATGTATAAAGTACTGTAGTTAGATGATCTAGAGCCCTTGGCAGAACCGTCCAAATTGCGCCCCCCCCCATAGCCGCTGATATATTCTCCCCTGTGAATTATTTCAACTGGTTTTATGCCGCTCCTCACCGGCTCCCTGGCGTGGACCTTCCGCGCCACCCCTAACTACAGCCCTGCATACATATTAAGAAACGCAAGTCGATTTTCATGTTTCGAAAATCCCTGGGTTGGGGTCGGGGGACACCGATATTGCTTGATACGTTAAATTTAATTTATATTTTGCGTATCGATAAAAGTATCAATGACTAATTGATTTCACGGTTTGTCGACTAATCAATTTCACTGGATATCGATGAATAATTGATTTCATTGAATATCGATGAATAATTGATTTCACTGGATATCCGCGAATAATTGATTTCACTGGATATCCATGAATAATTGATTTCACTGGATATCCATGAATAATTGATTTCACTGGATATCCATGAATAATTAATTTCACTGCACATCGATTTAAATCGATGTACAAACATGCAAATCTTAATGATTTTTTTCGATTTGCATTTCGAGGAATGCTAGTTCAGCTATTTTAATTTACATAATTGAATTATGTACCGAATAAAAATTATTGAGTTGAATTATTTTATGTAAACACCCAAATTGAGGTATTAATTTGATCACAAATTTGATTAAGTTCTCAATTTGACCAAATTTGGTAAGTCCTCAATTTGATTAAGTTCTCAATTTGATCAAATTTGGTAAGTTCCCAATTTGATTAAGTTCTCAATTTGATCAAATTTCGTAAGTTTTCCTTTCGATGAAATTTCATATCCCCCAGCTTCATTGAAGTTAATCAAGTTCTCGATTCGATCAAGTTTGATAAATTCTAAATTTAACCAAATTCAGTTGTAATACTAATAATAAGACAGGTGACCACAATGAATCAATCACCTTGTTGCAAAAAATCGCATACGGCGACTGCTTGGAACGGTACAATAAAGTAGCTTTGATGCTCCATTGGTACCTGTGCCAAAAATATAACAGCCAACAAAAACTGGCGGGACCACAAAGTTTATAAGATTATTGAAAAAGAACACATCAAGATTCTCTGGGTCTTCTATATCCAAACTGACATATATTTCGAGAATAATACACTTGATTTCACAATAGGGGAAAAGAAACAATTGTAGAAAATAGATCGGGCTGTTTCTCGTGACTCAAGAATTCAATAGAAAGAATTCGACAAAATCGCCAATTACAAAGATCTGTAAATTGATATCGAAAGGTTATGGGGGGGGGGTGGGGCAGTTGTCATTCTTATGGGAGCATTGGGTGATATCCCATCAAATCTTGTAAATCATCTGAATACAATGGGAATGGACAAAATTACAATACATCAACTCCAACAAGCTGCTTTACTTGAAACTGACCACAGCCTTCGAAAATACATTTTGTATCTCAAGCCGTTGTTAAGGATCCGGTGTTAAAGGATATGACCGGTCGTCAATTTCAGGATAGGCTGTGTAATTATATTGTGATAATGATCATTTGATTAAATAGGAGATATAAGCTTTTATATTTAGCGCATAGGCTTACCGTTGGACTATGTCTATTTCAAATACGAATAATTAACATTAATTTAAACTTCGGTAATTTCTTAACGTTTTTATGCAATTATTTGCTGGAAAAGTAGGCTGTACTTACGATGAAAGCAGTGTTTCCAACATCCATCTTTTTAGCTTGAGTAGCAAAAATCCCCTTTTCTCTATTTTCGCATTATTATAAATTTTAAACTGAGGGATTTTTTTACCCTACGCCAGGTCTTTCTCTTTTCGACCGTACGACCTCTACCATAACAACGCTTGCAAAAAAAAATATTGTTTTTTAATCAATTTGTGACGTCAGGAGCTTAGAACATCCGACGATATCATTCATCGTTTTTTCAGCTTAGTTGGCATATCGATTACATCAGTTAATCGATCATACTAAAACGACAGGGAATGATTCTGCAAATATTTTCATTTGTCACAAAAGTCGAATTTGAATACAGCAATATCTCTCAAGGACATCGTTCTAATTCACGTTTATTTCCGTTTAAAGATGATTTTATTATCATGGCAAATGTTTCAAATGATTACATACATTTGATTAATGCCTTTTTCTGTTCAATGCGCTTTTCTCCATTCTTTGAAAGTGGCCAATGAGAGAAATTATAGTATTCTGCATTGCGGAGAAGTGTTAATGTTTGGTACTTCAATGTTCAGTGGCAGAGAAGGAGGGGGCTAGAGCCCCCATTGTGGTGTAAAACACATTATTTAACGCCATATCACATGATCGGTCATAAAGTTATCTGACCCCATAGCTGTAGCCAGGGGTGGTTTTGGGGTTGTAACCCCCATTGAAATGAAATTTTGTATACTTAACATAGGAACATATGAGTTGTACTGTGCTCAGTTGGCGCGTGATACCGTTAGCAGACGGGTTAGTCCATTGCAGTTTAGGGAAGGCCGTCTTGGAGGAACTGGTTTTTCCCACATGAAAAACCAGTTTCGGCAAGACGCCCTTCCCTAAACTGCAATGGACTAACCCGTCTGCTAACGGTATCAGGCGTCAGGTCTGCGCGAACGCGTAATAGCTCTGTAACACCCCCCACACACACACATTGAGCTTATAACCCCCTTATAAACTTTCTGCCTACGCCTTTGTCAGACCCCCATAATTCTTGAATTTGTGCATCCCTTCAATATTATATTCCATTCATATTGTGATGTATTCAGTGCCGTAAAGAAAGTGGGGACCAGGTGATTGAGGCTTCCTTAAATCCATGTAATATGGGGAAAAGGAACCTCACGTTACATGGTCGCGTAAAGAAGTTGTTGATTGTGAGTCAATACCAAAGATGAGTGGAATCGCTCACTAAACAAATCAGTGAATGTTTTGTCCATCAATCATGAACGGGCAGACTCGTCTGGTGATTCGACCATTGAACGACTGACACATCGTTGGTTCGCACAGTTGATATGTCAACTCATTTCAGATTAGAAAATATTTAGGTTTTAAGCCCTGCTCTATTAACCCTTCAAATGCCTAACCTGCTCTTAATTTGCTCTGTTGCTAAGGGATCACAGAGGAAGCTAACTTTCACATTTAGTCCCTTAGCGTTACTTATGCCAACTCTTCTCGAATTAAGGGCATAGCATCGACATTCCTCGCCACGCCCTTCTTCTTTCGTGGGCATTATTGAGTGTCAGGCTAACGCCCTCCGTGTTCCCCTGAATTTTGAAGTTAATTGCTAATCATCTTCTTTTGTTGGCGAGTCTTCTCTTCCAGCTTTTTGAGAATCATGGTCTTTTTTCCCCTTTGCAAATACGGCCTTTTCACCCAAGACTTATTTTCCTGCGTCTTACCTATGATACAAGCTATTTTCGTTTCTAATCTTGTGTCTGTTATTTCTTTCGTCTGCTCATGTCACAACAAAGAATATTTTTAGTAGACAGAAAACATATTTTCTTTTCCAGTAGAAATGTTTTCTACAAGAAACACCATATCTTCTTGGTCTTCAAGAAACACCTTATCTTTTTCGTTTTCAAGAAATACCTTATCTTTTCGTCTTCAAGAAACTTGTATCCTTCAAGAAACATGTCTTCTTCAAGAAACATGGCTCCTTGAAGAAACGTCTTCTTCTTGACGAAACACTTGAAGAAACACTTCTCTTTTAAGAAAAACCTCCTCTTTTCAAGAAACATATTTTCTTCAAGAAACATGGCTGCTTCAAGAAACATCTTCTTCTTGACGAAACACTTGAAGAAACACTTCTCTTTTAAGAAAGACCCCCTCTTCTTCAAGAAACATATTTTCTTTAAAAAACACGTATTTTTCTTTATAGGAAACATTCTTTAACAGGAACTATCTTTTCTTCTCATTTTTTAGGTTCTAAACGTTCACATTCATATATTATATAAAGTCTGATTACTTATTTTGAAAAGTGGTTAGCTTCATAACAATATTTATAAAACTTCAAGGAGTTGGCATTGTTACTTATTTTACAATAAGTTATGCACTGGTGCTAATGTTTATTTTTATTAACTGACATATCGAAAATAATCTTCACGTGTGGATAAAAACTCCAAGTTTAATTTTCAATTTAGTTTTGATTACGGACTAAGTCACTCACGTGTAAGTGAAGTGGTGTGGGGGGGGGGGAACTTTCATAACAGAGGTGCTATATATAATCTATATTTGTTATTTAATAGAAGTTTAATAAGTGGTTGTATAAAACGAAATTTAACCACTATCAGCCAACGATAGAATAGACATTTTCCTTTCAGTGATAAATGCGATCCTGATTGTGGGCGTGTAGTTATTGCCCCCACTTTCGTTCTTTCTTCGCAACTCCCCTATAGGTCCCGTATTCTTCGGATGATCCATCTTGCGCATTTTCGCGGGAGCAATGGCCACTGAGAAAAATCGATTGCGATACGATGAAATCGCATTCAGGTGAACGTTTTGGCGGAAATTCGCAGACGATTTCTAAAATTAACTAAGGTCCTTGGAACTCAACGTATTATTAATTACTGGAATTTATTTAATTAAAAAGATGGCGAAATTCTATGTACTGGTTCGACAAACGTTTTCCCATACTAGTTTCTCCAACGATAGAGAAAACTTTAAAATTGCCAAACGATTCAAAGTTCACGTTTGTAATTATTACTGATGCCACTTAGCAGCATACTAATTGTTGCCGTTGCCAGATTTTGCATAAAACGTTGCATACGAAGACCCACTTTTTAAAGAAAACATCTGCCTGCCGTAATTTGTTCCAGTTTTTGTGAACTTCGTGGTTTTCTTTGTTTTCTTCTGGAGATGAAGGGCAGATGTCTGGTCTTCAATCTTCTTAATCACTATGACGTCACGCGATCGAGCTTTATGATCTTATGGTCACGCCAGTCTTTGATTTCGCAGCTTTTGATAAAACAACTGTTGAGTTTTATCAAAAATATATATATACTTTTGAGCTCACCTATATTCCCGAATTGCTATTTATTTCTTCCTTTTTTTTTTTCTCCTCCTTTCCCCTTTTATTTTCTCACTCCAACAGTGCTTGATTATATATTGACATTATTAGGTATTATATATTCTATATGTTTTTTATTCACCTCCCAAACATTAAAGCTAACACTATTGCTTGTATTACACAGCTAACATTATTGCTTGTATTACACAGCTAACATCATTGCTTGTATTACACAGCTAACATCATTGCTTGTATTACACAGCTAACATTATTGCTTGTATTACACAGCTAACATTATTGCTTGTATTACACAGCTAACATCATTGCTTGTATTACACAGCTAACATCATTGCTTGTATTACACAGCTAACATCATTGCTTGTATTACACAGCTAACATCATTGCTTGTATTACACAGCTAACATCATTGCTTGTATTACACAGCTAACATTATTGCTTGTATTACACGGCTAACATTATTGCTTGTAAAAATCATCCAGGTATCATTTCCATTGCTGTCCAGGCATCATTTCCACTTTATCAAATTCATTATTGTGGATATAATAATAGTAAAACGTTATTCCTGGTTATTTATGAATAGATCACGATTATATGCATTAAACAAACGTCAAAATATGCACTAAAAACTTCAAACAATTTATGTGTACGTATTTAAAATGAATAAATATATACCTAAGATAAATAAACGTTCATTTAAAAATATTTTTAACTCACTTGAAAATGATACGCCCTGTGTTTTAAAGCAAGCAAATTTATTATTAACTGCTAAGTAGAAATATTCGATATAAACAAAATGAGAAGTTTTATTTATACAGCTAATTTTTATTACATGTTACAATTTATTTCCCGATATACTGAACAACTAATCTTTGTTTTCAATCATTCAAAAGTACCTTTATGGCCAAAAAAAGTCCTTTCCAGAGCTACAGATATCATTGAAAAATATTTATAAAATTTTGCATATACGGTGGTACCTCGGTATACGTCCTTAATCTGTTCAGATCCTTGGACTTATACCAATCAGGACGTATACCAAACGAATTTCCCCCATAAGAAATAAAGGTAGAATGATTAATTTGTTTCCATGAAAAAATCCTATTCTTATTGGCATATTATACATGGATGGGGTTGTATCAAATAATTTAAACATTGCTTAATACTAAAATACATAAACACAAAAGCAATTAGTTGAAATAAATGAAAATTTAACCCCACTTCACCTTGCTGAAAAGAGTCTAGTGCTTACTGGGATGGCGCTGAGAAAAAAGGAAATGTTATTGTTTTGAAAGAGCAATAAAACTTCAGGAATCTGAAATTCTGGTGTTTTTTCTCTTTCTTTTTGTCTCGAGAGAAGTAAACAAAGGAAACGCGCGGTGTCGTGACTTACTTTGACTCATACAAGTTCTAGCACGCGAGTCGTATTCCAAACAAAGAACGTATCCTATAAGCAAAAATTTTCGCAGCTAAACAGGACGTATACCAAGTTGGAATTATACAAAAGCGGACATATAACGAGGTACCACTGTAGTTTATATCCGTTGCAGACTAGCACCCACGTCTTCTAGCATTGATAGATAATGATGTGAAATTTTACACTATATAAGTCTGTATTTAATCTGACCTCGAGTTAACTGACGGTCTAGCACAATATGACTGAATCTTTGATTTCTCTGACTGAATCTTTGATTTGAATATGGATTCAAATTCAAATTTATTTTCCAGACATCTAATATATACAGAATATGGAAAAGTATAATAAATTCATTAGCAATAACCGAAGACAATATATAAGATACATAAATTAGAGATATTAGCAAGAGTAAACCTTAAAATAATAACTGTTAAAGACATAAATATAGATGCCGATAATAAGGATAGCGGCTAGAATAGGGATAGCGGCTAGAATAAGGATAGCGGCTATAATTTAGCTATGGCTACATTTTTGGCGCCTCATGACATATAATTAAATGTATACGTTTATAAATTCCTTTGCCTTTCTGCTCAAATAAAAAGAAAGAGAATATTTAGTTTTAGCTATGGGGAAATTTTTTCGATAAAAAATTAATTTAAAATTACTAAAACCCTTAAAATATGCATTTATTCCAGAAATTCGCCATTTTTATGCATTTATACGCGTTAACAAAACACATATAACACGATATTCGTTTATGTTTAGATTGACTGGGATTTTTTTACACATTGCATATATATATACATATATGAGGAGGCCATGACAATTTTCGGCAAGGAAATAGAAAGAAAGCAGTAGCATAACTAGTAACGAGGTTCTCTTTCTAGTAGGATTAACAGAAGATATTACTCGTATTCTATGTATAGGTACTTTAAAACTCGCCATTGGTTACTATATTAAAATGGCGGAAGATTGGATATCACATAAGATCTTCGAGCTCAGTCTGGTCCCAAAGATGTTCAGTAGAGGCTGGCGAGTGATGTAGTGCTGAAGTTGCTGGGAAATACAAAGCGTTCATGTTTTGCTTGTTTGCAAGGTCAGATAAAAGACGTAACGCAAATGTAACTCTTGTAAACGAGCGAGGATTGTTCGTTTTAGATGGTCTGTCGCAAAAGAAGTCTTAATTTGAAGTTTAAAATATACTACTAATAATAAATGAAAAAGCCACAACCCTTTTACACATTGCGAGGCTCCACCAAGGAGCTGGGCCTAATTTAGCCATTTTGTTTATACCAGCCTAAGGTCTGTCTTATTTGCACTTCTTTTTAATATGTATTGCATCAAATTATCACGCTAGTCGTACATTCAACCTCGTATTGCTGTACAGTCATAGTACTTTCCAACTTTAAAGGTCCCGCTTCTTCTCGTGGAAACTCGTTTGGTCCACAATCTAAGTTACTAGCGTCGTTAAAAATACATTTTACTGTAAACATGCCACTGTGCCCTTCCTTTTGTATCCATTTAAGCATGCGCATTACATATTAATTACGTGATCGTGACCCCGCATCTTATAAGTGTTTCCCGCAGTCGTGCTAAGACTCATCCGAGCTCTGTGTCACACTGTTTGTTAATTAATTTAATTAATCACCAAGGCTATTTGTTGCCCAATGTAGATTCAAAAGTGTAATTGAATCTACTTATATAGACTTGGTCTCATGATGTTCATGATTTCAAATCCTCCATGCAAGAATCTAAATTTCATTAACTTGCATCAACTTTTTCGATATTATGACGTAAAAATAATAATTATTATTCAGTAAAAGTCTAAAAGTGTAGACTGCTCAGGGATGTGGTCTGACTAGATTTTCCGGTAGTATTTTTAAAATTAAAATTCAAACCCACAAATGAAGATACGAACCATCAAATTTTGGTTAAGTAACTTTATTTCAGGAAGACACACATGTACACATTATACACAAGGTTGAAAATTTTTCAAACCTAAATATACACTAATAAATAACAGGTTGTGCAACAAGTAGCTGTATATCTACCTATGCAGCGATGGGTAAGGACAAAGTCCATGCTGTCCAGGATTTTGTATTAAAATAGGTTTTTCTAGTTTATGCAGACATATTTCACTTGTTCAACGGTCAAGACATTGAGTTAAGTTCTCTGCTTCTGTTAGTTCATTTCGACTAAAACAAAAAGCTTAAAAATTATAAAATGTAGCTTGATGTAGAGGTCAAATCCTCAATTCTGGTCACTTGTATGGCAGCGGCGGAAAAGTTTTTTTTTAAAAATACATGGGTTATCAAAAAAAGTACAAAATGGTTTCGAAGCGTATCCATGTTGAAGAGACGAACCTACGTTATATAGCGCCCTGTACGAGGCAAAAATTCGGCGCCTTTCTAAATATTGCTTATTTTTAGAGTAATTCTTTTTGGTGCCGTCATTTAATTTTTGGGGCCTTCTCAACAGGCCCACTGAATCGTCATATTATTACAAAAATGGAAAGCCAGATGAAAAATAATTTTAAAAATTGCAACCAAACCAAATGTACTTTTTCTGATGAGCCAAAAATTAAATTATTTTGACATGGAAATTAAAGCCTTAAATACATTTGACTAATATGAAAGAAATATGGTGTTAGATCTCTGAATAGTTAGTAAGTAGATAAATTTATTCATTTTAATGTCGCTTTCAAGTTTCTAATTTCTTACTTGTAGTTCAATATTGTGGTTTTGTTGGAGAAAGGTTTTTTTACTTTTATGCACAATAACTTCATTAAATGCAAGTAGTAACGGAAAAGGTATTCTTAGAATTTATAAAAGATTAATTTGGTGCATTGAAACCTATTTAATAATGCACGATTAGATGATGGTCAGATTGGATTTGAATTTGAACGTCGAGGTCATTTGGCACCCCCGTGGCTTGGCGCCCTATGCGAAGGAACCCCTCGCACTGCTCTGAATCCATTTCTGCACGTTGTCGCTGTGGAACTGTACGATCCGAAGTGAGCATGCGCCCTTCCTACAGTGGACAGAAAAACGGCACGCATTCCACTTACAGTGGACAGAAGAACGGCAGGCATTCTACTTACAGTGGATAAAAAAGCAGCACGCATTCTACCCACAGTGGACAGAAAAATGGCAAGCATTTTACCTACAGTACACGCATTCGGCCTACAGTGGACAGAAAAGCGGCACGCATTTTGCCTATAGTGGACAAAAAAACGGCAGGCGTCCTACCTACAGTGGATAGAAAAGCAGCACGCATTCTACATACAGTGGACAGAAAAACGACACGCATTCTACCTACGGTGGACAGAAAAACGGCACGCATTCCACCTACAGTGGACAGAAAAACGGCACGCATTCTACAATACCATTGGGAGTCGAATGAGGGTTAATGGCACGATAAAAGCATTACCAGTATGCCTCAGTAGAGCAGCGGACTCACATTTTCCTGCGGAATCCGACCTTCTTAAAGTTCAAAAAACTGTAGTTCGAACTACAGTGAGCAAACAGTCAACTTTTTTTTTCCTCTTTTTCTTTTTGCATAGTTGAGAGTCGAACCAGTTTTAATAGCAGGCTACTGTACAATTGCAAGATCCTTACAAATTTTTCTCTTATGATGTTTTGCGGACAAGTCCTTTAGGTTGAGGAGATTGCTTGACTCTGGTTTTCAGAAGCATTAGCAAGTCGCTTCTGCATGAGAAATCATCTCGGGCATTTAGTCGTAAGTTGGGGATTAAATGAAATTGAGAGCAACATAACATGCTCCACTTAAACGTGGTTAGTGAAACGTATCACGTAGCTGTTACGATTTTTTCTGGTAAATCGATTTCCAAGAAATCGTATTTCTTTGCAGACTACCATTAGCGAAATTTTCTCATTGATGTGCGTAACTTGTCCCTTGTTTTTCTTCCATCTTAAGCTATTAATTCGCTGCTACGCATTAAATATAACGCCTGGTAAAATCTAGGATAATCGATATTCTAATGATGAAAATTCAGTTCTACGAAACGCATTTGTTTGAGTGTTGAAAAGTTCTAAACGTGCCGGTTTAATCATACTTATCGTGCGCGTGAAGGCCGCCACTGTAATGACTTATGGACCTGATTAGTATGGATTCACGCCGGATTTTTAGTGAAAAGGTTATATCGTTTAGAGTCTAAAAGATTAACTTAAAACAGTGTTTTTTAGGCTTAATAGGCGACTAGAAACTCCAAGGACTAACCTGACCTTCTCCTCTCTCACATCCATAAGCAATTTCATACAAAAAAGCAGTATTTTCAAAATACTACTTTCTTCTCTAGGCATACTCGCAAACAATGCTTTTGCTTCTGCCAATTTTAAACCCAAGCTTTTTAAACTGAAAGATCTTAAATGGGGGTAACTGGTTTTAGGATTACGCGACAAAAATAATGTTTATAAAATTGAGAATCTACGTAAAAGATTTATGCTGATTTTGAAACAGTCCAATGCAAATTGTAATAACCATTATAATATTCTCTCTTTTAAAGACATATAATTTACAGAATACTTACCAATGGTGGATTTATAAAATTGTATTGTTGTAATGAATTGTAATTGAAATAATATGTAAATAATGTAATAGAAATTGTAATGAATAATTGTAATTGTAACCAAAGAAGGGTGTAACCAAAATAAATAGAAGCACGAAATGGCGCAGTAACTGTGATAGATATAAAATGAGGCTCATATTGCGCAGAAAGCCCATTGTCTACATCGACCGTGTTTCGTTTACCTTTAGTGACGCCTGCAAAACGTTTCCGTTGTGGCTTTTCTCAAAATCAGAAAGTTAACGTAAATAACTACTGTCAATTTCCACGTGTTGATGTCAGTTACATCCGCTTCTGGTGGGAAGTATCTGATATTGTAATGTAAACCACATGGTCGGATCCCTTCGTCTTTCGATTCTGCAGTTTGTATTTGCAGGCAAGTTAGTCTCCTATATCATCGCTGTCGGGAGGAAACAAGGCAATAATTAAAAAAGAAACATTATTTTCAACATTGCGCAGTTTGGAAAATTTTATTTTTAAGCTCTTTGATGCCGCCCCACGAGAAGTGTCGCCCCTAGGCCTGTGCCTTGTATGCCTACTTAGAAATTCGCCCCAGAGTCTCATGACTGTATTTCAAAGTATAAGCAATTATGAATTTGCCGATTTTTGTTGATATTGTGAGGTTGGATTGTTCTGAGCATATGATTACACAATACACGTTTTAAGAAAACCATATACCTAAAACTACTAAAATCAATTATTTTATACAAATTATAAATAATATTGGAACTGGACTTTGAAATTAAGTTCCTGAATATTCAGAAAACGAAAACAAAATTAACAATTTTACAAAGAATTCAAAATCGTTAACGTTATCACGCTTATTAAATATTGATTTACAATATATATTTTTTCCTAATGCTTGATTGATGTCATATTCATAATAACAATTGTTGTGATTGATGACAATTGACATGATTGATGTCATATTCATAAAAACAAGGTGATATTCATGCTGAGTATGTCAGCATAGATGCTGAGAATCACCCTGTTCAGGATCTAAAGATCATTCTGACGATATAATTGAAATTTGTTCAAATTTGGGGAATATTAACAGTAATAGCTTAGAAATGGGGGAGAGCAGAAAGCTAAAGCTTGTTGCGAGGCTCTCCATCAATCAGATAACGTATTTCATAAATCATAATTTTACCAATTTAGGGTTCCTTGATGTGCATTACTTATATAGAATCATAAAATAACTTTTATTCAAATGTGTAACATTCATCTTGATCCATTATAAAACAAAGCATTGTTTTATATAGATATATGGCCTCATTTAAGAAATAATGATATAGGGCAGGATGAAGCATTGATTTGACAAATGCGTCTTATTTAGATAGAGAGGTCTGTTAGAGTTTGAGTACTAGAAAAATTTTTAATTTATTTTAGTAAAATAATTTTTGACGTGCATTTTATTACGTTAGTACTTTTCAGATTCAGACCATGACATGCGCTAACGGGAGTATAAAAGGGAAAAACATCGCGAGGGTAGAAGAGGATTATCATATCCTGTAAGTATATCGCATTATCTGGGAAGAAAACGCATTTACAGATAGTTTAAATTTTTTTGTGATTGGATATAGTTATGTATCTTAAGATTTTAAGACGGGTGGGGGGGAAAAGCCCAGACAGCCATATTTACTGAAAATGCTACATTATGCTAGTTTCATTTTTAGGGGTGTCGTTGACATTTCATCGATTACAGTTCAAAGGATATTAATGAAATTTGACGTATAATGACACGATCGATGCGAATCAATTTTAAAAATAGGTAGTCTGTTGCCCTGCTCATTTCTGCAAAGCCACGTCTCCTTGTCTTACTAGATGGGAGTGGGAGTGAGGTGAAGGGTCTTAGAGCTTGTGAATGAACTACTAGTTAAATGCTACCTTTAACCATGGTATCCTTAGCTGATTTATAAAACATGTAACACCATTAAAGTGTATATTAAATATATTTAAGTTATAAATCAGATTTAATGTTATATTTTTGTGCTACGCTTTCAGAACAAAACTGCATTTAAAATTAAGTGAAAAAAGAACTCAAACACAAGCTTTATCGGTTTAAATTGGAACTGTTTAACCCATTTATTAATTACAAAGTTGGATATTGTCTTTTCCAGGAGTCTGCACAGTTACCACGAAAGTTTTTGTCAATAGACCACGAATCTTGAAGGTGCTGGATATGCCAAGGCGAACCAAAGGCAGTTTTTACTAAGTACCTTTTCTATACCCTGGACATTGGGAATTCATGTGCTGTATCATTAGTGATCTGTTGACAACCATTTTCTTAGTAATCATGCTGACCCTGAAACGAGTATTAATATCCGATTTTGTAATATATGGGTTAACCACCTCCAATACAAACATTTATTTATTTTATTTTATCCTTCATTTATTCTTGTTATGTCCCCACACACACACACTTTCTGTTGTTACCCATCTTCTATAGCAATCTATATAGATTTCTAGGTGATGCACATTTTAAAAAAACAATGGCATTCATTTTCGATACCAAACTAAACTAGCGTTAGCAGACTTGTAGCCAGGAGGAAGGAGAAACTTAGGCAAGGCAAAGGGCGTATGGGGCACGGGGCACCCAGCGATTGTTTTATATATATATGTAAATAACTCGATGGGGCTACTGGGACCATGTCCCGGTTGGCCCCGGCTTAAAAACAAGCCTGAGCATTAGCTACAGGTGTTCATTTTCAGAAGTGCTATACATTTCAATCGTATTAAGCGAACGAAACGTTTGGGGTTCCGAAGTCAACAAGAAAAAAAATACTTAATTTTGTAAACAAAATGTAAAATTTTATAATTACATACCTTGTTATTTTAGTTTGCAAAAAAATTAATTTGTTTTTGTATTAAAAAAGACAAATTTGATGAAATTGCAAATTCTGAATAGGATTTTAAAAGAATCTGTGAACGAAGAAGTAGATTTTTTTTTACAACCAAAGCGAATATAATGAAACAAAGTTCCCAGTACTTGAGACCTACGAATTTCTGAGTAAAAAAAACTTTCATTTCTTTCATCATACATGATAAAGAGTTTGCAATAAAAGATTTTTTTTAAGCAATAGATTGTACTTAATCCATTTAATGCATTCTGCACTTTGCGGCTAAAATTAAATGAGTTTAAATACTGAAAAATGAGGCAAATAACTATAGGCCATTTTTTTGCTCATCTCTAAATAAAGCTAATTTCAAGAACAATTAATAATTAAAAAAATTTTTATGTAACTTTTTTTTCTAGTTAGCCTACTGTACTAAAACTAAGATGATAATACAACACATTGTTCATTAATTTTTTAGCGAATTCAAAGCTGAATATTATTGCATATATGGTGCTTGTGTATATTACTCCCTTTACTAAAAAAGTTACAACTCAAAAAGGAAATTTTTAAATAATTTTTGCAGGAGATTGGTAAAAAGTGACAGCTTTTGTGGCAGATTGTCATATCTGTAATTTCATCACATCATCGCTAGGCGGCATTTGTATTGTGCTATTCACTAATGGTATTGATTGTTCTTTGATGGGGAAAGACGACACAGCAGAAATTGTGGCGGTATTGTTTACGAAATGCAATCAGTGTTTTTGTGGAAGAACTTCAAAAATTTGCGTTTATTGGTCATAGACGTCCAGTACTTTTGTTGCTTTTGTTTTAGATAAAGTGATCATGCAACTAATTGAAGCAATTCCAAAAATTTGAGAGATTTTTTTTTATTAATTTTTACATTGATGTGAGCTGAATTCGAAGTATGCCATTGTTGTTCATAAAACATGTTATTATTTTAACGTCTTGCAACAAATTCCGCCGATATTGTTTAAAAAATTGTGCAAGGTTTTTATGTCAATTCTACTTTTGTCCGTTTTGACCATAAACCATGGGAGCGCATATAAGTGGGCAGGGGCTCAAGCCCTATCCGTGTAAAAACTTCGATTTTCCCGATTCTGCTATGCATTTACTTTCAAAAAATTTATAGTCACATTTTAAAATAAAGTACTTTTTAGTTCATTACTAATTGTCAAGCAGTATCAAATAATTTATTGTAGTATTGTTATATTGTAGTATTGTTATGTATACATGTAGTATACATCTTGTATAATCACTAAAATGTTTGAGCAGGAGGTAATAATTTTTCTCATTCCCCCAACTAGAAGTAATCATATGGGCGCCCATGACATAAACTATGTTTTAATTTTTTTGTTTGGATATAATAAAAACAGTTTTTTATTGATTCACATTTCATATATAATTTAAATGTTTTATTGGAAAATCTTTGCAGTTCTATTGAGTTGAATTTAATAAAAGCATTATATTACAGCTGGCAGAAGACACAAAATTGTCAGAACGTGGTAAATTAATATTAAAAAAATTAATATATTTATAATTATTATTATAAATATATATTTATAGTATTATTATAATATATATTTATAATTATTATTGTAATATATATTTATAATAATTATTATAATATATATTTATAATTATTATTATAATATAATCAAAAATAAATTAATATCAAAGCTGACGTTAAATAAAATAAGGGCCAAAATAATATCTAAATATTATTTTCATAAGTTTCTCTGTCTTTTGTTTTTGTTAATGGTTGTCTATAAGAATAGATAGACAATACTTTTCTATTATGTAGAGTTGTGCCTGAGTTGTTTCTAAAGAAATATTTTCAATAGCCAATACTTTTGATTTTTTATTGGTTCCAAATAAATCTTGATGTCTCATAACGAAAGTCATGTTACAACTGTTTACGAAAGTAAGTCACGACCTCGATATGTTGCACTAAAATAGAAAGAGACTAATAAAAATCTATATTTTGCTTTGGTAGAAGGAAGATACAAGTGCGTGAATTTTGGGGGAATTTATTAACATATTATTTTAATTATTATCTTACATAAACGTATTTAAAATACAAAAGATAAAAGAAGTATCATCTTTGTATATACCTGATATATATAAAAAAATATATCCATCTCCGCATCAGAAGTGACGTCAAAATTTCTCGATTTGCTTTTTGAGTAATTTTAAATTACTTAACCCTGAATGAACCATGGCGAAACAACCCGCGTTCTTGCATTTTTCGCGGAAACTATTGAAAGGTTAGATGTGACGTTTTACTGCAGATATGACATCATTTATCTTAATCAAATTCTTCGTTGGAATTTGAAGATTTTTGAGTTGTGTCACTTCTGAAGCGTGAATTCAATGTATACACACATATCTTTTTATATGTCCAATATCTGCCATTTGTATGGTTTCTCTCTTATGGCGGGAGTACATTAAAAAGAAAATATGAATAGTTTTACCGAAAGTATTGACCGAGTATCTACTAAGGTGATAACAATAAGTGCAGTTGACCATTTCGGTTCAACAAAGTTCAAATAATCGGTGTTCTGTATATATATCTAATCAAAGGCGTTGGAAGGGGCTCAAGACCCCCCCATTGGGTAGCAAAATACACTATTTCGTTTAACGTCAAATCACATGATCTGTTAAAATACCATTTAAGCTCCCCCCCTCCCCATAATTTTCGAATTGCTACGCCGTGTATTTAATTAAAATTTCTTGAATACGGCCTTCTTCGATTATAACTTAATGCGGCCTTTCAACATGAAAACGTTTCCTACGTCTGGCAACTCTTCTTCTTCTTTTTTTTATTCTATCCCATTTATTTTCGCGATGACTGTACAAAGAAGAATAAATAAAGTATTATTATGATAGTTAAGGAATATGGCAACACTACTTTTTTATATACGAAGGAGATGACTCAACTGCTCGTGAATATGATTCAGAACCGTTTCGGAGCAATGAACGAAAGACAATATGCATCCTCTACGTTGAATCAGACGAGCTACGAAGGGAGGATGGGAGGAGGGTTCCGTCTTATTCGCAGATTGTTTTGCGCCGGATGTATGTGTAAGACTGATACCAGCTTGCCTAATTGGTAAGCTAATAACGATGTTGGGGTCATTTTTACCCCACACGATGACTTCTTTTAGAAGTGCATATTAAAAGGTTATGCAGAGTGAATGGGAGCCCCAGACCCTTCAACAACCGCCTCCTCCCCACCTCCAAGTTTTACCATGATGAAGTCGATGGATGTTTGTTTGGATTTTTATGGCGCAAGAGCATCTGGGCTATACTGCGCCAGAAGTCGATGGAAGACGAGATTTAATATGTGTTTTGAATATACTTTTCATAAAAATCTACTAAGATAAATATCTAGATGGAAAATTGGATGATAATTGCCGTTTGTTCTGTTTCGTATTTGTGAACACAAGTGGCTTATGGGAAACATGGGCGCAGTCAGGGGGCGGTTTTTGGGGTTATAACTCTCCCCCATCGCAATGAAATTTTGTATATTTAACATAGGAATATATGAGTTGTAGCTCTGTAACCCCTCCCATTAAGCCTATAACCCCCTTATGAACTTTCTGCCTACGCCACTGGTGGGCAACAGGATTGATAATAACTTCAATAAATATCTAGCATGGTTCAAAGTCCGCGTTAAGATGAAGGGCCTGTTCCTTGAGGAGTGATTACGTCATAATCAGGGTCCAAATAAAAATAATCGTGAAAAGGTGATACTTAAATTAATGAAGTGGTGACGCTTATTAACGTAGTTTTACTAAGGTACAAAAATAGTGAGTTGTAAGAAATAATATAGGAATTAATAATTACCAAGCAATAAAGCCCCGCAAGAAAAATTACACGTTTTTTTTCTTCTATTTTGAAAATGCTTTATATTTTCAACCCGAAAATTAACACCGCGGTGGCTTAATGATAATGCCTTTGTGTGGCATGTGAAAAATCTGGGTCTAATTCCCAGTAGTACCTGTTTATCTTATAGATTTCTTTGTTACTGACCAAACCCTGGGGTTCGGCTCCGTAGGTGACGTAGGTTAGGATTTTTCAAAGAGCAGCATACACCTTCCCACGATAAATGCCTAGGTGGGGATATCGAGGCATATGAGATAAAACAAACCCGTTTGAATCACAGGCATAGTTCCATAAATGTAATTCAAAAATTGTCCGCTAGATAGCGTCACATGATATACGACGAAAACGTTCAAAATTGTCACAAATTCAAAAGCAAGCACATTTCCATTGTGCTGCAATATTTGAACGAAGAAAATTGAAGTTCAAAAAAGTATAAGATTCTAGAGCATGTGTTTTGTTTCTGCATCTGCTTTTCGTAACGGAAACAAGATATTTTTGCAGTTATGGCGGCATTTGCGCTTAATGTAAGTGTACGTTACGGTATCATTTTACGGGAACGTTCTTTTTCTTGAAAGTATTATTGATTCTCATTTTGAAAATTGTGGCACTTTTCGTACTGTGTTCTTCTTCTGCAGAGTTCTTACTTTTTTTTTAGTCTCGATGCTACCCAACGCTTCAGGTGGTCGTCGGCTCTTGAATGTGGCCACAGTGTCAATACAAAGAGAACAGATACTTACCACTGCTGAATCTGAAGCAAGTGCTGGTGGTATACTAAATAAAGATCAAGGAAACACTGCTCTTCCGGCAGATGTTAAAACGGAAGTTGAATATAAGGAAGTTAGCAAATGTGTGGGGACATCATCAGAAACAGTGAGTACGAATTTTCTACAATCATTTCACGTCCTTGATGAAAGCAGAGCAACACGAATTCGTACGAACATGATTAAAGCGCCAAATGACTGCAATGCAGTAATTAATCATGAGAATGATCCTTGTAGTAGTTTTAGTGATGGTAGTGATAGTTTGGATATTAATCCAATTTCACCAGGATGTGACAGTGCTGATGATGATTTTGGGCATAAAGTACAAACTCAGTTGAATGAACAATCATCAGGGACCAAAGTTTCTTCATCAGAATCCGAGGAGGTATTTGCTATCGTATCAAAACCTAACCTACCAGCTTCTGTGGTACGGCTGTCTGTCTCAACTACAACTGAATGCCAATCTTCCAATCCTGAAAATAGTCTAACAGCAAGTAATTTTGTACCTCCTGTTGATGTTGGCAAGAAAAGAGGGAGCAGAAAGTCAACTTGGAAAAAAGAAGTTACGAAGCGTCTTCGAAATTCTGGTAAAGAGTACGTTTCTTCAACCAACAAAGTAATTCAAGAACGAAAGATTCTTCCTCCGTGTACTACGAACTGCAGGCTTAATTGCTCCAGCAAATTCACCAATGAAAAAAGAAGTGAGATTTTCGATGGCTATTGGAAGCTTGGGCATATAGAAACACAACGTGCGTTCATTGCCGCGAATATCGAGTTTGTTAATCCAAGATACAGATATTGTGCAAATCCAGAGAAACAGCGCCAACTGAACCACGCGTTCTTCCTCCACAATGGAGACCAGAAAGTTAGAGTTTGCAAATTATTTTTTAAGAACACGTTAGGCATTAATAACAGACCAATTCAAACGGTTTCGTCAGAGAAGATCAATGGTGTCACTATAGAAGATAAAAGGGGCAGACATGATAATCACAAGACAGTAGATCCAAAAATTAAAGACTCAGTTCGTGAACACATAAACTCTTTACCCAAGATGGATAGCTGCTATCGTCGTGCGAACACTGCACGGAAATACATTGTTGGAGATAAAACTCTTTCTGGCTTGTATCGAGAATATGTAAAAAGGCAAGCTGACAGAGGAGAATCTGCAGCGAGTTTGGTCATGTACTCCCGAATTTGGAATAAAGAATTTCACAATTCTTCCTTTGCTCAGGAAAAAGATTTAGGAAATTTATGCAAATCGTTTAAAACTGAAGAAGGGAAATCATCATCATCAAAAACAGTGAGTACGAATTTTTTACAATCATCTCGCTTTCTTGATGAAAACAGAACGCCACGAATTCGTTCGAATATGGTGAAATTACAAGGTAACTACTGTACGAAAATTAAACATGAGAATGATTCTTGCAATAGTTTTAATGATAGTGATGATAGTTTGTATGATAGTCCCATTACATCAGGATATTGCGATTCGGATGCTAATTATGGGCATAAAATACAAACGCAATTCAATGAACAATCTTCAGGAACCAAAGTTTCATCATCAGTATCTGAGGAGACAGATGATATGGAATTAAAACCTAACCTAACTATTTCTGTTCCATCGGCAACTGAATGTCAATCGTCCACTTCTGAAAATAGCCTAACAGCAAGCGTTTGTGTACCTTCTGTTGAACTGAGAAAGAAAAAAGTTGCAAAACGGCTTCGAAATTCTGGTAAAGAGTACGGTTCTTCAACGAGGAAGATAATTCAAGAAAGAAAGATTCTTCCTCCTTGTACTACCAATTGCAGGCTTAATTGCTCCAACAAATTCACTGGTGAAAAAAGAAGCGAAATTTTCGATGGCTATTGGAAGCTTGAGAATATGGAAAAGCAACGCGAGTTCATTGCGGCGAATATCGAGTCTGTTAATCCAAGATACAGATATTGTGCAAATCGAGAGAAACAGCGCCAGCTGAACCACGCGTTCTTCCTTCACAACGGAGACCAAAAAGTTAGAGTTTGCAAATTATTTTTTAAGAACACGTTAGGCATTAATGACAGACCAATTCGAGCGGTTTCGGCGAAGATCAATGGTGTCACTGTAGAAGATAGAAGGGGCAAACGTGATAATCACAAGACAGTAGATCCGAAAATTAAAGACTCAGTTAGTGAACAAATAAAGTCTTTACCCAAGATGGATAGCTGCTATCGTCGTGCGAACACTGCACGGAAATACATTGTTGGAGATAAAACTCATTTTGGCTTGTATCGAGAATATGTAAAAAGGCAAGCTGACAAAGGAGAATCTGCAGCGACTTTGGTCATGTACTCCCGAATTTGGAATAAAGAATTTCACAATTCTTCCTTTACTCAGGAAAAAGATTTAGGAAATTTATGCAAATCGTTTAAAACTGAAGAAGGAAAATCATCATCATCAAAAACAGTGAGTACGAATTTTCTACAACCATTTCGCGTTTTTGATGAAAACAGAACAACACGATTTCATTCGAATATAATTAAATTACAAGGAGACTACTGTGAACATGAGAATGATTCTTCCGATAGTTTTAATGATAGTGTTGATAGTTTGTATGATATTCCCATTTCATCAGTATGTTACGATTCGGATGCTAATTATGGGCATGAAATACAAACGCAGTTGAAAGAACAATCTTCAGGTACCAAAGTTTCATCATCAGAATCTGAGGAGAGGTATGCTATCGAATTAAAACCTAAACTATCAATTTCTGTTCCATCGGCAACTGAATGTCAATCGCCCACTTCTGAAAAGAGCCTTACAGCAAATATTTGTGAACCTTTCGTTGAACTGAGCAAGAAAAGAGGGATCATAAAATCAACTTGGAATAAAGAAGTTGCAAAACGTCTTCGAAATTCTGGTAAAAAGTATGTTTCTTCAACCAGAAAGATAATTCAAAAAAGAAAGATTCTTCCTCCGTGTACTACCAATTGCAGGCTTAAGTGCTCCAGCAAATTCACCGGTGAAAAGAGAAGTGAAATTTTCGATGGCTATTGGAAGCTTGGGCATATAGAAAAGCAACGTGCTTTCATTGCAGCGAATGTCGAGTCTGTTAATCCAAGGTACAGATATTGTGCAAATCCAGAGAAACAGCGCCAACTGAACCACGCATTCTTCCTTCACAACGGAGATCAGAAAGTTCGAGTTTGCAAATTGTTTTTTAAGAACACGTTAGGCATTAATAACAGACCAATTCAAACAGTTTTGACGAAAATGATCAATGGTGTTACTGTGGAAGATAGAAGGGGAAAGCATGATAATCACAAGAGGGTAGATCCGAAAATTAAAGACTCTGTTCGTGAACATATAACTTCTATACCTAAGATAGATAGCTACTATCCTCGTGCGAATACTTCACGAAAATATATTGCTAGATATAAAACTCTTGCTAGCTTATATCGAGATTACGAGAAAAGGCAAGCAGATGAAGGAAAACCGGCAGCAAGTTTGATGATGTATTCTCGCATTTTTAATGGAGAATTTGATATTTCATTCCTTGCGCCCGAAAAAGATTATGGAAATTTATGCAGATCTTTAAAAATTGAAGCAGACGATGAAGAAACGAACTAAGAATTTGGGGAGGATAAAGAAGAACTCACTCTGAGTTGATCGTCGGAAGAAGATAAAATCCATACTTCTAAGATTTTGGCTCTCTCAACCTTTGATTTAAAAGTTGTTTTCCCTAGTCCTACATAAGAAATGTTATTCTGTGTTCTTTGAGAAGGTCAATATGGGCAAGAAAAGTGCACTTTCTACTCGTGCTATTCAATGTAATAGTCGTAATTATCGATAAAATTAGTTATTCATACGAACTGTGTTATCTTAGAGAGAAAAAAAAATTGGGTCCTCTGGGTAGCGAAAGCAGAAAAAAAAGCATGGTCGGTGGATGGTTGGCATCATTCTGTAACCAGCAGAATGTGGTATTCTTAAATCGTCACTATTCCTAATACTGACCATATCCAATATCCAATGCTGCTAAAACTTCCTTGGACATTGTTTTCTATAGCCTACATGTTAAAAATCAATTCCTGTAATTTCACGATCTATTAGGCAGAAACAGATAACGATGAAACTATTTTGATGTAAGGCTAAAAAACATAATGGAACAAGCAAAATCTATATATGTTTCCCAATAATAATAATAATAATAGTAAAAACCTTCGTTTTAGTTAACACTGAAACTTAGAATTTGCACAAGAATAACCGATTTTCAGATTTGTTTCGGTAACCACTGATATAGAACAAGAATCATTACATCTTCACTTATTTGCATACTCGTACAAGCAATTAAAACTCCAAGAATATTCATTGAGTTTCATGAGGTAATAAGAACTAGGATCATACTGTGCAATCCTTGAAGATTATAAATTCTCAATCTCTGGTCATGCAGCTAATAAAGGTGACGCAGCTCAAACTCAATTATCGAAAAACAGTTCAAGAAAAACTTGCCCAATTTACATTCCACAGTATTGGATGAGAATTCCACAGCAGTGAATGAGAACAACCAGGAAACAAGGATTTGACTCATACAGTGACTGCGTTGTTTGAATTTGGATGCTATGGATTCGATGGAGTTAAATGTTAGTCTAGAATAATGATGAAAATGTCGGTGGTAATGCTGCCTAATTAAGTAAAATGAAGTTACTCAGATTCAAAAAGTCAAAGCCATCATCTTTTGATTCCAAACACTTCTACAATTGAAAAGAACTTAAACAAGTATGAGTCAGAAATGGAGCTAGGGTGTACACTTAAGACCATTGTGTTGGTATTTCAAATAGTGTACTTAAAGTAAGTGAACAGGACACCATACAGGTTCGCTAAAAGATTCATAGCAATTGTTATTTCACCACTGGTATAAGGTTTAAGAACACGATGTTTCAGGAGCCAACTGTTCACTTTGTCAAGCCAGTGTCATATTTGCCTTCACCTCATGAAAAGAGTCGTTGGCTCTCGAAATGATACGTTCTTGAATCTTCCATCGAAGTAACAGCTTTTGTGAAATAAGTTAAAGAAGCAAGAGACTTATTTTTTGTGTGAGATAAAAATACTGTAATAAATATATAGATTGATAAATAAATGTACTTACAAAAAGTAATCATTTATTTTATTCCAACATTCTATAATGATACCAATTATTGTGTACTAATAAGGAGGTGAGGTGATGTCTGTGTGTCAAAAAAATTAATTCCTCTGAAAAACGACGAAAATCGAAACATATAACGCTGTACAGAACCAGCATTACTAATATGAATATATTATTCAGCGAAATCTGTTTATAACAACCTTGTTTGGGGCAGAATACTATCCTTGCACACATACTATCCTTGCACCGTAAAACAGGTCAACCAACCAATTGTCTATAATAAAATTTTCCCTTGGCGTCTACATGTGTAGAGTGTATGACGTTCAACCTTGTCTGTAACGATAACTTGCCTATAGCGACATCTGTTACCGGTCCCCTAGGTATTGCTATAGACAGATTTCACTGTATGTTAAACTGAAAAAGTGTTGCAATGGATAGTTTTTTAGGGTGCCGTTTAAAGTCATTGCGAGCGGTTAACGTAATGGATACTTGGAATAACACTTTCGGAAGAGCTGGGTGAAGCAGTCTAAAATCTTTAGTTCACATCTTCACAATACTATTGAGTCGAAATAGATGTATCACCTGTAAATCTGTCAAACATGGACGGATGATAACACATTGTGAAATAGTAATGTTGAAATTTGTAAATATACAACACATGAAAATAAACATATGATTATTATTATAGTTAAGATGACATTCAGCAAAATAGATGTTTCAGAGCTGAAACAATTATATACTCGTGTTTATAAAAATTGCAACACCATGAAGGACTCGTCCGAATTGAATGAAATTTAATGTACAAACGACCTGTGTTGATACAAATAAACGATTAAAATTACAAAGCAAAATAACAATATTACATGTCGAAAATCAGTATTTGGTGAAGCCACCACGCGCTGCAATAAGTGATGCTATACGACGTGGCATGGAATCAAACAGATGTTGAATGTGTGCCTGAGGAAGAGCATTCCAGATTGCTTGTATGCGACCCCAAAGTTCATCTGTAGTAGCTATGGGACGAGGATCACGAGCGAGACGCCGACCAACGAAATCCCACACATGTTCAATCGGCGACATATCCGGCGAATAGGCAGGCCAAGGAAGAAGCTGTATCTGTTGTGATGAAAAGAAGTCTTGAACATTCCTGGCAATATGTGGGCGGGCATTGTCCTGTTGAAATACAGCTCCGGGAATGCCTTGAAGGAAGGGAACAACTTCGGGCTCCAGAACTTCATTGATGTACCGGTTGCTGTTAAGATTACCCACAATTCGTAGCAGCTGAGATCGTCCATGATACGCAATCGCACCCCAGACCATAACGCTGGGGGTTCGTCCACTATGACGTTGGATAACGCACTCCGGAAGGTGGCGTTCACCGGTATAGCGTCTAACACGGATGCGGCCATCACTGTACCCCAAATTAAAGCGGGATTCATCAGAAAACACCACTTGTTGCCAATCAGCACGCCAGTCTCTATGTCCATGAGCCCATTGTAGCCGCAGGCGCCGATGGTTTTGCGTCAGGAGGATCCTGTATAAAGGAACTCTTGCACGCAGTCCACGGTGCAGTAGACGCCGACGAATTGATGAAGCACACAATGATACACCTGTAGCAGTGCACCAACATTCTGCCAACTGTCCAGATGAAGCAAAACGGTCCGTCACCGCCATGCGGACCAGGTGTCTATCATCCCGTGCTGACGTCACCTTTCGGCGTCCACTCCCGGATTTCTGAGTTGTCTGGTTCTCTTGAACCCACTGCTTCCACACTCGCATCACTGTGCTGCTGTTACGCCCCATACGAGCTGCTGTACACCGCGCAAGCAACTGTTTCATGTACGTTAGCCAATGGCGGCCGCCCGGGGCCCCGTTTGGATGGGGGAGCCAAACTGAAGTCAAGTTAAAATTTTTTTAATGGACCCAATAGTAAAAAATCTCTTTAAAAAGAGACAAGTTTAAAGAATTTTTTAGAGACATCTTTAGAGAAATTCTTTCAGAGACTTTTGGCCACTTTTATAGGGTATATGGCTCACTGTGATTCTGTGAAAATCTTCTGATTTCTCTGGAGGGGGCGCCAAAAAGCAATCTGTGTCAGGCCGCCCGGATTCAAAATCAACCTCGAGCCTCCCCTGACATTAACGATATTTCATAAGATTGTCACCGGCTGGGGAATTTAGCCTGGATTATAACCATCCGTGTCGTTAGGGGGTGCACTTTTTCCATCGTTTTTAGCACAACTCTCTACACCATTATCGTGTTCAATAGTGAGGGTGTTAAACGCCCTTTTGGCTCATTCATCTGTGAATTTTACGACCCTCTTACTTTGAACATAAACATAACATAGAGCGATGTTTTTCAGAGTAGATTCCACGGAATCATAGGGTTCCGTGGCACCCCAGAATGCCGTGATGACCCTGCATGTGTTCTGCAAACAAGTTGCGAAACATCGCCGATATTTCCGAGGAAATCTGTAAATTATATAATTTTCCTTATGACACCCATTTAGAGTTAGCTAACTATATGCTATATGACCAATATCCAGCCAACAATAGAAAAATATAACACCTTTTATGCTGATATATTTATTGCCTATTTTTATGTTTTTGTCCAAGTGATGATAAATAATAACTCCTTAAGTTTTCCTTAATTATTTATAGAGACAGTGCCGTATTAAGGCAGGTTCCGACGGGGCCCCTGCCTTCATATATGCCTCTATAAATACTTAAAGAAAACTTAAGGAGTTATTATTTATCATCACTTGGACAAAAACATAAAAATAGGCAATAAATATATCAGCATAAACGGTGTCATATTTTCCTATTGTAGGCCGGATATTGGTTATATGGCATATAGTTAGCTAACTCTCTAGCCCCGACAAGCTGGAAAATTAGTGAAAAATTATATTATTATTATTATTATTATTAGATTAATCTAGTAAATAGAACTATAATGATTGGGAGTTATTGATTGAGAGGGATTGAGATATGTAGATAAACCCAATCCTTCCTCTATGTACGATCCTGGGGGGATGGGGTCTAGGCCCATGGTCCGAGAAAAGTTTGGTTAGGCCTTGTATAAAGGGGTCCTGTGGCTAAACATGTAATAAGTAAAGGGGTCCGCAGGTTAAAATTTGAGAACCACTGATATGGAGTATTAACAGGCCATTGGCGTACGCAGAGGGTGCTGGAGGGTTCGTGCAAATTCGTGTATATATGCATATAAATACATGAAGTTGTAACTCTGTAGCCCCATCATAAACCCCTCCCCCACTTGTGAGCTTTCTGCATATACTAGTGTAACAGACTATGCCAGCATTTACCTTTCGTATGCTATTGAATAAAGCAAATTTTCAATCCATTGCCACTTTTATTTCATTTTTACCTCTAGTCGCATGTTTTAAAGGAATCGTCCAGCTCACGCAATCTCACGTGGTAGTTGTATTCGTTGGTAATACCGCCGTTTCAAAAGCAATATTTCGAACCCCGATGAACTTTACGTTGTTACCGCTTCCTAATGAGAGCGTGCACGTTCAAATATCTGTGCTTTCCCGCGCCATTTGATCGAAATTGCGCCATTTTCTATGCTCGACTTGACCAGAAAACTGGGGGAAAAGAATTTTACCATTTTTCTCCCCTTATAAAGTGCTCCTGCAGACAATTGGCATCGTTCAAATTTACCAGCGTTTTCCCTTATTACGTTCTCTCTCATTCGCTGTTTCAACGCGCGTATTCTTTTAACTTTGAAGATGTTTCTTATTAGGTGGGGCAACCGGTAAAATTCGCCAAGTGAAGCAATTTGTATAGCCACTCTAAAAGTCCATTGTACCTTTAAACGTCGTCTGAATATTATATTGAGGCACTGTGTAACGCTTCACTTGCCAACCATGTGAGTGGTTCAACACCACTTGGCGATGTCGCCACTATCCTTAAGTTTAGTTCACCGCCAAATGGCGCTATAGTCACTATAATAAGCAGCTTCAAAAATATTTCAAACGGAGAGATAGAGGTGTCTTCATTGTCATTTTTAATTTCTATGATTTTCTTTTTTTCAAAAAAAGCAAACCAATTAAATATTCGAAACTTTTCCCCATAATGATTATTGATTTTTAAATTGAAATATTATAGCAAACTCTTCAATGGACTTCAATGAGAAATTTAGTCTCCAAAATAAAAATCATCAATGAAGGGTGAAATAGAGATTGCCCACAATCGAAAAGCATCCATTGAGGAGGTTTCACTTCATATAGTAAAGCTCCTATATATATATATATATATATATGTGTGTGTGTCGAAATTCTCAAGATGCTGAAATTTTGCTGAACCCCATTATTTGAAACCCTCGTTCAATACTTAGAAAATCTATTTCTACATGGCGAAGTTTCTGCATATCGGTATTTTTTTTATGGAAAGAATTTAAATTAAATGTTAAGAACCTTTAAATATGTATGCATTAACTATACATATATTCAAGACAACCAAACCTTTACCTTTTGTGTACGTACACCTATGCATTCCGAACAAGGACAGAATTTACCACTGAGTAAAATAAACACGTGTTTAGGGCACCAGAGCACGAGGAGTACCCTAGAGATTTTACATTGCATTTACCATTCTAACTCCATCATGTTGAACTTCATCAAATAATTATTTATAAGATAATGTTGTAATTTTACAAGAGATAATAGAGAGATACAAGAGATAATGTTGAGGGTCTAGCTTTCCCAACTTAAATATTCATTCTTTCGTACATTTTTTACATTAGTGATAATAGATTTCTCAGCGCTGAGCGGCTGTTTTCTCAGGTGAAGTACATTAAAACCTCCCTTAACGACCACTTCTATTCAGCAACCACTTCCCTTAACAAACGTTTTTCTAGAAGCGGATTTTTTTCCCTCCCCCATAGACCCAATGTTAAATTTATCTCCGTTCAGAGACCACATCTCTGAGCGATCGTTTTCTCACGAACTGACGGTGGTCGCCTTAGGGAGGTTTTACTCTATATTAAAATTCCCGATAGAGCAACTAACAATAACTCAACCAATCAGCCTTACCTTTACTTCGTATAGAAGGAGATGCGTCACATATAATGCGTTTTGAAGAACCAATCGAAAACTTTGTAATCAGAAAAGACAGAAGAAAACTTTTCAAATATAAAGTGGAAGTATACAAAAACAAACATTATTTTTCATCTTACCATAAGTTATTCTTCATTTTGAAAAAATAAGATTTTATTTTACGGTGTATTATTGTTTATATTCTAAATTAGATGCATCAAAACCTGTGTAAGTTAACCTGTCCAACTTAGGGAGGTGCCCAATTAAGAGAGTACGATAAATTTCACCATACTCTCCAACATACGAATATACAGTATGGTGAAAGTATTGTTGTTGTTTTTCTTCAGTAGATGAGGTTAAAGGGCTCTTTTCATAGCGTGTGAAAAAACAGTAATTTGATTAGGTATTTCAAATGTTACATTAGTAATGAACAGGTATTTCATTACTAATGTAACATTAGTAATGAAATACCTGTTCATTACTAATGTAACATTACATTAGTAATGTTACATTAGTAATGTTACATTAGTAATGAACGGGTATTTCAAATGTTACATTAGTAATGAACGGGTATTTCAAATGTTACATTAGTAATGAATGGGTATTTCAAATGTCATTAGTAATGAACAGGTATTTCAAATGTCACATTAGTAATGAACGGGTATTTCAAATGTTACATTAGTAATGAACAGAAATTTCAAATCGCTGTGTTATCCAAAACTTCGACATATAGAGTATTTCCATATGCAGTGTTGCCTCCTAACAAGGAATACCCGCGGATTCGGACATTTTGCCCCTAAAATATAGGCGTCTCTTCTTTGAAGGTATACACGTGTTATTACATACCTCTACTGAGGACCCCAGAGGCATCTTTCCTTAAATAACAAGTGTCCTTTACAGGGGGTGATACTGTATATACGAAATTTCTACTGCATTTTTATCCATACGCATGAGTTGACCGTATTTCAAAATATCCTTTTACACATCCTCTTCAACATTTGGAGGAAAAAAATTTCCCCTTCCATTTTTTTTCTTTATTTTTTTTTCTTTTTTTTTAAGGCACAGCCACTAACTAGTAAGAACTCCTATTTAGCTTCTCAATCTCTTCCGTTCCACTTTGCGGGTCACCAAAACCGTTTTCTTTTTTTCTCTCTTTCGTCTCCATCTCTTCACTACTTCACCTCAGCCTTTTACATGTTGTGCTTTCATGTCAAATAACCCTTATTACTTTATCCGAAAAAATCTTAAAAAAAAAAAAAGCTAAATTATAGCCCTTTACGCCTTTATCTGAGCAACTATCCCTCTGTTTATATTACTCGAGCAGCTCTTTGTTTACTTCTTTAACCTCGGAAGCAGTGTTGCTACTCGTTTGTTACTTCGTTCCACAGATCGTCTGCTTCATTTCAACTCTTTGAAACAAAAAAAAAAGTTCTTTGAAAAAAAAGAAAAAAAAAACAAAACGCTTGGTACGTAACTTTTGTCCCAAGCTTCCGGGTACGTACTTTATTTAAAATAAGAGATTGTCTGCGTACGTAAATGGCGCGCGTGTTTGTTTTTTTGAGGGAAATCCATTCGCAACAGACGACTTTCAATGATGTTGCCATTCGGCTGATTTGAAATAGTGCTTTATGTTGTGTGTAGAAAGCGCTGGCGTTGCCAGTTTTGGCTCTCAAAGTTCAGATTTTTAAATCCAGATAAGAATGATTTATTCAAAATTCGTTCGGATATCAATGAAAACGATAAGAATCTTCTAGAATAACCAGAATTTGATACCGGAACAAGGATTTTCCGATTCTTTATGTCCATCACTAAAATGGGGAGTTGCAACCCCATCAGCCCTCCCTTTACGCTGCCTTAGAGTAGTCGCTCCCAATCTGGCGGTCGCGACCATCAATCGTGAACAGGTTTCTCGCAACTATTTTTAGCTACAATTATTTTTATAAAGAATTTCATACCAAATGTTTCCAACGCTTTTATATTTCAACATGACCACACATGTTGCAATATTCTACTAATGGTTGCTAATTTTATGTCTATAATATACATTAATACATATATAATTAACATAATAAATATATTTTAAGGCGCGCTGGTATTACTACGGCAATAAACGTTGATTAGCATTGTTGTCTAATTTAAATTAAATAATAAATATAATTAGTGTATATAATTAATATAATTTTATATTTAATGTGATTTCTATAATCTGTTGAAAATGCTTTTATTAATCAAATGTGGCGGCGGACAAAGTGGGTGTCACAGACCATTTGGTTACTAAAAAATGGGGTCGCGGATTACTTGGCTACTATAAAAGTGGGTCGTGGCTTGAAAAAGTTTACGAATCACTGCCTTAGAGAATGGCGAATATGGATTCATACTCTAAAAGGATCAATGTGCTGTTTTAGCTCTGTATTATTAAATTGTTGCAAATCATGCATCAAGTGTATGAAGACATTGTCAAAAAAATTATTACTTTGATGTATTATGAATATGACAAAAGACCTGCTTAGTTAATTTGTGTTCATAGTTGAATAGTAGTAAAATAAACGTTCATAATTTGATGGCTGGAGTCTAGTCAAAATTTCTGTTGCATTTTGACTGCGGATATCTTACGTCGACTGTAACAATGCCTCGCCGAAAGATTCGTGCTCATTACGAGCATATGTCAGAGTTTGAAAGAGGTTGTGCTATCGGATTGAAAGAGGCTGGTTGGACGAATCGAAGAATCGCTGGACATGTGGGTCGAAGCGATGCGGCGATTGGACGGTGCTGGCAAGAGTGGGTCAACAACGGCAGATGTCAGCGTCGGGACGGCAGCGGTCGACCTAGGGCCACAACAGAACGGGAAGACAGAGCGATTGTCAGAGCAGCTGTCACAGCACCGGATTCGTCGTTATCAACTATCCAACGTGTGGCCCGCACACATGTGTCCAACATGACCCTCTGCAGACGACTGAGAGAGCGGAATTTACGCTCGCGCCGACCGTTACGCCGCTTACCTCTCACGCCTTTACACCGTCAAGTCCGATTACAGTGGTGCCGGGCTCGATCAACTTGGAACTGCGCTGACTGGGGACGTATAGTCTTTAGTGACGAGTCCCGTTTCCAACTGTGTCCTGACGACAACCGCAGACGTGTCTGGAGACGTCCAGGGCAGCGTGGGGATCCTGCCCTTACTATCGCACGCCACACATGCCCACAACAGGGCGTTATGGTCTGGGGTGCCATCTCCTTTGATAGCCGGACCCCTTTGGTGGTCATTTCTGGCACACTTACAGCACAGCGGTACGTAGACGACATTCTACGACCGGTTGTGTTACCGTTCCTTTTGCGACACCCTGGACTTACGTTTCAACAAGACAATGCCCGGCCGCACACGGCACGTGTTGCTATGAATTGTCTTCAAGCTTGCCCAACACTTCCTTGGCAAGCTAGATCTCCTGATCTCTCTCCCATAGAGCACATTTGGGACGCTATGGGAAGGCGATTGCAACCATCCCGGAATGTTGACGATTTAGCCCGACAGTTGGAGACAATTTGGCAAGAAATTCCGCAGGACACCATCCGGGATCTTTATCAGTCTATGCCACGCCGGGTGACAGCTTGCATCCAGGCCAGAGGTGGACCAACGCCTTATTGACTTCCTCCCTTTGTAACGGTCAAACTCTGCAATAAATCATTCAATTGTTCTGAAATTTTAATGATTTCTTTTTCTATGTATGTTCTTCACATCCACCAATTTTTATCGCAATCGGACAACTCCTTCTTGGTGCGTCGATTTTTTTGTTATAGGGTGTATATACACGTATATGCATATGTGGTTGCGCAATGGCGTCTTCACTTGGCGTTTGTTTATTACGCATTCGACTTGCTTGTGTGCAGAGGGAGGGAGATTGGGAAAGGTGGCCGCCGAAGGTGGCGCTTCAATCCCAGCCGGGTTCGACTGCCAACGGTGTAAAAAAGAAACCTTACCAACCATTGTACACTAGAGTTTTTTTCCCCTAGGCCTGAAGAGGTTCAGATTCCTTTTAAAAATGTAGGTCCATTACTCTACACAGTAGTGTAGCCATTCAGAACTCATGGGGGGGGTTCAAGTAGTTACGGGGGGGGAGGTCAAGTGGCTTTAAAGACGCTTATGAGATTCGACCTTAGAGAGAATAATGTGTTTTGATATCCAATGAGGGGCTTAAGCTTCCCTTTCCTATGTCACTGCCCCTTCCGTGGTGTAGTCGTAACGCATTTTTCTGTCGTGCTATTAACCAAGGTTCGACTCCCAATGGTATCGTGAAACGCATGCCTTTTTTCACCCACTGTAATTCATGGTTGGATTTCCTCGGCCGCCGAGGTTTGGAGTCCTAGGAAAATGATATATCCTGGCGCAGCCTTATTCTTATTGTCCTTATGCCGTAGTAACACATAAACAAAGCATATATTCTAAGTATTACATTATATATGCTTTGTATTCAACACATGTGTTTTATACATTAACTGTATGCATAGGCGTACGCAGAAAGTTCATAAGGGGGGTTATAGGCTCAATGGGTGGGGGGGTTACAGAGATACAACTCATATATTCCTATGTCAAATATACAAAATTTCATTGCAGTGGGAGGTGGGTTACAACCCCCATCAACATCCCCTGCGTACATCAGTGGCTGTATGTTATATTGGGCTATGTCTGTAACTTCTGTTACCATATGGGATCACTTGGCGCAGCATGTTATCCTTGCGCCTTGTTGACCTTGCGCTATTAAAATCCAACCAACCTTGGGAACAATCATCTTCCTGTTGCCACGAAGTGATGGTCTAGCTATGTTATATGAATGCCTTCCAAACATTTTAAATTCACTCGAAGAAGTAGTAAAATCAGAGAAGACTGGAGAAAGTAAAAACTAGAAGACTAAAGATGAAACTAAAAGACTAAAGACGAAACTAAAAGACTAAAGATGAAACTAAAAGACTAAAGACGAAACTAAAAGACTAAAGACGCTTTAAAAGTTAATGTTATTAATAAACATGTGTACAGTGGTTACGGCCTTATATGATCGCTGTTATTGTTATCATTTGCGTAATAGTATCGGATTAGCGAAATACGATCCTAATTCTCAACCAAATCCACGATTAATCATCGATTATAATAATCATTTATACACTTTCTCTTATCAATCTGACATACACCTTTTCTTATCAATCTGACATTCACTTTTGGTGGCACTTGAGGGGGCAAAGGCACCGCCTTCCCTCGTAATTCATCCTCATTCTCAAGATATTATCCAAGGCACTGAAACGCATTACCTATGGAAAACGAAAAAACAATCACTGAAGCGATGGAAGAAGAGATAGAAGAGCTAAAGGTAAATGCACTAGCAAAGAGGACAAATCTCATGGACGCTTTGCACTGTTTAGCTATCTCGTGGAATAAGATGATGGAGTAAGCGATCCAAAATGGTGGAATACCTGAAGAATACAAGAAACTTAACAAAATTTGAGGTCGTTTAAAAACACTGTTAAAAATAATAGTTCAGGGTTGAACCAAAATATGGTGATTTTCCAGCTTCATCCATTGTTAAGAACTACGTTTCACCACATTTTTGCTCCAGCTATGTTACCAATACTTGGCCGGAGGTTGAACCAAAATATGGATATACTTTCAATAACGAATAAGGCAACATTGAACCAAATTCATGGTTCCAGCTTGAACCAAATATACTGTTGTAGGTTGAACCAAATATGGCCAAAAGTTTCCGGACACTGTATAACAATATAAAAACCTGCCTTTCACATGCTACCTATCAGGGGCGTATCGAAGAGTTCCGGAGCCCCCTCGGTTGCTATTGAAGCCACATCTACCCCATTTCATATACAGAGAGTACACATAATTTTTATTAATTACAGAACGATAGCAACCAAGTGAAATTGCAAAGGTTTTGTATTATGCCTAATATAAGCGTGTTAGCTATTAGTGAGATAAAACATCAACAAGTCATAGACATAGAAATTATTATATAAATCATTGTAATTCATCAAAAATAACTAATATACATAGCATAAACCAATAAATTGGAATGATCTTAGCTTGTTGGATGATTGGAGAGATCTTGACACGTAAAAAACTGGTGAATATCAGTAAAGAATCGCAACGGATAAAGCTGTTTGCCACACGTGACTTCTCTCGCCTCAAGTGATTGGCTAGGAGGTGGAACGAAAATGTGGTTCGGTGTTTAACCATCTTTTAAAAAATACCATACTTTCACCAATAAGTGGTACTTTTGAATTTTCAAGTGTACCAAATTTTGGTGAAATTCCGGCATTTTCACCATGTTTTGGTCAAAGCTAATGCTGAAATTTTTAATAATGAAAGTAGTAAGGGTGGTGGAGGAAAGGAAGCTTGAATTGACTGAGAAAGTGACAAGAGTCTGAACTCCGTTGCAACACTAGCATTTACTTGGAACCTTCTACATATGAAGCACTAGCTGGATATTTAAAGCTATTGGAATTTAAATAAAAATATGTATTTTTACTATGAAAAAATAATCCTATGTATGTAAAATAATCATGTGTGTTTAAAATAATCACGTGTGCTTAAAAAAATGTTTGCATAGTGCAAAAATAAGTGAATGCTGTAAGAAATATAATTTCTACCAGTGTTCCTGTATGTAGAAAATAAACAAACTGTTTTTATTGTTATTATAAAATTCATTTGACAGACGAAGATTTCTATAAAAGATTTGAAGCACATCATCTAATCTTCATGGACAAGGGAAACTCCCCATTGATGTGAACACAAGTGACTTTTATGCTTTGATGTCACATGGTGGCGAATGTATTGATTGAGGACCATGTTCGAAGTTTAGTTACGACGAAAAGCGGAAAGCCTCTGACCAATGTCGTAATACTCTTTATTTACTTCATGGCCTTCACCAGAAGTCAGCACACTTTTAAATGCAGTATGAATGCGGAGAATCCATCTGGTTTCATTCATGGATTTTGTATGATCATGGTAGTGTGACAGGTCGATATTAGAATTATGAACTATAGTGAAAATCGTTCATTTCATCCATCAATTCGCTGAATCCATTCATTATGAAATCCAGAGAATCCATTGAAACTTTTTAATTTTAGAGCACTTCATTTTCCTTACAACTGACGTGTTTCTGTCACACTACTGTGCTCTAATTACATAACGTCACTTAGATTGTTGTTCTTGATGTGCTTTAGAGCACAGAATCTTTTTTTTTTTCTTACGTTTTGTTCTAAAAATGAGGTGTTGCGAAACCGTAACCATTCAATTTCGCTTTAAATCTTGCGGTTGGTTAAACCTCAGGCTAGTAAAAACCTACGGACCCTGCAGGCTTTTACTAGCCGAGGTCAGGTTACGGATTCAGTTTTCAATCATTTGTAATTATTACTATTATTGTGAATAAAAATTAACAATTATTTAATAAAATTATTATCTGAAAACGATTTCCTTTACTAGAATCTGTTAGGATCATTTTCTAGAAAAGTTTGGATTGATACACAAGATTTGGGT
>QLNU02015003.1:148065417-148174984 GCA_006491805.2 Dysdera silvatica
AAGTAACGTATCTTTATCAAAATTCATTCATTAACTATTTATTGCAAATAATTAATGACATGCCTCGAGAAAAATATTTCAGGATATAGTTATAGCTTTTATATTGTATTGTGTACATAATATTTCATTTCGTATGGCTTGTTAACTTGCGTAGGCCTTAATAGTTAGAAATATTGATCATAGGTGGCGCTGCAGTATACTTTCTTGTCTTCCGTTGGTTGGCTGAATTTTTTGGCGCAAAGTCATCAAAGATCAATTTGCGCCATTTCTTGTCTTTAGAAGCTTTTGTATTTCTGTCCCATTGTATAAAAAATTCACGTTTTTCACGTCATTCAATTGTTTTTCTACAAATCTTAAATTGACAGAAGATCTTTAAATATACCTTTTGTATCTTTCGCGTAACAGGATAGGCGATATTTTTGCATTCCCATTCCCAGCGGATGTGAAAGTTGTGCCCCGCACAAAGGCGCCTGGTCAGGAATGGCGCCATTTTGAGGCGACAAATAGTAATTTTTATACAATGCATGGAGATAAATTACTAAATGCATAAATAATTAAATGTAAAGTTGCAATAAAAATTTTTAGAGTTAAAATTTAATTTCAAGAAATTAAATTCATTGTAATTTGCAGGCCTGAGGTCAGGACGAAAGGGCAAGGCAAAGGACATACGGGGCTGAAAGCACCCGGAGATTGTTCTATATGTATAAATAGCTCGATGGGGCACAAGCATGGGGCAACTGTAGCCCCGGCTTGGCTATAGGTCTCCAAATTTCACAAAGGCGCCTCTTATCCACACGGAGACTCTGACCACACCTGTAGCTTTTTAATGGTGGAAACTTTCTTTCTTTTTGGTTTTACGGCTCAAAGACTACAGTGGTCATGCTGCGCCGGGACCTACTGTTTTCCGAGGAATCCGAACCTCTTAAGGCCTAGGGAACCAAACCCCGGACTACAGTGAGCAGTGCGATCTTTATGAGATCTCTGAGTAAGCGTTCTTTTTGCACTGCTGGGAGTCGAACCCGGATTAGCCGCGCAATAGGAGAACGCGTTACCACACTGCGCCACCGCAGGGCATGATGGAAACTACTTCGTTTTATTCGCTTATAGAGCATCAAGTCAGTCATATTCTGTCGGGGTTTTTCTTCATAAACTTAACTCTAAACGTTCCTCATGTTTCAAAACTCTTCCCACCAGCCTCCTACTTCATCCAATGGAGTTATTAAAAATAATAGCATAATAATGACATAGTGGTTTAAAGCTATTTGTTTGTTAATTGAACATTGTAACCAAAATTAAGAGACAACAAATAAGAAATTCAGAACAGAGTTTAGGGTTAAAGACATTACGTATAAAATATATTAATTTATAATGTTTATGTTTTTCCTATCTCTGGTTGGCTGACTTTTCTATAACTGACTGCGTATGCGAGTTCTTCTGCTTAGGGTCCTCACTATTTTTTTTTGTAAATAGGTTCCCTTGATTAAAAGAGTTGATAGACATTTCTCAATGTAGGATTTTATCTCAGCAGGAATCTGTTTCTTTGACTGAATGAAGTACAGTTGACTAACCTCATTGAAACCATTCTCACAGGCAGGATGAAGGGGCAACTGAAACAAAGCAAAAGGCATATGGGGTACAGGGCTCCAGGGAATTGTTCTATATATATATATATAAATAGCTCGATGGGGCAACTGGAGCCACGCCCTTCTGGCCCCGGCTTGACTGCAGGTCTGCATCCTCCACCTCGTATATAGTTGAACATGCAGGTCTGCAGCAGGCGCGTGGTGCCAGTTGCCCCATATAATCAGGATCCTTGCTCGATCCTTGCCTTATAATAGATTTCAATAGTGCAGGGGAAAGGGGGATCTCAGGGGGTTTAACCCCCCCATATTTCAATCGGAGTACAGCCCATTCTTTGAGATGGCACTAATATCGAAGGTCGTCATTAGTACCTTCTGAAAGACGTAGAACACTTTTTGGAAAAGAAATAAACTAATCTGGTTACAGCAAGCATGGGCAGATGACGTCACATGTTTTTGAAACTAGACACTTTGTTGACAATAACACGACGGATATGGTTGAATATCTGTGGTCTGAGGGCCCTAAAACAGCATTTTATTCAGAAATTATAAAAATAATTAACAGAAATTCGGGATTGTCTGGGTTAATCAGTTTCTTCGCGGCATTCTATTGCGTTCATGATGCAAAATGTGCACCTACATGTTTACATATCTTCCAAATATGTTTGTAATTAACTTGCTAAATCCACACCATAGTCCGCCTCTGTTAACATGTTCTTCTTCCTCGCTTTGGATATGTGCGTAAGTGCGTGTGTATGTCAAAGAAGGTACACGGAAACAGAGCAGCCTTTTCAATGTCAATTTAGAAATCAGTTTTGAAATGTATTTCTCTCATAATTAGTGAGAAAATTGATCGAGTTTTTATGCAAATGAGCTTTCTTATTCATTGGTAATTAATTTGCTTAACAAGCCTATTTATGACCTGAAAAGATGATCTGATTTGAGAGTTTTTACATGCGACACATTAACCAGTGGATATATAAGTAATATTTTCACTTACTTAGATTTTTAGCAGCACAAAATATTTATTTTGGTTACTAAAAACCTTACTTTTAGATAATTCTTCAATAAAAAAAATGAAATGGCATTTTAACCACTTAGCATTTTATTAGCAAAATATAAATTACATAGGATTTTAGTAACTTAAAATATTACTTTTAATTATTATTCCTCTTTTAATTTCTTTAGATATTACTACTAATCCCTTTTGTTAATAAAGAAATTGTTAATTTCTTTATTACATTATTTATTACGAAGGGCAATAGGGTTTTATTTTAAACACAAGTGTTTTAACGAAGTATTTTAAACAGAGTGTTCTAAGCACGAGTATCGGAAATTTTATCCAACACAAGTACAGTATTGATGAGTCATCAGAACAGGAATGCCCTGAGAAATCGAATAAAATAGAGATGCAGAGATAGAGGAACAGAGGTAAAAGAACAGAGAGAGAAGAAGAGGGATTGGGGGAGTACAGGGAGATAGCATGCGAAAAGAACTAAATTGAGGGAGAGAAAATATTAAAAAAGAGAACTCGCTAACGATATATGCGTATCTCTCCGTCTGCGTTATTCCCCTAATATGTTATCTGGATGGCATATCGTAAAAAATAGCAAAAAATGCTATGGATTTTATGGCATATTTTCCATAGGGTATAATTGTACAAATTATTCGATTAGGTGCAAAATAATTTTACATTTTTTTAAATTTAATTTAATCACAGCGGCAGAACTTAAGTAAAATAAATTCAGACACGAGCAAATGAACTCGGAATGAATAAAAAGAACTAGGAATGACTGAAATGAACTAGGAGCATAGGCGTAGCCAGAAAGTTCGTAAGTGGGGTTTAGGCTCAACAAGGAGGGGGTTACAGAGCTGCAACTCACATATTCCTATGTTAAATATACAAAATTTCATTGCAATGGGGGGTTACAACCCCCAAAACCTGACCCCCCTGGCTACAGCCATGACTAGGAGTGAATAAAATGAATTCAAACACAAGTGAATTTAAGCGCCGTAAATGTAATTCTGGAACACTGAAATAAATTAAAATGGAATTCAAGTACAAAAGTATAAATTCGGATACAATGAGATGAATTCAGATAAGGAAGTATTCAAGTATTACGTAAGCAATATTTTGGCCATTTTATACCCCTCTCCCTCCTAAGCAAAAATTAACATTGGCTAACATAGGAAAATAAGACCAACAGCAATGCCCTCTCTCCCCAAAGGTGCTTACGTAATACTTGAATTTTCCCTAAAATAAAATAAGAATTTAGGCAGAAATTGAGAAAAGTTAGATATAAGGAAGTTTAGGTATAGTGAAATGAATTTAAACACGATGAAGAAAATTCAGATACAGTAACAGCTCTTTAATCCTGAACGTTCCGGGCAAAGGTCGTGCTGGATTAGCGATTTTGCCGGATTATCGAACGTCAATGTGGTTTTAACGGGAATACCAAAGAAAAATTAATACAGTGCAATGATATTTAAGACGAGTCGAAATAAGCTGCTGTATGGTAAGAAAAAATACACATCAGCGTTACTGTTTAAAAAAAGTCTCTGATATTACATTGCCTCCGTGGTTCGGATCTTTCCTTCCAAAAATCGTTGCAGATTATACGCACATTTATGAATTACGCAGAGTTATAGCATTTGTTGAACTCGGCGAATTTTATAAATGTATTTAATGATTCAGAAGCCTGTTTCCACGAGACTTTAGCTTCATCTTCCACGTCTCCTCCTTCATCCGACTTGGCGGTCAAGGACAACAAACGGCTGAATCCAACCGAAAAAACCGAACGCGAGCAGCTCGATCGATGCCGGATTATAGAATGTGCCGAACCAATGAATATCGGATTGAAGAGCTTCTACTGTATCACGAAAAACAAATCAGAATATACAGATGGTTTTAGGCCAGGGGTGGAGGAATCTGTGACTTTTTGAATGGGTCTAGATTTTGCAGAACTTTTTTTTTTTTTTTTTGTTTTGGTCTTATTTTTTACTTTTATTGTAAGCTTGAAATGAACGTATTTAAAATACAAAAGTGTAAAAGAGGATTCGACAAAATAATCCGCCTTTATTGGCCAACATAATTAAAACACGGGGCCTGCTTAAATTATAGTTATTGCAACTTTCCAATGTAAAAAGGTCTCTTCCCCTAATTTAGTAAATAAAATAAAATTTAAATGCATTATAAAAGTTTGTGCATAATGAATAAATGAAATATACATGTACTGTTATAAATTCAGACACATTGAAACTGAGCAAAATGAGTAAAAGTCGCAGAAACAATGAATGGAAATTCAGCACATCGGACCAAATGGATTCAAGTGTAATGAATAGAATTGCTCACTATGAGTAAAATCGGATATATTGAATGAAATGAATTCAAGAGTAATGAGTTGAATTGCTCACCATGAGTAAAATCGGACATGTTGAATGAAATGAATTCAAGAGTAATGAATCGAATTGCTCACCATGCGTAAAATCGGACACGTTGAATGAAACGAATTCAAAAGTAATAGATCGAATTACTCATCATGAGTAAAATCGGACATATTGAATGAAATGAATTCAAAAATAATGGATCGAACTGCTCACCATGAGTAAAATCGGACATATTGAATGAAATGAATTCAAGCTAAATAAGTGCAATGGTTTCAGGTACGAATTTAATTACTGAAAGTAAGAAAGCACCCCCGTATAGGCTAGGACGCATATGGGGTTACATATATATAAACATAGTTACGTATACGGGGCTAGGACCTCCCCCCACTGAAAGGGTCTGGTATTATTAGAGTTTATGCGCTGTTTTAATCTTGTTTATTTACAAATATCCGCGAACAGGGCCGTGCGTAGGGGTTGCGAGTTGGGAAGCCGCCCAGGACCGCCAAAAAAGTGTAGTGCAAATACCAAGAAATCAGTTTTTAGCGGCCCCATATACTTTTAACAGAGTATTTGGTCAACTCACCTTTTGTGTGTGTGACGTCATACTTCCCATAATGCAGCTTCTTTTCATTGTGGTGGCCTTATGACCACTGCAGAGACTCCTGGCTTCCTATACTTGGCTATACATAAATCTAGAAAAATTACTTTGTAAGTTCTAATAGGATAAAAAAGCGGCTTTGTTCATTGAATTAGCTTTTCATTAATTCGTTATAATTATAATAAATTACAATGATTCGTATTTTATTTAATTAATTTTTATCCCCTATTTTCAATTTAACTTCATTATATTCTCTTTATCTTTACCCACAGCGTTTAGACCAGTGAAGGACTTTATTTTGTAATGCTAAACCCTGGTAAATCTTTCTATCGTTGTGTTATGTCCAAAATATTTTTAAGGGCCGCTAAAATCTGCTTTGCCCAGGGCCGCTAACACCGTAAGCACGGCCCTGTCCGTGATGGTTTCATTATTGTTAAACTAGAATGCTGAAAATAATGAACTTTAAGGAAAACTCATGATTTATCGATTTAATATCGAACACATCCTTTAGGGGATCCCCAAAAACCTTGACCCGGTACTGAGCTACTCCAAATATTAGATTGTCTTGAAGTAGCTGTTAGAATGATGAAGTCGTTTGCACATCAGTTACAAATTAGTTAGTACATCAGTTACAAATAGTTAAATTATTTTCCATAAATTAAACGTTCGTCCTCCAACGTCTTATTAAAAGCTGATGTTATGCATTAAAAATAATTTAAAAAAAAAAGAGGGGGGAATTTGCTGTTTTTTAATATAGTTCCACTTTATGTAGCTCGTGGATGTATTGATTTTCTCCTGCCATCTACTAAGATAATTGTTTTAAAGGAGAAAAAGAAGGGATTTTTTCCCTGTCGAGGGGGAAAATGGGAAATATAGGGAAAAGAGGGAAAAACAATGAAAATATGCTCTATTTCGTAATATATTTCTAAATGAACTTTTCAAGGCTACGTCAATCGTCAACCTTTATTCAGAATCCGAAATGAGACTCGCCTTTCTCCTCGCTAAATTCTTGCTTGTATAACCTGCCAAACTTCAGATGAGAATGCCAAGCATTAGTAATGTGTAATTCAATAGTCAGTAATTGGGTATTTAAATATGAGTATGCGTAGGTGTTATTCGACGGCTTTCAATGTACTGGAAAGATTAATTTTGCAATACATTTCTTCCACAATTACTGTTTGAGAAACTGATCAAGTTTTATGCAAATGAGCTTGCTCATTTACTAATTAGTTTGCTTAATAAGCCTGTTTACAACCAGCACCGAAACTAGGTGATCTTGCGCCCCAGTTAGAACCGTACAGATTGCGCCCCAGTCAGAACCGTACAGATTGCGCCTCAGTCAGAACCGTACAGATTGCGGCCCAGCCAGAACCGTACGGATTGCGCCCCTTAGCCACTGATACATTCTCCCCTGTGAATTATTTCATCCGATTTTACGCCCTTCCTTCCTTCCTCGCCTGCACCCCTGGCTTGAGCCTTCCTCCCTTGCGCCCTTAGCTTGAGCCTTCCACGCCACCTCCTTACTACGACCATGCTTACACGTCAAGAAATAGTCTAACTTGTGAGTTGTTATACGAGATATATCGATTAAGCATGATGATTTATCCTGGTTTTATACTTTTTTTTCCCTGTTTTACTTGGTTAAAAATTAAATGAATCCATGTCCACACTTTTATACCTACCTTTGCACTCGTTGTGGACACTCATCTTGTGAGCGAGGCAATTTCAATGTCGAGAAAGATTCATCAAATTCTCAGCCAAGTACAAGAAGAAAAGATGAGCATTTGCAAAAAATTTCATTTGTTTTAGTAAATGGTTATATAGCATAGGATTCTCACGTATCTGGAAAACCTGGAATCGTCTGGCAACTTGAAATTTTCCCCAAAAGTTAGGAATACGAGATTTTATGATCAAATCTAGAAAGCTCAGGAAAAGCATTACTCTAACTTCTGCTTTGAATAGCAAAATTTTCCGCGAACGTGAAGTCGTTTCCGCTGCAACTGAAATTCCTTTGGATCCGTGCAAAGAAAATTTGTTTGCGATTAGTTAGAGAATTTTGTCGGACGAATTTGGAAAAGATAGGTATTTTTTTTCCTCCAATGTAAGTAGAAAATCTACGTGACCTACAACAAAGTACAAGTCAATTTCCATGTCATTGCGGCACTCTCATTTAAATGGAATAATATACTGCCAAATAACAATGATAAAACCCGAAGTTGCTATAAATAGTTAATAAAAGCAGTTAACAGAAGTAGTTAATAAAAGAAGAAGCTAATAAAATAGTTAATAAGGAGGCTTAAAAACGTAAACTTCCAATTCATTTTCGAAGTGGACTAGAGGTGCTTTCGTAGCGCATGGTGATATGACACCAATGCCTTGTTATTCTTCTTTCGTGTAACGGAATATTTAGTTTTAAAAAATTCTAAAGCAAGCGATAACGTAAGATGTAAGCTGCTGACCCTTGACGATTTATTTTCAACTTTGCGTCGTTTCTTTAACATGTGGCATAATTTCGACTTTCCGAACAAGTCGGAACAGACATACACTGGGCAATTGAAAGTAAACACGAATATAATTTGCAATAATACTGTTTTTAAAGGCCACTAGGCAGTCATCACGAGGTTATGCAAAGCTTGGAACAGGATTTGCATGACCCTAGGTCAGTGGTTCCTAACTTTTTATTGACTCGACCCTAAATAACGATTTGTATGTAACCCGTGACCCCACTGTAGGGCTGGAAAATCGATGTTTATAGAACATAAATGTTCCAACAATTAATCGATATATCTATTAAATTTTTAATTATTTTATATCAATGTTTGTTCACTACTTAAGCGACGCTGCTGCTTTGATCTGACATTGCAATTTAATCAAATTTTTCACGCAAAACTTACTATTAAATGAAAATATTATGAAACGTCAAATGGCAACAATGATAATGTTAAGCTAAACGGTTTTGATATACTGCTTTACAATTACATTAAAAGAAATAGACATTACATTATAAATATGGAACGAAAAATTAAAATGGCAGGAAATGTTAACTGTGAACATAAAATATTATAATCTTAATTAAATAAATGCATAACTGAAATATTTAGTAATGGCTTCCTTGGTGCTGTAATTTCTGGATTTATCTGGATTTCTGCAATATCTGGAACTACAGAGCGCATCGAAGCTTTGCTCTGCAACCGTAACTGTATTCCTGTGGTGATTGACCATGCCTAAATCTATTTCCGTTTCTTTATGAGATGAAACATTCTTGGAGTCTGGCTATTAACGTTTTTTAAAAAAAATTAGGGAATATCTAAAATATTTTTAACACATCTCCAAATTTTAATAAACCTTATCCCCTTGCATAATAAAAATCGTAAAAAAAATTAATAATTATTATTTGGCCATCCATAACGCTCTCTCTACTATTCGCCAACCTTCCATGATTTGGGTCGCGATTCGAGATTGAGAAATCCTGTCCTAGACAGTTTAGCAGATTGGGCCCCTCCCAAAGAAATGTTAAGCTCTTTTTTTTTTAATGTTCTCCTTTTATACACACACATATGCTCCAAGGTTTTGATATAATTTTTAAAATATTCATCATAAAACGTCTATTCTCTTGTGATAAAGAAAACCTTATTATTTAAAAAAATATATTTTCTTTAGGTACATTTAATGATAATAATTAAAAACAACAACGCAAAAGTTTCACGTCAGGCGCCTTGGGATCCTGGATATATACCCCCCCCCCCTTCTCCTGACCTCTGACCTGAGGTTATGTAACACTCTTGGTAAAAGAATAAGATTTGGTTAATTGTGAAAATTTATTGTGCTTATTGTGAATTTGGATTTGGTTTACCTTGTATTGTGTTTAGCCAATGTGATCGTCCAGCCAACAAAAAATTGATGTTTTTCATTAGTTGGATTTTCAAGGCAGTTTCCACATGACATTACAAAGCCGTATTTGTGGCCACCTGTTCTATTATATATTTGTTTTTTCAACCAATCAGTTAGCATCACAGAACAGTGATAACTTATTACATTTTTCATGTTCAGTCAAGCTAAACTATGGGTCTCATTGTAGATAGTTTGTAGTGCCGTCTTAAGACGTATTTGGACGACATGACGTCTTGGGACGAAATCAAAACAAATACCATTGTGTTTGTAAATCTGAACATGTTGCAAACATTACAGAGGTCGATAAAGTTCTCAAGCTGAAGTTCGTTAGTCAAATTTGTAGGAGTTTTGGAAATTAAGAACCTTCTAACTAAGTCATTGCAATCTTAACATGTCGCAATAAAAGTTTATTAGCAATTAGGCGTATTTTTAATTAGTTTTTGCTTGTTTTGGAAATTATTTGGCATTAATTTGGTGAGAAAGGAAATGCCTTAATATTGAAGTCAATGGCTTCGTGGGTTGTGTTGCCGATACAGTCATTAATCACCAGAATGTTTCTCCACTAGCAACTTACTCAGATGAAAAATCTCCAGATTGCCAAACTTTTGAGCCGTTTGCTTACAATGTTAGAACTAATGAATAGTTCCATCAATAAACCATTAGCCAACGATCAGGTGTGTGGTTTGCCCACGAGGCATCTGGGTAATTAGAGCCGTTAGTGGCCTTAACCGCTCCAATCATGTCTAGAGGACAATTTATTCCAGTAATAAGGTTAAACTTCAAAAGAGTGGCCGATACCGCTAGCTAATGCGAGCGAAATGTAAACACGCGGAAAAACGGCGACGCCTGCGTTCTGACAATTGTTTTAGATAGAAATGTTATAAACGCCCTCTATGGTGGTTTCTTGAACTTTTAGTCAAGGCTTTAACCCCAAAACCTCAAAAAAGACTTTCACTTCATATTGGTGTTAAAGTAAGAAAATGAAATTTGTAATATTGAAAATTTTCAAGGAAGTTGAATATTATTCAGTTTAAAAACATCTTTATATCACTCATTCTACCACTTTTCTCCAACCACTACTTTATTCATTTATTTCTTCAATTCTTACTTTATTCATTTATCTATTCCATTACTACTTAATTCATTTATTTCTTCAATTGTTACTTTATTCATTTATCTATTCAATTGCTTGCTCCGTTCGAACCGGTATTACTTTGTTATTCGAACATCTATTCAATTACTATTATTCATTTATTTCTTCAATTGTTACTTTGTTCATTTATCTATTCAATTACTACTTAATTCATTTATTTCTTCAATTGTTACTTTATTCATTTATCTATTCAATTACTGCTTAATTCATTTATTCCTTCAATTGTTACTTTATTCATTTATGTATTCAATTAGTACTCTATTCATTTATTTCTTCAATTGTTACTTTATTCATTTATCTATTCAATTACTACTTTATTCATTTATTTCTTTAATTGTTACTTTACTGATTTACGTATTCAATTACTAATTTATTCATTTATCTATTGAACTGTTTTATTCAAAGTAAATTTGAAATTTTTAGAACTTGTCAATGCAATGTAGTTGGATGTTCCCCTTAAGAGTCCAGGGTCCAGTTGACCTCTTCTTATTAACTGAAGTATCACTGCCATATTGAAATGTGTTAATTTTTTTATCATTATTAAAGAAAACAATGTTATTCTCTCCAACCCCTGCGGCAGTAGAAAAGTTCTAAGCATATTTTAATATCAACATCGTTCCAGTTCCCTATACAATGTAGCAAGCAGGCATCATATCAACTCTATATAACAGTCTTTCATTATTCTCATCCCTCTCATTATCGATATAATTAATATAATATATTGAATATAAATCATTATCTATGAGTCTTTTTGATTCGTTATCCGACATATTGCTTTCGTTTCCATTGTCCCCTCCTGTGCGTGTGATTATTCCGACTCTTCTCTCCCGTCACTTCAGGCCACATCAATTGTTACGATACGCATCGATTGTTAAGTATCGATGTCATACTGAGATGGACGATACACAACACTATCAGTATCGTTGTACATCCATCTGCTTGAATATAGTTTGCAAGCCATTATTCACGTCCTCAACCAAAATACACGAACAAACTTCACACGCGCAAATGGGTAATCTCTTTTTTCTGTGTACTCTTTTTCAGTTCATAACCAAAAACAAATATGCATGTGTCTAAAGTTAGCCGGACATCCTTTTGCCCCAATACCGATAAAGACCGAATGTGGGTTCCACGTGATGACTTCCAATCTGAGAATACACGTATTTGATAATACGGAAAACACTAATGTTTCACTACAATTCTCATGCGTATGCTATCATCTTCAATGTGTGTTATAGTATATAGACAAGGGGATTTTGTTTTACGCACTGACTATCCACATCGTTCTATAGCCATACGGTAAGTCATTCTAGTTTTTACTTCAGAAGTTCGCTGTTTAGCAGTAATTAAAGTTTGTCTTAACTTTGAATATTATGCGTGGTTCATTCGCATTTAGCGCATGCGTTATTCATCCGCGTTTCACGCATGCGTCGTTCATTTATTTATAAAAATTTTATACCATTTTAATAGTAATGAAGGAGACTATGCATAGGGGTCCAAATTTTTTCTGCACATTTGGGTGAAATAGGTTTAGTTTTAATCTAATTTCGTCATGTTATGTCAATTTTTCGATAAAATGTTAGATTGAATAAAAAAGTAATGGCTCACAAAATTTAATTATCACTTTCCATATCTGCAAATTTAAAATTAGTCATCTACATTGTGGGCATAATTGTAATTTCAAGGGTTATTTCCGAGACTACTTTCTTAATGTGATTTGAAGATGTGAGTGTTAAATGTTTTTACAATAAGCCTTTATTTTTACAAGACTGTGTGCAAATATCTAATAGGTTTAAATTTGGGAGGGCGTCCAAATTATAGGTCTTTCTCATCTAATTCACCAATTCTGAAAGCACGGTTAGTGCTTTCTTGCCAACCTGAGCATAATAGAAAAGATTTCCTATCTAGGTCTTAATGGCATAGTCAAGAATATCATCAAGACCACATTGTCAAGAATGTCGTTAAAACCATGTTTTCAAGAATATCATCAAGACCACATTGTCAGAATGAATGTTTTCATACCATCAAGACCACATTGCCATCATTTGTCAAAAATATCATCAAGACCACATTGCCAAGAGACCACATTATCAAGAATATCACCAAGACCACATGTGTAAAGAATATCAAGACCATATGGTCAAGAATATCATCAAGACCACATTGTCAAACATATCAGCAAGACTACATTGTCAAGAATATCATCAAGACCACATTGTCAAGAATATCATAAAGACCACATGTGTCAAGAATATCATCAAGACCACATTGTCAAGAATATCATAAAGACCACATGTGTCAAGAATATCATCAAGACCACATTGTCAAGAATATCATAAAGACCACATGTGTCAAGAATATCATCAAGACCACATTACCAAGAATATAATCAAGGCCATAGTGCCAAGAATACAATTAAGAAGATCACAATGTCAAGACTACAATCAAGAAAATCATAATGTCAAGAATACTATCAAAAATATCGTGATGAAGAAGTTGGGCATGTGGAAGTGCTGAAGGATGAAGTAAACTTTTCCCCGTAACCGTCGCCTCTGCAAAAAGGGAAGGGTTCATAAATTTTTGATTTCGTCAGCTTCAGGGTAAAAAGATTGAGAAATGCTGCCCTAAATTACAAAGGGTACTTTTCCCCGAGAGCGTAAACCTTCAGTTACTTTATTGACAGGTTTGAAATTTATGTTGCTTGATTATTTATTTTCGAAATATATCTTGTCAGGTTGCCACTTGAAGGTCTTTTTAAGTGCAAAATTTGAGTGGAATCAAAAGTTCAACAAAGGTTGAACATTTGATTCATTAGAATAATTTGCCTTAGTTAATTTCTGTCCTATGTATATAGTATTTTGATCGTGTGAACTGATCATTAATCTTACTAAGCAATTCCTCAGTGGCCACGACAATTTCAAAAAGCAGGGAAATTGATTAACAACCGTTGTTCGAATATTCATAAATTCCAGCTTCGTTAATTCGTACTCATCTGATTCAAATTAGATACATAAGCAATATTTCATTCTGGATGTAAGAGAAAAATATGATATCCGAGCGGATTAAAAGAAATGATCTCCAAAAGCCTTTAAAACTTTTGCCACCATTTTATAAATTTTAAATTGATTTTCATATCTGAGTGTGTAGAACAAATGAAAAACGTGTTAAAAAGGCATTTTATTTTAATTAATATTTAATACCTTATATCTGTAGATAATGTATTGGAAGATTTATTAAATAATAATCTCGTCTGAGATCAGAAGATCTCTGATCATATGGATCTATGGGGTAAAAAAAAATTCGTTTACAAAGAAAATTATCAATATTTATATACAGCTGTACTATATGTATTAGTTATACATACATTAGGGCAATTTTTTACCAACTAGAATGTAACATTAATGTTAATTAATAGCATCAACATATATTCAGTAAGAGATGTGGTTTCTTAAAAATTTTAACTATTTTTATTAATTCGAAGCATCGGTGAATGCTAACTTACCATCTTAGAAAATAGTAATCTTTTACAGATGAATATATATTCCTCTTGAAAGTAAATATTATAATTGTCGAGAAATTTTTGGCTTAATAAAGTTATGAAACCTTATAATTTATTAGTATTATGAAATTATTGGTTATTTGAAGGATGGTAATTTTCATTTGATTACTAAAATCATTATTGTATCAAAAATGGTTCATTTTACATTCAAGATTATAACTACTAGCTGGTGATGTCATCCATTAAAGATAACTGAAAAACATATAAATGAAGGCGATTTTTCGTCCAGGTTAGGATGAGTTGTGCTAGCGTTATAATATATTATACCATCAATACAATTCCTTGTGTCACCAATAAAATGACATATTACAAATACAATGACTTGTACCAATATCACAATGAGTTCTACCACTACCACAATGAATTTTACCAATATGACAATGTCTTTTACGAAATCGCAATACCTTTTACCAATATCGTAATCAGCAGTTGCATTATCAAAAGAATAAATTATATCGCCAATAATGGACACTATGTCAGGAGTGCAACAAAATTTCTAACCCAATATTAAAAGTAATAAATTTAATCAATGAACCTCATGTGTTTAAAGGGAGTAATTATTAAGACGCTGCAATGTTCTGGTGATTGTTATCGCGTAGAGTAATCTCTCTGATATTTTAACTGCATAAGAAAGATTCGAAGAAGAAGATTCGTCATTTTTCCTTCCAGAAAAACATTTGAATAATTGCAATTAATCTGACAATAGGCACCGGTTTCTGCATTCGTTAAATCGTCTGTTCTTGTTGTCTTCGACCTTACTCACAGCCCTTGAGTACCATCAACCTTTCCCCGCAGTGATCCGTGGGTGTTATAACAGTCTTAGTCAACCTACGCCAAATCTCAGACATTTCTACCTTTCTCTTATTTCTTTTTAACGGTTTTCCTGCAAGTATAAGACGTTTGACTTGTCCCTAAAAAAGTTTTCTGCAGCTTTCGTTCGCCAGGTGTACTATCGTCGTGTGGTTGGTGAAGTTTCCAGCCTTTGTTTGCAGAGGGTTTTGTGGTGTGGTGGTTGAAGTTTCCAGGATTTGTTTACCAATTATTCTCTCCTGTGGTGGTTAAAGTGGTACCTGTCCAAGATGATGCTCGCTATGTACTTCCAAAAGGTAATGTCGCAACATTCGCTTTTAGTAAAATTTATGCTCCAACAGCTTTTTCTTCATCTCCATCAAGCCTTCATCATTATCATCCATCGCAGGCCTTTAAAGGAAATTCTAATGAAGGGAAAATTTGAATTTCTTCGGCGATTTTGTTTTATATCACCTGAGAAATATAGCATATATTATTTTTCATTAACCTTTTTCTTTATTATCTTCCATCGCACGCTTTCTTAGTAAATTCAAATGTCGGGTGGTTTTGAATTCCTTTAACACTTTTTTTTCCGCATCGCTTATGAAATATGACATTATTTTTCATGAACTTCATCATCATTCCAATGAAACCACCTTCATTATTGTTCATTATTCGCCAACTTAAGCAATTAAGTTGCACAGTTTAAACTTAAACAGTTCATTTAACAGGCTTTTAACAGTTATTTAACAACCTTAAACAGTCAAACAAACATCCTGAGAAAAGTAATTTGTTCTATATTCTTTGTAAGATGGAAGTTGACTGAATGGAATTACTTTTGTTATGTCTTTATAAAGGCTTTTTAGCCGTTGAAAGCTATATGCATTTATTTATAGAGCTACGTAAGGTCATTTGTTGAACTATGTAGGATTATTTGTTGAACTATGTAGGATTATTTGTTGAACTATGTACGATTATTTGTTGAACTATGTAGGATTATTTGTTGAACTATGTAGGATTATTTGTTGAACTATGTACGATTATTTGTTGAACTATGTAGGATTATTTGTTAAGTTGCATAGGATTATTTGTTAAGTTGAATAGGATAATTTGTTGAGCTACGTAGCAGTTTGTGATGAAAATTTGAAACATTTGAATCCATATAATGTTAGAGCTACAGAACAAAGAGATTGGGGACAACGAATGCGCTCACTATAACCAACCCTCACTACATCCATTCCGGAATTTAAAATTTTAAACTTTGAAAATAAAGTCTGTATATGTAACATACATGCATGTAGTATGCGTACAGTGTTATTCGGCTTTGAATTTACTTAAAATTTAATGAACAACGTGTTATTGTTGACGGGGATTGTTCAAATGACGGTGTAGGTATTTACATCCTTTCATAGTGTTTTCCGACGAAGATTCGTTAACGACACTTCGCGATTAGGCTCGGCCAATACATCAAAAGTTATTTTCTGCAAAAAGTGGACTAATATTTCTTTAGACATCAAGGTGTGTGGCCATTTTTTTCTCCTTTAATCCGGGTAGCGCCAAAGTCTAGCTCATTCGAAATGATTAAACTGTATTGCACTTTAAAATTATACCAAATAAAATTGACATTTTCCTTGCTAACTCCGGAACTCGTTGCATGCGGGTTCGTTTTGAGTGAATCTGGCTGTCTTTTAAACAATACCTGGTATTAACAAATTAGAATTTAGGCAAAAGATTCTGCCTTCACTTGACAAAGGGAGCAGTTGGCTCCCGAAACGTCGTGTTTTTAAACCTTACGCCAGTGTCGAAATAACTGTTTGTTATGGAATCTCCTGGTGAAACTCTGTATTGTTTCGTTAATACCCGGTATTCTTATACTTCCTTTTTAGTCGATTCGTGATGTTTGATGCCGAATCGTTAAAACTATCTTCGGAAGAAGAAGAAAAGCTGACCAAGTTCCTCCACTCTATTAAATACTTTTCTGCCTAGCCTAGGTACAAAGTGTATTCTTGTGGTTGGACAACTAGGTACTTGGTATTAGAGGGGGGGGATCTGATAAGTCATTTTTTTCGAGGATATTTTTTATTTTAGAATAACTTTTGACACTTGCATATTATAATTTGATTAACGTGTATAAATATTTTTACTATTGTAATTGCGGGGCTTAAGAAATGTAGATACTAATATGGCTCGCGGAGAGACATTTATCCTAGCCACATCATGGCAAAGTTTGCAGTATAATACTAAAATGGTAATTGTCTCCTTTATTACATGCGAATCATTGGCGTAAGCAAGGGGTGTTGATGAGGGTTGTAACCCACCATTGCAATGAAATTTTGTATATTTAATATAGAACATGAGTTGCAGCTCTGTACCCCCCCTCATTGAGCCTATAGCCACCCCTTACGAACTTTCTGCCTACGCTTATGATGCGAATTATATGTTTATCTCTAAATACTGATGACTACTTGTACACTGAACATTAAACACTGAACAATGGATATTGAGGTCCAAACATTGATGATCATTTGCGCATAAAACATTAGATGACATACCCTAAAAATCCACCGCTCAGGGCGAATGCACGGTCCCCCTTCTGCACCGGCCCTGCTTATTTTCACACAAAACACTTATGTCCATTTGTTCGCTAAACATTGGAGGACACTGATATTGCACTTTAAACATTGGATGACCAGAAAACATCTGCATACCTCTCTCAGTCTTCGTTTCCTACACCGTAAGCTGTCCTACAATATCACTTATATGGATTACTTATTATATATATATACGTATATATATATTACAATATTACTGACAGGAATTATCGAAGTACAGCTTATCTGATACCACTATTAAAAAATATCATACGATGACAGAGGCAATGCACAATTAGGACAGCCATTTTCACCAACTTTTAATGATAATCATTATCATTATTGGAAACGCTTGTAAATGTCATTATTGACTATAGATTTTATGAACTACCTTTCTGAATAGAAGACACTAGAAAATCTATGAATTTAAAAGACTAAACAATCTATGAATTTAAAAGATGAACGATCTATGAATTTAAAAGACTGAACAACCTATGAATTTAAAAGATGAACAATCTATGAATTTTAAAGACTAAACAATCTATAAATTTAAAAGGCTAAACAATATATGAATTAAAAGCATTTGAAAGGTCTATAAATTGAAAGGACTAGGAAAATATATTAACTGAAATTACTAGAATATATACAGACGGCAAATATACGAAGATCTATGGACTAAAAAGAGTAGGAAACTATATGGACGAAAACAAATATCTAAAAAAAAAAAATAAAAAAATTATGGGCTGGAAAATGAATAAAAAGGTCTATTGGCAGAAATGACTAAAAAATATATTGGCTGAAAAAATAATGCTAACATCTAATAAAAAAAAATGCAAAAATATCTATAGATTAAGATTAAAATCCCTGTAAAGATTTTACGAAATACAGGCCGCAAGTGAAGAGGGGTAAAATGCCATATTTCTTAATCATTAAAGTATTTCAATGTTATACAAAATACGTGATTTTTTCTCACCCTGAAAAGGTTGGGGAACACTCCTTTTGCCCATCTCTGGGCAGCCATGATCATGCCTATATAGCTTTATTAATTCTTTTAATTTTATTCCAGCTCAGCGATTATTCCCCACATCAGGAACCTCTCCAGTACTCCCGGAAAGGTGATCGTTTAGAGGAAGAGAGACTGTGGATGAGCGCCATGGCAGAAGAGGAAATCGCGTGTCCTCCTGTGGACAGCGTCCAAGAGCCTGCTGTGATGAAAGAAACGGTTGACCCTCAGTTCTTGAACTGTGGCATTTGCACCGGGCGCTTCATTAATCCAAAGGTAAGATTATTACGATGTGTGAAGATCGGCAATTATGCACTCCCTTAAATGGCATGTTCAAATCGTATTAACGTGACATGATGATAACGAGCTTGACGGCCTTGGGGAAAGGTGAATAATGAATTCGTGTTTATCTGGAGATTTGTCTTCTTACAGGGTGTGTTCCCTCTTCCCTGTTTGTGTCAACACAGAATAGAAACTTGGCGTTTCTTTACTTAACCTATTGGTGTCGCAAAATAAACTTTGGCAGTTTTTCTTACGCGATGCCATCCACATCGTGAAAGAAGCAGATTAACAACGCGATTAGCATCGTCGAGGAATTTTCATTAATTCAGTGGAACTTCATAATTAGATAAATTATTAGCGGTGCAATGACTTGAGGTCATTAGATAAACTATTATTAATTTAATACATTGTTCTTAATTTTTCAAATGTCATTTCATTTTTTAATAATACTTAGTTTTAATTTAATTAAGTTACAGCCAAATATTCCGGTGCTTGCATAAGTAATCGAGATGTTTCAGGAAACATGCGAACACAATTTTTTTTTCTCTTTTAGCAGACATCATACAACAGAGTAACAGAAACAGATTACAATAAACTATATTATATATGATTTAATTCACATTTGTGAACATATTAAATACATAAATACCCATGAAATTCAGAAATCCAAAAAATCTGCAGTATAAAATAGTTAAATACACTTTGTTATTGACATCCTGCCAAGGCAGCGAAGGTAAAAGACTATTATATCTCACAAAGTCCCGACCGCCCCAGAAATGCCAATGACACGATGATTTGCCAATGTAATGGCCACCTTACAGCAGATACAGCAAAGTAATCAATATAAGCGATCAATGTCTTTATATTACATGCTAGTTAAGAAATCATAAAGTTGTGATTTAAAAAGTGTTATTATATTTACAGTTTGTATCTCCTCTGGTAATATATTCCAGATTCTTGGCGCAAGTGCGCCAGTACGAAACATGCCTAGATTTATTCTCGCATAACCTGGCCTCAGTAAATACGGGTTCGTGTGTTGTGCCCATGCACGAAAAGATCAAAAGGTGCAATATCAACAATTACATCTCTGTGGAGGAGATAGTACATAAGAATTTCCGTCCTATTATTAAGTAATCCATCAATCCCCATCAATCTAAATTGCCGAAAAATATTTGCCAGTGAATTATAACTAAAATACTCAAAAATAGGTTTTAAAGAATTTTCAGTACCAAATAAAAATATTTTTGTTGCTGAACTTTGCCTTTTTTCTCTCCAAAGATACCAGCATAAGAGTGTGGGCCTCTTATGTTGTTTATGAGAATGCATCGAAAGTCGAGATACTCGAAGCGATGTTTGCGTTACTAATTGCCGCAGGGCCTTCGGCTGCCCATCGGAACCGTTTTATCGTCCGGTTCGTGCCTCTCCGTACTTGAATTCCATCACTTTTATTAATGGACCGGGTCACAAGGCTATGTAGACACGTTATTAATCCACACGTGGTAAATACAATCAGATATTTATTAGACCTCCATGGTTACACTTAAGCCATGCAACGCCTCGTAGTTCGCTGTGGAGCCGGGCCTCTCCGCACCCATTTCTCCTAGACCTCTTTCACCTCCGCTGTCCCGTACTGCTCCCCTTCACCTACGCTGTCCAGAACTGATCTTCTGTTTCCAGTTTCGTCGTACACCTCTCTCCCTGGCGTGACCTCAGTTGCTCAAATTTGCGCTTCTAGCTTACCACCTTCCTTCCCCGCTTCTACCTGTCCATACAGCATTCTACCTACATTCTCCCTACAACCTTAGGTTCCTTCCTGGGTTAATGGCGTTACATTTTACTTTTCTAGTTACATTGGTGTAAAAATTAGCAAAAAGATTTTATAATTGGAGCCAAATCAAAATAAAAACATCCAGGGCAGTTTCCCGTGGATGCTATTTTTATTAAGTCGCCAAAAGTTCAAGAAAGGCAAGATTTTTTTTACAACTTTAAAAGCTCGAGATACGTCAAAACAAGGCCTTAAACAATAATTGCCCTACACAGTACTAGAGCCCCTAGAATTATAGGCCAGCGCATCAGCCGCCATTTTCCTTCATATTTCCGGTTTCATTTACCTTGGCGATAAAGGTTTTCCACTTTAGAGCAATGATCGCTATTTTGGCATAAAAATAATCAATTACCCGACGATTGTGAATATTGACGCAACTTTTAAGATGTCGCCAATAAATACAATTTGCAACCGTAACTTAGTTTTCGATTAATGCAAAATTATAATGCAAATAATCAAAACAAACTTTACGCTGCAAACATTCTATGTTTATTCCTCGAATGATTAGAACAATTCCCAGTGGAACACTCACCCATTTCACCTTATTTTATTAAAAATAACACACTTGTAAATCACTCAACTTTAACACAGCAGTGAATAGGATCACGTGACACGATGGTAAGAAAATGGCGAATATATGCCAGCTCTCTTTTCTAGGAGCCTTACACAGTACAGGGGGGAATTTGAGGGTTGAAGCTCCAATTTGAGTGATATTCTTAGCTGCATATTATTTTTGATTTTGTTTGCCTGCAATGTATGTAGTGCTTCATTAGATGCTTTACGTTGCATATTAATATTCATTTAATTAAAATTCGGTATCATTCAGTAGATCATGGTTTTTACCTGTACTGATGTATCTGGAATATAATCTTTCCGTACTGCAAAATTCAAATAATTTGAAGCTTTATTAAAAAAATTGCGAACATTGAAAATATATGAACTTTTCGTAGGAGATCTGCTGTTTAAAGGTCCTGTAAAAGCATTTATACAGCTGTTAAAGCCTTATTCGAAATCTACGTTTTCTTTCTCATTGACAAGCACTGAAAGAATGTCCTTGAAACTACGAGATCCAGTGGCGGTTCTAGGCTGGGTGGGCATGGCACCTCCAAATATAACCGGATTTTATTATATTGCCTATGTGCACGGAAGCCGCTAGCGGTGACCGTGCACATGGACAGAAATTTGTGCCCCCAAAATTTTTTTGTCTTGAACCGCTACTGACGAGATCATACAAATTATGTTATTCTCAAACTCATTAGTTTTCCTATCGTTATCATCATTGAGCAAAGTTTTTGTGGCTAGAAATGGCGTTTGCAGACAAAACCTATTAATCAATCACATTTGATTGATTGATTGACATTGATTGATTGATACAAAACCTTTTTGGCGCAACTAATCATTGTTTCAAGCATTCGCAAGAGCTTAGACAGCTTCGTTCAAATGAAGCTCCTTCCCAAAACCTTCAGCATTTAGGTCTCTGTGGACTGCTGCCATCATGCTTTTCATTTCAGATTAGGACGCTCAACGTATATATACAGCAATACCTTCATAACGGACACTTGCGAATAACGGGCACATCTATATAGCAGACATTTTTTTTTTCCAATTCTTAGTCCCAATGTGCGCTATGCCTTAATATTCCCGAATAATGGACAGATTCCCAAGTCCGAGGTGTCCGCTATTCAGAGATTTCACTGTATTTTTTTTTTTTATATACAATTCTTCGTAGAATTTGCATATTTCATGAAAAATGGTCTCAAAGACTATGTTTTTCTTTTACCATAGGCGTAGAATTATATGGGCTCTTAAGCCCCCACGTAATTTTGAAAACGTACGTTTTTATTTATATATAACCAAATTCTGTTCCTATTTTTAGTTCAGAAGCACACTTTTTTAAAGTATATCGGTGGTCGAAATTTAATGATGGTAATAATTAAATAATAATATTAATAATAATCTACGAAAGCAAACACGGCGAGTTGTTTTAGATGCGCACATTTTGTGCCGCAAAAGTGTAAAACGTCGAAAACGGGCTCAAATATTAGAAAACCAGAAAACCCAGAAGTGTTTTCCTAGAGTGCGTAATATATTTCCATTGATTTTCTATTTTCTTAAGTCTGTTCTTGACGTTTTACGTTGTTGCGACGCAAGATATGAGTATTTCAGAAAACTCGCCCTTTAGAAAACATAATGTTCTTAGTCAAAACGATTTATTACTGCATAATTTCAGAAACTCGAAGTCGAATATAATCAACAGCATAAAACAGTATAGAATGGTATAAAACTCGATGTAATCATACAAATCTGAGCGAGGAGGGCACAAAGTAAAAAATTCTGTTCATGAAAAGTCAAGTATTGCGTATAACCGATTCGAGTAGTCACGTGACCTTATGCCGTCTACGGTATCTGGTCAATCTTTATAGGTGAACTGCTGGGGTCTTCTGAATTGTTCATTATGTCGCAATAAGACGACTCTGCTTTACTATAAATTATATATAGTATTATAAATTTTCTTTAAGCACCAACTTACCTCTTTATAGAAAGAAACATTTTCATTTCTCATGCATGTTTTCTATAAATACGTTTTTTTATAGATGTTGCCGTGTTTGCATACGTTCTGTGAAGCTTGTCTTCTGGGGTACACACCTTCGGAAAGTCTCACTCTATGCTGTCCTTTGTGTAGGCAACCATCTATACTTCCTAAGCAAGGTGTCTCAGGGCTTCAGAATAATTACTTCATCAATAACTTCATGGACGCTATAAAACAGACGCCAGTTTGCAGTTCTTGTCTCGCAAAGTCTTGCACCGTCTCTTCAAAATGCGTCGAGTGTAATCAGCAATTCTGCCAAAATTGTGCCGTTGACCATCAGCAAAATCCTTCAACAAGTTTTCATTCCCTGGTAGCTTTAGAAGAAAGTAGCTTGTTCAGTGATGAAGGAAACCATCGTTCCAACCACATCAACAGTATTCATCAAAATAGTAAGGACAACCAAGAGGATTTGTTGATGTGTCCCAAGCACGTTAACCAATCGCTCAGGTTCTACTGCAAGGAGTGTGAAACTGCTATTTGCGTTACTTGTACGGATATAGAGCATGCTGGACATTTGACTGCACGGTTAAGGGAGGCTGTTCAGGATCAAAAGGAAAGTTTGCGCGAGCTACTGAAGAAAACCTGTGAGCACGTACCCACACTAAAAGAAGCTGTTGAGGAAGTCAATAAGGTATCTCTATCGCTTTCTGACCAATATTCCAAAAACGCCATGATCATCAATGATGGTTTTGAATACTTAGAAAATGCCGTGAGTCAGAGAAAGTCGGAACTGCTCAAGAAACTGGATGAATTGTACCATGAAAAGCAACGAATCCTTGATGCTCAAAAAGATGTGCTTGAAACTTGCTTGTCCAGTGTCGTAGCTAGTACAGAATTCACAGAAAATGCTTTAAGTTTCGGCAGCGAAATCGAAGTTGTTTTGGTGACAAAACAGATGGCGGAAAAGCTAAGAGATTTTGCTGAGATGAAGGTCCAGAGGATGCCTGAAGAGAATGATTACTTCATATACGAACCCACCCTGATGAACGAAGCTATTAATGCCATCATGAATGTAGGAAACATACTTACCACGAGTGCTGTTGCTCATCAATGCATAGCAGCAGGTGAGGGTCTTAAACTATGCGGCGTGGGTAAGCAAACATTGGTAGTAGTCACTGCTAAAGATCACAAAGGCGAAATTGTCAGGGGTGCTGGCCCATTATTCGAAGCAGAACTAAGGTGTGAGGAAAACAAATTCTCTTGCAAACCTAAGATAGTGGACCAGAAGAACGGTAGTTACGATATTCACTACACCGTATCACACGAAGGTGCCTATGAGTTAAGTATTAAGTTTTTAGGACAACATATTAAAGGTAGCCCTTTTGAAGTGAAGTCATACGTTGAGGAGGAATCTTCATCGAGTGACCATCCTGTAAGTTCTAAGATCCCCAGGACGACAGGAGTAAGACAAAGGACCAGCAACAAGTCCTCCTCCAGCAACAGGTCCAGTGGCTCCAGATTGAGAAGCAATACCATTGAAGACGATCTTGTCCTCAAGATTGGAAGCCGTGGTAAGAAAATCCTTGTTTAGTATATTTCTTTGTTTACATTTTAAAAAAATCACTTGCTTCTAAAGAAAACTAATCGTTGACTGAACATTTTTTATTTATTTCTTTGGCATTTTTTAACGTCAGAATGGTTTGTTTTATTCTTGAATGTTAAACGCAATTATTTCTTAATCGATAATTGTTATTTTAATGCTTTTTTATTACCATTAATTGTCGCTTAAATTAATCGACATGAGTTTGTTCTTAATTATGTTCTTAAATTTTAAATACGTTTTAGATCATCACATATTCTCTAACAAACAAACACTGCAAGTCATAATAATCGTCTCTCAGAGTTTTTCCGCGTTTGGTTAACGCTTAACCTGTCCTATAGCACTTTTATTATCATTAGGGTGTCATGTGCCAGGTATTGTGGCAGTTTAACTCATATGAGTCCATCTCAGGTACCTTATCTTAGATTGTTAGTAAGGGGTTAGTAAAGTATTTTTTATCTTAATAGAAGAAACAGGGAATAGAGTGTTAGTGGTTAATTCGTGTTAGTGGGAAGTATGATAGAGGGTGAGGGGAAAGAGTTTCATTAACTTTAGTAAGGGACTAGAAGAGAGAAAAAAATAAGCTATATTCTCCAATCAGCCAATAGGAGAATTCTTCCAAAATGTTCCTAACAAACAAATTTCATCTGCAATTGTAAAGAAAGACAGAATCACGTTTATTTGGTAGACGTTTTTTTATTTTCGTTCTCGTTCTTTTTGGTTTATTTTCATTCTTCTAAGTCATTCAGAGAATAGAATAAGAATGATGATTCCCACTCACAGAGCGATAATGGTTTTCATCATTGCCATTCACAGAATAATAATAGTTTTCATAATTTCCAGTGATGTGGAAAGTTTCGACTACCTCAAACTAGGGTTGTACATTACCCTAGTAGTGGGCCGTAAAGCAGAAAGAAACATCGTGCCGAGCAGGTATCGAACTGGAGACTTCTTTGTATGAACCAGAGGGTATAACCAACTAAACTTCAGGAACTCGGAAGACGATGCCTTTATCTTTGTATATATACTTACACGATGTGTTTGCCCTTTGCCTGGAAAATACAGTTTCTCAATTGTTAATACGTAAAGCCCGAGTGACAGTGTTACGAAACCCATGTTACCCAAACCTTCCGTACCGTGTATAATTCCCCACGAATTTCTAAAACACTCCCCGCCCCCACCGGTGGTTTGCTGTACTAACTATTTCATAATTATGTCACCATGCGAAAAGTGAAAGTATCCTATAATATATTCCCATTTATTTAATGATGATGGATTTTGTCATTCGCATTATTGGAATGATAATCATCCTTCTTTTAGTAAATAAGCATTCGCTGTCATCCACTTCAGAAACCGATCATTTTCATGCATCGCCACTGTCTCATGCATTGCATTAAATTTCTGAAATAATAATAATATTGAGCGATGTATGCATAACAGTCACCTGTATTCATTTTGTCGACGTGTTGTTTACTAGCTCAATGTTTACTCAATGCCGTGTGTTATTTACTCTCGCTCAAACTTAAAGGCGGCTGCACACGTAGCGATTTAACGCAGGGACGCAGGCGAAAGAGGAAAAAATCGCCCTTGCGTATAATTAAAATTCACTGGTTTTATGGGCTTTGCGGTTATCCCAAGAAAGAGTGAAAAACAGTTCATTTGACCTCGACAGGAAATGGTGGTGCAGGAAAACCCGAGTGTATGTGGACACAAAGGGAAAATCTGGGCGGTAAAATCTGTACGATAAATCGGCACGTGTGTAGCCGCCTATCTATTCGGCAGGTCACCTTCGATGAAACTGGGCTGCGTTCGATTGCTAGTAAATGTGGTTGGGTGTAAATACGTGTCGGTGTTATCGTTACCGGTGTTAAGCCACGTTAAGCCATCGGACCGGTCCCAGATAACGCGTAACATAATCTTAGGGCGTAGCAGACACTAATACGGAAAATACTTCGTATGTGAGCTTCCAATTTATATCCAAATAGAGTAAAACCTCCCTAAGGCGACCACTGTCGGTTCCATGAAAAAGCGGTCGCTTAGAGAGGTGGTCTCTGAATGGAGGTAAATTTAGCATTGGGTCTATGGGAGTGGAGAAAATATGTTTGTTTCCGGAAAAAGATGGTCATTAAGGGAGGTGGTCGCTGAGTAGAAGTGGTCATAAAGAGAGGTTTTACTGTATATTTCACTTTGTTCTTTCATTTAATCGAAAGTTCTGTTTGTATTTTTGTACCGTAAGGACAGCAGGGCCCATTTTCTGCCTGCATTTTCCTAAGGCATCTAAACCGTACTGCGGTGGAGCGGCACGCCCTCTACAACGCCATTGGGATTCGAACCCAGGTCAATGGTGGGATAAAGGAATGCGTTATTGCTAGGCCACCGTGGAGCAGTAGACCTACATTTTCCTGTAGAATCCGAACCCCTTAGGACCTATGGAACAAACCCCCGAACTATTGGGAGCAGTCAGTCCATAAGCATTCCATTCTTTTGTCGACGTTGGTAGTCGACTTCTGACGAAAGGCGAGCTAGGTGAACGTGTTTCAATCTATAATTAATTATCATATTCGACATTGAGAAACTCTCGGTAATAGTAGAAATTTTACTTCGTAAATATACACTGATGAGCCAGTGGCGTCGGAAAGGGAGCTCAACTCCCCCCACACACACACACACTGAACATCAAAACACATTGTTTTCTCTAAGGCCGCATTACATAATCTTCTTTAAAGCGACTTGAACGCCCATCGTGGATTTTGAATTGCTACATTACTGCCATAAGCAGTTGAATTAGAGACACGTGCCGTGTTGGTAAGAACGAATGTACAAGCCACAGTGCAGCAAATCGCTTTCCAATTCAAAGCTGCACCACGAAGACCTTTGAACAGCCATATCCATCCATAACCATCTCCTCCCGTCATCAGAAGGAAAGGGGGGGCGTGCTACATGCCATTAAACACGTATCTCTAATTCAACTGCTGGGGATGCTTTTCCGTTTAACTACTACACTTTGTGCTAAAAGTTTCATTAACATGGATTCCAATGCCATTTCAGGTCGAGGAAAAGGAGAATTTACCAATCCGCAAGGGTTGTGCTGCACTGCTGAAGGTAAAGTGGTCATCGCAGACAGCAACAACCAATGTGTCCAAGTTTTTAGCAGTGCCGGGCAATTTCTGCTTCGATTTGGAGCTAGGGGACGATCTCCAGGACAGATGCAACGTCCGACTGGTGTAGCAGTTTTGCCCAACGGGAATTACGCAGTGGCGGACTACGAAAACAAATGGATAAGCATTTACGAATCAACGGGAAAATATTGCTCCAGATTCGGCATCGGAAAGCTACTGGGTCCGAAGGGTATCGCCGTCGACAAGAATGGACATATCATCGTTGTTGACAATAAAGGTATCTGTTTGACATCAAGTATTAAACATAATGATAGTACCCATCCACAAATTGCAAACGCGAAATTTTGTGGATTGATGGTGGTTCTTGTAGCTTATAGATAATAGGGTCCATACGGGCCAAAAAAGGTAAAACGAAGCAACATTCTGGAAAGTAATTTATTCAGCAAATATAAGCTAAAAGAAGACAAAATGAGATCCAAGGGAACTCTGCTTCAGGGCAACCACCCACCACCATATCTCATAGCAATAAACAATGCCTTCTATAATGGAAACTCCCCATATGAAATTTAAAAAAAAAAACATAATTTTTTAGCTGTAATTATAAAAAAAAATACCGAATTTAAACATGTAGGATTTGTATACAGACAGGGGTGGATTGGGCCGGGAGCCCTCGTGAGAGATAGGACTCGCTCCTCCGAATGGGCAAGCATTCCTCTGAAAGTCCAAGGTATGCGCCCTTTGAGAGGATCCAGGTCGCCCCTGTATACAGAACATAGAGAGAATCGCACTAACGTATGTAATGTGCAATTTGTTTAAGAAATAAAATAATAAAACATAAAGGAAATTTTATTCATAGACTTACGTCGGTGCAGTTTTTGCTATCAATGCCTTTAAGTCTGGATGCCATCTCTTTTAATTAAAAAAATCCCATAATAAATTTTATCATTAGCTCAATCCGAAGTTTACGAGAAATTTTCAGGCAACTATTTTAAAACTGATAAATGATTAATTGTGAGGGACAAATTATCACCTAAATTAGCTTATCTAATCATAGACTAAATTTGTTTATGGTTATAAATTTATGCACATTACATTGAAACAATCTGCTCAAAACTGCAATTGGCAAATGATGTTCTGAAAAAAACATCATTGTTAATAGATACAAATAAACGAATTTCCAAATGTCAACATTATTTGCAAATTACGTTGCTCCAAAATGTATTGTCGTGTGGAATATCAAACACTGACGAGTAATGGCATTACTCGTCAATATTTGGGTGACGAGAAACGCATGTCAGTATTTTGCTATTAATTTACATCCTAAAATGCTTTCAATTGACGTCAATTTCCATTACAGTGCTGGAAAAAAGTTTAAGGACACGCAAAATCGCGAAATGCGTCTAATGATTTATATGCAAATTAATAAATAAAGTAGCATATACAACAAGAACTCAAAGTGCATAATTTTAATGATGACTACCAAAAAATAATAAACATATTGTTGTCAACATAAATTGTAGTTAATATGGTCTGGCAAAAAGTATAAGGACAACAAAGGATTTTGGCCCAAAAACATATAAAAAAGTTAGAAAATTGCCCAGTTCCTCTGTGATTTGAATCATTCGTGAAGACATGGAACCACAAAATTAATTTAATACAGTGTTTGGGATTTTCCGCCAGACAAGTTTGATGGCTCTAATTAACTCATCTTGCCTATCATTCTGTTGCCCATTTTGGTATACCTCACGAACCAATATACCCCATAGGTTTTCAATGGGGGTTTAGATCAGGGCTCCTAGCTGGCCAGTCAAACAATTTTACGTCATTTGCCTCAAACCATGATTTTGTTGAAGCAGGTACATGGTTTGAGGTATTATCTTGTTGGAAAATATAGTCTCCAGGGGTGATGTGCGATTCCGAAGTCAATAAATTTTGGGCCAGTATATCCTGATAAACATATGAATTTGTTCTTAGCCCCAAAGAAGAAATTTGGGTAACACTTTCAGAAGCAAACCCACTTCACACCATCACGGAGCCACTACCACCGAACTGCCGCTTTGAAAATGTGGATTTTTCATGATGAAAGCCATGCCAATAATAATGGAATCCGTCAGGCCCATCCAAATTAAACTTCTTTTCATCTGAAAACACAACATTTTTCTACTTCTCTCCAAAAGCCACATGTTTTTTAGCGAATTCAACTCTATGCTGCTTTTGTTTTTTTCGTAAGAGGTGGTTGGACTTCCATTTTTGAATACTAAACATTTGGATTCCCCATTAACACGTTACGTACTTTTCGGCTAGAACAAGATAATCCTAAATTACTTTTAATTTGGGATTAAGATTGCTTTGCTATGACAGGCTTGGCTAAATATAGCTCTCTTTTGGCGAGTAGTAACAGAAACTGGCCTACCTATGCGTTTCTTTTCCCCGTAGTTTCCTGGATCGTTTAAGAAATTGTATACAATGTTCTGAGATCTATTGATTTTTTTCAAAATTTCACGTCCACTCATTCCACATGCTTTGAAACCAAGGATTTCGCTGGCCTCGCTTAATCTCAGATAATTTTTTACTTTAGGGCATTTTAAAGGGTACACTTGCAGTGAAACCAACTACATAAATCGATTTGCAACGCTTAATGCTACGATAAAAACAAGATAAAATATGCTAATTTAGATTGTGACGTAAAAATTCCCGGATGTCCTTATACTTTTTTCCAGACTGTATAGCATCCGTAAATCATTGAATGGTATATTAAAAGTAGTTTTAAGATTTTTAAAATAAATACTATCAAGAAATATTCAGTTCCACAGTAGTTTAATATCATTTGCATAAAGTTATGCCCTCTGGTTTTCCACATTTGGTACTTTTTCGCTTGTCCTTAAACTTTTTTCCAGTACTGAACGTCAGTTCGCCTAGTAACTTATCCCATACGTAAATCGACAGCTATCTGCATTTAGCCATGCAAGATTTACGTGTACGCCAAGTAGGCCAGAACCCAGGACCTCGAGATTTTTGGGCTCTTCCAGAGGTCTGAAAGTAACCTGTTACTTAACGCGTCATTTAATCTTGTTATTTACGAATGTTTAAGAAATTGTCATTATTGGTATACCTGGATCCGAAGATGATAAACTTCGGTGAAAAAAAAAATCATGATTTATTAACTAAGTATTGCAAGGCCCACATATTTTAGGGGAAAATTTTTAGAAAAATCCCTTTTATGGGGATCTATTGGGGATATTATTCCTAAATGTAGAGGTTTTTCCCCAAATATATCCTAATAAGGCATGGATGCACCTATAAAATATTTTTAAAAACTATGATCCCATTGAGATCCCAAACCGAAATTTTGAAGAGAGCTTTTAGAAACATGGAGTAGGTCATATAATTTTTTTGAAAATTTTTTTTAATCACATTTCTAATTTTTTTAATTAATTTGAAAATTCAGAAGTAACCCATCTTGTCGCATATCATATTAAAGTCCATGAAATTCTGAAAATAATAATATTTTTGGTTTTGAAACATCTGAATCCTGGAACGAGATTATTAGGTTTAAATGAAGTCGGGTAATGCCAAAATTCCCCATTTTTGGCAATTTCAAGCCATCACAGAAAAAAAAAGATCTTTGAATTTCTCTTATACTAGTTTTAATATACGAAAAATGAAAGCAATAGGAAATAGTAAGGTAAAAGTCATTGTACCACTGGATAATGAATGACCCCAATATTAAAGAAGAGTCAATGCTAATTGGTTCAATTAATTGATTAGTTTATAGAATCTGACCATTCAGAATTACTTGGGATATATAGTCTGTGATAAAACCATTTATCATAAAATAACAATTACTTGATTTGATATATATATTTATATGATATGTATATTTTTTTTAATTAGGTAATAGCGTTCTAGTGTTCCAAGAAAATGGCAAACTGTTATACAAGTTCGGATGCCGGGCTTCCGATATTGGCAGGTTTACAGGTCCTCACTATGCAGCTGTAAACAGCAAAAACCACATCATTGTGTCAGACTTCCATAGTCATTGTATCAAAGTATTTGATGCTGAAGGAATGTTCCTCTCTTCATTTGGTTCCAACGGCGAAGGAAACGGCCAGTTCAATGCTCCGACAGGCATTGCCGTTGACAAACAAGACAATATAATCGTTGCCGATTGGGGGAATTGCCGAATACAGGTATGAAAAAGTACAGAATTAAAACTGCGCCATACAAAACGTCAGTGATGTACTCATGAGGGTGTACGTACCCTCATTAGTATTATGATCGAGCAGTTTTTTTTTTTTTTAATTTAATCCCAGAATATACGAAGTATCTACATAGTCGCTTTGCCCTAGAAATACTTCCGTCTAAACCAGTGGTTCCCAACCTTTTTCAAGCCATGACCCACTTTTATAGTAGTCATAATCCATGACCCCTTTATAGTGTAACCAAAAGACCCCCTCCCTCTGTCCGCCACTCACCATACTTGCATTAATAAAAGCATTTTTTACAGAATAAAGAAAACACATGAAATATAAAATTATATTATATTAATTATATATATGTTATATTATATTATTTATATATACATATATTAATATATATACATATATATCAATATATACATATATATATCAATACACATATATTAATATATTTACATATATATCAATATATATATATACTAATTTATATTACAGATATAAAGTTAACAACCATTAGTAAAATATTGCAATGTGTGTAGCCATGTTGTTGTAAAAGCGTTGGAAACATTTGGTATGAAATTCCTTACAAAAATAATTGCAACTAAAAATAGTTGTGGCGACCCCCCCCCCCCCCCAGAAACCTGCTCACGACCCCCAGGTTGGAAACTACTGGTCTAAACCTTCATGCAGTATAGTTGACAGAATTTCATTCGTTCATACACTGGCTTACGCAGGGTGGATGGGGGGGTGTTAATGAGGGTCGTAACTCCCCAATTACAATGCAATTTTGTATATACACACATAATGAATATATCGTTTTAGCTTTGGTAACCCTCTTATGAACTTTCTGCGTACGTCAGTCGATCATTGTGACGTGACAGCATACCCCGTCCTAATCTAACGCAAACAGACCCCTCGAGGAATTCCTGAAGGAAGTGGATGTGTGTTCAGGGCCGATTCTACTCGGTGTGCATTGCGTGCACGCAGGTAGCCAATTTCTAAGGAGGCCGCATTTGATTGTACTTCTATAGAAAAAAGTTTTGTTCAGAATTAAAATAAAAAATAATTAGAAAAGTAGCGCGTCCCAGGGACCCGCTACTTAGTAAGGAAAAATTTTTTCTTTGGGGACCCATATTTTTAAACAGAGCGGGTCCTTGAAACCCAGTTTTATGAGCACCCAGGAAACCCCTGGATTGTTGGTGTGTTAATCCATCTCAGTTAAACAATAGGAAACCACCTTTCCTAAAACATAATTTGTTCAATTTACTACTAAGCCTGGGAGAACGGGGTTAACAGGAAGCTTAATTTAAATAACGTACATTGTATAACTAAAAAATACATGATAATTGCGGATTTTATTGGGTGTATTTTATTTATACCGTGTGTTCAGTTGTAAAGGTAACAAACATCCTATATATCTCTTGATGGGAGTTGAGGAGAAATTTGGAAAAAAAAGAACCCAGTCAAATTTTATTTCCAGGGGGAAGTAGAAAATTAATATTAAAGAATTTTTTTGTTCAAACCCCCCCACGACCCTTAAGCACCCCAACTTTAAATTTTCAAATGGCACCCCCCTTTTGCTTCAGAAGCAAGGGATCGTCCATTAAACGTAGCCAAGGTCAATAACAAACGGCAGCCTGGGCCATTCCAGTGATTCTTAGCACCCCCTGCTTTCATGCCACACTGACCGCTGCCTTGATCAGGAGCACTCCAGCACCTGGAGACTAGGGGCCATGGTTTCTGGTGTGTCAACATAATGGAGGAATTAGCCATAATTTCACCACGCTGGCTAGACGGGTTGGTGAATTAGCCCTCCCCTTCCGCCTTTCTATCCGTGTAGCAAATATTAATTTGCCACATAAATAGAAAGCTCAGCCTGCACCACTTGAAGGCGGGGTAGGACACTAGGTTACTGGCCTGGCCGGTTCCACACATCGTCACATACGTTCAGCGTGTGGGTCTCCTTCCAGTTAGATACCAGCAACCCTTTTGCAGGCCACATTTATTATGTTTATGTACAATTTATATGTATATATATATTAATATATTTAGTGTTATTTCATATTTAAATTCATAAAAGGTGACTGCGCAAAAGCTGCAATTGCATTTTTTATGATAAAAACAGTATTTTTAGAAATGTAAGAAAGTTATGAAAAATTGAAATGACAGGAAATTGACAGAAATAGAGATAGCAGAAACACAGTAAAAACATTAAAAATAAAAAATAAAAACAGAATAACAATAAATTAGCAAAAATATTTTCACTGCCAATAAGTTTAACAACTTCATGAGAAACACAAAATTACCGTTAAGTGATTAAAAACCAACAATTTGAGATAAGAAACGGAGATAATTTGACGAAAATAGCATGCAATTCTACGCAACTACTACATATTCTACACATTTTACATAACTAATAGCAATTCTACATAACTTGCTTACATTTTTACAAAAAAAAAAACCATATATATATTTGTTTTGTACGAGTTTTACAGCACAGGGACAGCAAGGGTCATGCTGCACCGGGATCTACAGCTTCCAGGTGACCTAAGGCCTAGGGAACCAATCCCCAGACTACGGTGAGTCGATAGGCGTTCTTTATTTTGGCACAGTTAGTAGTCAAGTCCGGAATAACCGCAGGCTAGGCGAATGCATTTCTACTACGTCAGGATTATCGCGAATAATGAGCCCACAATTCTCTGTTTCCCCAATTCATATTTATTATAAAACAAACAAGTGAAAGGAAGTCGCCTTAAGTCGATATTTAAATTTAGCGAGTTTCAATTAACGTTGAATCTGTGATTGTTTTGCTTTTTTCAATAAATTTTGGCGAGTTGAAAATGGAAAATTGGCGAATTGGAATGCGACGAGTCGGAAGTTGGTGAGTTGTAATTTGCTTGTACCAACTCACCAAACACCCATTCGCGAAATTTTTGGAAATTGAAAATTGTCGAGTTGGAATGCGACGAGTCGGAAGTTGGGAGTTGTAGTTTTTTTTTCCAAATTCCAACTCGCCGATTTCCCACTTGCAAAACTTACAGATTCCAACTCGCATAATTTTTGCGAATAGGAAATTGGAAGTATAAAATTGGCGAATAGGAATGTAACGACTCGGAAGTTGGCAAATTATGGTTTATTTTCCAAATGCCAACTTACAAATTTCCAACTCGCAAAATTTCCGAATTAAAACTCGCATAATTTTTGCGAGTTGAAAATTGGCGAGTGGCAATTTGACGAGTAGTTAGTTGGCCAGTTGCAGTTTACTTTCCAAATCCTACACACAACTCCTAATTTCCCTAATTCCCGACTCTTTAATCTCCAACTCTCTGATTTCAAACTGCCTAATTCGCAACTCTATAATTTCAGAATGCCCAATTCACAACTCTAATTTCGAAATCTCTAATTCACACGTCTCTAATCCATAACTAATTCGCAACTCTCTAATTCTCAAATAACTCGGCAGGTTTTCAACGTTAACAATAGCTATCATATTGCATTCACGGAAGACCTTTACCTACCCTTTTATTGCCGACGGACAGACAGACAGAAAAAGCAATATCGGGTTTAGTGTCCATTGAAACCTACTAATAAACGTTTTCCGATTCTATCGAAAGTCGTCTGTCTGATTTAGGCCACATTTCTCAAATGTTCTGTTACTTATATAGAGCGGTATTGATATTGATCGAGTAACCTTGGTAATATACTAATCAATATCAAATATACTCGGTACTAGAATTTCATTTAAAATGGATTAAAAGAAAGCATAAATAATAATTTCTTTAAAAAGTTTTTTTTTTTTTCTCAACAGGTATTTGACATGAATGGGTCATTCCTCTCTTTCGTCAACACTTTTGGAGAACCTTTGTATGGACCACAAGGACTTACTCTAAGTCCAGATGGGCACGTTATTGTATCTGATTCTGGTAACCATTGCTTCAAGGTGTACAAGTATCTCCAGTAAAACAAGTATTCGTACTTTAAAAAGCAAGTTACCAAATGGTGCTTCATTTTTACCATTCCTGCTTATACAATAAGTTTGCTTGGTGGTCCACTAAGTGGTATTTTGTTTTTGCTTTTGCGTTGTCTGATGATTGCGTACAACTTTCGTCATTTCTACTTGTGCATTACTTGATGATTCAACACATAGGTTGTTTACACCATTCCTACTTATTATGCATTACATCTGGTGTTTCAACAAGTAACGTGCATATGTAAACCACTCCTACTTGTGCATTACTTGATGATTCAACACATATGTTGTTTACACCATTCCTAATTATTATACATTACATCTGGTATTTCAACAAGTAACGTGCATATGTAAACCACTCCTACTTATGCATTACTACATCCGGTGATTCAATAACTAGCATGCATGTTATAAATCATTCTTACTTATGCATTACGCCTGGTGATTCAACCAATGTGTTTTGGTATTTGCATTCATTACATGCAGTGTTATTTTGTGTAGCTATTGTTATGCAACGTTTCGTTGGTGATACATCAGTACCAGCTACCGACTCCAGATGTACAAGAAGTTTCGAAGATATCATTAAATGGCTGCTATTTTCATGGTTTCTACACGAGATAGGCTTCTTTGGTAAATCACTATATGGCGTATTGTTTCGGCCATTCCTATTTACGCAATAATTTTTTGTTAGCTTGTTAAATGTTAGGACATTGCTACAGACATTTTACGACCGGTAGGCAGGTTTTTTCTGCTTTTTTATTTATTGATAGCGTCGTTTTTTATTGTGAGTGATTTTTTCACTTTATATACAAAGATGTGAATATGGACTGCATAAATATGAAAGGTTGCATACAGAGCTTCTGAAAATTTGTCTATGTTAATAAGAAAAAAAAATTAAAGTATGTAAACTTATATGCAAAAATGATTTTATCATAAATCACATGCACTATCTTATCGCCTTAGCCGAAACGTTCTATCAATCCAATATCTTGAATGTTTGCTTAAATTCCATATCACAGAACCACTTGAAACAGGCCTTATTCTAAGCAAATTTTCCAATTGCACACTTTCAATCCAGTTTTGTTTATGGAGCGGGGAGGACTTCAAAAATAAAACTAAATTACTAACTACTTTCCACAAAAGCAGTTATAACTACTAGTTAACTCCTTTTCTAAAGTAAGTAATTGTAACTACAAATCGATTTGTTTTTTCCAGGGGTGTTACCCTCTAAATGTTTGTTTAAAAATATGCTAATGTATTTTAGAGGGAAAAGTCGTTACCTACTCCGTTTTAATAGTTTCAGTTAACCACAGTATAGTTAACTACTCCCCATCACCACATATATTTGCTTACAACTTAAAATGATTACACAAACCTGCAATTTCAATTTTTAAGCAAATATGCATGATGACACTGCAGATTACATACAGAGGGCAGAGCCATACATTTTTTTTTTTCCATTTAAAATCTGACTTTTATTTTGTCACAACTTTCTTTTTTCTCTGGTCTACTAATCCCAGACCAATTTTCTTGAAAATCCGCTGAACGGTTAAAGCTTCAGTGTGCTTTAAATAGGCCAAGTTTAATTATAACCAGACTAATATAATAATATATATAATTATAACTAATGTACTCCAGAGTACCATAGCTGTTGGCTCTGGGCCTGACACCGTGATTCAGTTAAAATGCACTACATTAACTGACCGAAGATATTTAGTTAAATACACAACACACTTTTCCCAACCCAAGTGCACACTTCAAAACCCCAAGTGCACACTTTGTGTCAAAAACACACTTAGATTGAGGTCTGACTTGAAATGCCTTTTGCAAGGGGACAAATAGATTAACGTTACTGCGAAGTCATGATATATTATTAAATTTTCTTGATTCCAGCCAATATTAATAATTATAAGGACAGGATTACGAAGCTAGAATCTTGTGATTGTGGAAGCCATTGTTTTGGTTAAAATGTAGTAACCAGTCTATGTCGCCAACCTAAATTCATTGTAAGCTAGAAAAGTGTTTGTTTTCCAAATGCAGCGGATGCCAAGGGTAGATAAGGTTGCAATAGTTAACAATTAATGGGATATCAGTAACTGCGTTTTGACTTCCATTTTTTTTCCTACGTAGACGTTCATAAGAAGGGATTTTTCTATGCTTCTACTATCAAACTGCCTAATACCTATGTTCTCAAAAGTAAAACGCAACTAATAAAAGTAAAAAAGATTAGTTAAATATTTATAAAAGTTGAAATAAAAAAACACTTTACTTTCTGTGACTGGTGAACCTTTAAAAACTTTTTTTTTTGAACATGAAAAAAAACTTGTTTACATAAAATAAATTATTTATAATCTTCACTTAATTTCATAATCATCTCTCTCCCCAAAAAAACAAAAAAAAAAAACTTAATTTGAAATATGCATTTGGATGAAGTCCCTGCTAATGCTGTTCATGGGTTGAAATTGGGACAGAAGGCTAGAGGGAATTTTGAAGACAGTTTGTGTTGGTGATATTATTGCACTTAACACATTGTCCTCATGACGCTCCGCTTAGAAAAGGCTCTACATCCATTTAGGCTGCTACTAAAAGAAAAAGTCGTGGCTCAATGTGGAGAATATTCTACATGGAATTATGGGTTAAATAATAACAAACAAAAAATAACAACATGAAAACATTTTTTAACATCCCCATTATGTCTAAAAACGTAAAAAAAAAAGTTTTATTTTTCTTGGGCATCAGGAAGGTATAGACCAAAGGCTTTTAACATATGGAGCCTTTTGACAGTTAATATCTTACCACAATCTAAGTGAAAGACCTAAGTTTTCATCGAAAAAGCAAAAGTTATAATGCAAATTTCTTATCTCCTTTCCCCAATACAAAAGCAAATATTCAGATTTGATCTTGAATAGTGTATTCATGCATGATGTTAGTTCTACAATTACCATTAATCCTGTAATTGAATATGTATGCAGCAACAAGAGGACATTTTGAAATGAATTCCCATGGCTTAAAATCCCCAGTTTCCCACTATTTCAACATTCAGAAACGTAATTTTTTTATTATTCAGATGTCAGTCTTTTAACTTTGCATTGACTGCTTACATACAACTTTCTAATATATTACAGTATCCGGATAACTATTATTAATTATTCGGATCTGTCCCTGACCTAATTGGTCTGGATAATTAGTGAGTTACATCAATTATAGGAAATAAAATAATAAACCAATAATCTTGTCAGTGGCTTCCAACGATCAAACTTAGTACTTGAAGCCTACAGTGTAATGATGATCTGAACAGTGAATATGCAATGATGACATGAGTACTGCATATGCAGAGATGACACGAGTACTGCATATGCAGAGATGACATGAGTACTGCATATGCAGAGATGACACGAGTACTGCATATGCAGTGATGACACGAGTACTGCATACGCAGTGATGACACGAGTACTGATCATCCAGAAATAATCTAATCATAGAGAAACTACAACCAAGGGCGAGTTTGGTTCTATATTCCAAACTGATGTGTACTGCTAATTCCAAAATCTACTGTCTGATCTCACGCTTTGATTGTGATAGGTGCTGTGCTGTTGCAATGGTTCCACAAATTATCTGATGGATCTTTAACTGTGATAGTTGTGTGTGAAATTGTATTTACAAGTCAAACGTTTCATAAAAATGCATGAGTAGTAGTGTAAATCAAGAAATTTCCATTTAAACCCCCAAAATTGAATTCGAGGAATTCATAAAGCTGGCATTAGAAGAACAAGAAAAAATTATAATACTATATTCCTTTATATTCAACTATTATAAAATTATATTTTATCATAGTTACAAAAATCACCATCGTAAGGAAGGTAGTCATGCATTTGTGTCATCCGTGCAAATGCAAAGAATCTCTAGAATGTGGCCATATTCGATTTCTACAATAACTGAAATTTAGATGAACACATGGACGGTTCAGATCAGTTCTTTAACATGGGGGAACCCTTACAAGATGTTATTATATCTATGATTTGTGATACATTAGCATGATCAGTAAATTTCTGCTCAACCACTTCTCGTGAAACCCTGATCTAAATTAATGTAGCTTATTTGCAGCAAACTATAATGTTAGTGTGAAACGAATGCTTATATGTACTTTGATACTCATATGTAAGTGTATAAAAATGTTTTACGTATGTAAAAAATCTTGCATATGCATGTATGAGCATTTATATGTATGGCAGATATATTACATTTATATGTTCATTTCTGAAAGTTGTACATAGTGGTTTTATTTGCAGAGTTTATATGTTAATGACGCTGAAGTGATTATTTGGACGTAGATTACATACCAGTTTTGCATTTATCTATATTGCATTTTATTTTATAGTTAAGAATGTATGTTGCATATTTAATTAAAAATATATGTATTCGTCATTTATATTAATTTACAATATAAGTGTGGCTAATTTTTAAATAGTTTTGTATTAAAATGTAAACTGCAAATTCAATCATTTCATGTAAATCACTTAATATGCTTAATAAAGCATTGAATGATAAAATGGTATATATATGCTAATATTTGAAATATTAAATACTGCTACGTGCACACTGATGACATCTCATATGCTTTCTAAATCTAGTGACAATGCTGTAATGCAAATTTACAGTAAAATACATAACTAATTAACTGCTGCAACTTTTAAAATAACAGTGCATGTTAATTACTACATTGGATAGATTTCTTCGAAACTGGCTTGCCAAATCAAGCCACAATGGATTGTAAAGCAGACAATACCGTGAAATAGTCAATTGGCATTGCAAAGAAAATGTTAAAATGGCATTGCATAGATTTACATTGCAATAAGCTGAAATTAGGAAGCAAAATGAGTTAATACTATGTGTTTGGCAACGTACATTTGAAAACGGCATTGCGTTACCGGACTATAGTCATAATGCTTTTTAATTACAATCGCTTTCCACTAGTTTTATACTTTATTCTTGTGACCAAATTGGCTTTTCTGGAGGTATTGCAACAGGTTTCCCAAGTACTGTTGCATGCATAGAATGACATGCTTAGAAAGGAAGTGCTAGATGTAGGAGTTTTCCCAAAAGTCTTCCTACGATACTGTGAGAAGACAATTGGTAGATTGGAGTGCATGCACAAAATGATAAATGCATGCAAGTTTTGCCCAAATAGCGGCTGCAGTGCACTTTCTCACTTGCTTCAAAGCTGTTGCATACTACTAGACAAGATATATTACTTGCAATGCTACTCTTGGAAGCATGTCCGTAAGATTCCTATACCTAATATGGCTTTTAAATTGTAAGGTGGGTTTCTCGTCCTCCCTCATATATATAATAAAGTCCCCTTTTGAAAATGCAGCCAAGATGCAACCAAATGGGTCGAAAGAGTGGTAATTGGTGGGAAAAGTTGTATAAGTTCCCATTAAATTGTACTTGTTGCTCCTTTTTTTTTTTTTTGGTCGACTTGCCAAGAGGAGCGAGCATTCTGGAAGTCTATTATTCAGAAATATCTATGCAAACAGAAAGAATGATTGCTAATCAGATTTTTTTTGGTAGCACTTTTCAACTTCGTTTGAAAAAAAAAAAAAATTATATTAGATCTTTTGATAATTGATTCTTCCAAAAATATTTTCCAAAACTTTTTCAACCATTGTATACTAGTGCTAGGTGAAAAGGTTGTTAATTAATGCTACTAATTCTTGATGGTATAATGAGAAAATGTAGCACAAATGTGGAGTTATCTAATTAATTTAGATGATTAATTAACAAAATCAGTCATCTAAATTGTATAGGTAACTGGGCAAAATAAATTAGGATTTTATGAATCGTTTTTGTATCATATGTTCCAATGAAAACGAATTGCAAAGAAGAAAGGGTCATATGACCTAAAGTGTGATAAAAGAAATGAAAATGTGATTTTTAGTAATATAGTATCAAAAAATAAATTATTTCGCAAACAAATTTTTTTAATTCATTTTCTCAATTCTTAAAATACATGTATCACACATTAAAATATACACTGTATACATTACATTCAAATTCTTCATATCAATTATTAAAAAAAAACAAAAAAACACCCATGTTCCTACATACAATGGTGTAGCTAACCTTGAGATGTAGGGGTGTGGGCTGTAGTCCCAAATAATTTTTATACAGCGAGAATAAATTAAATACATACTTTGGATGGACCCGGGCATATAGAAGGTATATAAAGTTTAAATTTAATTTAAAATGTATTTCCACACTCCAATTGTTTTTAATTTTATTTAAATCATGTCACACACCATAGGCATATGAAGAAATTTTATAAAAAGAGGGGGGTTACAGAGCTACAACTACACACACACACACATATATATATATATATATACACACATACAGTCGAGTCTCTATTTAACGAAGTGCCATCGTTCCTCTGAAAAACTTCGTTATAAGGAAAATTCGTTAAATAGAAATTAACATAAATTGTAAAACTTAATTTCGATAAAATGAAAAAGGTTGAATTTGGACAGTAAAAATTCATTTTAGTAGACGCTTCTTTTCTTCCAACGAATTTAAATATTTTTTGTATACAAGTACGTACAAATTAATAACAAAAAGCAAAGACCAGGCTTACCTTGCACCTGTATAATCCTCATACTATATATTTGAAACAGAGAAATAATTCTTAAAAACTTATTCCAGATGTTCCTTGCATGCTCCCTACCCCTTCCCCAATTTCGTGGCTTAGCCACACCTGCAGAGTAATAACATATTTTACTTCACCCCCCCCACTGCTTCGAAGTTCCCAGTTTAGAACAATAGAATTATTTATCACAACGGGCCGTATGTCCACAATACAGAAGGCTACCTCAACTCCGTCCGTCCTTGATTAAAATCCTCAACTACCCCTTCTACCTAACCGACCCGCTAAAAAATTGTAAAAGGTAAATTAAAAAAAAAATCAAATTCTTTATAAAAAGAACTTCGTTATATAGAAATTGTTTTTCGTAATATGGAGACAAATTTACATGTTAGTGCCATTCAAAGTCAAGGTTCCGCCGAAAATTTCGTGAAATAGAAAAATTTGTTAAATGGAAGTTCGTTATATGGAGACTCTACTGTATGTGTGTGTGTATATATATATATATATTTGAAAATACATTTATAGAAAAAAGCTTTTTAAATGATAAAAACACAAGACTGTGCAATATAAAATATAACACCATTGTGAAACTGTGCATGATGCTGCATGATTCCAACAAAGATCTGAATATTAAAAACACAAAGTTGAAACATGAAAAACATTGAAAAATACACAAAATAATTTTACTTACATGCTGGACGATATATGAAAATCCAAAGCGTGTTCTTGCACATTTTTGAAAACCAACAGATTGAATTATTAAAGCAAAGCAAATAGGATACAAAAATGAAAAGCCAAGCCAGCCAAACAGAGTAAGAACCAATGGGATGAAGTGTTTGAAACATTCTACAGACTCTTTTTCAAGGGGAATCGCCCATAGGACGTTTCTGAAAGAAGTATGCTTGACAGCAAATACCTGCTGACCCCGACATGCCATGTTATAAATGAAACGATATGGATATAATAAACGGAATAGAAATTGGATTGAAGAGATATAAATATACACTGACACACGACAACAGGTAAAAGAAAACATGGCAGACAGATGGCATGTAGGGGGATTAGGAGGTATTTACTGTCAAGCATACCTCCTTCAGAAACATGCCATATTTGGACACATCCTATGGGCGATTCCCCCTTGAAAAAGAGCCTGTATGGTGTTTCAAACACTTCATTCCATTGGTCCTTACTCGGTTCTTTGCTTGGCTGGCTTGGCTTTCCATTTTTGTATCCTATTTTCTTTGCTTGAATAATTCAATCCGTTGGTTTTCAAAAACGTGCAAAAACCCGCTTTGGATTATCATATGTCGTCCAGCATGTAAGTAAAATTATTTTGTGTGCTTTTCAATGTTTCCCACGTTTCAACTTAAAATGTTTTTAATATATATAATACAATTTTAAAACCTCTCAAGAATTCCAAAACATGTAATTTTAGTAATGCAAGATTATTTGCAAAAAATTTACAGCAGCTATATTGAAGTACGATACTTAACATTCAGGGGTGCCAGCTTAAAGGGAAGTATTAGGAGTTTTAATGGAAGAACCCATGTGTGTGTGTAGTCGAGCAAGTGGGGCTAGCACACAATCTGGGAATTGTCAAGGAATTTAAAATTGTTCCTAAAGAACAGGAAAAAGTCAGAGAAAATCGAAATATTTTGATCAAACTAGGGGAAGTCAGGGGAATATCTTCTTAACCTCCATTCTGAACGGCTAAATTTCACGCGAACGTAAGGTTATTTTCCCCAAGATCACAGTACAATTCAAAGTTTTGTTTTCAATCAGTCTGGGAATTTAGTCCGAAAAATCAGGAAAAAACTTAGAAAAGTCAGGGAAGTTTTTTCTCCACACGGAGTGGGAACCCAGGGTGAGTTAACCCTAGAGGCAGGACACACATAAACAAGAACAATTAATGTCTGTCTGTGGTTTTACAGCTCAAAAACTACAATGTTCATTCTGTTCCAGGACCTACTGTTTTCTGAGGAGGGATTCTGAACCTCTGGACCTACAATTTTCCAAGGAATCCAAACCTCTTAAAGTCTAGGGAACCAAACCACGGAATACAGTGAGCAGTGTGATCTTTATGAGATCTCTGAGTAAGCATTCTTTGCACTGTTTGGAGTCGAACCTGAGTTAACGACGCACTAGATAAACACGTTACACTGCAGGGCAAAGAACAATTAATATATGTTACGTATTGTCATCTGTCCTGCACTGACTGAATTTCTCTGTTTGTTATGCCTCGATTTAGGAAAGGCCAGCCCCATTAAAATTTTTAGGGGGGAGCACATTGGGACATGGAAGTTGGCATCCCTGACCACATTAAATAAACATATATTTTGGTTATCCGGACCAATTACTCCGGGTAACTGGAATTCCACTACACTTTTACTAATAAGATCTTTTGCATAGGAGACAAATGCATTGGGCCCTCAGATTGCTTCAGTCATAGTAACATCAGGATAAAATGACTTGATATAACAAACCGATATCAAAGAATCTTTGATACAACAAACCTCCACGTCGAGGATCGTGATATAACAAACCCATATCAGAGCGTTAATATGACAAAACTAGTATGATAAATTTTATATTCGACGTCTTTAAGAGAACAGTAACCTATATTAAAGACTTTTTATACAACAAAACCTACATTAAAGATCTTTGATATAACAAAATAGATTCAAAGGTTTATATGACCTATAATATCCCCATTATCTAATAAACCCTTGGACAAAAGCCTTTGATGTAAAGAATCAACACCAAATGTGTTTTTTATACATATATAACAAAAGACATCAGGATGTTTTGGTACACTATAGGTTCTGGACATTAGAAAACCTATATTTTTACTTAATAATTTTTGACACCCGCGTAGAAAAACCTATATCCAAAATTTTTGACAGCATACACAAAAGCCTACATTACAAACACTGACACAACAAAATCTATATTAAAGATCTTTGATAAAAAAAAAGATTGGATCAAGGGGTTTTTGTGGTTTTATCTATATACAAAAATCTGTAACCTAACGAAGTTTATATATTAAATCGTTGACAAAGAGACAAACAAACCTTACATCAAGAAATACAAACACCTGTTACGAATTACACGAAGGTATGCTATACATGGGATTTTATAAAGAAAAGACCACCTTGTAATTACTGTAAACAAAGCAGATAATGCATACCCAAATAAATACACAGGATGTTTACTAATCTGGAAAACATGGAAAACCTGAAAAAATCAGGGAAGTTTTTTCGGACTGGAAAAGTCAGGAAATTCTGAAGTGCAAAGGCCAAAGTCTCGAAAACAACTCTATCCCTTCATTAATAAATCCATGATGTATGATGATACGTATGAGGGAGGGTGAGATTTTTACCTTTTCATAAATAACTAACATTTACTTAATCACACTATTTTTATTTACAAAGAACCCTTTCTCTCTCTCTTTCTCTCTCCTTTTTCATGCTCGTTAATCTTTAACTTTGAACCATGTAGTGACCAGCAGGCACATTGTCAGCAATGACGAAAAAATGGTGGCTGCTCATAAAGAATAGAGATTTTAGGGCACTGATATCATTCAAACCTAACTAACAACAGTTAAATTCCGACATGATCATCGCCTTTGGAACTAATTGAACCTGAGGCTGCTTCAGCTTCAGCAATAAAGCAAGTATATGTGTGTGTGTGTGTGTGTGTGTGTGTGTGTGGCCGACATGGATTGATCATGAGAAAATAAAATAGAGTTGATCATGAAAAATAAAGAATAGAGATTTTAGGGCACTGATATCATTCAAACCTAACTAACAACAGTTAAATTCCGACATGATCATCGCCTTTGGAACTAATTGAACCCGAGGCTGCTTCAGCAATAAAGCAGAAACCGGTATGGCCGACATGAGGGGATCGTTGATCATGAAAAATATATTTAGGCAGACCCATGAACAGGATTTAAAAAGAAGTTTAATGTGAAAAGAGGTTGGGGGGGGGGACAAAAATAACAAAGCTTCCAGAAGATGTTTTATATAACTGGGTTAAAAATTTTGATTATTTTTTAAATGGAGGGGGATTAACCCCCAACCCCCCTCTTGTATGAGGCTTCGTATTTGAACATCATAGAAAACAGTAATGGCCAATTAAAACAGATTGACACAAAGTCATAAAAGTTGCCATCAAAGAACCGGATATAATTTTTTTACAGTGGTTTTTAGAATTAAATATCAAAAATACAAATGTTATCGATTGGTTATACCCTCATTCAGATGTCGATGATTACGCCTTTGTTCAAAATTTGTAATACAGTAAAACCTCTCTGCAACACTATTATACGGACCGAGAAAAATTATCGTTGTAGAGGGATTTATCGTTATATCGGATATCGTTGTAGGGAGGTTTTACTGTAATACAATTCATTTTTTTTAAATGATTTGACATGTCGTGTAATGATTTTAATTAAATAACCTAAGAACAATATGCAGTCTTAATAAATAGGATGTGACCATACGGCCGCGGTTAGGCCATCACTGACATAGTACATTCACTCCGCTCTCAACATCGACAAATATGCATCTATACATCACAATACGCTGATCACAGTCAATGAAACAAAGATTTGATGTAGCCTAATTTTGCGTTTGTATAATACAGGAAAAAAAAAAGAACAAAGAAAAAGAAAGAAAATGGAATCAAACCTACAACTATAGGATAGTGAGCAGTCATAAAATACCCGGATAGCTAACCAAAACTAAGCTGGATCAGAGATGTCCGTTGTTTACATACAGTAGTATAAAATTGCTTGAGCGATACGAAAATATACTTTGAGCAATTTAGTAGTTAGCCCTTGTTTGATACAGCATGAGCTCAGATGTCCTTAAAACACAAGCTGTGCATCCAATGCACTACCGCTGAGAGAAGCAAGGACAAACACGCTGATAACACCTACATTATTGGTTATGGCAGCAATGTCATTTTTGGATCTAATGGTCTCTTAACATGCTAAGATTGTGTCTGAAGAGTCAAGATGGGATCGACAGCTTTAACGTTACCTACAAGCCACAATACATTTACATATGACCAATCATGCTGGAAATCGACATCCAGTCCACTGAAACGTATGTGAAATGTCATCAGACTGCACATTTTCGTACAGTGTTTCCAGTTGCAGGTGATCCCCGGATGGAACAAAACCTTTTAACGTTAAGATCGAAAACAATAAATTAGATAACAAAATTAATCTATGCACTTAATGAAAAATGAATGATAATTAGTGTATGTGAATAAATTAATTAAAGCTAAGAAAAATCCACCATTTGTTTTGTTAGTTTGTTAGCACTTAATCGGGCATCTCGATGGAAAGAGCTGGCACCACCACTTTGGGCTCGGAATGTGGCGACATACACTTCTTTGAATGACAGCTCTGTGGCTTAACGCATGTCACCATCTGATGAACAGGGAGTTCGTTTTCTTCCGGCTCGTCGCTATGGAGGCTATAGGAAATATTTCCATACTCTTGTAAGAGGGGACACGCTCCAAGCAGAAAGTGGCAAAAGTCTTTCCGTATGCCAAACCACCCTGAAATAACATAAACAGCACTTGAAATTAATCGATGCTCACAACAATATGTGGAAAAGCAAATTGACACTAAATTAGTGAACAATGTAATTCGATGAATGGAAAAGCGAGATTAATTTGAATTAATGTTAATTCTGATACGAAAAACAATTAGCCCCACTTAATCCGGTTACGTATAATCAAATACATGGCTTATGAAAAAAAAAAAATCTTTTGGAAACAAAATTATTCCCATAGGATTGGTATTAAATTTCTATAGGTCATTCTCATCGTACTCGCTGAAGCTGCTAGTCCACGAGATCTATGGAAAATTTTTAAGTAGCCCGTTGCCCAAAACGGTTGGACTACGCTGATTTAGATTATCTTAAAATATGGATTCTAGATAAACTAATAATAAAACCAAGAAACCCGTAACACAAAAAGCCTTCCGATCACTCTTTGTTTTATAGAGTTTTCAGATAATTCCATTTTCTTTCTGTAGCATGTTTATATATTTGTCGGGGAAAAACTTTTCAATGAAAAAAAAAAAAAAAATCATGCATGTAATCCCAGATTTGAACATCGCAATGAAACACTATTTTTAGATATAACCAATGAGTCTTCAGCTGTGTTTCACTCATTGCATATTTTTGCTTTCTGTGGTGCATGGTCTCATTTGCTTCAATTAATTAAATTTTTTAACGGAAAAAACAAAAAACCTTGTGCATTGCTGGGATCAAACTCACGCCAGTAGCGGATAGGGGGGGGCAGGGAGCGAACGCACTCCCCCTTGAATGAAAATTTAACATTGAAAAGATACAAGGTAAAGGTCCAATGAGGTATCATTTTCAAAAATCAATCACCCCCTTAAATGACCTCTAAATCTGCCCCTGACTCAGACCATATAGCGTAAGGAAACTCTACTTACAGAGGTAGTGGATAATGCTTTAGTTTTTTTTTAAATAATTATTTCGTTTTTAGTTACCACACATTCTGCTTTTGTTCTATGGCAATTGTCTCAGTTATTGGGAGGAAAAATTCAGTTTTTCAATAAAAAAAAAATAACATGTCAGCATTTTTGGGGATGGAACTCAGGCTGCATATTGTGAGTAAATTCGACTTTTGGATATATAAATGAGTATCTGGCACATTCATATTTCACCAAATCAAATCAACAGACTCCTATGTTAGCAATGCAGGACACATATTTATTCACAATTTATGCCGTTGGTGGTCTAAAGCTAACAGTTCACCAAACTGGCAGTCATGTCACATTTTATGAATTCATATTTAAATGGATATAATAAAAATAATTATATTTTATACTCACAGTGATTTCCCCCTTTGGATCCGAAAGCTAGTAGTATTAAAACGATGAATGTGAAATAAAGAGGCATGCAGGTAGCTGTGTAGGACATTGTCGTGTCACTGTCCAGTTTATTAGATAACAGGACCTAGAAATGAAATAGCCAATGACATCGTCATATCACACACACACACACAGTCCAGTTTAATCTGATAACACAGCATACAAAAACCACCCAGTGAAAGAAAATTGCCTAAGGTCGATATTTAAATTTAGCGGGTTTCAATTAACATTAATTCGCAACCCTCTAATTCGCGACCCTCTAATTCGCAACTCTCTAATTCTCAAGTAACTCGGTAGGTTTTCAACGTTAACAATAGCCATCATTATTGCATTTACGGAAGACCTTTACCTTACCCTTTTTATTGCGTACAGACAGAAAAACCAAAAGCAATAGCGGGTTCAATATCTATTGAAACCCACTAATAAATGTTCAAGGGAGGTGTAAATATTAAAATAAATCAAATTCAGTGAAATTTTATGCTGCCAGTATAATAATTTCTAATTCAAAACACTGTTTGACAACATTTGGATTTATTTAAATTCAAATTAATCAAATTGCGTGAAACGAAGTCAGGTTATTGTTTCTGTTTGAATATTTTGTAGAACAGTTTTTTCTTTTTTCCTTTTGAGTTGGCTATTTTGTTTAGAGGTGTGAGAATTTTTATACAGTCGATGTAAATAAATCGAATCCAGAGAAGTGTATTTACTTTCTTATGGTGTTCTGACGACAGCCAGTTCAACCATGGTATTGGGCAAATCTAAACTCAACTCACTGATTCGGCTGAGATGTTGACGAAGCCTCAAACCAATTCACTAATTCAACCAAGATATTAGACAACGTTCAAATCAACTCACAAGTTTGACTAAACTGTTGAGCCAAGCCTCAAATGAACCACCCAATTCAACCAAGCTATTACACAAGCTTCACATTAACCCACAATTTCAACCACTGTGAATTTGTGAGCATCATATTAACTTACTATCCGTTGATATATTGCAAAAGTATGTTAATAACGTAAGTATTATAAAAAGTTTATAATTAAAAAAAAAAGACTTCGTTAAAAATAAAAAGTCCAGGATAATCGATATATAAAAGGAACTTCTTCAAATGGTAATTTTAAAATTTTAAAGATAGGTTAATAAGGCAAGATAAAGATATCGAGAAAGATAACATTTTAACACTTGCTTCACTTAGAATTCGCTCATTATCGCCAACTGAAATGATGGCCAGAACAGTAAGCGGAAACAACTCCTAGATTATTATACAGCTACAAAAATATAGCAGATACCAGGCGACTTTAACCATTCAGAAATTAAGATACCATAAAATCTTTGTGCCAGTTCTACAGCAAAAGGACAGCAAGGGTCATCCTGTGTCGGGACCTACAATTTTTCTAGGAATTGGAACCTTTGAAATCTAGGGAACTAAGCTACAGACTATGGTGCAGAGCCGTAAGCAGTCTAGGGTTATACGGGGCTGAGCCCCCCCCTCCGGAAATGTAGTCAGCCACTGCTGAAAAATATTTTTTCTCAAAAATCAAATATTGTAGAATTTTATTTTAAATTTTTTATTTTGTACGAAATTGTACATGACAATGGGAATTGTTCTTTAACGTTAAAAATGTATTCAAAATAGCTCTCTACTGTAGATCTTGTGTATGTAATTTTTTTTATATACGTTTGAGTCTTCATATACTTTATAATAAGGATTGGGGAAATTATAGAGAGGTATACTAAAATTTATAAGTTTTCAATGCAAAATTTACATTAAGAAATTTATTTATTAACGTTAAATATATTACTCTCCTTATATATTTAGTATTATTAAATATATTAATAAACAGTTATTTCGACACTGGCGTAAGGTTTAAAAACATGTTTCGAGGGAAAAGTGTTCACTTTGTCAAGGATCCATCTGTTATTAGAGCCTTGCACCGACGAGCCTTTACACACTGTTGTAATGATGACCTTCGCAATGTTGAATTACGACGCAATAAAAGCGTGTTGAAAAAGAACGGTTACCCGACTAAATTTATCGCTCGTAACCAATGTGGTGTTAGTGGTGGAAACAGGAATGTAGAGGATGAGACTAGGAAGACATCAGTGGTTTTGCCATATGTGGCGGGTGTCTCAGAAAAGCTGTCTCGAATTCTCAGTTGTGTGAATGTTAAGACCTACTACAAACCTGTCTACACCCTGCGTGATCTATTACTTAAAGTTAAGGATCGCGTCCCTGAGGAGGAAAAATCTGGTGCTATTTACCAAATACCGTGTGGAGACTGTGACAAGGTGTATGTTGGACAGACGGGAAGATCGATACGTCTACGAGGGAAGGAGCATATGCGTGCGGTAGCTAGGGGAGACGATTCAAACCAGTTGGCTGAACATGTCTTCAGGGAGGGTCACGAACCAGATTGGCATTCGATGAAAATATTACATCAGAATGTGACGAATCTGGGGAGTAGACTTTTTCTGGAATCATGGGAAACCTACGGTTTGAGGAGTCGTGCAATAAACATCGCAAAACCTCTACCAGAACCTTACAGGATTTTTGCAAAACCTCGAGTTGGGGGTGTTCATCTGATATCATTGGGTGAGGGATTTTCCAGCAAGGATTTCCCCAGCTGGAACTGTCCCGATCAGATGGGGATTCCCAACATGCGGGTATATAAGCTTAGGACTTTCACGAACTCTTCGTTCTGCCTTCACTTGACAAAGGGAGTAATTGGCTCTCGAAACATTGGGTTTTTAAACCTTACACCAGTATCGAAACAACTGTTATGGAATTTCCTGGTGAAACTCTGTATTGTTTCGTTAAGTATATTAATAAAATACATAAAAACATTTACGAATTTTAATACACCTCTGTAGCTTTCTGAGCTCCCCCCTGTAACTTTCAGAGAGCCCCCTCCACTAACAAACATCTAGCTACAAGCCTTGCCACGAGCAGTTAATTAGTAAGTATCCTATTTTTTGGTGAAGTTGAGAGCCAAAATCGGGATAAATCACACACTAGGCAAACATGTTACCACCGCAAATCCCCCTTAAAATCTTTACAATGGTTCATTACGTTTTAAGATGCTATACTTACCAAATACACCAACAAAGGAACAACAATTATACTATACGAGATAGCAGAGTTCATGCTTTTCCGCCGCTGGTCTGTACTGACTTCAGGTGTCCGCATTAAAATACTTGCAAAGATGATAGCATACAAAACGCCAATCACGGCCATACACATCACAATCCATAATGGCACAAACACAACCTATGGTAAACATGTAAAAATCTTTCTTAAAATAATAAACATTTATTTACAATGATCATTTATACAATTGTAAATAAGGAAGGAAAACTGGTCACATTTCATTGGCCGGCTGATTTGTGATTTTTAGCAAAGGGACAGTTAAAGCCATGCTGTGTTGGGACTTACAATATTCAAGAGAAGCCAAACCATTATTATATGGGAAACCAATCACTATGACCGGCAGACAAAACGCCACATGTTTCACCATTCTATTGGGAAGCAATCCCACGTTAATGGCATGATAGACAAGCATGTTACCTCCATGCCACGGTATGACTATGGTGGGAAAAAGAAAAAAACGGCATGCATTCTATGCCATTGGAAAATGATCCCAGGTTAATGGCATGATAGACAAGCATGCTACCTCTATGCCACTGTAGGGATATAGTGGGAAGAAAAAAAAATGGCAGGCGTTCTATACCATTGAGAAACAATCCCAGGTTAATGGCATGATAGACAAGCATGTTACCTCCATGCCACTGTAAGACTATGGTGGAGAAAAATAAAACAATGGCATACATTCTATGCCATTGGGAAACGATCCCAGGCTAATGGCATGATAGACAAGCATGCTACCTCTATGCCACTGTAGGGCTATGATGGGAAGAAAAAATGGCAGGCATTCTATACCATTGGGAAACAATCCAAGGTTAATGGCATGATAGATAAGCATGTTACCTCTATGCCACTATAGAGCTATGGTATGAAGAAAAAAATGGCATGAAGTACAGTACCATTGAAATCAAGAAGTGGGAGCCCGAATGTATAATTGCCTTAATTAATTCTACCCGCAAATGTCAGCAATGTGTAAATCAAAAATCTACAGTTGTACACATCGTTAGCTAGCATCAGCCACACAAGACAGATGGCAGTCATGCACACAGAAATTACTAATATGACTGACAAAAGCTATTCACTAAAGAATTGGCTGGTTGTATCTTTATGGCGCAAGAATATCCACAAATGACAAAAACAAATTTAAAGGCCTATTAAATCCTATCATTTGTTTATAGTGCAAGGACAGTTACTGTCTGTTCAATAAAAGAAGTCCTATAGAACAGTTAGAAATATCGGGAAGTGACGTCACAAACCAGTTAGCCACTTACAACAATGTAGGACTTCGAATTCTACATTCGTCTTTGGTGACCGCCAAAAACAAGTTCTGAGATTGGAGTCCTACTCTGCTGTAAGCGGCTAGCCGGTTTGTGACGTCACCTCCCGTTATTTCTAACTGTTCCATCGGACTTCTTTTCGTGAACAGACAGTATGTTGTTCTGGGACCTATGGTCTTTCAAATCTCTGTTTCCTAGTACATCAAACACTGGACCATGATGGGCGGAATAAATGGGCAAGAGTAATGTAAAAGATGGGCAAGAATCCCATGATACCATTAGAAGCGAACCTGTATTAATGGCACAATAGGTGAATGTGTTATCGTAGGGCTAAAAAATTCCCATCATGTAGACAAGTCAGTGATTTGTACATTTCACTGACCATTAAATTATAATTATACAATTAATTTCCTTTAAAAAAACACCTAATTGCAAATTACTATTACATGTTTTACTATTACATGCAAATTACTATTACAAATTTAAGGACTTTTCAAGGACCAAATAATGACTTTCAAGGACCTTACATTGGCAATCGCAATATACATAAAAATTAAAAATGCAAGACATTATAAGCATAACACTGAAATTAGAGTGTTTAATTATATTGCTCCTTTTCAACTTAGCACACTGCCATCAAAAGCTACCCTTTTTGCATCCCTTATATTAGCCATGTTCAGTGGGCGGGGAGGAAGGGGACGTGTCCGAAGCATTACTGACTTTGTTCGGGAAGTAAGGAGAAATACCCTTTTTTTTTTTTCCTTTCTTTTGCCAAAATTTTAAAAAAGGCTTTGAGAAAAATTCAAGGACTTTTCAAGGACCAACCACATTTTTGGCAGTTTTCAAGGACTTTTCACGGACCATAGGAACCATATATTATAATTATTGCAGGGCTCTCACTCACATTGGGGGAAAAAATATCCTGTCCTCCCCTTCCCCTGGCAAAATTCCCTGAATAATCACAAGCAACTTTCAACCTGAAGCCATTTTCCCTGAACTTCAGTTGCAGGGAAAATGGCTTCACGTTTGTGGGAGAATTAGCAATTCAGAACAGAAGTTAAGAGACTTTTTTCTGATTTTTCCAGGTTTGACCAAACTATCTCGACTTTTAGGGACCATTTCAAATTCCCTAACAATTTCAGGTTTTCTAGGTGTGTGCGAGAACCTTGTTATTATTTACACCTCCGTGATTAATTTATAACTACAGTGAAATCTCCATAACGATTCTGTCTGTAATAATCCATCGATAATGATAATTGCCATTAGTCTCAATAGATATATGCAGAGAGTATCAGCTTTGTCTACAACGATAAATTGTCCACAGCGATGTCGTTTCCCAGTCCCCTGTGCATCGTTATAATCAGATGTTATTAAAATTCCAAGTCAACAAATATTAAATGTTGGAAAACAATACTTACTACCCAATTCCACATGACGAATTCATCCAGTCGTAAAGCTAATATGATGAATTGTAATATGTTGACTGAACAAAATAACTCCAGCTGAAAAAAAAGACTCAGTTATTTTTATACTAACACGGATAAAAATTCATCTCATTTCTTGTGATAAATTTGAAGTGAATGGAACTGCATTACATGAAAAACAAAATCAATGAAGTTGGTAGTTAGAAAAAAGATCAGAATTTACAAATTTAATCGTTATAAAATTCACTTCTGAGATGTAATTTTTGCAACAGATTTACTTCTACTTTCTAGTTGTTATAAAAACTTTACCTAACTATATAGCTTTGGTTTTAGAACTATATATTTTCCTACAGCATGCATATATTATCCTTATATCCCATTCCTAAACACACAAATATACATTACAATAATTATAACACTTCTACTGTGTTCAGTAATAAGATAAAATTCTTTCCATAATTAAATAATTATAATTTTTCTATAAATTATTATTAATTTTGTAATTTTCACTGATGCTTGAAATAAAATTTAAAAATCATGCCTCCTAAATAATACAGTGATACTCTTATATATACAACTTTTATAATCAGTTTTGTCTAATCTGTCATCATTTGTCTATAATTATTTTAATCATTAATCATTTTGACTATTTCTGTCATAATTCACTTTCGATCAGTTCAGTTATCATTTATCTCCCATCATTTGAGTCATCATCCATCTCCCATCATTTTGGTCATCACTGATCTCTGGTCATTTCAGTAATTATTCAGCTCTGCTAATTTCAGTCATCATTCTTCTCCGATCATTTCAATCATCATTCTCCTCAGATTATTTCAGTCATTTACTTATCTACAATGGCTGATTACTCCAATTTAGAAACAGGAGGTGGGGAGGGTGAACTTTGTTGTTAATATGTCTGAGAAAACCAATGATGGATTTCTTGTGCGGCACCTTATATGACAGTAGACATACAAAGTGCCACACAGTACAGACCAGGCTGCACTGTGTCAGGATTGGCTGTGTATTCATCAACCAGTTTGTCTGCCACACTAACTAGGGAACTCCACCAACTGTCACTCACCAACTGTCACGATTTTTTGCATGTAGTAAGGTATGGTAAATCTATTGCCTAAAACATTAAAAATTTTCTCTATCTCGGAAGAGATCAAAAGATATGACATCTTGAATATTAGTAAAATCAGCAGCATTTGGCTGTAACCCGTCCATTTGGCGTCCTTTCAATATCATCCATTATTTGAAGGACAAATTCAACCGCTCGGTTTTCAAAAAAACCTTTACTTTGGATATCAGTTTTTGTTACGAGTTTGGTAATTTTTCGCCCAGAAATATTAAATTCTCTTTTAAATGAATTTATAAATCCATTTGAAACTTTAAAGTCATTTATGCTTTTTTCTTTTGCGCATGCAATAAACCATTTTTGGGTGTCTTTATCATGTACACAAAAGCCATTGTATCGTGCTGATTTAAAACGATTAAAAACTGCGTTTCTTATTTCTTTTTTACTTTTGCGATCTATTGCCATTATTTACTATATAGTTGCGCATTCTATATATTTGTCTATAATTTAAATCTAAATTATAAAAGTATCGACATATTGTTGCTATTTTGTGACATCGTCCTTTCGTTGTCCAAGCAAACTTGACAACTTTTTTCCGCATATTCTAAAGTATAACTATTGGCAATTGAGCTGATGGGCTCCTTATTTTCTGATGAATTTTCTGTAAAATCGTTATTTGCAACCCTTTCGTCAAAATCAAAATCCAGCGTAGACTCAAAATCCACATAAAATTCCGATGACTGTAACCTTGTTTTAGCAATTGCAAAAAGTTCCATCCCTACATTCATTTCACTTTGAATTGTTTGCTGTAATTGGATCTCCAAATTTAGCTTTAACTAAGTTCAAAAAATGTATGTCAACATTTAGTAAATTAAGCATAATTCACGATAACTGCGAAACGAAAATTCTAGTGTCAATATCTCTGTTCTTTATCGTGATCTCAGGCGTTCGGACGTTCGCCCAAAGCGTTTAATTTAAACAACTTGGTGAGATTTGTTTTAACTTGGCGAGATCTCTTTAGCTTGGCACGTTAAAAACTCTATATTCATATGACCATATCTTCTGTTCTATTCCGAGATAGAGAAAAATTTTAACGTTTTAAGTGATTGTTGTACCACATCCTACTAGATACGAAAAATCGTGGCATTTGGTGAGTGACAGTTGGTAGAGTTCCCTAGTAAGTGACTATCATCGCCCACGTATCTCCAGTGTCAAGAAGGTGTTGACAAAACTCTGGAACACATCCTTTTGCGGTACTCAGCCTACGGTAACCTTAGGGATGAGCTCATTCTCGCCCACCGTTGTCTGGGTTACATCCATCCACCAGGTCTGTCCTACCTCCTGGATCCATTCAGATCCTCCCATCTCCGTGCCGCTCCTCTTGCGATGCTCCACACCTTCCTTTCTGGGTTTGGCTGGTTCCTGTAGAGTCCTCAGTCCGCCTTGGAGCATGTTTCCAGACCAGTAGCTGTGGCCCTTCTCCATGGCAGCAGCCCTGGCAACTGGTTTCGCCTCACATTAAATGATGACACATATGTAAGTATGTACATCTTTTCGTGCTGTGCATGGTCGACAATCAATTAACACCCTTCCCTCCAACCCGCTTTGGTGGTTGGTTATGCTATCTGAACAAGGATTACAGTGCTGCCTTCAATGGCCACCCTTCCCAATCCCTCTCTTTGCCCACTCTACTATTACTACAGGTGCTTACTGACACACATCCCCGTATGTCGGTAGGCATACAAAGTGCATGACTAGGAACAGCACTTGTTAGGAAGAAGCACCAAGAAACCCATAAACAAATTATTAGTTACTATATACTTTATTATTTATATAAAATTATTATAGTTAAAATATTAGTTTCAATGACCATATAAAAAATCATCTTCACATATAAAAAGTTAAGAGTATGATGTGCATATCTCTACTTTTTTTTTCAAACGTATTGTTTTCTTTGCAATGGGGGGGCTATACAGGCTAAACAATCAATGCCTAGGGATGGAAATTTCCTAAATCTTCCACTGAAAGAAACAAGAAAGACTAGTTGCCCTAACGTATCATGAGTTTAAATTTTTTTCAATTGCTTTATACTTCAGCTTTTAATGCCTTGAATAACTGTCCTACGAACTAGTGTCCAAGTCTGGAAGCATATATATATGTAGTTTAGCTTTTAGAGAAATGTGCATTGATAAAAAACAGTCTACACCAGTGATCTCCAATGTTTTTGTCTTGGTGAATTACACGACCACTACAGGATCGTATTGAGCATGTTTCTTCATTTGTGAGTCTTAAGGACAGTGTTGAACCGAGACCCACAGTTTTCCGAGAAATCCGAACCTCTTAAGAACTAAGGAACCAATCCCTAGACTAGTGGTGTATGAAAGGGAGGGGCTCAAGCCTCCCACTAGATATCAAAACACATTACTAGATATCAAAACACATTACTAGATATCAAAACACATTTTCTCATAGGCTGCATCATAAAATCTTCTTTAAAGGCACTTGAGACCTCCCATAGCCACCTGAGGCCCCCCCCATGAGTTTTAATTGTTACGCCACTGCCCCGGACCATAGAAGCAGTTAGTCAGTAAGTGTTCCTTTTTCTTTTGATGCTGGTTGGAATCAAACCTGAGATAACAACGTGTTAAGATATTTGCATTACCAATGCATCACCGCTGGATCTGGCACGACTTTGCAGAAGGCTCGTTTGTTTGTGGTTTTATGACTCATGACTAGTGGTCATACAGTAGGACCTACAGTTTCCCGAGAATTCCGAACCTTTTATGGCCCAGGGAACCAAACCCTGAACTATGGTGAGCTGTGCGATCTTTATGAGATCTCTGAGCAAGCGTTCTTTCATCATTGGGAGTCGAACCTGGGTTAACGGCGCACTAGGCGAACACCTTACCACACTGCACCACCGCAGGGCTTTGCAGAAGGTATCTACAAATTTATTTCACATTTATGTTGCTTTGACACGCATATGTGAATAACATGCAATTCAATACACTAAAATGGAAAAAGCCCCACCTTATAAATGTTAATTCCCTGCTAGGGTAGAAATTACAAAAATTTTAAGCCATTAAATTTGTTTATTGTGCAAAAATAAAAATAAGTTTGTTTGTTTGTGGTTTTATGGCTTAAAAACTACAAGGGTCATGCTGCGCCAAGACCTACAGTTTTCCTAGGAATCCAAACCTCTTAAAGCCTACGGAACCACACCCTGGACTACAATAAGCAGTGCGAAATAAAAAATAAGTTACTTTGGCGAAAAGTTTTTACCTGAAATAAGTTGTAGTATGTGTAAAGCTATCTGAAGACCATAGACAACTTTAAAGAGACCAGAGAAAACAGTGATGGTGTAAGTGGGTGTGCAAAAATATGCAATGTAATACGGATGAATGGTTATGAAGGGCAGTTCACGAGTCTTAAATCTGTGGTTGGAGGTCAAAATTTGAGATTGAGAATGAATATCAATAACCTAACCATTGATATTAACCTGAAAAGCTAAAACCAAAGTGTTTATTGATAATTGAACGGAATCAGAATGAGTGGATGTCGTTGAATACTGACTTGGCTTTTCCCATGATTAATGACGTCATTGACCCTACCTGTAAGTCAATATAAGAATATGGTCAGTTATTTTTTCCATGCAAATTGGTTAAATAAATGTCACTGACCTCAAATGACCTATCATGTTTCACAGCCCAAATACAAACAGCAACAGAGATGATGGAGATGAAGATGATGGGGATAAAGACGAGGATCCAGAGATGGCGCTTATTCTCCAATTTATCACAAACTAGTATTTCAAACATCAGCAAGAGTAACTGCAGAGCCAAACTTATTAGCATGGCTTTATAGTGAACGTAACCTTCGCCTTCCATACTGAAAAAAAAAATCAACAAATTTTATTAGCTACGATTCAGAACATAAAAGTTACGGCTTGTGTTGTACAACAACATAGCTTATTAAATCTATTTTAGCAAGGGGAATGTTAAGCACAGTGGAATACCATTCATACATTTCCTTCATTGATACATCTTTTCCATTTTTACATCATTTAGCTAAGGTACTAAATTATATTCTAATACACTGACGACTTTCGATTATATGTATATATTTTTTTTACATAATTTTGAGAACTAGACCCTTTAAAGAAATACAAATGGTGCTCTGTCATATAACAGCTTGTATTTATAAATTATTATATTCAGAAGAAACCATCTGCGCATACCTGAAAACACAGAATTAAAATTGCTGCTAACGAAATTTTCAGTTTTCTATAAATTATTGATATGCTATAAGGGCTGTAGCTGGGGAGTGGTTTCGAAGGCTTATGCCGGGGGCATAAACTTAGAGGAAGGACATGAAGTCAGGTGCAATAATCCACAAGAGAGAATATATCCATGGTTGGGGCAACCGGCAGCTCTGCCAGGAGCACAACCCGCCGAATGGCAGCCAAGGAGTTCAGAATCTATCACAGTACCACGTCATGAATGTGGCAGCATTTTGAATGTCCGATGTTATCTGTAATTCTAAAATAGAATTTGAAGATTAGCCGGTAACCATTGCCCATTTCTGGGCAACGGACCTATGTGAGAACTTATCACCGTTAGGCACAGCGACCACTGGCGGCAATGTCGATAAATAACCTCCCCATTGCAGCGAATTTTGTATATTTAACATAGGACTATATGAGTCGAAGCCTCAAAATCCCCTCCCTACTGAGCCTATAACCCCCCCCTTACGAACTTTCTGCATACGCTTATGACAGCATCATTGCTTTTTTTTTTAACATTGCCAGAAATATCACTATGGTGTGTTCTTTTGTTTTCCCCAAATATGTACCTAATAACAAATTACTCTTACCTATGTCAGAGAAGGGATAGTGGGGGAGCCCACCCACACACACATATCCCCATTTCGGGCTTACACCCTCACGAGCCATTTAGATAGTCTTTAAGTTAGGCCGGAATTAGTACCATGGTGAGTCCGTATTTGCCTGTCAATTTTTATTATTAAATAACTCCATGTTCTCCTCAAATTATCCAAAGGGAAACATTATTACTCTCATTATCCAAAGGGAAACAAAACCAAAGAAAAAAAAAGGTCAAAAGCAAATAATGGCGGTTTAGAGAGTTCAGAGAGATGCTAAGGTGTGGCGTCAGATATTATAACATCATACATGCGACTGCAAACTTGAAGCAGTTTTAAGAGAAAAAAGAAGGACGCATTAATCCAAGAAAAGCCATAATGAAGCTAAATACGTCCTAAGAAACAGCGATTAAATAAAGAATAAACGTAAGTGGGGGACACCCTCCCGCTCCCCGGTAAGTAAAAGCAACCCTCTGAATGTTCTTCCATAATGGCAAAGCCTGGGAAGGAAGTTGACATGATTGGCGATAGAAGCAAGGAAGTAATATGCAGTCACTAGAGATTAGGCGGGCTGAGCAGGGAGCAAGGAAAGATGTATTAGTCATAGGTCAGTGTGGGGGAGAGATCCCCCCCCCACCACTTTCAGCTGTGCCCTTGCTATCCATTTGATCACACTAGTGGTACGCTTCCTGAATCGATAACTGGCAAATCAGTATTTTCCTGCAAAGTTCTTAATAGGCAAGGAAGTGTTGTGCACTCACTGTCCTCCACTCCATCTTAAGCAGAAGCAACCCTCCAAACGTTATAGCACCATGGCAAAACCCAAGAAGGAAAGTTGCACAATTGAAGACAGAGGCAAGCTATTAATCTGCAGTCATGCCAAATTTGGTGACAGTAACGTCTTATGTAGTCACCTCAAAATAATATTGGTACATAGAATTAGCAGCATACCATTATTACAACATATCTTGTCGCCAAATACACTATTGCTAAAACTATTGAGCTCAAATTTATAGATCCTACAAAACAGACTACGTAAATAGGTAGGCATATACTAGATGAGTAAAAAGAGTCCCATATATTTCGGAAAAAATGCCAGAAATATTGATTTATCGTCAAAAAAATGCCACATGGCGCCAAGGGAACAGAACCAAGAGTGCACAACGACTCAATCAAAAAGCCAAATCACTATATATATTTATATACCTCTAAAATTAGCAGAAATCAAACCTGACCGAATGAGCTTAAGAAGCCTTATTTTAAGGCAATTTTCGCCTTTGAATTAACCACAAGCACAACAAGATTGGAAATCAAGGCCATCTTAATGCATTTGGGAAGGGGCTGGGCCATTTGTTGGGCACCTAGTCTATACATTTCAATATTTTCAAAACTTCACAATACGGAAAATATAATAGGCGAACTTTTCCAGATTTTGGGCCCCTGTTTAAATGGGGGCCCATCCATTAAGATACATAGTTAGAGATAAAAGAATAACAGCTTACCACGGATTGAAATCTTGAAACAAGCTCTGCAGGTTCATGTCGAGAGATGTTTGTATATAAATTAAATTAGAAAATTCCACGAGTAAAATTAAACGAAGTTCAGTAAGGCACCAATGGTTAAATTCGCAAATAACTTATTATTTCGGCAAAAATAAAACTCATCATAAAATATTAATATTGTTCTCCAATTTTATTATTATATAAATTACAATAAGTTAGATCTTAGATCCATTTTAAAATCTGGTAGTTATGTACAAAAAATCAGATCTTAGATCCATTTTAAATCGACCAGATGAGGACAACAAAAACATAGGATATCGCAATGTTTTGACAACATTGCCAGATGGTATCAGATTCTTTGCATTGCCAGATTTCTTGTGAGGAAACAAAACCTCTATTCTTGATTAAGGCGTAATTTTGTGAGAGTATTGGCCGTAAAACATCAGCTCAATTTTCCGTGTCTGATGAAAGCGCTGAGCTAAATTACAAATGGAGTGCAGACTTCGTATTCTACGGTACAGCGGTACTTGAAGCAGGTTCTCGTGCCGCGGAGGGATACATTTTGTAAGCGTGTTAGGCAAGTAAACCGCAAACCTACACCCAAACCTATGGATACTCGTGAACGCACGTGTTTGATTCCCAATTTAACGATCATTTTATTTGATATTTTGCTTTCAATTTTAGCCATGAAAATTATGGCAATTTACTATTCAGCATTCGGATATACGAAGCGTTATGAATAGAACTGCAATCGAGGCAAAGTAAAGTTTCGTCGGTAAGAGGTTTAACAGCCATATTTTCAATAATTTATTTATTCTTTCTTTCTTTTTATTGTATTAATAATTACCGCCGAATTCACGTTTAATTTAAAGATGCAATACTTTACAACTACTATGTTAAATACATCATGTAATATGTGTGCTTTTTTTAACTTTGAAAATTGTAAGTTCAATTTTTATATGCTGTATATATGTTGGTGGTGGGATTTTTTTTTTCACCTTATAAACTAATTGACCTCTCAAGGTCAAATTAATTTTATTTCATACTTTTGAGCCATGTCCATGAATTTGGAAAGGTGTTTGTTTTTCAGAATTGGGGGGGGTGATAAAAACACCAACATTTTCTCTTATTTTGCAGCTAAATAGCTGTTTTTCCAAACAGGGGAGTTAACCTCCAAATCCACTGCCTTGTGTTTGGGCTCAATATATTATTATGTAAATTTAATTCTATCCATAGATGTAGAGTTATATGGGACATAGCCCCCTTCCCTAACAATAATCTGAAATAAATTGCGATTTTACATATACTGTAATGTATAAACGTACATAAAATGTGCTTGCTTCCAACCCAATAATTTTGAGAATTCTACGTTGAAGATTTCTTCACTTTCATTAATAACATATTTTTACAAATCCTGAAGAACGCAATGTGTTATATCATAAATGCCATTCGTGATATATTTGAATATACATTTTTATTTTTTGTACGGTAGAAATGATTCTGTTCAGATCAAAAAATTTAAAAAATATTAGAATTAATATTTAACATCTATTGCGGCCAAAAAATAACTTGAAAGCAATAATTATAAGTTTTTGACAAGTTAAACCATATTTTGACGTTCGTCTCGTCAAAACCCCAGCCTTGGTGTATGCATTTATATTTACATTGTATATGCATTCATACATAATAGTATTAGTTCATGTCTGTCTATGTAAAAATTATGTGTATGTGAAATAACCAGATGTGACTTTAAAAAAAAAGCGTATATATATATATATAAGCATCAACGTAGAGTTCTCAAAATGATGAGGGGGGAGGGCAAAATATATGTACATTTATACATTACAGTATATGTAAAATCGTAATTTATTTTATATTGTGGAGGGGTGGGGGGCTCACCCATATAACTTTTACACCTATCGATAGAATTCGTTAAATTTATACAATAATATATTGAGCCCAGACACAAAGCAGTGATTTGGATATAGGTTAACTCCCCTATTTGGAAAAAAAAATGTTTTAGCTGCAAAATAAAAGAAATGTTACCGTTTTTATCATCCCCCCCCCCCCCCAATTTTGAACCTTCCCCCAAAAAAAGAAAAACTTTCCAAATCCTGGACATGGGCATTGCTCAAAAGTTTTGAACCAGATTAATTTGACCTCGAGAGGTCAATTAGTTTATAAGGTGACGAAAAAATCTCACTCACATATACACAGCATACAAAAGTTAAAAAAAAACCACATATTACATAATATATAAAACAGTAGTTGTGAAGTATTGCATCTTTAAATTAAACTTCAATTCTTAACGGCGAGCATCATTAATACAATAAAAAAAAGAATAAATAAATTATTGAAAATATGGTTGTTAACACGTTAAACGCTACGCCGGGTTAACTTGCCGTTCCGTTCACGCCACAGTTAGCCGTCAAGCGGACCCTTCCGGGCCGCTCGCCGATAGGCGAGCCAGAGTATAAACAGATGTCAGGTAACGTAGCCCGGCTTGAGGAAAACAAAAACCGATGTCGCCTAAATTAAATGTTCAGTCTCACAAGTACGCATGGACCAATACGTGCGCGGCTATAACAAGAACGAAAAGTCTGCTGCTGGTCCGTACGGACCGAAAGTGGCGTTTAACGTGCTAAACCACTTTACCGATAAAACTTACTGCCTCGACTGCAGTTCTATTCATAAATAATTCTGTACATCTGAATGCTGAACACAAAATAAGCATACCGAACGCTATAAGCAACAGTGTGTAATAAATATGAGGTGAATTTGATAAAATGCATTTATTAAAAGTAATACATTCATTACACAATAAAACCTCCCTTAACGACCACCTCCCATAACGATAATCTTTTTAGGAACCGGATCTCCTTTCCCCCCATAGACCGAACGCTAAATTTACTTCCATTCGAAAACCACCTCTCTGAGCGACCGCTTTTCATTGAACCGGCGGTGGTCGCTTTAGAGAGGTTTTACTGTATATAATTTAAGAATGTCAAGGGGGCCCCGTGAGGAACCTAGAAGGGGCCTCTGAGCAAAAAAATATTTGAGAGCCACTGGTTTAAATATTTAACTGCGATTACGTGCATATAATGGTAACATAGTTCAGACTTTCGCCTCCTGGTTGTCAGGCAAAATTAACAAATCTCAACGCATCCCCCCCTCCTCCCGAAAGATGTTCACGTAATACTTGTTTGTTTGGATTTTTATGGCACAAGAACATTTCGGGTATACTGCGCCAGTGTAATACTTGAACGACCCCTGTTCTCTGGTTGGACCAAGTAAGGCAGAAAAACGCATAAATAAGCGTTAAATATCAGCCCTTTAAACGAGAACATAGTTCCCACCAAAAATTCAAATTATCCTTATTTTTAAGGCAATTTGTTGATAAGAGGCATTTTACTCAATGTCCTGCACAATTTCGTTGATTTATATTAGCTAAAAATGAAATATCTCCTTTAGTTTTTACTATTAAAAATATCTGTTAACATTACAACATAACATGTTGTTGTTTAATTACAAATCCCATTGAAACTGGTTGTTTGCCTAACACGTGCAAATAAAGGAGTGATGTGGTCCTTCGAAACCGGCACGGTCAGCCTGCATTTCAGTTGTAATATAGTTCAGTGGATGAAAGTGAAACCTGAGTACCAGATGATTGACAGATCGTGAGCCATGCGTAAAAAATAAATAAATAAATAAATAAATTAGGAAACAACAACTAGCTTTAGCTTTAGGGAAAAAATCCAATGTCGATGGAAGAAGGCTTCAAAAAACCTCTCTTTTTCAGTCCTGAGGAGGAGGATTGTGCAAGGGTTTCATTGGGAAGGGTGGCCGCCGGAGGCGGCGCTGTAATCCCAGACAGGACGCTTGAACAGCGTAATCAGCCGCCGAGGCGAGGAGGAGGAGGAATTGTGCAAGGGTTTCATTGGGAAAGATGGCCGCCGGAAGCGGCGCTGTGGATTGCTGACTAACGGATTGCTGACCAACACGGCATTCAAAGATGCACGTTCACGTAAAGTCGTCATTCAACTTTTCAGTCCTGAATGTGCAGCTTGACAGCTCACACAACCAATTGGAGATAGACATCTTTGAAGTGGAAACTTATAATGCTAGAAAAAAAAAAAATGCTATGTGTATATTGAGCAAGGAGTTTAATGGGAAAGGTGGCCGCCGAAGGGGGCAGCGCTGTATTCCCAGACAGGCTTTTGTCACATAAAATGACGACCAGTGGACCGAGAAGGGGCACTAAAGGTGTCAATCAATGCAGGCGTACAGAGACGCACAGCTCACATGATTGTCGTCATTCAACGTCGACCGGAGACCACCCACGATCAGTCCGCCCCGAAGAGCGGCCGAAATAGATGGATGGCGCGGAAGAACACCCCGGACCATCCGGACAGGCATCACATGCCAAAGTATCATCCACCGTTGGCGAAAGCTGACCCCCAAGCGATCGCAGCAGAGAAAAAATGCTAACTTTAACTAAACGATTCCCCCTGACTAATTGAAACAGATTGAATCTGATTCATTTGTTACAGATTGCTGAACGCTGTGACTTCGCCCAGGGGTGGACTGGGCCGGTGCGCTTTCATGAGTGATAAGACTTGCGCCTCCTAACGGGTAAGGTTTCGCGCCTTCCGATAATCCAAGGTATGCGCCCTTTGAGGGAACCCAGTCCGCCTCTGACCTGGCCTATGACGCCCAGGCTTTCTGTCTTTACTCAGCATCGTACGGTGTACGCCCTACCTGAGAACACAGAGCCGCCTTTCGTGACCACCCTGCTTGATGAACTGTTTACAAAAAATTACAGCAGCTACAGATTGCTCACTTCTCGTATGGGCACATCTTTAATATCATAATAAGGGATTTTATTATATTACCTCCTCAACGCACTCTGTTGGCAACATTTCGAAACTTCCATTCACGGCCAACGCGCATTGGGCCGTGATTCCGCCATATTGAAAATTGCTATTATTCGTGGATCATACAGTGTTTCAAACTAGAACTCTGAGAGTTTTGGTATCGCTACGATCACTGACGTGCACAGAGGGCTGTCGATAGAGGTTGTAACCCCCATTGCAATGAAATATTGTGTATTTAACGTATGAATATGTGAGTTCTGATTCTCTAACCCCTCCTTATGAACTCCCTGCGTGCGCCTATGGCTCCAATGTTAAGCGTCAATAGTTTTGAGAAATCGTGGAAATAAAAGATGAACAGAATTTTTTGAACTGTTCAAAAATCAGTAAAGGAGAAAAAAAATTGACGTCATGTTTACAAAACTAAGTCACCGGAACTGCCCCTTAGTCAGTGAATGCCGAGTAGGGGTAACTCCTCTCCTTTTTCCGGATTCTGAGTTTAGATCAGAGTATTGCACTAGATTCAAGGTGTTTGCCAGGATATTTGCTCTGGGGATGTCAAATTTACCTTCATCATTTTAAATTTTTTTTTATAAAATGTACTTACCAGAAAAGAAACGAAATAAAATATTCAATAGCAATGAAATAATTCACCCATATTTACACAAAATATATGTTAATTTTTTTTTTTTTATTCAGAGAAAAACAAAATTCAAGCATTTCTTCTTGGACATTTAATCCGAACACTTACTCGAATTTTTGACGAAGGACTGCCAAAGCTCGTCCGAAACGTATGCCGATTAATGTGTTTAAAATTTTCTCCTACGCCATTCATTTAACCCACGGACAGACAGCTGATACTTATTGAAGTAGCAGAATTTTATTTCAGATGGTATCCTTCTCCCTCTTGGTATCTTTATCCATATTTTTCTTCGAAAAATTGTTGCATATAAAAGATTATTACAATTTACATATGCAGAAGTATAGAAAATTAATTTGCGCAATATTTTTTCTCTTTCTTGTAATTCAAATATTAAGGGGTTAGCGAACTTTTGAGTTTTAGAAGGGTGTAGCTCAGAGCTATATACAGAGAGTTCGGTCACAGGAAGTGCATGGCGCCATTTTCGCTCCCGTTCAGAACAACGTTTCACTGTTACATTTGCTATAATCGGCGTATTTTTTAGTATCAAAACGGAATGAAGAGCCATAATACATGTTTCGAGCAAATGTCGTATTTGATCTTTAAAAGGACTTTAAATTAGCGCGTAAAGGCTTTTATATAGGGTTGCGCATTTAAAAACATGTAAATACTAGCTCAGTATTTTTCAAACTGCGTTTAGATGTGATAATTTTTAGGTTTCTTAAAAAGGACTAAGCTTTAGGTGGGTACCGTTAATTTCAAAGGCTGGCAGTTCAAACGATTTCTTTGCATGTATCGATTCAACACCGTTGCTATGACTTAGCCGTCTTCGCCAAAACTTCATAAAAGTTCTTAACTTGGGAATTATTTGCAATCACAAAAACGTCTCCCCAATTCCGCAAGTAAGCTTAGAAAATGCTAAAGTCAAAAAAAGTGATTGGAGGCTCGATAATTAAATTTAGTGGCCACTAACAATGGTGCTTATTGTTTGCTTTATTCATTATCAATAGAAAGGTCAACTTGCTGAGTGCTGCCTTTAGATTGCTTTACATACGTATTGCCCAGCATGTGTTTGCTCATCAACGTTCAAAGAGCAAGTGCTTTTACGGCTCAAAGACTACAGTGGTCATGCTGCGCCGGGGCCTACTGTTTTCCGAGGAATCCGAACCTCTTAAGGCCTAGGGAACCAAACCCCGGACTACAGTGAGCAGTGCGATCTTTTACGAGATCTCTGCTGAGTAAGCGTTCTTTATTGCACGGGGGAACCCGGATTAGCGGCGCACTTGGAGAAGGCGTTACCACACTGCGCCACCGCAGGGCTCAGAGAGCAAGTAAGAGTCAACTTGGTAAATTTTGATTGGCGCAGTATAGCCCAGATGCTCTTGCGCCATAAAAAATCCAAACAAACAAATTTTGAAGAGTTGAAATTTGACAAGTTGTTTACTTCCAATTCTCAGTTCCCCGATTCCCATTTTCAATATTAGCAATAGTTATCATTATTGCATCTACGGAAAACCTTTAACTTACCCTAGTGATTCTCAATTAGTTTTCATTCCAGACCGCTTTGGATCTTTTTTTCGACTGGCGGGCCAGAAGAACCAAAAATGAAATTATATTACACGCTATACAGACAGTGGCATAGCACCCAGGGGGGGGATTAGGAGGAGTTTATTTCCCTAGAATTCAATGAAATAGCATTGAATTGAGAGCCCCTCCCCTAGAAAACAATTAGCACCCCTAGATTGTGGGGCTAGTTATGCTTATTTATTTTGTGTTCACGCAGACCTGATACCGTTAGCAGACGGGTTAGTCCATTGCAGTTTAGGGAAGGGCGTCTTGCCGAAACTGGTTTTTCGCGCGGGAAAAACCAGTTCCTCCAAGACGGCCTTCCCTAAACTGCAATGGACTAACCCGTCTGCTAACGGTATCACACGCCAACTGAGCACGGATGCATAGTATATAGATGAGTACTGGAATATTTGTAAAACCAGTGGCATAGGAAGGTGGGGGGAAGGGGATTAAGCCCCCCCCCTCGGGTATCATTGAACATATAACAAATACTGCAAATGTTTTTGGAGAAACAGTAAATTTCGGATACAGAAAAAATTTGAGTAATAGAACATATTCACAAATAGTCAGTTACAAATTCGACTTGTCAAAAAATATTTCACATTACTTTCTAATTCGCTTTCTCCTCATTTCTTATATTTTGACTGCATTTGAGCCTCTGTCCATAATTTTTGAACTGCTGCTCCCTATGCAGCAAAACAAACTATTTTAAAAGGGACAAACTATTTTAAATGAATCAAAGAGATGGCACATATTATATTCTTTACATATAGACATTGATTTGTTGCACAGAAGACACACAAATGGAAATTGCTCCTTTTCTCCCTCTGGTAAAATAAACATATTTCTCGGTCCAATCACTTTTACATTCACGATTTTCACTGTCAATTTCGCTCTTCTTTTGCGTTGGAGATGACATTTTGTGTAATTTGTTTACACAAAAACACGACACACAAAAGAAGATGATTATGGATACACCCGTATAGCCAGTTACTACAGTTAGTATAATAACAGAAATACATGGTCTTTATAATTAAAGTTCCACTTTGAAATGGCCATAAAATGAAAACTACTGGACCAAATGTTACCAAACTTGGTAATAGCTTACAGGAGGTCATGGGATTTTATTTTCCGTAAAATAACAAAACAATAAAATAAAAATAGAAATAAAAGTTCAAAAATCACCACCAGCAGGAATGGCACTGTATGCAATATTGTTAAACGAAATAAGACATGAAGACATCGTTTTAAAACGTTTTTAATCGTTTCTAAAACGTGTTACAAAGCATGTTGAATGTGGCGTCCACCATTTTCTGAAAGCAAGTTAAATCGCATTACTGCGTTCTCAACAGCAGCTCTTAGCATATCAGGAGGAATGTTGCGGACATGTCGGTGTATCGCATCTTTCAATTCCGCCAAATTGTTTATGTTATCACCATAAACAATTTGCATAACCCCACAAAGAGTTTCGTTTTAGAAACGATTAAAAACGTTTTAAACCAATGTCTTCATTTTTTTTATTTCGTTTAACAATATTGATTACAGTGCCATTCCCGCTGGTGGTGATTTTTGAACATTTTTTTTTTGCGGAAAATAAAATCCCATGACCTCCTATAAGCCATTACCAAGTTTGATAATATTTGGTCTAGTAGTTTTCATTTTATGTCCATTTCAAAGTGGAACTTTAATTATAAACACCCTGTATATGATGCAATCCGCAACAGTAACACTTTTAAAAAATGACGACGCAAGCTCAAACTGCATATGTAGACTGAATGGCGAATGTCTGTCGGTGCTTTATATATATATATATATACAGGGGTGGACTGGGTCCTCTCAAAGGGCGCATACTTCATGTTATCGCAGGGCACAAGTCCCATAGCCCATGGGGGGGCCCACCTGCCCAGTCTATCCCTGTACATACCATGAAACTTTCTAGATCCCACTAGTAAACAATCGAACGATGCTTATTGAGGCTATTGAAAGGGCTTAGGGCATAAATTAGAAGCGGCTGATCAAAGGAAAGCCAGTCGTCAGTTCGTCTGGGTGGTTACTTCACAGAGTTTTGGGTCGCTCTCCGACTTAATTACAATAACAAAATGTTTGTTTGTTTGGCTTTTTTATGGCGCAAGAGCATCTGGGCTATACTGCGCCAAACTAAACTGTAAGTAAGCTAAATATGTTGACGCCGAGGCTCAATTGTTGTGTAGTTGAATTACATTAAAGAGAGGTGAGAAAAATATACGACATATTGGTAATGTTTGTTATGTTCAATTACACATGTGTAAAATCTCCGCTCGTAACATCGACATCTTACTATTCATTTTATTTTTGATGCAGTTCTCTTTTTTTTTTCAGTTTCCTACCTTTTGTAGCTGGGCCAATTTTTTACAGTTCGCGGACCGGATCTAGCCTGCGGCCCTTTATTGAGAATCTCTGCTTTACCCTTCTTTTTATTGTCGACAGACAGACAAACCAAAAAACAATAGAGTTCAGTATTTATTGAAACCTGCTAAAAAATAAAACTAGGTTCTGAACATGTTTAAAACTCATTACCATACTATGATTAAAAATAATATCGTTTGTAATGATGGATTCTTAATTTAGGAGGAATATTATAGACGATTTCCACTGTACTTTTAACGATGTGCCAATAAAAATCACTACGGGTTGTGTATGTTGAGCATAGTACCGTTCAACCAGAACCTCCTTCCTTACAAATAGTTATTACAGGAGAAAAAAATAAAAGAACAGATATTAACGCAGTGTTATATCTAGTCATATATATAGTAGGATTGGGCGATGTTGCATTTTTGACATTGTGATATATCGTCAGTCTAACATCGCGATGTTAACCATGAACGGAGGGACCCTGGTTCGAATCCAGGATGGGGAAAGCGTCTCTTTTTCTCCAAAATTAATAAAGCTCTAGTTTGAGCTGTAATTAATACGTGGGTGGCAAAAATTATTGTATAGTTAACTATGAATGCGGTAAGCAGAGGGAAGCATGTCTCCCTAAGGAAATGACATAGATTCATATAGAAAAATGAGAACAGGTTGGTGTCCTGAAAAATATTAAGAATTCATGTTATTTTAACATTCATAAAATATTGTTAATGCTCAAAAATAGACAAAAATTCACCCACAATCAAATATCCATTTCTTTGCCCTGCACTTCCATGTAACAATATTTTTTTTTTAAACATATAAAATATTTTATTACTTGGAATTTTTAATAATCTTTGGTTAGATCCAGTATTATGGTACCACCACCAGCAGTTTGGGTGATAACATACTGGGATTGGCTTCCCTTCTGTCTGGGTTACTAGTAACCCTTGCAATGGCTTCTTTCCAGATACTGTATGTTGTTACAAATGCACAGTAGATATTTACATAGGCATAGGGCTATATGGGCCAGTGGGACCCTAGCCCTTCAATGATTTGAAATAAATTACAATTTTACATATATATTGCAATGTATAAATGTTCATAATATGTGCTTAGCATCCCCTTCCCCAATAATTTTGAAAACTCCATGTTGATGGATACTTACATCTACGAAATTATAATCAGGAAGATGGAGGCTCCGGCCCCCACTCTACATGGCCCTGATATGAAGCATTTCAAGTACCCTCGTGTACACTTTGAATACGGAATATCGCAGTTGTGGCTCCAATAGCAGCATAGAAAAAGGATGGAGGGGCTTCGGCCCTGACATGCGGCATTGCAAGTGCCCTCACGTACAATCTCTGACTACGTAATATCGTAATCGTAGCCTCAATAGCAGTCTAGAAAAAGGATGGGGCCCCGGGCCCCTTTCCCAATACGGCTTGGTCGGTGCATTTCGAGTTTCTAATTTGTCAAAACACCACCTTCTAAGGAAACGTTCAGAAGTACCTCAAGTCCTTGGGAATGCGCAGTGCACCATTTTGGAAGGTGCAATGCGAGTTTCTAAGCGTGTATGGTTTGACGATGTCACGCCGCCGGTTCCGATGTTTCTTTGTGCGCATGCATGGTTTTTCACGGTGTGAAACCAGGAAATCGTCCGAGCCAAGCGATGAGACGGTATCGTAAAACCGCGCATGCACACAAGAAAAATAGGAATCGGCGGTCTGACACTGGCAAACCGCGGCGGTCTAACACCGTGAAATCATGGTGCATCGCCGATTTGAAAATTACGAAACCAGTGTGACGATGTCAGCTTCACACCGGTTGTGCACGATGTATCGATACATCGCCCAGGCCTAACGTACAGCAGGAAATTCTGTTGCAGATACGACTTTCAATTCCGCTATTAGACAATTGTTTTCTTGTGTAATGGTCAACGCTAGGAAACTGTTCCACATTCTTTAAAGCAGCGGTCGCCAACCGGTGGTCCGCGAGAAAATTTTGGTGGTCCGCAGAAAAATCTGGACATTATGTGCATTTTAATGATTTATTAATAATAAAACAAAAATAATATTCTAAGAAATTCTCATATTCTGAATGACAATTTTTGCCTTTATATTGCACTAAATTCACGAAATGTGGTCTGCGGGATTTAAACATATGAATTTAGTGGTCCGAAAGGTACTGCTTTAAACCGCTGCTATAAAGTGAAAAGGACAATTTCTCAGAAAACAAGCAAATTTCATTAATGTACAGTAGATCAGTTATCCCAAATACCTCAATTTTAAAACGAGTTAAAACTAAAATCCCTGGATTCATTCAAAAATATGTCTTTGGAGGGAAGCATTACTACATAACATACATTAAAAATAAACGTGCATACACAAAACATAGCAAAAAGCAACAGAAAATTATTTATTTCCTTCCATTCATCGATAATTAAATCAAAAGATTTTCTAAATCTTCTTCTTCTCCAAGTATGTATGTGTCCCAGCAGGTTTGCATTTCACCTGGATAGATGCTAATTTTCTAAGGCCACGTCATTTATCTTAGTCCCCATATGTATTCCTTTTTGATGGTCCTAAAACACACGATCATTTAAATTTAATTACATAATATTTTATCATATATATAAAATTTAATGTATGTTAAAAGCCATTGGGATGTCATATTGGCAAAAATACATGGATTAATTGGCAATAAAGTAACTCTGGCGGAAGGCACTTGACAATGGATGTAGACAATTCATTTTACCAGATCATTGATTACACTGATATAAAATATGCCCATATGAGTACTTCTAGGGAGTGGCTGAATAAAATCATTACCTCTGTCTCAACGCAGTCAGACGTTTTAGTGAATGTACAAGATACTAAAATGCTACAAAAATAATTGATACTGTTTGACAATTAGTAATGAGCTAAAAAGTACCTTATTTTAAAATGTGACTAACTTTTTAAAAGTAAACGCATAGCAGAATCGAGCAAATAAAATTTTTGAACGGGTGGGGGGGGGCTTCAGCCCACTTATATGGGCACCCATACAGATACGTAGAGTAAATATGTAACTACCATCGCTGTCGAAAGCACGTCGTCGAGGAAAACTGTCCCACGACGATGGAGGTGGCGCTGTGGGTGGAAGTTGTTGTGGTCTAAATTGTCGTTCATACTCTTCTCTGTTCTGCTTTCTTAGTTCATCATAGGAAACATTTGGTCTAGGAGGTTGATCTTCAATTGTCAGATCAAGGAAACCTAAATCATACATATAAAATTTTTTGTCATTAAAAGCACAAGCAGTTGATAAAAGATTGGGAAACGTGTTATTTTGATACAGATATATTTAAAAGCTTCATATATTTTCAAAAGACGGTCCAACTTCGATTTCATGAATTTTACAGGACTAGTGAAAATAATCGTTACATCGAGGAATTCTTTAAATTAAGGGAATACATATATTGGAGCCAATGATGTACTCACTGGGGGGGGCGGGGGCAATGGGTCCCGAGCCCCTTCTTTGGGCTGAAAATTACATGGAAAGTATGTTAAAAGTAGTAACTATTACATAAAAAAAATCATATTTTTTAAGCTCCACTGAGCAAAAATCCTGGATGGGCTTTTGATTGGAGGAACTGAAATGAGAAATTATTCAAAAGGAAGCTAATGAAAATGCTTACCAACATTCTGAAGAATATGTATTAATTTTAATAAACGTTAGACGCAAGTATGTACATAATCACTACTTCAAAATAGAAATCCTTGATTGACGTTTGTTTTGATTTTTCTTGGGAGTTGGCATTTAACATTGCCTTTTCGATTTTTTCAAATGCATTAAAACCATCATCGTTGATGTCAAAATGAAGTAAATATTTTCTCACACACTTGTAAACCAGAATTCACTTCAATTGTGTAAACTAAACTGAATTTGATTTTCTGATGACAGTTGTTTTTCTTACTGAAATTTTACTTGCAGCTAACAGGTTAATCACAAAACGTTATCGTTAAATCGAGGAAAACAAACGTCAAATCTAAGAAAATATAACACTGGACTCGCTCTTAACTATGTCCAGACCAATGAAAATATCCATTAAATCAAGGAAGTCATCATATTTAGGTATTATTAAATCAAAGTTAGACAACATTTTGAAACTTGTAGAAAAACACATATGAAACCAAAAGCAAACCTCAAATGATCAAAAGTAATGTTTAGTTGTAACGGTATTGCCTTCAAAAGTCTCGCTGCATTACTCCATTACCTCTTAACCTTACAGATCATTTGTAAAGTTGAAAGTAATGAAGCAAGGATTTTGGTGGCAATAATGTTGTAAATAAAACATGATAACTGATTGTACATAGTCTTCTAAGGGGTTTTAAAACCAAACAAAAGTTTAACCAATTTACAGATGACATCATGACTGAAATCTGGAAACATACGAGTGATGTCTGATGCAAAGTACTGACCATGCAGGGTCAGCTATAGTAATAAAGTGGCTACACAGCATTAGATAGGCAACTCAAAGGCCACTGGTTAGTATCTAGCCTGAGGCATGGCCACTTTTTTTTCTTCTGATGTTTAAGTAAAATATACATTAAATTAACTTGTGGAAGGGATAAAGACATCTAAATAATAGCTTATTAAATATGGATTACAACAAATCTTCGACTCTTTTACCCTTCATGTATATTTATAAGTAATAAAACAGTAATAGAAAAAACATTTGAACAGGGCTTCCAGTCACATTTGTAAAAATTTCCATGATTTTTTCGGCAAAATTTTCTGAACTTTTCTCTGTAGATTCAATTAAACTTCTGTTGCGGGGAAAATGGCTTCACATTTGCGGGATATTTAGCTATTTGATAGAGAAGTTAGAAACGTTTTCCCCGACCTTCCCAGGTTTGACCACAAAATCTTGTTTTTCCCAAACATTTCCCTGACTTTTAGGAACGTTTTCACATTCCCTGACAAGTCCAAGTTCTTCAGGTGAGTGGAAACCCTGCTTGAATTGCGAAATATAGTGAAAAATTTTTTTAGCCATACTATCGGTAGTAGGCCTCTCTCGATCATCTAACCCAGGAGATTGAATGTTCTTATCGGCATCTAAGTCGAATGCACCATATCTAGGATTGTAGTTTGGGTCTGGAAGTTGACTGGATTCATCTCTACCAAATGAAAAGTCATCATCTGATCTCCCAAACCTCTCTTTTTGGAACCTGAATTAAAAATACATTAAATTAAAACGCATACTACTTTTGACTAAAGATATAAAAAAAAAATTAATTCATTTTGTTAAACGCAATTCTATTTAATTCTCATTTTGGTAAATGTATATTCTTTAATTCTCATTTTTATAAAAGAACATATTCTGAAGATTAATTCCTCCCTCCTCCTCTTTTTTTTTTTAAAGTAAGGAATAAGAACCATTATTCCTCAGTCATGTGTAATATAGTATTTCCTCTTTAAAACAAAATTCATGCAAACGTAGTTTTCACAAGCTGGAATGTTGTTTATATAATTATTTTGACAGAGATATATTCTGTCTTTATCAGAAAAATCTTTCAGATTGCTCCACTGCATTCAATTGGAATTATTAGTGTCTCGAAATGAGAAAACAGTCATCATGTGTTGCCAAAAATTGCAAAATCGTGAAATTATGAAGGGTTAGAAAAGAGACACTTGTAGCATTTGGGGAGAAAATTCTCACATGGATCATTAACATTTAGGAAAATGTGATAGGCTTCAAAAGAATCAAGTTCAGTGGTGGATTTTCAGTGAATATTGTCAGCATCAGGAAAGCAGAATTTGTAATCAAACTTCCATGACTGTTTTGTAATGGCCAATTTTTGAGATGCTCGCTCTGGGGTGTAAATTTGGTGCTTTTGAGGTCTGAATAAAAGTGCTTGCCATGTTTGACTAAGACAGGAATGACTGTATTTCATTTTATAAACAGCACATTTATTAAGGTCTAGAATCTGATTTTTAAGTTTTAAAATACCAAGTTTGTTAATGAGTGTGAAAATTTTCCTTCCCAAATGCTACAAAAGTCTCTTTTCCAACACTTGTTAAATCCAATGTGTTGAAATTTTTGATGACACATGATGACTATTACATTTCGAAACTTAATAGTTCTGGTTGAGTGGCAATGTCTCAGCCTGTAAGAATTTTCTGAGGAAGACAGAACATGCTGTTGTGTAGAGAAAAATTAGTTCAAATTTATCTTTTTAAATTAAATTAAAAATGGAACTAACAAAATAATAAAATTAATAATAAACCCCATATGCACTGGCCATGTGCATTTTCTTCACATAAAAAAACAATATATATATATATACAAATTGCGAGACGAAGAAATTAATTATTATGATTTATACACTTGGTTCTATCCATCTTGTATTCTGTTTTTGCAGGTGGTTTCCTTATTTTTTTTTTTTACACAACTTGGCCATATTTAAAGGGAAGATGACATTACCAGTTAATCTAACTGAAAAAGTGTTCAAATAGATAAGCCAGATTTCTTATCAACCCAATTATTCTGGCCTATCCAGATGGAAGTGCAAATCCTGAGAGAAAACGTATGAACGATGAACAAATTTAAATTTTTTCGAGAACAAAGAAAATGCTTCAAGCTAGTGCAGAATATGCACATTCTCAATTGTATTAGTTTTTATGACGAAACATACTCGGATGGAGCATATCCTCTCTTTTTTCGAACTGCTTCGCCTATGGAGCTATTCGGCAAGTGGATGAATTTTTCTTCACAGATGGAGCGATATGATATTTTCCCAACTAACCAGCTGACTACACCAGCACCTAAAAAAAGTAACAGAAACTTGTTACTGAGAACCCATAGGCACCAAACTTTCAGCTAATGTAACCATTATTGTAAAGGCAGTTTCAAGTTTTGATCCAAATTGGAATTAGCCACCATGCCTGCAACAAATTCTCTTCATGCAAGATATTGAATCTATAAAATAGCATAATTATGGAGAGATTCATTCACAAACTTACCTAACATCTTCAACGATGCACCATATTTTGGATGAGCTTTTAAAATACCTGAAAATTAAAAGTGACAGCTCATCAATTAATCACAATCATTATATCTCAGTGATTTCTAATCATTATAATATCGACCAGAAAACACTACACCATTGTTATTGTTAATTGATATGGGACAAATGAACAATGAAATTAATCAAAAACAATATCAAACATACATCAAAGGTGAGAGGGAGGGAGAAAGATTAATAAACGTATATTCTGCTACTTACATCACTATATTCAACTGGCTGTAGATTTTCACATTTGCTGAAAGCTATTTAGCAGTGCTAACCAAAATCACATTGATAATGTTGTACAAAAGTTGACCAGAGCTTACCATAATCACAGTCAAACCTTGCTAACATGAACATTCACGAGGAAAAAAACTTATTTGTGTTAAAAGTACTAAGTAAGTGTGTTAACATTAACGAGGTTTTATTGCAGCAAAATTTTTTCATTGGTTAGAACGCAAAAGACAAAGTAAAAAGAAAGTAAAATATACCAACTGCTGCCCCCTTCCCCCCCAAAAAAACCATTCAAGACCTTTCGAAAATTAATATTCCTTTTATCAGTAACTTTAATAAAAGTAGTGGTATTTTTCGAAACATTGCTGATTTTTTTTAGAAATGTTTTACTTTCCTTACTTTGTCTTTTCTTTACCTTCGTTAGTTTGTAATTCAAATTCTTACAAGTACCGAAAATTTTAAGGGACCGGAAAAAGATCGTAGTTACGAATAAGGTTGAACATGACATGTTCTATGTCTGTTGGGAACGGAGGAGGATTTCACTATAGAGGTGTCCCTTGACTTACATGACTAATTGGTTCTGAGAAATAATCACGTAACGCGAATATGCATAAAGTGAGTTCATTTTAACATACGTGAGATAGGGATTAGTTCCAAGAAAAAACGTGTAAATGGCCATCAAAATGGAAATTTCAGCATTTTTTTTAAATCATGTTATTGTGAAAATGTATAAAGTGAAATCGCATAAAATGAGGGATGCCTATAGACATATTTCAAGGTATTTGTATTCAAATGTAGGAGAGATGTATCCTCTACATGTATGGAATCATGGTTCCCACTCGTATTGGAGAGAAACCTTCCTGATTTTTGCTGGGTTTTCCCCTAATATTTCTGGCAAAATTCCCTGACCAATCAATCGCGAGAAACTTTCAACTAAACTTTGGATGCAGAGAAAATGGCTTCACATTTGTGAGAGATTTAGCTATAGAAAAAAACAGAAGTTAAGACAGTTTTCCTTGACTTTTCCAGATTTTACCTGTTTTTCCCTAACCTTAAGGGACAATTTCATATTCCCTGACAACTGACATGGATATACTGCACATGCAATAATATAATTTAAGACTAAAATGTGACAGGCATGAGTAAGTATGACTTTACACTGGCACATGAAGAAAATTTTTGATAAGGGAGTTAAAAGCTTATATGGGGAAGAAGAGGTGCAGGGCTACAACTCCATATATATGACTCTACAAAATGTTGCACATATCTATTATATTTATATTTAATGAGGGGTTTACAAGCTCCATGACCTACCCTCCTGCATGTGTCCATCCATATATATAGGAATATGTATTCCATCCATAAATAGAAAATAGATCATTAGTATATCCATATAATGATGAATTGAAATAAGTACTCTCAAAGACAAGAAAAAAAAATCACATACCTTTCTTTACTCCAAAATAGGTTGCTGTTACCGTCGTAGCAGCCAGAGGGAGACCTAAAATAACAAGCCAGATTTTAACCTACCTTGAAAATTTCATCAAATAAAACTAACCTATCCAGACAAATTATATTGAGCTTGAATTAAACTAACATATTAAATTAGAATCATCTGTCATGTGGGGTAAGGCAATTAAATAATGAGAATTTATTTCTTGCGTGCAGAGTGGCAACACTGGCAGATTGTAAAGTATATTACTGCATTCTTTTGTTCATGTTCAGCATATGATGTAAATCTCGCATTGATTACTTTTGTAGATCTGGTGGTATAAATTATGGAAGTTGGGATGTTGAGTATCCGCAATCGAAGAAGTGAGTGACTTATGAAAAGAGCAGCTGAAATTTTTTTTGGAAATTGGGCAAAAAAAACAAACTTAAAAACAGACCAAAATTTTATGAAAATCAAGGACAGTACATGGTAAAAAGCATGTTTATTACAAGCATGTGTCTCTGCATGGGGGGATCGTTTTAAGAATGAGACAAGAAGCCATCAATGACAATATGAGAGAAAGCACACCGACAACAACATGCACTAACCACACTGTGAAGCGCTTGCATGTGTTAGTGAATAGCGATCGTTGTCTACCACTCCAAATGTCTTTAGCAAAGCTTGGTATCAACAAGGAAACCATTCTTAATATCAAACAATATCAATCAACGTTTATTGGCGTAGTGATACCAACGCCGATGGTATGGCGTGATTAGATGGTGAAACGTTCGAAAGAAAATAAATATTTCTGCGTTCGGTGGGACCTGAACCCACGACCTTCCACTAGGTTCAGGTCCCACTGAACGCGGAAGCATTTCTTTTATTTTTTTTAAATGTTTCACCATCTAATCACGCCATAACATCGGCGCTGGTATCACTACGCCAATAAACGTTGATTTATATTGTTGTTTGATTTAATCTGCGTAGTGTTCGATTTATATAAATACATTCTTAATATGTTGCATGATGATTTAGGGATGAAAAACGTGTGCACGAAAATGGTTCCAAAAGTGTTCAACAACCAAAAAGCAAACTGTTTGGTGATTTGTGGAGAAATGGTGCAGCGTATTGTAGCAACAGTGCGAGATTGGTTGGGTACGATCATGATTGGAGATGAATCATGGTTCCTCCAACACGACCCTTCAGATCAAAAGACAGAGCATTCAGTGGGTAGAGGAGGGTGATCCGACAAAAGAAAATCAAGACGTCAAAATTGCATATCAAGATAATGTTCATGTTATTCCTCGATATCTGAGGTGTGATCCATAATGCATTTGTGCCGACCGGTCAGATAGTCAATTCTGAGTCTACATCGTTTTGAAGCATTTGAGAGTGAGGGTAGCCTGAATTTGCTCGGAATTGGCTAAAAATGGACAGTTGCTGCATCATGATAATATGCACTCACGTCCATCTTTGATTCGTCATCAGTTTTTGATTACTAAAGGTATTCCTGTGCTCCCCGATCTCCCATACAATACTGTCCCCGCCCCCTGTGATTTCCTTATTCAATAAAGTCATATTACAGGGACCCATTTCAAAAGTGCTAAGGACACCCAAAGCACCATGAAGCATGTTCTGAAGGAGATAACTTTGGAGAACTTAAGGTTACTTTTCGGGTTGGGGAAGATATTAGAAGTGCTGTGTCAAGTTAACAGTGACCTATTGTGAAGGCCTACAACATTAATTTCATTGTTCAATCTCATATACATTTGTAATTAAAACAATCGTGTTATTTAATTGCTATGCCTCATATATAATATTCTTTTTTAAACGTTTATCCTACACGTTTTTTACTTTTGCTGGCTGCTTTACCTACTGTATGTGGACAATCTCTATTTCCTGCTTTAAAGATTGTATGAAAAAATTAAAAATTAATTTTTGTCATATAATCCAAAATTTTCATATTTAACGGAGAACTGTGTAATTATTTAATGCCGAAAATATTTTTACTGAACCTAAACCCATAAAATCATGAAATTTTGCAACACTTTGTTGATGATGTCATCAAGTTGGCAAGATTTGGTGATTTAAAAAAAAGCTGCAGTTTGTTGAGCCCTGTACATACGCAGGTTGTCCAGAAAGTAAAGAATGATCACACACCCACGACCAACGTCTAACATCTGCCTCTAGCAGAGCAAACCTCTACCTCAGTCTGAGGCAAATCTCGCTGTTCTACAGTCATTTTGTGTTATTGGCAATTTTTGCAAATTGACTTCAAGGATAGAAAATCTTGACAGATGTGAAATCCATAGTGTTATTCGGTTTCTCAGTGCACAAAACATTCGGCCTATTAAGATTTATAGGCAAATCAAACAAGTTTATGGTGATGGTGCAATGAATGGGGCTTCTGTGAGAAAGTGGTGTATTATGTTCAATAACGGAAGGACAAATGTGCATGATGAAGATCAAAGTGACTCATCATCACTCGTTGCGGGCAAGTTGAAAAAAAAAGTGGACAAAAAAATTCGTGAAAACAGATACTTCACCTTAGACACTTTACATGACCCTTATCCAAAAATTTCGAGTGCTCTCTTACACGAAGTGTTCACACAGATCGTCTTAGCTATAAGAAAATCTGCACTCGTTGGGTGCCCAAACTTTTGACATAAGTCCACAAGATAAATCGGATGGGCACAGCCCTTGATTTTCTTACTCGATACCATGAAGGTGGTGAATTTTAAATCACATTGTAATGGGTGATGAGAAGTGGGTTTCGTACGAAACGCTTGAATGTAAGTGCCAATCAATGGAGTGGCATCACACATGCTCTCTTTCAAGACCCAGAAAAGAAAAGCCAAATCTGATAACAAGGAAACTGGTGGCAACTGCCTTTGGGACCACATAAAATTAAAAATAGCAAAAACAGCAGCAGAGAGACAAAGGGAAAATGCAAGACTCAAGAAAGAAAATCAGTATGAAGAATATAAGAACAGGCTGTTCGAGAAAGGAAAGGTAAAACTATAGGTAACAATGAAAGGATTATACAGCAAGAAAAGACAAGAATTCATGTAAAGAAATGCCGGGAATTAAAAAAGCAAAATAAAAGTAATGATGAACCAACTGTATACAAGACTAAGCAAACACTAGGAAAAGCTTTAAGCCGAGCAAAACAAAATCTTCCATCATCACATAAATGCAGTGTCATAATTAATAAATTAATTGAGCAATATTGCCCTGATTCAAGGAAAAAAAAAAGTATTGGTAAGAGTATACCTGATAATACAGTAATATGTTAATGTGTTCAAAATTTTTATCAACACGATAGTGTATCTACTCAAGCTCCAGGTATTCGTGATTTTTGCATAATAAAAAATGAGAATGGGCACAAAGAAAAAATTCAGAAAGGTTTTTTTTTTTTTTTTTGCAGCTAACGATTGGGGAAGTATATGAACAATTTAAAATTTCTCATCCTGACCACAAGATAGGTTTATCACCGTTTACTACCTTGAGACCAAAATATGTCTGTCTTTGACATGAAGTACTGAATAATTGTCTTTGCATTTACCACGAAAACGTAAGATTACTTCTTTCAGTTATACCAATGTTCTGCAACCCTACGTCCGAATTTATAAAGGAAATAGTGTGTGATGATAAAAACGAAACATGTACATTTCAAATATGTGAGAAATGTAAAGCTTTTAAGCTTTATGAAGAATTAATCACTGTTATTTCTGAAAACGATTTGTCTTTAAACATTCATTATCAGCAACGGATAAAAGATAACGATGGAAAGATTTTAAGAAATTCAACTGTTGAAACATTACATGAAATACGTTTTAAACTTGATGAGCAGTTACAAAATTTCCTTCAACATGTGTTTGTGAAACGAACTCAAGCAGGCTACTTTGAGGAACTTAAAAAGAACCTTCCAAAATAATACACTTTTAGTACAAACTGATTTCAGTGAAAATTTTACCCATGAATATTAAGATGAAGTCCAGGCTGTGCATTTGCAAAGTACTTCATCAACCTTGTATACAACTATGCTGCATTACAAAGATCTTAAGCAAACAAATATAAATAAAAGTGAAGATAATTTGAAGCACGAATCATACATATTAATTTCTGATTACTTACAACATGATAAACATACGGAAATAGTTTTCAATGAAAAAAAATACTTACAGCTTTTTTGAAGAAACACTCAAGAGTTCAAAATTAATGAACTCATTTATCAATCTGATGGAATTCAGCAATCAGCTCAGCATTTTAAACAAAGATTTGTAATTTTTCATTAACAAATTCTGCCATTTCCTCCACATGGAACTTCTCAGCTACAGCTCATGGGAAAGGCTGTATAGATGGTATTGGAGGAACAATAAAGCGTGAAGGAAGCTATAAAAGCAAGAACTGTAGATCATAGAACCTCATTTCAGTTTGCGGAAGCTTCAAAAAATGTTACCATTAACATAAATGCCATTTATGTTGCAGCAAGAGTAGTTGAGGAAAAGAAGAAAGAACTAGATAAAACATGGGCTGAAATCTACAATTTGCTAGACATTCGACAATCTCATTACTTTAAGAGTGTATCACCAGGGGTAATTTTACATGGACAAACAGCAACAACATTTGAAAAAAATGAAATCGAATTTTACCACTGGAAAACAAGAAGCATACTTTAATGAAGAAATAACCACCGGAAGATGAATTAAGATTAAATATGATAACAAAATTCTTATAGGAGTTGTAACTGAACAGTACCAGAATGAATATAAAGTACGTTGTTTGGAACAAACAACACCTGGGAATTACATTTTAGAGAAAGAAGAGAATGAGATCTGGTATAAAAATGAAAATATAACTGAAGTGGCTTCAGCTCCTCAAATGACAAACAAACGTGGATTTCATGCATTATAAATATAAGTTTGTTCATGTTTAGTCTACATTTGTAATTTGTCAATTTTATTTCAATTATTATTACATCTGTAATAAAAGTTGAAAGAAGGATTATTTTCATTTTTCATAAGTCTATGCTAACTAAAAAATAATTTCAGATATGTAACGTCTGTCACAAAATTTCATAATGTCTGTCACATTAATAAAATTATAAATAAATTTGACACCCACATATTAGCAGCTCAAACTAGACTTTTTGTCTAAACTTTTTGTTTAGGAGAAAAAGAGACACCGTCCTTGTCCAGGATTTGAACCAGGGTCCACGGTGCCTTGACCTACTAGACGAATGAGAACAGGAACAATTGCTTTTTTCTCCGTATATAAGTTTGTAAGATATTATTACCCTTCACAGGGATAACACAATTGCCAAATATTGGTCAACACACAAAGCCACCGGGGCGAGATTTTTGTGAGTTTTTCGTGGGGGATTTTTTATTACAAATAAATTTGACACCCACGTATTAGTAGCTCAAACTAGAGCTATTTTTGTTTAGGAGAAAAAGAGACACCGTCCTCATCCCAGATTCACACCCGGGTCTCCACATTATCTTGACCTACTAAACGAATGGGGACAAGAACAAATGCTTTTTTCTCTGTATATTAAGTTGTAAGATATCACAAAATTCTCACCCTGGTGGCTTTGCATGTTGACCATTATTTGGTAATTGTGTTATCCCTGTGAAGGGTAATAATATCCTGCAACTTAATATATGGAGAAAAGAGCGTCTGTTCTTGTTCTCATTCGTCTAGTAGGTTAAGACACCGCGGGCTCAACGCGGGGACCCTGGTTCGAATCTGGGATGAGGACGGCGTCTCTTTTTCTTCTAAACAAAAATAGCTCTAGTTTGAGCTACTAATACGTGGGTGTCAAATTTATTTGTAATAAAACAAAATCCCCCACGAAAAACTCGCCCCGGTGACTTCTCGTGTTGACCATTATTTGGCAATTGTGTTATCCCTGTGAAGGGTAATAATATCTTACATCCTCATATACGGAGAAAACTGCGTTTGTTCTTGTCCTCATTCGTCTAGTAGGTCAAGACACTCCGGGCTAAACGGAGGGACCCTGGTTCGAATCCAGGATGAGGACGGTGTCTCTTTTTCTCCTAAACAAAAACTAGCTCTAGTTTGAGTTGCTAATATGTGGGTGTCAAATTTATTAGTAATAAAAAATCCCCCACAAAAAACTCGTCATGGTGGCTTTGTGTGTTGACCATTATTTGGCAATTGCGTTATCCTTGAGAAGGATAATAATATCTTACAAATTATAAAATTATTTTTGATTCAAAGATTATTATTGTTTTTGCAAACATAAACATTTAAATTATTCCTCGAAATGTCCTTTCTAACCATGAATTTTTTAAAGAATGTCTGTTTTATAAATACACAGAATTTTACTCAAATGTATCAACCAGTGAGAACCTGTGTCCTTTTCATGTAACGTCTGTTATGCATGGATTTTATTTTTTTATAAAAAGCACATTGCTGAGAATTTCAAAATTTTTTTATTAATACTTAAATACGTTAAAACTAATCAGGCATATTTGTCGTTTTATTTTATTATGAATATTTACTTCATAAACGACCAAAAAAGTATATGATGTAACGTCTGTCACAAATGGAATTCACCAGATTGCATATCGTTGGAAACTAAAGTTGTTGACTCCGGTTAATAACATAAAGTCCTATTGACAGCGGCAAGTTAAATAATTTTATTCTGTATGAATCATTCTTAAAACATTAAAAGAATCCAGTTTCAGGTTCTTACATCCTAATATAAAATTTTCAAGTTACTTAGATATCAACGAAGATGTTACTTTCAGAAATTCTACTGTCTGCATCAAATTTATACTCATTGCAGACACATATTAGGGCTATGATGTTAAATATATTACTACTTCTACTAAAATTTTCCGAAAACTCAAGAGACCACTAACACGCTTCACCATTAATCATACTTAGGGAACAATATACATGAATGGGAATACTAATATAGACAACACATTTTTCAACAGTGGAATAAGTCTATAGCACTAATTTTTCACAGGAACGTAATATTCACATTCAATATATACTTGCGATAATTATTTTTAATACCTTACATCTGTAATAAAAACTCTCTCGATTGCAATCCTTCAGCACTCTTATTTCTTCAGGAGTCAAACGAACTTGTTGGCGCTGCAATATAATTATAGGCATAAATAAAAATAATGATTTGGCAATGTTCACATTATAATACAATTCTTAAATACAATGATATATATTTTTTGATAAAATTCCCCACAAAACTGCTTTTTCATATAATACACTGTTTCAACGTTTGCCGTCAAGGAGCAAGGGCAGACTGGGTCTTCCCAAAAGGCGCAAACCTTGGATTTTGGGAGGTGCGAGTCCTATCGCTGATGGAGCGGCAACAGAATGAGGACCGGCGGCCCTATCTGCCACTGGTCTCAAGTAGTTTTTTAACCGATCATGTGATCTGTCGCTAAATGGAACAATGTATTTTGCTACCTAATGGTGGATTGAGCCCCTTTGTCTACACCACTGATTACACATGTAGTAGAATCCCGATTATTCGAACTCCGTTGAACCGAAATGGTCAGCTATACTTATTATTTTAGTAGATAATACTCGTTCAATGCTTTGGGTAAAATTGCTCATATTGTCTTTTAAATATACTCTGGTCTTACAGAAACCAGCACAAATGCTAAATATTGGACAAAAAAATATGTGTATATTTTTTTGTATATATACAGGGTATATACAAAGATATTGGACTACGTACAAAACAGTTAATACCTTAATTAATGCATACATATATTTTGTGGCGTTCTTTAATATTAACACAGTTATTTAGTATCATGCAATTAAACGTGTTTTTCAATAAATATTTTAATTTCTTGGCACCTTTATTCTAAAAAATGAATTTTTAGATTGTACTAATTATACTTCTTTTGTCTTTTGTGTTTTACGTATGTTCATTTACAATGATAATAAAATAAATAAAAAATAAGATGAACAAAATCATATTAATAAAAATAAAAGGATTTGGTTTGCAAAATTCGAATTCATCCAAAAGGCCATATGCGGCCCAAAAGGCCACATGTGGCCTTAAGGCAGCAGATTTACCACTCCTGGCATAAAGGGTAAAAAAACATGAGAGGGGAAAAGAGAGTTTAAAAATCTGATTTTGCGTGACATTTAAGAGCTGATTTAAAAATGATACATGCATCTAAAAAATATAGAAAAATGTGCATTACACGCAGAAAAATGGGTTCTATTTTATACAATCCAAAGCTCATCAAAAAAAGGGTAAGATTGGAAAAACTGGTGCTGCTTCTGCATGGATAAGACTCGAATTTGGGACCTTTTGGCCCAGAGGCGAATGGTGTCACCAGATCACAATACAGGGTCATAAGTACGATTCGTGGGTAGATCTATGGCTTGTTTGTGGTTTTACGGCTCAAAGACTACAGTGGTCATGCTGCGCCGGGACCTACTGTTTTCCGAGGAATCCGAACCTCTTAAGGCCTAGGGAACCAAACCCCGGACTACAGTGAGCAGTGCGATCTTTATGAGATCTCTGAGTAAGCGTTCTTTTTGCACTGCTGGGAGTCGAACCCGGATTAGCCGCGCAATAGGAGAACGCGTTACCACACTGCGCCACCGCAGGGCCCATAAGTATGATTCACGATGTTGAAAAATAGGTTTTTCTTTTTTCAAATAAAGGAGGAAGTTCCGTTCTTCAGTTACTGTGGTACGGTTCTTTAGTAGTGTATAGTTTTAGGTGGTTTCAAGGAAAAGTCGAATGGATGGCTGAAACTGCAGATACACCAAAAATACAGTTTTATGTCTAGAAACATCTATTCTTGTTACAGGGGTGGAACTTTTGTTTGCAGGTTCCTCATCATCTTGAATCTCTGATTCTTCAAACAGATCATTTACATTATCAATTCTATTTCCCTTGTTTCAGTTGTCAGGGCATATTCATTCACTTGTTCAATCATGTATAATTTCCACTCGTCAGAAAGCTTATCTATATTATTCTCCTGGAAAACAAGTGGCATTTCTTTAGCCACTCTTCTAAAGAATATTGTGAGGGTTCAAAAGTGTTTCCGCAACCACCGTATACCTAGTGCATTGCTTGATGCAATTCCTAATTCGCTGAAGCCCTAGTTGCTAGGAGATACAAGGTGGAAGAGTCAACAGACTTGTATTGAAACTTGTCTGCACAATAGAGAAGCATATCAAAAAATAGTTGAGGAACATGAAAATGACATAAAGACCAATCTAAAAGGCAATGGGTCATTGATAGAAGAGAAATCAGCCATTGCACTAACGAGCAATGTTACGTTCCTCGCAACAATGACAGGAGGAGTGTATGTATTAATTTATTTAGTACCCTAAGAAGTTGAAAAAAGTTTTACAATTACATCATCAGCCAATAAAATGGCCCCTTAAACGTTTGCCAGCTGAAAACGAAAACTGTATACTCCGTATTGAGGATCAAAACTTGGAATACAAATAACCTATGATACAGATAACTTTTATAATGATAACTAAAAAAAAGAAAAGAAAATATAGGACAGTACCTAAAAATATAGGATGAATGGGACCCCTGATTTACCTCAAGAATAGTATTTAATCCCTTAATCCAGCCTTCTACAAAATAATCTTCAAATAAATTTACAAGATCCTTTTCTCATCTATCGCCCCCTTATTTATAAGAGAAGATATTTTTACCTCATTATTTTTATTCTTTCCAATAAGATTATTAATATTTTTCTATAATTTAATCCATGTTTGCATTTTCAAAAATAAGTTTAAAATAATTCCTTTCAGTTTTCCTAATAATTTTAATTATTTCTAAAATTTCTCCTTTTTCGTTTAACATACATATTAAATATATGATACTGCAGTTTTCGGAAATCTAAACTTAATTGGGGCGGGGGGGGTTGTAACCCGTCCCTGCCTACGCCACTGAAAAAATATAAATTAGTAGTGCAGTATACGAACCTGAAAAGATTCTTCTTTATTATTTGAATCATACTGAACTATATGCGCATCTGAAGCCATGATTTTGAATTAACACAGTGTAAAATTATATGAATGAAATGCAGTGTCCAGAAAGCCGGAATTTTTGTTTACATCAAGGTAAACTGTCCCACTAGAGCCTAGCGGGAGATGAACGCAAGGTATATGTATATAAGATAGGGTTGTGCAAAATCATCATGTCATTGGCCAAAGTAAATGACGTCACGACGTAAAGCTATCACTAACACGCCTTGTACATACGACCTCGTGGCGATCTATTTGTTTAAAAAATAATTTAAACAAAATACCAATTTTCTATTTTATTCAGTGTTGTATTCGGAAAGATGTAAATAGCCATATATATACACACCCAAAATTTGTTTGTCTAGTATTAACCCCTCCCCACCCCCGATAAAGAAATTAATTTTTGAATTGGCCACTGATTTTGTTTTTGAATTCACTACCAACTAAAAAGAATTACTTTTTTCTATCTTTAAATTACAATGTCACATTCGTTCTACAAAACATATGAATGCCTCCTCTCCTCCTCCCCGCATTTTTTACACCTAAACTTAATTCCCTGAAATATTTCTTTTCAATGATTTTTGAGAAATACTTTTACTTAGAATTTTTATAAGTGTTTTCACAAATGCTACAAATTATCAATAAAGATATAAAGTTGATTTAGTTAAAAGCGTCATAGTTGAGCACTTGTAAAATAAGTATTGCGATATTTTTATAATGTGTTTAAGCAATCCTGGGCGTACGTATGATTTTTCTTCAAGAGATGGGGGTGGACAACTTTAATGGTCAACCAGGCATGTTTTCTTTAAAAAAAAAATGCATTGGGAGTTCGGATCTTGGTTTTAATTTAGAGGGAAAATGCTATGCCTCTCCCCACTGTGAATACGCCCATTGCAATAATAGCAAATGACTATATGATAATTATGGACACAATTTCATCTCCCCTGAATCTAGCACAAGCAACTTTTTGATTGTTTCCTTATTTATGATCTTGGCTCCTGAAAACGTAAAGTCGTCATCGGTAAAGTGATTGCGTAGTAATTTATATATGTGCGGAACATCCGAAAACACCCAAACACGTTTCTGAGGATCACTCAGATTAGAGAAGCTTGGATCTAGATGAGTAACACGCAACTCACTCCAAACACCTTGATTTTTGCCCCCAAGTTCGGTTACTTTCGCAACAACATAATAACTGGCATCTTCTAATGAAGTTATCAATGCATTCATCAAACCCGCATTCATTGGCACATCAAAATCAAAGAATACTGGTTGCTTCCAGTTAGAAAAGAGTTCACGTATCATCATGATTTGAACATTAATATGAGAACCAATAACTCTATCCTCAGCTGCATCATATGACATCCTGTTCTCAACATTCATCTCATCGAATGAAATAACACAAATACGTTGCAAATTTGTAAACCTAGTGGCCTGTGATTTCATTAAATCAAGTACATCTTTCAATATACCAGGACAACACTGAAATGAAGAGTTTGCCCATTTTTTTTAGTGTGGAAAGTGAAGGAAGCGGCCATCTCATTTTAGCTCTTAAAAAAAATTTAAAATTTTCTAGAGACAGCTCGCAATGCAATTGCCTCACAAATATCCTCTTTATTCCATTTTACAAATGCTTTATTTGATATCAAGTAACGTATTTGATTTTGTGTTAGTAATTTACATAAAACTTCATTGACGAGTACTTATGAGGGCATTGTTGTTTACTTTCAATACTTGGCTATCACATCTTGAAACTTTGAGCTGCAATTTCAAGCATTTATTTTCTGCTTTAAGCTTAATGCACAAAGACGTTAATCTTTGGTTTTTACCTCATATTTTTTTTTTATATATTTAGCTATGTTTTGCTCTGTGGTTGAAAGTAACGTATCCGTCATAATGGCTTGATCAATTTTCCTCTTTTTTGGCGATAACTTTCTAAAGTGGTCATTGCTCATTTCCTTACTTCACGTCTGTGGCACCAATTGGCTCTTTTTATAGGCATCTGACATGAAAATTATTCCAGGATTACACTCATTCATATTGTTTTCGGAAATGCTGGTGTTGGTACTTTTCACACAAGCTTTAAGAGTACAAGTAGCACTATTTGGAATGTCTACACTTGAAACAGCATCCGGTTGCAATAATTGTTTACGAGGAAAATTCAGCAGCTCCGATTGCAAATCCCTAATATAATCATTTGCAGTAAAGTGTTGAGAACACACTCTAGCACTTAAAATATTAATTAAGTCTTTGCGCTTACACTTCGTGATTCAGTTTTTTTTGTAAATTTAGATCACGAAGAAAAGTGTGCTAAAAATCCCAGATCCTTTAGTTTTATTGCTCTGTGTAGTACAACGTGCTACAGAATAGCCAGGCATGGTATCAGAATATACAGAATCTAAATCGCACAAATAGAAAGATGATTGATGCAATAATATGCACGAAAATATGATTTGTTTTCCGTTCTGAAAAGAACCGATTTTAACTTGTTTAAAAAAATCTAAAATCCTTACGTAAAAAGATAAAGCAAAGACAAGAAGACCGACGATTTAAATAAACAAAGTGTTGCAAATGTTTTTACATCATATGAACACCCTGTTAGTACTCCCTAGGTATTACCAGAAAAAAGTAAAACTTGCCTTATTTTTTAATTTAAAAACATTTTAACGTGTCCAAAAATGTATTATGATTTATATAATTACATGATTGTGTAATCATGTGGCGGAAAATGCTTATTTAAAGAAAAAAGCACACAAAAATATTTAAATATGCAACGTTAATTTTCACTAAATGTAGTGTAGAAGCTCCTGAAGTGGAAACCCCAGTATACTGATCAAGGTCTTTTCTTATTTGTGGAGAAGTCTCGCTCGCCATTATGTAGGGCCTTTACAGCCCTGACGCAGTACCTAAAAATGAAATTTTTCACAGAGTGGGAATTCTCGGCCCCCCCCTGAGATGAACACCCACCGCTAAGGAGCCAGACTGATCCTTCTGCGCCTCTTAGGCACTAGTAATGACGAAACACGCTATAAAATAGCTAAATGTTCTTGCATCTAGCTAGATTTACTGTCGTTGGTAAAGCTCAATCTCGATATCCCTCCTAATATAATATTTTGATTATGAATTAGCACTTTTATAAATAAATCAGTACTTACCTGAATCCTGTTGTTTTCAACAAATTTAACACATAAAGACGCGATGGGGCGATCCACGCCCACCTTTAAACCCAGCTTACATGCCATTATATCATGGAAAACAAAATGGCGTACCGGACACATAGCGAAAAATAGGAATCGGAAACAGATCGCTCCTCCCTACCCCGCCCCTGAAAAATTTCTGAATTCGCCATTGCTTTTATGGCTTTTCTTTTAGATCTTCCCTGTTTTACAAAATACTTCAAGGGTTCTTGGAGGGGGGGAAGGTTGAATCTCCAATCAACGGCGGACACAGGATGGTGATCACAGGGATCAAGACGCCCAAAAATAATTTTTTCACTGTGAAAAATTGCAACTTTTATGATAGATGAAGGGTTTTATTCTAAGGCCGTGGCAAATTTTTGTCGTTGACCCCGTAAAATGAAAGTCTGTGTCCGCCATTGCCTCCAACCTATCTGACTGCGCCAATGTATAATAATAATCAAAGACATGTCATCATAGACATGTGGCACATGGACAAGGTAAACATTATCCCTCTTGTCTTATCAGCAACAGGTATAATACCAACCACACTCCAAAAGAACTTGGAAATACTTGAAATTGACCCCAACACATACATACAGATGCAAAAAACAACAACACTAAACACCTGCCGAACAGTCAGAAAATTTTTAAACTTGGCACCAGAATGAAACATACAAAAAAATTTCACACTGAAGGTAGACTTGAGAACTTGGCACCGCCCGTCTTAAGCCTAATCATCCAAGTGCGAGAACGCACACAAAAAAATAATAAGCATTAATGTGCTTAATAGGCATTAGTTTATTTAAGCCTTTCTGAAACTATGGTTCGCGGAGAACGGGTGGGGGGAGGGGAGGAATCTCTGAAGATCTTTCAAGGCTCTCAAACCTTTTTATACATACATCCCATAAAATCATTAAAATTTTTGAAAACGCTGCTTTATACAAAATTTGATGAATATAATTAAATCAAAGAAAGGAACATGATAATTGTAATTAAAACGAGATCTTGTAAAATCTCTTTAAGGACACTTCCAAGTAGCGGATACCTAATTCCAAATCCCAATTTCAAGACTTGTCATCTCTTAATGTTCTCGAATAGTGGACAAATACTCATGGCTTGAGGTACCTGCTGCTATAAGTGTCATGAGTTATATTGAGTGGAAATTTTCATGGAAGCCCAAAATGTCGAGCTCCGCCATTCACGTACTGCGCATGTGCGGTGATGATTACCTATGCGGCGGGAACGCAACTATATACTGGTTAGAATGATAATATAATCATTCTGGTCGGACTTGCAGTTTTGGCGTTGTTCGATTATTCATTGGTTTTGGATATACGTGAAAAAGTTGCCTTAAAATTTCTGAGATATCATCCAGCATTAGAGGAATTTTACAGACGTATTTACGTGTGTGTGTAAAAAAAAACAAAAAGAAAGAAAGAAAGAAAGAAAGAAAGAAATAGATTTAGGCAAACCGAGATTAGGCAATGTTGGCTGGTATTAATTAATATGAATATGTGGTTGTTAACAATCTTGAGAGGTCTACTTGAATAATTCTTATCAGCCAAACCGAATTCTCTACCATGAACCTTATTTAAAAGAACTTCGAATTATTTATTAGTTTGCTGCATCATTACCATTTACTCATACAAGGAAAATAATAAAATTGATTGGTGACGTAACACTACGGAGTATAAATGAAATTAAGAAGGACAACGTTTTACGCGTAAGAGAAAATTTTAAACACGTGTTTAAAATTTCCTCCTACGCCGAAAACATTTTTCTTCTTAATTTCAAGGAAAATATTGTTTGTTGTTTATACGTTTAATTCTTTGCAGAAATAAAAAACAAATATAATTGTTCAAAATGTGTTCCTAATTTAGGAAGATTTAATCAAATTTGATGATATTTTGTTAACTTACACGTTTTAAGAAGTATCAGCTTCTAGAACACAGAAATATGTTATAGGTCAGTAACAACACTTTACATCGAAGAGTACAAAAGCAATATCTATTGTAGAAATCCAGCATTACTTTTTTGGTAAACCCAATATCTTACACAGGTTACATCTGTGAAGATCGTTTTTCATGTGATGCGGTTATAACGTATTTTGAATATGATGCGTTTGTGATGTATTTTCAACATGTTGCACGTATGACGTGCATTCCACAGTGTGGGTCTGAGATGTACTTTCCATAATATTCTCCTGTGTACGTGGTTTCTTAAACTGAATGATTTTATCGACTTTAATACAAATTTCACACCTAAATATGGAGTTGAATGATTCTCTGTATTTGTTGATCATGGCATAATAGATTATGCAGTTAAAAGAATGATTGACGAGATCGAAAAGTTGTAGTGTTTCTACGAGATTATTATATACGTAGACAGTAAAATCTTTAACTAAAATTTCGCTCAGTATTATAAGGATAACACCGGGTAATTCTGAGAATAAAAACAACAACAGAATTGTAAGTAGCATTTTGTCAATTTTGTTTTGTTCAGAATCGTGTTCTGGACAGGCCGTCAAATTCCGACGGTGGACATTGTATCGGTGTAATACCCTAATCAGTGCTAAGGTAAAAAAGCACAACAAGACGCACGGTGTACCTTGCATAACAACGTCAACGAACCAAACAGTGAATTTCTGCAGAAACTTATTTTGTTTCTCTGATAACTCGCTGAGTCCAGGTATGTATAATATGGCCCCATTCAACTCAATTTCCTTGACGTCAACCGCGAGGAACATTGGTATGCCAGCACATATAGAAATGCCAGTGATTGCTATTATTACATAACTTGTTCGGCGTAGAGTTAAGACACGGATAGCGGATAGAGGTGAGGAGATGGCAACGAATCTCCATGCAGCAAGCATCACAGCGAACCATTCAGATGCAATGTTACAGATCGTGATCAAGTGAATACAAATTATCTGGATGCATGCCGAAGTGTATGAATATCTATCTTCCAAATTTGATTGACCACCAAAATAGTTTATAGAGATTAATGACATATAATTCAATAGAATCAACATGTCTGCTAATGCTAAAGCAGTCAATATAATGTTTGTTGATGATAACATACTTTTTCTAGTAAATATCAGGATGTTGATAATGTTTGCCACTATCCCGAAACTACCTATCGTTAAAGTGAAGTAACCATGGTAGTCTCTGTAGTTTTTCCCATATAAATCCAAATATTCATTATAATACGAACTGTTGGGATAATTCATCGTCTGTCTCAATTCATCAACAAACACATTGCTTGTCTCAATGCTCGCATGTCAGAATTCGGATTCAGAACCAACCTATATTTCCGCTGAAATGAACATGAAAATTTTTAATTGGCAAACGTTTACATTGAGCCACAGGAAACGTATTTTTTATCGATCATTATTGTTTGCTGTAGATGCAATCCTGCGGAAAAAATGATTTTTATGAATGATGGTTTCGTTCGTTGGTCGCCAATTTTGCAAACCAATATCTACACCATAATTCAATGGAGTGGTGTTAAACTAAATATTGCAATCTTCCAAAGTTATGACATGAAGCGCCCACTGCATATCTTTGTTAACCACTATAGACTGTATCAAGGACTTCTTTCAGAAGGAAACCTACAGAAGAAATTGGAAATGTCAGTTTATAAACATATAAATGTAAGCAGAATTTAAAATATTATCAGAAAAAATAAATGATCAGAGTGACTGGCTGAGTGATGACGGGTAAGAAAGGATACCAGACGATATTTTAGTATTATATAACATAATTCGAACTAATGTAATATTCAATAGATTTTCTGATTTAGCAAGTCTATGTTCAGATTTTTAATGACTGACAGCAACCAACCGGATTTAAGGAGGTTTCTTTCTCTTCTTTAAAGTAAAATGAGGTTTCATTCTCATTAAAATTTTTTTCACTTTATGATGTACTAAAACTGAATGCAAGGTTGAAACCGCGTATGCATATAAAGTATTACAGCAGGATCATAAATCAAGAGGAGGAGTTGTAAAGCGGGAATACTTGGCTTGCTAAAAGAAACTCTCTATTTATTATTCAATGTGGTATGCGAAAACTTCCTTTTTGCATCGTCGTTACCTGCTGTAGCGTTTTTCTGTGGATAAAGTGCACGTATTCTCAGAGATTGGTAATTTTTTCTAGATGGTATTGTAATCAACTTGTCAAATGGAGAGAGAGCGATTTCGTGGAATTGCTGCTAGAATTCGCCATCGAAAAAACATCACATAGCTTCTATTACTATTGGCTGAAGCTATATTTTAAAGCAGTGGATGTTCTAAAAAATTATAGTTATTAAAAATCCATGAGAAACATTTAATATATGCAAAACATACAAAAATAAATATTCTTTTTTTTTTTCCTTACTAGATGTTCAATTTTATACCTTTGCAGATGCCGATTGAAAAAACGAATTTTTTTATACTCCATCGGACGATTGCCGATGTCGATGTTTTCAATTATTATTAATTAGTAAATTTTTAAAGATTACATTATGATATGAACATCAATATTTATGAAGGATGTTTTCTTGTAATTAACTTTTTTTTTTCCACATATTTAATGGATTTTCGCTTTAGACTATTTTTTCTTCTCGATTTCCGATAACCCACAACTTCTCAGTTTAGACTTTTGCGTAGGTATAGAAAAAAACAACAAAACTATTTCGCGTTTAGCATTTTCCGGAAATATAAAATCAAATTTCGTGTTTAGTATGTCACGCAGAATATAAAACCAAATGAAAATGAAGCAACTGAGATCCCACAATTGTATTCAACCGGCAGATGAAGCAGGTGCAACAGCTACCAGGAAAATGAAGCCGGGAAACAGCGTACTCCTTGACCGTACTGTGAACTTCAAATCGAAACTAAAAACGGAAATTACTATATATCACAATAGATATACCAAATACGGAAATAAGTTCACTACAGATCACGCAGTTATGAGTCGTGAGTGTCCTACTTATAAACTTAAACTAGAGAGGAAAATCGAAAACAAAGGCCGGTGCCTGTTAGCTCCGTGCTTTCGTTCAAGTGTTTCCAAACCAATCCACAGGGGTTTATGAGGGCTACTCACAATCTTTGCGATCTTATCAACTTTAAACAAACTGATATAGCTTTCATACAGGAACCGTGTTGCATAAACAACAGAGTGGCCGGTTTCCCAAAGAGTTATAAAATCATTCAAGCAGGGCAAAATCGTATCGGAGATGCCATTCTGATCATTAATAAACATGTTGGTACTATTCTCTTATCTCAGCATTCAAATGAGGACATGGTTTTCTTAAAAATTCATACTAATATTTTCCAAATGCTGGTAGCAAGCATTTATCTAGATTGCTACACAAATATCGAAGGCAACCTATTAAACTGGTTTCCATACCGCAGCTCGTGTCAAACAACTTTTAGCATCTTACATTAGATAGCAATACTCGCTCCACATCTTGGTTTGACACCCTAACTAATTCCAGAGGAAGAACACTGGAGACATTTTTATCTTCAAAATTACTATGGGTGATAAATAACAATACAAATGAGCCGACTTTTCAATCTTTAAACGGGGAAAGTTACATTGATTTGACAGTAGCATCATATTCCCTCCTGCCATTCATTAAAAATTGGGTTGTGGAAGATGAAGAAAGCTGTTCTGACCATGGAATTCTCAGATTCACAATCTCAATGTCTCGACATAAAAATCATTCAAATAACATGGGACCGAAAAGCTATAGATATATAACAAAAAATGCAAACCGGGAGAACTTTGGTAAAAATCTCTTTTGCGAACTCTCTAATTTATTTTTTAATGAATTTCAGATAAATGTCCCTGTTGACCTGGACATTCTCGATACCAAACTCGCTTCCATACTTGAAAGTACAGAGGATATTGAAACCATCCTACAACGTTCAATCTTGGACTTAAAAACGCTTGTAGAAAATCAATACCAATTGTTAAAAATAATAATAGATATAACACAGGAAACCAGAAAACCGTTAGTTGGTGGACGAAAGAATTAACTAACCTACGTCAAATTGTAAATGCAAAAAGAGGAAAATTTCAACGAATTTACAATAGTACTAATTTGCGAGATGAGAGAGAGAGAAAAAAAGGATTACTTTGACTGGAAAAAACAATACTCGAACCAAATTAATATATCAAAATTACAATCTTGGAGAGAATTTTGCTCCTCCACAATAGCAGCACAAACATGGAACATATTATACAAAATAGTCTCCAACAAAATTAATCCTCAAACAAACTTACACACAATTAAGAATTCGAACGGCGATTATACAAATAACCTAAAAGATACCGTTGACGTCATTATGGACCATTTCGTACCTAATGATGGGGACGAGGCAGATACAAATTACCATAAGTAATGTAGATAATTGATGAACAACGAAGTAGATAGGAAAATGATTTAAATTTTACCTTGTGCGAAATTACTTCGATAACGAAATGCATAAGCCCCAAAAAATCCCCCGGCAGCAATGGAATTTGTGGTGATGTCCTTTGCAAAACTATTGAATTCTTCCCTAAATTTCATGAAACAATTTTTAACGAATGCCTAAATAGAGACAAATTCCCGAACCTTTGGAAACAATCCATCATTAGGTACTTTGAAAAACCTGGCAAGGAAACTTCCGACGATGCCTCAAAATATCGCCCCATAAGTTTGCTTCCTCTCAGCGGTAAACTACTAGAAAAGCTAATGATTAACAGGATTATGTATTTTTTAAACAGAGAGAAGCGCTTAAGTGAGAACCAATATGGATTTGCAGCTGAAAAAAATATCACATTCTGTTTATATGGTAAAACAGTTTATTCAAACGAACTTATGGAATAAAAAGGATGTATTAATGATTTCTTTGGACGTCAAGGGAGCTCTCAAAGCAGCATGGTGGTTCGCAATATTAAAGCAACTGCGTACCTTTCAATGCCCGAAAGATCTTTTCCAGCTGGCCAAAAGTTATTTTAGCGATAGAATCGCAACTCTTGACACGACAACAATCTCTGTCAGCAAAAGGGTTACCAAGGGATGTCCGCAGGGATCATGTTGCGGACCAGGATTTTGGAACATTTTCTTTGATTCTGTATTGAAGTTGAAATATCCTACCGGTGTAGAAGTGATTGCATTTGCTGACGATCTCCTACATCTAATTACGGCGAAGACTGGGTTAGAATTAGAAATGATTGGAAACGTTTGCTTAAACCAAATTTTTGAATGGTCAACCAACAACAAAGTTTTTTTCAATGAAAATAAATTAAAAGCCATTCACTTTACACGTAAAAGGGTAAACCACTCTGTATCGGTTTTCATGGATGGCAAAAAAACTTGAAATAGTTAAAGATCTAACGTATCTCGGTGTACATTTTGACAGTAATTTGAATTGGAACCTCCACCAAGCAAGCTCCACCTAAGTTCCACTTATGGTGGAGCTTGCTTCATCATGACATTGGCCTATGGGCATTTTGGAATCCACATCCACATTAGACAATCCTTTTAGGATTGTGTTTGAAAGTTTTTTTACCTCTTGTGTTAGCGGAAGAAATTGCAAGAATTCATCTCGCGCACAGTTGTTTTCAACAAATTTAACACATAAAGACGCGATGGGGCGATCCACGCCCACCTTTAAACCCAGCTTACATGCCATTATATCATGGAAAACAAAATGGCGTACCGGACACATAGCGAAAAATAGGAATCGGAAACAGATCGCTCCTCCCCACCCCGCCCCTGAAAAATTTCTGAATTCGCCATTGCTTTTATTGCTTTTTTTTTAGATCTTCCCTTTTTTACGAAATACTTCAAGGGTTCTTGGAGGGGGGGAAGGTTGAATCTCCAATCAACGGCGGACACAGGATGGTGATCACAGGGATCAAGACGCCCAAAAATAAATTTTTCAATGTGAAAAATTCCAACTTTTATGATAGATGAAGGGTGTTATTCTAAGGCCGTGGCAAATTTTTGTCTTTGACCCCGTAAAATGAAAGTCTGTGTCCGCCATTGCCTCCAACCTATCTGACTGCGCCAATGTATAATAATAATCAAAGACATGTCATCATAGACATGTGGTACATGGATAAGGTAAACGTTATCCCTCTTGTCTTATCAGCAACAGGTATAATACCAACTACACTCCAAAAGAACTTGGAGACACTTGAAATCGACCCAACACATATATTCAGATGCAAAAAGCAACGATACTAAACACCTGCCGAACAGTCAGAAAATTTTTAAACCTGGCACCAAAATGAAACATACAAAAATATTTTGACACTGAAGGTAGACTTGAGAATTTGGCATCGCCCGTCTTAAGTCTAATTCGCCAAGTGCGAGAACACACACAAAATAAATAATAAGCATTAATGTGCTTAATAGGCATTAGTTTATTTAAGCCTTTCTGAAACTATGGTTCGCGGAGAACGGGTGGGGGGAGGGGAGGAATCTCTGAAGATCTTTCAAGGCTCTCAAACCTTTTTATACATACATCCCATAAAATCATTAAAATTTTTGAAAACGCTGCTTTATACAAAATTTGATGAATATAATTAAATCAAAGAAAGGAACATGATAATTGTAATTAAAACGAGATCTTGTAAAATCTCTTTAAGGACACTTCCAAGTAGCGGATACCTAATTCCAAATCCCAATTTCAAGACTTGTCATCTCTTAATGTTCTCGAATAGTGGACAAATACTCATGGCTTGAGGTACCTGCTGCTATAAGTGTCATGAGTTATATTGAGTGGAAATTTTCATGGAAGCCCAAAATGTCGAGCTCCGCCATTCACGTACTGCGCATGTGCGGTGATGATTACCTATGCGGCGGGAACGCAACTATATACTGGTTAGAATGATAATATAATCATTCTGGTCGGACTTGCAGTTTTGGCGTTGTTCGATTATTCATTGGTTTTGGATATACGTGAAAAAGTTGCCTTAAAATTTCTGAGATATCATCCAGCATTAGAGGAATTTTACAGACGTATTTACGTGTGTGTGTAAAGAAAGAGAAAAAGAAAGAAAGAAAGAAAGAAAGAAAGAAATAGATTTAGGCAAACCGAGATTAGGCAATGTTGGCTGGTATTAATTAATATGAATATGTGGTTGTTAACAATCTTGAGAGGTCTACTTGAATAATTCTTATCAGCCAAACCGAATTCTCTACCATGAACCTTATTTAAAAGAACTTCGAATTATTTATTAGTTTGCTGCAACATTACCATTTACTCATACAAGGAAAATAATAAAATTGGTTGGTGACGTAACACTACGCAGTATAAATAAAATTAAGAAGGACAACGTTTTACGCGTAAGAGAAAATTTTAAACGCGTGTTTAAAATTTCCTCTTACGCCTAAAACATTTTTCTTCTTAATTTCAAGGAAAATATTGTTTGTTGTTCATACGTTTAATTCTTTGCAGAAATAAAAAAACAAATATAATTGTTCAAAATGTGTTCCTAATTTAGGAAGATTTAATCAAATTTGATGATATTTTGTTAACTTACACGTTTTAAGAAGTATCAGCTTCTAGAACATAGAAATATGTTATAGGTCAGAAACAACACTTTACGTCGAAGAGTACAAAAGCAATATCTATTGTAGAAATCCAGCATCCCTTTTTGGTAAACCCAATATCTTACACAGGTTACATCTGTGAAGATCTTTTTTCATCTGATGCGGTTATAACGTATTTTGAATATGATGCGTTTGTGATGTATTTTCAACATGTTGCACGTATGACGTGCATTCCACAGTGTGGGTCTGAGATGTACTTTCCATAATATTCTCCTGTGTACGTGGTTTCTTAAACTGAATGATTTTATCGACTTTAATACAAATTTCACACCTAAATATGGAGTTGAATGATTCTCTGTATTTGTTGATCATGGCATAATAGATTATGCAGTTAAAAGATGATTGACGAGATCGAAAAGTTGTAGTGTTTCTACGAGATTATTATATACGTAGACAGTAAAATCTTTAACTAAAATTTCGCTCAGTATTATAAGGATAACACCGGGTAATTCTGAGAATAAAAACAACAACAGAATTGTAAGTAGCATTTTGTCAATTTTGTTTTGTTCAGAATCGTGTTCTGGACAGGCCGTCAAATTCCGACGGTGGACATTGTATCGGTGTAATACCCTAATCAGTGCTAAGGTAAAAAAGCACAACAAGACGCACGGTGTACCTTGCATAACAACGTCAACGAACCAAACAGTGAATTTCTGCAGAAACTTATTTTGTTTCTCTGATAACTCGCTGAGTCCAGGTATGTATAATATGGCCCCATTCAACTCAATTTCCTTGACGTCAACCGCGAGGAACATTGGTATGCCAGCACATATAGAAATGCCAGTGATTGCTATTATTACATAACTTGTTCGGCGTAGAGTTAAGACACGGATAGCGGATAGAGGTGAGGAGATGGCAACGAATCTCCATGCAGCAAGCATCACAGCGAACCATTCAGATGCAATGTTACAGATCGTGATCAAGTGAATACAAATTATCTGGATGCATGCCGAAGTGTATGAATATCTATCTTCCAAATTTGATTGACCACCAAAATAGTTTATAGAGATTAATGACATATAATTCAATAGAATCAACATGTCTGCTAATGCTAAAGCAGTCAATATAATGTTTGTTGATGATAACATACTTTTTCTAGTAAATATCAGGATGTTGATAATGTTTGCCACTATCCCGAAACTACCTATCGTTAAAGTGAAGTAACCATGGTAGTCTCTGTAGTTTTTCCCATATAAATCCAAATATTCATTATAATACGAACTGTTGGGATAATTCATCGTCTGTCTCAATTCATCAACAAACACATTGCTTGTCTCAATGCTCGCATGTCAGAATTCGGATTCAGAACCAACCTATATTTCCGCTGAAATGAACATGAAAATTTTTAATTGGCAAACGTTTACATTGAGCCACAGGAAACGTATTTTTTATCGATCATTATTGTTTGCTGTAGATGCAATCCTGCGGAAAAAATGATTTTTATGAATGATGGTTTCGTTCGTTGGTCGCCAATTTTGCAAACCAATATCTACACCATAATTCAATGGAGTGGTGTTAAACTAAATATTGCAATCTTCCAAAGTTATGACATGAAGCGCCCACTGCATATCTTTGTTAACCACTATAGACTGTATCAAGGACTTCTTTCAGAAGGAAACCTACAGAAGAAATTGGAAATGTCAGTTTATAAACATAAATGTAAGCAGAATTTAAAATATTATCAGAAAAAATAAATGATCAGAGTGACTGGCTGAGTGATGACGGGTAAGAAAGGATACCAGACGATATTTTAGTATTATATAACATAATTCGAACTAATGTAATATTCAATAGATTTTCTGATTTAGCAAGTCTATGTTCAGATTTTTAATGACTGACAGCAACCAACCGGATTTAAGGAGGTTTCTTTCTCTTCTTTAAAGTAAAATGAGGTTTCATTCTCATTAAAATTTTTTTCACTTTATGATGTACTAAAACTGAATGCAAGGTTGAAACCGCGTATGCATATAAAGTATTACAGCAGGATCATAAATCAAGAGGAGGAGTTGTAAAGCGGGAATACTTGGCTTGCTAAAAGAAACTCTCTATTTATTATTCAATGTGGTATGCGAAAACTTCCTTTTTGCATCGTCGTTACCTGCTGTAGCGTTTTTCTGCGGATAAAGTGCACGTCTTCTCAGAGATTGGTAATTTTTTCTAGATGGTATTGTAATCAACTTGTCAAATGGAGAGAGAGCGATTTCGTGGAATTGCTGCTAGAATTCGCCATCGAAAAAACATCACATAGCTTCTATTACTATTGGCTGAAGCTATATTTTAAAGCAGTGGATGTTCTAAAAAATTATAGTTATTAAAAATCCATGAGAAACATTTAATATATGCAAAACATACAAAAATAAATATTCTTTTTTTTTTTCTTTACCGGATGTTCAATTTTATACCTTTGCAGATGCCGATTGAAAAAACGAATTTTTTTATACTCCATCGGACGATTGCCGATGTCGATGTTTTCAATTATTATTAATTAGTAAATTTTTAAAGATTACATTACGATATGAACATCAATATTTATGAAGAATGTTTTCCTGTAATTCTTTTTTTTTCCACATATTTAATGGATTTTCGCTTTAGACTATTTTTTCTTCTCGATTTCCGATAACCCACAACTTCTCAGTTTAGACTTTTGCGTAGGTATAGAAAAAAACAACAAAACTATTTCGCGTTTAGCATTTTCCGGAAATATAAAATCAAATTTCGTGTTTAGTATGTCACGCAGAATATAAAACCAAATGAAAATGAAGCAACTGAGATCCCACAATTGTATTCAACCGGCAGATGAAGCAGGTGCAACAGCTACCAGGAAAATGAAGCCGGGAAACAGCGTACTCCTTGACCGTACTGTGAACTTCAAATCGAAACTAAAAAGGGAAATTACTATATATATATCACAATAGATATACCAAATACGGAAATAAGTTCAATACAGATCACGCAGTTATGAGTCGTGAGTGCCCTACTTATAAACTTAAACTAGAGAGGAAAATCGAAAACATAGGCCGGTGCCTGTTAGCTCCGTGCTTCCGTTCAAGTGTTTCCAAACCAATCCACAGGGGTTTATGAAGGCAACTCACAATCTTTGCGATCTTATCAACTTTAAACAAATTGATATAGCTTTCTTACAGGAACCATGTTGCATAAACAACAGAGTGGCCGGTTTCCCAAAGAGTTATAAAATTATTCAAGCAGGGCAAAATCGTATCAGAGCTGCCATTCTGATCATTAATAAACATATTGATACTATTCTCTTATCTCAGCATTCAAATGAGGACATGGTTTTTCTTAAAAATTCATACTAATATTTTCCAAATGCTGGTAGCAAGCATTTATCTAGATTGCTACACAAATATCGAAGGCAACCTATTAAACTGGTTTCCATACCGCAGCTCGTGTCAAACAACTTTTAGCATCTTACATTAGATAGCAATACTCGCTCCACATCTTAGTTTGACACCCTAACTAATTCCAGAGGAAGAACACTGGAGACATTTTTATCTTCAAAATTACTATGGGTGATAAATAACAATACAAATGAGCCGACTTTTCAATCTTTAAACGGGGAAAGTTACATTGATTTGACAGTAGCATCATATTCCCTCCTGCCATTCATTAAAAATTGGGTTGTGGAAGATGAAGAAAGCTGTTCTGACCATGGAATTCTCAGATTCACAATCTCAATGTCTCGACATAAAAATCATTCAAATAACATGGGACCGAAAAGCTATAGATATATAACAAAAATATATGTAATAGTATTACTAATAACTATATATAACAAAGATATATAACAAAAATGTAAACTATGAGAACTTTAGTAAAATCCAAAATCTGATTCATCAGATTCGGAAATGAATAAATTCATTACATCTTCACTTAACATATTATCCGAGTCACTAGATAGTGAGTCTTCGTTGTTAGAGTCATTTTCATCAACAATATTGCATTTCCAAAACACGTTTTTTATCGTAGTTTCCGAGACATCATTCCACGCTTTCAAAACCCAGTTGGAGACATTTTCATACGATGCACGCTTCAATTTTCCTGCTTTTGCAAAATTCTTTTCTTCATCGGACATCCATTGTTCCCATAATTTTCTAACTTTCGATTTAAATGATCTGTTAATTCCGACGTCTAAAGGCTGTAATTTCTTTGTCAGTCCTCCAGGTATTATTGCAATTTTTGCAGATGCGGACTTCAGGGCATTTTTAACATTCTCACTGAGATGTGCTTTCATCGAGTCCATAATTAGAAAAGCTTTAGGATGAAAAAATGAATTTTTTCATTTTCGCCAGATGCTCTGTAGCCATGACATCATGATTTCTTCATTCATCCAGCCTTTCTCGTTTACACGAATTTCAACACCTTTAGGAAAATTTTCTCTTGGGAGTGTTTTTCTTTTAAATATTAGCATCGGCGGCAATTTCAAACCATTTGCAGCACAGCATAAAACTACCGTAAATGAAGTTCTTTCATTTCCTGTAGTATTTATAGGAATACTACTTGTTCCCTGAATATCGACGGTCCTGGTAGGTGGTATAGCAAATGATAATGGAACTTCGTCCATATTAAAAATCAAATCCGCTGTAAAATTATTTGAGAATAATTTTTTACAAAATGTCACAAAGTCATCTGATTTTTTTTCCCAGTCATCAGGTAATTTCTGGCCGACCGTTGAATGATTATGAACAGCTAAATTGTTTCTTTTCATAAACTGGTAGCACCACATGGGCCCACCAGAGAAGTTTCCAATATTCATTTCCCGTGCAATAAGTTGAGCTTTCATCCTTATATTTATTGTAGAGACAGCTTTCCCATTTTCTCTCTCTTTCACAATCCATTTATTTAATTCTTCTTCTAATTCTGGCCAGTGAGGTTTTCCACGGCGATTAGCTCTTTTACGTCGGTCGCATTTTTCAAAATTAGTCTTATTTTTTTTCCACAGTCGAATATTTGATTCGTCAACGTTAAACAATCTTGCAGTTTCCCGATTTCCTACTTCAGTAGCCTTCTCTATAACTTTTAGTTTAAAATCTGCCGTGTAACTTATATGCTTTCGCTTCAACATGAGGATATATGAACTTGAATATTTTCAGGACGAAACAGCTCAGACAGAATGCGAAATGACGCTAGCGACTAGCAACTGTAATATCCTTCCGAGGAACCAAATTCGTTCTTGAACGTAATTGGACAAAACTGATTATAGCTGAAATACGTCAGCCGAGTAGTGAAAGCTTTCGGCGCCATCTGTTATTTATTTTATAAAACATAAACGGCATTTCTTTCAAAATTATTGTAAGCTTTTCTGATAGAGAACGTTTTTTTTTATAAGATTATCCGCGGCGGCGTATAATACAAACAATGAAATTTGAAACTTTTTTAACACATAATCTGCAGATTATATACAGGAAAATATGGTACTTAGTTTGAATGCGAAATTAAATTAAAGTTAGCTTAAAGAATAAAAAAATTCTCGAGTTTGTACTTGGATTTTTAAAAATTCCACTTAATTTTGAAGTTATGGTTGGATAATCTCACCAAATATTTTTTCCTAATGTGAGAACTGAAGGTCATTCTAAGCCAAACACTGTGAAGATGTGTATATGATTTGTTACACAGTATATTTAAATTAACACATACATCCAACAGCCG
>QLNU02015003.1:148180639-148219326 GCA_006491805.2 Dysdera silvatica
GATCAATTATGTTATGTTACTACGTTGTTTTGTATGGTAATTGCCATGTATTATGGTTTTATTGATATTGTTGCCTCACGGTTTACAATATTTGTAAAATTTCACGGCAAAAGAGAGAAGCGAAGGTATTGAATGTCTAAAAGAGGTTCTGCAAACAGCTCAAGACTATGGACTAGAACTAAACATTAAGAAGTGCCAATTTTTGCACGACAGAATTGAATTCTTGGGGCGTGTTATCGAAAATGGAAAGCTTTACCCATCCCCTTCAAAGACAAATGCCGTCACCCGATATCCAGAGCCTAGAAGTGCAAAAGATGTTCATAGTTTTCTTGGACTCACCAGTTATTTTCGCAAATTTATTCCAAACTATTCAACCATTGCGAAACCGTTAAGCGATCTATTAAAAAAAGACCACCCCTTCCAATTCAAAGAAAATGAGAAGAACTCTTTAGGCCAGCTCAAGCAAATACTTTGTACTAAACCTGTTCTACAAATTTTCAGCCAGTATGGTAAGACAGAACTCCATACAGATGCTAATATTGAGGAATATAGTGCAGTACTCCTAAGAAGTCAGTGAGTGATAACTTTTTCCATCCAGTGTATTATATGAGTAAGAAAACGACGGACGCTGAAAGAAAATTCTCTAGCTTTGAGTTAGAAGTGCTAGTGGTCGTCACGGCCCTTAAATGGTTTCGTGTTTACCTTCTAGGAATGAACTTCAAAATCATCACGGGCTGCAATGCCTTCAAGATGACAGTGAGCAAACGGGACACATGTACCTGGATCGCACGATAGGCATTATTTGTTGGAGGATTTTGACTACAACATTGAACACCGTGCAGGTACAAAGATGTCACATGTGGATGCTTTAAGCCACTTTCTAGTTATGCTAATTACGGAAGATAGCGTTGCACTAAAAGTTAAAAGGGCACAGGAGAACGATTCCGAAATTAAAGCTATTAAAGAAGTTTTGAAAACCAAGGCGTATGATGACTACTGCTTTAAAGGTAACATTTTGCATAAATTTTTAGAAGGAACTGAATTATTGGTTGTTCCCAACGAAATGCAAAAAGAAGTAATACAGCATGCACATGGAAGAGGACATTTTGCCAGCAAAAGAACAGCAGAGCTGATTAATCAAAATTTTTATGTGCCAAAAATGAAACATAAAATTGAAAAGTGTATTTCCAGTTACATGCATCCTATCGAATCGAAAACAAGGGCAACAAGAGGGACATCTACATCCATTGAACAAGGAAGAGGTCCCGCTCAACACGTATCACATTAATTATATAGGTCCCCTTGAAAGCACAAATAAGAACTATAAACATATTTTCTCCGTAACAGAATTTTCTCGTTCACCACGTTTGTTTTGTTATACCCCACTAAATCAACGTCATGTCAAGAGGTTATTGCAAAACTAAAACTTAAAAACCCTATTTTCGGAAACCCCATGCAAATAATTACCGATAAAGGAGCTTGCTTCTCATCAAAAGAGTTTGCCGAATACTGCAGTTCAGAGAACATTAAACATCATGCTGTAACGACATGATTGCCAAGACCGAATGGACGTCGAGCGCTTAAATTTAGTTATCATATCAGTTTTAACCAAATTATCCATCGATGACCCATAAAAATGGTTTAAACACGTCGACAAGGTACAAAGAATCATGAACTCAACTTTCCAGAGGAGCATCGGCACCACTCCATTTGAGTTACTGTTAGGAACTCCATGGTTCAAAAGGGAGATCTGATTATAAAGGAACTATTGGACGTTGAGTTCCAGTCACAATTTGTGAAAAATAGAGAGATTTTGCAACATCCAGCCAAGCAGCAAATAATGCGCATCCAAGAAGAAAACAAGAACTTCAATCGGAAAAGATGAATCCCAAGAAAGTATGAAGTAGGAGACTTAGTGGCTAACAAACGTACAAAATTTGGCTCTGGTGTTAAACTCAAACCACTGTTTTTGGAACTGTACAAAATGACTCTGATAAAACACAACGATAATTATGATGTACAAAAAGGTGGATCTGGAGAAGGTCCCCACCAAACTAGTACTTGTGCCGAATATATGAAACCATGGACTGAGTTTTCCTGTGTAGAAATATGAACATTTTAAGACTGTATCTGTAAACTATTGTTTTCCGAGAACGGACAACCGTCTGGAGAGGCCGTATGATATAATAATAACGTTACAACAGAAGAAAATGTAATATAATGAATATCTTAGGTTTTTGTAAAATTTTCATAATAGATGGCAGCAAGAGAACCACTAATTTTTGTAAATATTGCTTGTCACGTAACAGTATCACTTCTCGCTGAAAGCTCGAAGAAGTCGTTTTTCCTTCTCCCTTTTTTTTCTCTGTCCGCCTGTATTGTTTAAAAATATATAAATTGGCTTGTTTTGCTTGGCATTTGCATTCTTTTATACGATGAAAGGCTTTCTTAATTAATCATTAAATAATTCCCCTAGGCAAATACCGACCCCCCCCCCACACAGACAGACAGACATGCATACATACATACATACATACATATACACAGTGCGGCAAATAATTTTTAAGACTGGGTCTGTAAAATGAAATTGAAACAAGAAGTTATAGTTTATTTTGTTTTTTTATTCTAAGTAAGCCCCTCTGGCTTCAATGCACTTATTACAGCGATTTAATAATGAATCGAATGCTTGTTTCAGTTCATTTTGCGGAATCGACTCCAAAGCACGTGTCGACGCTGTTTGTATGGTTGAAATATCATCAAATAACAAACTTTTAACTTCATTTTAAGTTTTGGGAATAAAGAGAAGTCGCAGGGTGCTAAATCAGGCGAATATGGTGGATGATTCAACACATAGCTTTTATTTTTTGCCAAAATAGATGAACCATCAGTGAGGTGTGACTGGGTGCATTATCATGCAATAAACACCAACTGCCTTCATCCCGATATTCTGGACGAATGCGACGAATTCTGGCCATCAAACGCTTCAAAACATTTAAGTAATACTCACTAGTAATTGTTTGTCCAGTTGGAACAAATTCTTTATGGATAATACCCTGACCATCGAAGAATGTAATGAGCGTTGGTTTGATTTTTGATGGAACTTTTATTGTTTTTTTGGTTAGTGGTGAATTTTTTGCCTTCCATTCCGCACTTTGACGTTTTGTTTCAGGATCAAACTGAAAACACCATGTTTCATCGCCTGTAACATTGGTTTTTAAGAAGTTTGGATCATTTTCAGCGGCTGAAATGATATCTGCAATGTGCACTTCTCCTTGCTTTTTGTTCGTTGGTTAAAGTGTGTGGAACAAATTTAGCATATACTTTTGTTTTGGCCAAACCTTCATGCAGGATGGTTCGAATCGTTTCTTTGTTGATGTTTAAAAACTCTGCCATCATTCTTAGTGACGCACAGCGATCGCTTACCACGAAATCATGCACTTTTTCAATAATTTCAGGTGTCCTGGATGAACTTGGTCTTCCAGTATGCTTATCATCTTCTAGCGTATCTCTTCCGTCCAAAAAACGTTTGTACCATAGAAAAACATTTGATCCACTTAAGTGAAACTCACCGTAAACTTATTTCATCAATTGGTACGTTTGCGAGGCGCTTTTACCAAGTTTTGCATTAAATTTAATTACACCCCTTTGTTCCATCTCAATAATTCAACATGAAAGAATTTTACTTCTGTAATAAATGGCCGTATCGTTTGAGTTAGTTTAGCAAATCCGTCCAACTTCTGGCAGTGTACCAGCAGACGATCAAGGTTTATCACGCATCCGCGATTACGCTGATCGAGCCACTGTGCACTGACATCTAGCGCCAGTCTTAAAAATTCTTTTTACTGTTATTGTGTGTGTGTGTGTGTGTGTGTGTGTGTGTGTGTGTGTGTGTGTGTGTGTGTATATATATATATATATATATATATATATATATATGCTCTCTCTATATAAATGGAGAGCCTGCAAAAGGTTGCTGGTATCTAACTGGAAGGAGACCCACACGCTGAACGTATATAACGATGTGTGAAACCGGCCAGCCTAGTAACCTAGTGTCCTACCCCGCCTTCAAGTGGTGCAGGCTGAGCTTTCTATTTATGAGGCAAATTAATATTTGCTGCACGGATAGAAAGGCGGAAGGGGAGGGCTAATTCACCAACCCGTCTAGCCAGCGTGGTGAAATTATGGCTAATTCCTCCATTATGTTGACACACCAGAAACCATGGCCCCTAGTCTCCAGGTGCTGGAGTGCTCCTGATCAAGGCAGCGGTCAGTGTGGCATGAAAGCAGGGGGTGCTAAGAATCACTGGAATGGCCCAGGCTGCCGTTTGTTATTGACCTTGGCAACGTATAATGGACGATCCCTTGCTTCTGAAGCAAAACTTCAGGAATTGGAAGAGGAACTTGAAAAGATCAATTGGGACATTATAGGACTCAGTGAAGTCAGAAGAAAAGGTGAAGAATTGGTGGAACTTAAAAGCGGACATTTGTTTTATTATAGAGGAACGGAAACTGGAAGAACAAGTGGTGTTGGCTTCTTAATCAACAAAAGAATTAAAGACTGTCTTCTGGAAGTTGAAAGTACATCAGATCGAGCAGCGAGGCTTGTTGTTCAACTAACCCAGCGATACCAACTTCAAATTACAGCGTAACAAATCTAGGCGTACAATGCTGGACACAGCAGGGAAAATTTTTCTTGCTAACTGAGCGTGGTGAGAGGGTAATTCTCAAGTCACTGACTGACATCCGAAATTACAGAGAAAGCAATTAACATTATTCATTTGGATATGCATGATTTGCTGTTGCTTCACCGATACTGCTCTTGCGACATAAAAAGGTAAATGAAATTAACAGGCTAACCTTTTATATGATCATGATCCTGGCGTGTTTTAAGTATGTTCTTCATGTCATAATAGCCTACTTATCATAAGTCGCATTAAATAACTTATAATTTTTCTAGGCTGTTCTGGCCCTTTTTTCATTTGTCCTTGCGCCATAATGGATCATGATTGCATCTGAGCTGTAAACGTGCTCTTGTCATACTAACCTACTCATTATAAGCATGTTTCATAACTTGTAATTTATCATTTCTACGCCTAAACTGGTCAATCGAATGAATCTAGTGTTTTCAGTCAATTTTTTCATATTATATTCGATGTTAACTTACTTTATATTTTTCAATGCAATGTCTATATTTTTCAATGCAATGTCTATATTTCATATCAGATGCTTCTATATATTTCGTAAGACACCACACTGAATATAAGTATTATTTTATCCTTCAAGTGAACAGCGTTCAGCTTGTATATTACATGAAAATTGTTTATCTAATTAAATATTCTGTAAAACTTATATAGACGAATAACACGAGGACTCAGTTTAGATCTAAATTTCTAATCTGCTCTAACCTTCTTCCTTTTGTCCTTGCGCCATAAATGATCATGATTTCATCTGTTTTAAACATGCTCCTGTCGTCCAACTAGCCTACTAATCACAAAACATATTACGTAACTTATAGGTTTGTTTTTTTTACGTCTAAACTTAACAAATGAATCTTTAGATTTCAATCAATTTTCTCATATTGCATTTGCTGTTAATAACTTTGTCTATCAATACAGTGTTTACATATCATATCAGATGCTTCTGTTTTTTTTTTTTTCACATGATACTACAAAGATATACTAACTACAATTTCTATTTTTTTATTTTTTTATCCTTCAAGTGAATGTTCAGTTTGTATAAAATTATATAGTTATATTGTAAATTTGCGAGCAGTTCCCTATTGTAGGGTGCATAATGACCATTACTGTCCTTACGCCTTAAATATTTAAATTTGTTTGCATAATAATTTAGCCTATTATCCAGATATATAATAAGATGGTCTTACATATGAATCAATTATAAATCAGGTTTTCCTTATCCAATGGGTATTTCGATGCACCGTGTTGGTTCAGTTGGATGTTTTAAATGTAAATTTTAATATTAAAATATTGGTATTTAATAACAGGCTATTACTCTTCGAAATGATTTTTTGTGTCGTATTCGCTAATTAACTAAACGACTATTATTGTGATATGGTGCGCCCAGATGGCTTTTGACCATATATGAATTGATATATATCTTTATATTAAAGTATATTTATATCAATATATATTATCGATTAAGCCTTGCAGGCTCCTTGACCCTCATCATGGGGGCCCCAAAAATTTTATTATGTGATCTTTTTAGCAAGTTAAAAAGTGTCAGTTTTGAAACCTATTTTCTTAATTGCAACAGTGGTTTATTAATATTATGTTTTTTAAGTGCAGTCATTGAAACCGACTTTAAACCCCTGATATATATAATAAGAGTCTGTATTTGTTACTTATTGAATAATTTTATGGCGAGGCGTAGGGAGGGCCCCCGAATAGACACTAGACACTGGGGCCCACTTTGGCTTGATCGAGCCCTGAGAACTGAAACAGCATAAGCTGTGAGAGAAATATGAGCGATACACTGCGCAAAAATAATATTTAAAACAAATTACACACAAACGCAGTTTAATTTGAGCAGGAGAAACATTTTACAATTGTTTCGGTGGAAAATCAAGCGTCCACCATCGTCAGAAAATTCGTCCAAACTGATTTGTTGCCACTAAATCAAAAACGAAAAAGTGAAAAAGGCGACTTACCTTTTTTTTCTTTTTTCACTTTTTCGTTTTTGATTTAGTGGCAACAAATCAGTTTGGACGAATTTTATGACGATGGTGAAAGCTCGATTTTCCACCGAAACAATTGTAAAAATGTATCTCCAGCTCAAATTAAACTGTGTTTGTGTGTAATTTGTTTTAAATAGCATAAGTTGTATCCAGCGCCAGACTAAGGTTTTCGGGGCCCCTTGGTTACTGAAAATTTTGGGGCTCTTATTTGAACTTTTTACAAAAAAAAAGTGTAAGGTTACATCAAGTGTTGACTTTTAAAATTAGTCTTGATGTTGTATCTGTGAAGGCATGAAGAGAAGCATTAAATTATAAATTGTTAATATTATTTAAGAATCACCAATTCACACTACATCAAAAAAACAAAAAAACAAAACCTGTTTATTCACTTGAAACAGATCAGTGACATACACATGTACAAGACTTTTAACTTGCTTTTATGACTATTTTAATGTTTTTAAGTAACAGTTATTGAGGCTTAATACTTGTGTTATATATCGTGCTAAAACCTAAACTCTGTATAGCGTATATAACAGTTATATTTAAGTACAGATTGACCCTCGGATAATAACAGGGGCGGACTGGCCCGTCGGTGCGCCATCATGGACGATAGGACTTGGGGGCCTTTGAGACGACCAAGTCCGCCCATGATTTCTGCCATTTCTATAACTTCGATTAAAAAAATTAGAACAATCAAAGAAAATTCCTTAAATGCTTTATTATTCTAATTTGTTAAATGGAAAATAATTAGTACTAAATATGAATTAACATCACTAAATCTACATACTTTGTAGGTTATGTAACCAACATAAAAATGTACTATAAATTATGAGAAAACTTATTTAAAAAACTCATAAAATTAGAAGAATTTTTAACGTAGTTCAAGATATTAGAATAATACGAAAATTCACAGAACTTAAAGGAAACAACATGATAATCATTGCTTTGTGGAATCCACTTTATCTTTTGTGACAGTTTCTAAATGGATTGGTGTTTAATTTGTTAGATTTTCGCAGTCTTTCCCATCAAAAGCTCTTCAAGGAGTTTTCAGACCAGAAATACAAATTTATTTTTGTCTTCTGGGTAAGTTTTTGGATATGTACTCTTCATAATTCCTCGCGAATTTTTAATGGGATTAAATTTAGTGGGAATGTCCGACAACAAATTTGATTTACGTTTCTTTGAGATATTTAGCAGTGGTTTAAGGAATGTGACAAAAAGATGAATTTTTCTGAAAAATAAATTATCATCATATAAATCTTTCATTAATGTAAAGTGATCAGAAATTTCTTAGCATCGAGTATTTCGAAATTAATTCTTTCATACTCAATATTATATCTACCCGGACCCTTTTTGGTCATACAAGTTCCTACCATGCCAGAAGTTGTAAATTTCACCGAATTTTCATGCATTTTTTGTCAAATGGTTCTTGCGTTCTCTCAAACGAAACGTACTTCCATTCTAAATGTGTCTTTTTCCAGTCCTTCTAATCCCACGACAGTGCTTCTGATCCGGTAACAGAGTTTTCGGAATTGTTGGGGGTGGCGGGGGCAAGCAGATATTATATACATTCATGGGGGTAGAGGGCATCGAGTCTCCTACCCGTTTAAAAATTTTATTTGCCGTAACCTGCTATGCATTTACTTTCAAAAGTTTTACAGTCACATTTTAAAATAAGGTACTTTTTAGCTCATTACTAATTGTCAAGCAGTATCAATTATTTTTGTAGCGTTTTGGTATCTTGTACATTCACTAAAATTCTCGACAGCTTTGAGAAGGAGGTAATAATTTTTCTCATCCCCACTTAGAAGTACTCATTATTTTTTCTCAGGCCCCCCCCCAACTAGAAGCACTCATATGGGAGGCCATCTATATATTTATATTAAACTATATAGAATTGCAATTTATTTTTAAAGTATTGGAAATGTTATGTCTCTTGGGGCCCATATAACTCTACATCTATGTCTTGATCCCATTCTAGTGCAAATAGTAACGTTTTTCTTCGAACTCCAACCAATACACTTATAAACATCGTTGGAATAGAAAATGAAGAATTATAAAGTAAAAGCAATATGGGGGGGGGGGACGCGTTAAAGAGTGTGGATAAAAATCCAATCATTTTATCCACTAATAAAATCAATATCACAAACGTAGAATATTATTTGAGTTCAGTGGCAATGGAACTCAAAGATTGGTACATTTTTACCTTTTGGAAAGACAAAAGATCTAAGCTTAAATTCCTTCGAACGCGGGTACCTAACCCAAAGGTTCTTTATGACGCCATTTCCATCCCTTCGTTTATAAGGTTCCGAAGCTAAGATATGAAGCGACCCGAAACTAAAAAGAAAAGTACATAAACCCAATTTATTACTGGGAAGTTCCCGTACTTTCACATCGATTTATAATCGCTATTTTCGATCGTCTTTTCGTAAGGACAGTTTCCTTTTGTCGTCTACTGCAGCAATGGGGAATATTTATAGCAATTTCTATTTAATGCTCTTTCATCTATAAGTAGCGTGGTCGCTGCTGGATAGTGAAAATATTAGGAAATTATAGCCAGTTAAAATAATATTTGTTAATGATTTAACTGTTTAGGCTACCTCACTAATTATTCAAAAGATGATTAAATCACAATGTTAAATGAATTTAATGAGCCTTTTCTGGCGGAGCCATCGTGGTATGCGTGCACACGTCAATGGTATATTGAAGACTGAAGATAATTTTAGAATTCGGGAAACAATTATACATACTGTTGCCAAACACAGAAAGTGAAATCATAATCATATACTATATGTTGTCAGAAATGGAAGGTGAAATTATCTACATTTGAAAAACATCATATAAAAGGAAACAATTTGGCATGTCGCCAATTGTAGAAACTGTAATTATTAAGCTTGCTTTTCTCTTGGTATTATTCCAAGTGGCAACAACACAGGAAGCCTGCAAAGTGAACACGTAGTATTTCTATTGCGGAAGTCCACGGTAGTAACCTTTGAACATATATTTCTTTATACAGTAAAGTTCAAAAATCCCGACTGCTCGCAGATTTGGTTAATTTTAATAAGAACCGCAAACTCTAGGGGGCCGAGGTCCCTTCGGCTCCTATAAAAGGATTCGTGGGGCCCGGCACCCAGAATTGATGGACCACAAACAAAAGTGAAGAACAGAGACGAAGGTAGAAAACATAACACAGGAATATATTAATTGTTGTAATTAATATTTTTCCTACTGTTGTGAAGGTGCAACTGAATTTTATTTAGGAGAAAATAGGCCTATACTTTATTACACCAACGTAGGCTAATAATGTTGCAATAATTATCAAGAAATTGAAGTAAAATGAAAAAATTATTTGCCAATTTAAGTCTTTTAGCGTCTCCTTTTAATAAAATTACAGACTTGAAGGCAGGGGCGGATACAGACTTTCATTTTGAGGGGTTCAAGGGCAGAATTTGCCATGGTCTTGGAATAACACCCTTCATTTTTCATAAAAGTTGGAATTTTTTACAGTAAAACAATATATTTTCGGGGTGAGTCATGACCCCTGTGACCTCTCCACTCTGTCCTCTCTTGGGTGAAGGTAAAGAAACCCCACTTGAGACTGAACCCGAAACCTAAGAAAGTGGATAGAGTTGAGGTTTTTCTGGGAAAGCCCAATATTTTATGCAAGTTGGCGCCACTGATTCTGGTTTCCAGAGTTTCGGAAAATAATTTGAAAATTAAAAATTTAAAAGAGAAGATATATACATATATAAAGAAGTGAGCGCCCTGCTTACCTTCAAGCCGTGGTGTTCAGGGAGTAGCTAAAGGGGTTATAAGTGCACTTATGGGCACCAAGAGTCAACGCAGACCCATAGGCTCACTTCGACAGGCCTCCATGACAACTTCCCTGGGCCGGGCCCCCAGAGTATCTATCTTTGCCAGCCCGGGCTCCTAGACTTCATCCGGGCCCCCAAGCTACAGCCCCTGCTGCCTCTCCTCGTCGGCTCTGAGTGCACTCTAGCCCTCACAAGAGAAATTGTACGAACTACTTTTAAAAAAAATAAAACTATTTAATAGTAAAATTATATATACTATATAATAAGTAAAAACTATTTTAGCCGCCAGGTGGCCAAACCCATCGGTCGTATGAATTTGCACTCTTGTCTCCTACTCTAAAAGGTACTATGGGCGCACCGTGATTCGTTTTTACTGAATGATGTTTTTCTTTTGATTTTACTTGATTTATATGTAAACCTGTGCTATAACGAATAATCGTGGGAGTGCGAGACACTGACTTCTTCGCCTTGCTGTTGCTGTGACTATGAATACCAGGAAGAAACATCAAACGTCCACCAGTTCTTCACCTGGTCACCTATCGAACAGGGAGCTGGACCAACAGGTGCGTAATGTCTCTGATGAGCTATCGAAATTTCGTAAACTGTGGTCCCAGGACTTAGAGAAGTTGAAAGGCTCTATTAATGAAAAAATAGATTTGAATTTGTGTCCTGGGTCTGACGGAGATTCCGATCGCGCTGCCAAATTGGCCTCTGTTAAAAATGAAATACGGAAAGATCTTGATATTAAAATCACTGAAATAAATAATGAATGGGAATCGCGATTTGTCGTCTTGGAGAGCAAGGTTCAACATCTAGAAAGAACTACTGCTGATCTTGAATGCGCCCTAGAAGAACACCAGCATGACATTCGTCAGCCCTGTCTCATAATGTATGGTTTACCGGAAACTGAGAACGAAAACCCAATTACCGTTGCAGTGGATACTTTAAATGAAAAGATAAAAACTACCATGTTATCAAAGGATTTGGAAAACGCGCATCGTCTAGGAAGCGTAAGTCGCAATACCACTCACGGACAATCACCGAGACCAATGGTCATTAAATTTATAAGAATGGCTCAAAGAGACTATGTCTTCAAGAACAAAAGACTTCTGAAGGATACTGGCCTGGTCATAGCCGAAAGCCCACATTAGAAAACAGGCCTACAACAAAATTCGTGCCAAGGGCATACAATGCTGGACACAGCAGGGAAAAATTTTCTTGCTAACTGAGCGTGGTGAGAGGGTAATTCTCAAGTCACTGACTGACATCCGAAATTACAGAGAAAGAAATTAACATTATTCATTTGGATATGCATGATTTGCTGTTGCTTCACCGATATTGCTCTTGCGACATAAAAAGGTAAATGAAATTAACAGGCTAACCTTTTATATGATCATGATCCTGGCGTGTTTTGAGTATGTTCTTCATGTCATAATAGCCTATTTATCATAAATCGCATTAAATAACTTATAATTTTTCTAGGCTGTTCTGACCCTTTTTTCTTTTGTCCTTGCGCCATAATGGATCATGATTGCATCTGAGCTGTAAACGTGTTCTTGTCAAACTAACCTACTCATTATAAGCATGTTTCATAACTTGTAATTTATCATTTCTACGCCTAAACTGGTCAATCGAATGAATCTAGTGTTTTCAGTCAATTTTTTCATATTATATTCGATGTTAACTTACTTTATATTTATCAATGCAATGTCTATATTTCATATCAGATGCTGCTATATATTTCGTAAGACACCACACTGAATACAAGTATTATTTTATCCTTCAAGTGAACAGCGTTCAGCTTGTATATTACATGAAAATTGTTTATCTAATTAAATAATCTGTAAAACTTATATAGACGAATAACACGAGGACTCAGTTTAGATCTAAATTTCTAATCTGCTCTAACCTTCTTCCTTTTGTCCTTGCGCCATAAATGATCATGATTTCATCTGTTTTAAACATTCCCTTGTTTTCCAACTAGCCTACTAATCACAAAACGTATTACGTAACTTATAATTTTTTTAAAAATTTTTACGTCTAAACTAAACAAATGAATCTATAGATTTCAGTCAGTTTTCTCATATTGCATTTGCTGTTGATAACTTTGTCTATCAATACAGTGTTTATATATCATATCAGATGCTTCTGTTTTTTTTTGTTTTTTTTCACATGATACTACAAAGATATACTAACTACAATTTTTATTTTATCCTTCAAGTGAATGACGTTCAGTTTGTATAAAATTATATAGTTATATTGTAAATTTTGCGAGCAGTTCCCTATTGTAGGATGCATATTGACCACTACTGTCCTTACGCCTTAAATATTTAAATTTGTTTGCATAATAATTTAGCCTATTATCCAGATATATAATAAGATGGTCTTACATATGAATCAATTATAAATCAGGTTTTGCCTTATCTAATGGGAATTTCGATGCACCGTGTTGGTTCAGTTGGATGTTTTAAATGTAAATTTTAATATTAAAATATTGGTATTTGATAACAGGCTATTACTCTTCGAAATGATTTTTTGTGTCGTATTCGCTAATTAACTAAACGACTATTATTGTGATATGGTGCGCCCAGATGGCTTTTGACCATATACGAATTGATATATATCTTTATATCAAAGTATATTTATATTGAATTATTGTATTTTTACATTATTTATTTATTTATTTATTTTATTATTCTTTTATTTTTATTTTTATATATTTATTTATTTTAATTTTATTTTAATATTCTTTTACTATATTTTATAAATGTCATTCCTGAATAGCGGACATATAACCGATTGTGGCTTTGCGGCCCTTGGGGATTCATTCACTGAGCCGGATAATGAATTAACTCTTGATATTAATAACCAATATTACTATCCCTCACAGATTACTTCTCATAATCAAGTTAATAACACATTATTAACCGCTCATATTAATGCATGCAGTATTACTAACAAAGTGGAATTAATTGAAGACTTCATCCTTGGTATAAATCCATCCCCTGACATATTATGTATAACTGAGACCTAGCTCTGCCCAAATTAGGCTCCATCTCTTTTTGATTATGAATCGGTCTCGATTGCACGTGAATTGGGTAGAGGAGGTGGTGTTGTAATGTATGTTAAAAGAAAACATGAGTTTAATTTGATACCTCAATGGACGGGAATCTTCCCGGGGATTGAGATGCTGACATTACAGATTTATGGTATTTTTGTCACTACCATATATCGACCACCTTCTGGTGAATTGGGAGATTTTTTATGTCGTCTTCAGGACCTACTTGCCTTTATTACTTCCTCGAGAAAGAGGTTAATCATCATGGGAGACTTAAATATTGATTTATATACTTCCAATGAAAAATTTGTAAACCATACGCAAGCACAGAGACTATTGGATCAGATCTTCTCATTTGGATTTAATAACTATATTCATAACCCAACTAGAATTACATCACATTCTTGTACAGTTATTGATCACTGTATTACAAACGTTTTAAATCCACAATGTGGCATACTTCTTTATCAGATTAGCGATCATCTTCCCATATTTTCAATTTTTGGTATTTCACAGGGAATATCTAAAAGACATGGTAATCCATCTTTTATTAGAGATTTTTCTGAGATGAATTTACAGACATTTAAAGCAAAGTTACAAAGAGTAAATTGGAATAATTTATATCTCTTGGATAATCCACTACATGCTTATGGATATTTCGTTGATACCTTCAAAAATAATTATGAAGTTTGCTTTCCATTAAAAACAATAAGCAAAACCAAACGTATACGTAAATCATGGATTACAACTGAAATTTTTAGAGAAATAAGGAAGAAAAATAAACTTTACTTCAAATTTTTAAAAGATAAATCACCAACAAAACTTGCTGTTTTTAAGTCATTTCGGAATGAATTGAATACTAAAATAAAACGTGCGAAACAGGCATATTTTTCGGCACTATGTAATATGAATAATAGGAAAACATGGTCAGAAATAAATGAACTTATGGGAAGATCAAAATCCAGAACAAGAGAAATTGATATACTAATAACTCCTCATAAAACGATTACTAACATATCACAGATTTCTAATACATTCAATCAATATTTCATAGAATTCCCTTATTCTTTATCTAGTAAATTTAATAATGTATTCCAAAGATGCCATGATTATAATATCGCTAATTCCTTTTTCTTGGATGGGGTCACTGAACTTGAGACAATTCGACTAATTAATAATCTTAGTGCTAATAAAGGACCAGGCCCAGATAACTTTCATCCAGTTCCCATTAAATATTGTGCTCATGAGATTTCAGGGCCTTTAACCTACATCTTTAATCTAATCTTTTCCACTGGTGAGATTCCGCCGGAATTTAAGACGGCAAGGGTTGTTCCGATTCATAAAAAGGGTTCATATACTGACGTTGCTAATTATAGACCGATATCAATATTATCGGTGTTTACAAAAATACTTGAAAAACTCATTTATAATAGATTATTAAAATACTTTGAACATAACCACATCATACAGGAAAATCAATTCGGTTTTACTAAAAATAAATCTACTGAACAAGTATTGTTAACGGCAACAGACTTCATATATTCGGCTTTGGACGGTGGTGACTCATCAATTGGAATTTTTTTTGATTTGTCACGGGCATTTGATACCATTAACTATGATAGACTTTTATATAAATTACAATTGGCAGGTATATGCGGAAAGCAAAATCTTCTTTTCAGAAATTACCATTTTGGAAGATCTCAATATGTGCAAATAAACGAAAATCAATCTATCGCCAGATCACCTCTATGTGGGGTTCCTCAGGGGTCGACATTGGGACCTTTGCTTTTTATTTTTTATATTAATGATCTTTTTTTTCTGCCAACTCGATCTAGAGTTCTATGCTTTGCCGACGACACAAGCATCTTTTATAGGGAAAGGAATCTTGATGTGCTGTTTTCACTTGTAAATAATGATATTGATATATATATAAAATACTTTAGAGATAATTATCTCTCACTTAATACAAAAAAAACCAAATGTATTCTGTTTTCAAATAAACATAACAAAAGCAACTACTTATGTAATACCATAAAAATAGATAACGATATAGTTCCGTTATCGCAGGAGACGAAATTCCTTGGAGTTACTATTCAAGCCAATTTAAAATGGGATACACACATTAACCTATTGTGCTTAAAAATTGGTAGATTTTTGGGAATATTGCGCAACATTAGTATTTATATACCTATAAAATTTTTGATCAATCTATATTATTCTTTTATTTTTTCTCATCTTTTTTATTGTTTATCGGTCTGGGGATACACTTCACAGGCTAACCAAAGTAGAATTTAGTCATTACAAAATAAATTCTTCAATATTATTAACCATAAATTACCACAACCAATGTCGATCCGTGAGGTTCCGCAAAGATTCAATTTATTAACTTTTAATCAACTTTTAAATTATAAAATTTTGTTATTAATGTTTAAAAAAATTAAAAATACTAATCTATTCCAGTTGATTTACAGCAACCTACACATAACTATCCAACAACAAGTAGACATAACTACAGACCTCAATTTTCTCGTCTGGAGCTGGGTTGCCACAGAGTGGGTTCTTCAGGTCCTAAATTGTGGAATCAGCTGCCTTCTAATATAAAAGAGATAAATTCCTATTCTAAGTTTAAGTCTTTAATCCGGATCCTCCTTACTAATTCTATTTAATCAATCGCATACTTAATTTAATTTTCGCTGATGTTTGCGCAGTGATATCCCATGGGGCTGCTTTGGCTATCTGGTATCTCCTGGGTGGTGCAGGCTTTGTCAGACTACGTCTTTACCTGCGCTACCCAGGCAGACATGGACAAAATTTTATTTCACAGTATATTAATTAATGTATTGATATTTTTTTTTTAATTAAATTTGATGTATTTATATTTTTGTAATTAATTTTATGCATCTATATTTTCGTATAATGTTAATGTAGATATGTCTTTGTTCTTATAATTAACTCAAACTAACATTGATTTGTAATCCCAATGTATATTTTTTTGTTGTTCATGTTGCTGCCTAAATAAAGTTGCTAAAAAAAAAAACAACAAAACAAGCCTTTAGTCCCAGATCCTATGAAACGAAACCAGTAAACCAATATTACCCCCCCCCAGCTGAGGTCGCCGGCTACGCCCCTAAATATGCTATACGGTGGCTCAGTGGCAACTCAGAAAATACAGGTTTGAATCTAAATGGTAGTGAGTGTCCCCACTTTTCCCTGCCAATGCCTATTTCGGAGTTTGATTCTATACTCAACAACGGTTCAGACACCCCAGAAAGCTGCAGGTCTTGACGTAGCAGGAGAGTAACTGACCTTGCGCCATAAACACAAACAAAAAAGCAGTGTTTCAGTTGTTAATATCCTAAACATCCAGGGGCGTAGAAATTGAAAAATTATCAGGGGACTTAAGTAGCTTTAAAACAGATCAAGTGATTTGGTGCTAAATAAAACAATGTACTTTGTTGTCTAATAGGGGGGGGGGGCCTTCAGCCCTCTGAGTCCCCATTCTACGCCACTGCTAATATCAAACCCGCAATCTGCAACGCCGTTGTCTCTAATCTGGATCAGCAGCTTGCTTACTTGTTCACGCTTGAAGAAGTAAGAACTACATAAGTTGCTTACTTGTAGAATCATCAGGGGAGACTTTCCGCGAGTTATAGAATCGAAGTACCGTTTGTGCCCGGATTCGCTCTACGAATGATTTTAGCAAAGTATCTTGAACCTTTTAGAAAAGGTTGCCAGAATTTTATGCCTATTGTCTAGTTCAGTTGCTTGGGGTAACAAAACTTTGTTCCCTAAGGAAAAGTATAGGACTCTCTATCTCGAACGAGCTCTTTGAGAACGGAAAAATATTCTTCAACTGGTTGGATAGAGTCATAAGTGCTGTATTTGTTCCAAACGCTTAATGACTTCAATAATTTCTATGTCTGTAACGACTTTTACACTCAACGAACGAATTTGTAATTTGCGTAAGATTGCAAGCGCCATTTCATGCGGAAAAAGATCTTTCATTTAAAATTTCGTTTCATCAGCACAATTAAGATAGGCTCAATATTTTGTAAACATGGGCTTAAAGGAAATTGTCTTATGGTTCTTCTGGAAGGTTTGCATTAATTATTTTTATCATTCAATAATTATCAAATTGTTTAATAGCTTTATGTACCTTCATTATATCGACAACACCATGCTAAACGGCCTGAATCTTATAAAAGGCCAGGAGCTTATCTATAATTCTGTGCTATTTTGCGAAAATTCAGACGTTCGCTGTGCTCTTAAGTTATTTAACATAAACGAATTGTACCCTTTCAAGGTTCTCCAAATTATATTTCACAGAATTTGCTCTAACCAATATGTTCAACTAATACCGTTAAGAACTCCTAATCATGGATTCTCCTACTTCTGAATGTTCGAAGTGGATTCCGATTCATATTCGTATTGAGCTCTCAAGAGGAAGATTGGATTACTCTGTCAACTAGTCTCTGGAATCTACTCCCAATTGAAATCACAACAATTAGTTCTATATCAACCTTCAGAAATATGCTTCGTTCATTCTTACTTGCTCAAGGTCTTCCATAGGACGGTTAAATATAGGTTGTTCTTTGGATTTCCTTGAGGAATGTGTTTTTTGTTTATGTCCAATATGTTGATTTTGTTGTGTGGAGGGTGTGCATCTTTCTTTAACGCTGTCTCACTATATATGACCTTTTATATTAACGATATTTTTCTCTTCATATAATATGTATTATATAACGGTGTTTTAAATTGTTCATTTAAATTACTGTTAAATTTTATAATTGAAACTACTATTATTGCTGATCATTATTGGCGATTGTACGAATCTCTTTCCTTCATGGGTGGCGTCGGCTCTGTCAAACTTACGTTTATTCTGATGCTGCCCTGGCAAGATATACTTTTGATCCATGATCATGTATTGCCTTCATGTAATTAATGCCTTTATATGATATCCATCCAATTCGTCAAATAAATAAATAAAAATAAAATTATTGTTAACAAACTGTCGCATCTGCAATGTGGCAATATTTAGTTATGCACATTTTTGAGATTATTTCCTGGTCTACTATACTTTGACTAAAAAACGTTCACCAAAATAATAGTTTGGCGCAGTATAGCTCAGATGCTCTTGCGCCATAAAACATCCAAACAAACAAACAAACAAAATAATAGTAGATATTAATTGCCAGTATGCTTTAACATAGGCAGGTGAAATCTTTTCTTCTGTCTGTGTAATAAAAAATACTAGTAATAAATGTTTAAATGCGGTTCTTTTCGAAATAGAATTTTGAAAATTCGTGAGTTTGAGATAGTGTCGACGATATGCATACGAAAATAAATATATAAAAATAAAGAGCTTGAATTGAACGAATAGGTATTTTTAGAATATCAGACTCGTTGGAAAAATAAGTAAATTTAAAAATGTTTCAAATATTTGTAATTTTTTTTATTATTCGAGAGATACCACACGCATTAAAATAATAAAGTTTGATATACGTTTTGAAATGAATATTAAATTCGGACTTTCAAACAAAAAATGAATATATATGCTTTATTTAATTTATGCCTGCCCCACCGACATATTTTATCCTTATATAAATTCTTAACTAATTTGCAAAGACAGAACATATTGTATATTAATAGGGAGGTCAAGCCATTTTACCATTTAAAAACAAAATAATTTTTTTGCCAATGTTTAGTTTTGAAAAATTCTTTCGCATTTTATAAATCTGTTTTCTGTAAATTTATTTTGAAAAAGCTTACGACGAGCAATAAGTAGAAATTGTCGAATTTTGTTTTCAAAATAAGTCTGTCTTTATTTTAATGGCCTTTAAACTCTCAAGTGGCTTCCACGGTCGCTGATTTGACGGCACTGAGTCTTTTTTCTGTAGGATTACCATACTATAAGGACTGAGTCCATTTTAATAAACACAAACTATTCAACAGCTCAGAGTTATCATTCAGAGAGGAATTCAAGCGTTGGTATCAGGTAAGTTAACAGGTATTTCGAAAAACGTTCTAGAAAAGAACCCATGTTTGCGGTGTGGAAGCTGAGGTCATTTACATAAAGTCATTTTCATGAATTGTAAAGAAATCCATTTTTCGTTCTATATTATATACAGGGTGTCCATAAATAAGCCATTAACAGCTTCATTCCTCAATAACGTGAAAACGAACGTAGTTAGAGTGAAACGGTTTTGCACATTACATGCACCAGCTTCGCAAGTACTTTTGGAAAGTTAGTAACTACCACCATGTGAAACATTCGTTGCACACATAGCAAGCACATCCAGTCTATAATTTTCACGTAACATGTGCAAGCATTTCGCTGTTCTTGGTCTCAATAATGTTCGTAATGCGCATTCGCAGTTCCTCAATGATAGCCCTGATAATGTTAAGTACGTCCTTGATATACCCCTAACCCAAGAAAGAATCACCCGTTGATCAGTAGAGACCAGGAAATTGGACCATCTCCTTCCATTACACTGGAAATTTGTCATCGAGAAAGTCCTGAACCCACAAACCCAAGTAAAGCGCAATACTCCATCTTACCATTACTCACCATTTCTGGAAAATCACCAATGGATGATGTTTATTTGCAAGTATTAAGGCTCAAAAGCAAACAAGTATCATGCACTGTCAGAACATAGAACATACAGTTTTTTAAGGAATCTGAACATTTTATTGCCTAGGGAATGAACTCCCTGACGGAGTAGGTAGTTTAGGGTGAAAAGTTCTCCCGTATTTCATTTTTTTTTCAGGTTCTCCCAGCATGAACGTTTTATTTCTCCCGTATATTTCACATAAAACATCAATTAACTATGACTTATCTGTAACGAGTTTTTAAAAAGAAAATGCTTACTTCTGCAGCATCAGTGAGCAAATATATACAAGCTAAAACTTGTGAAAGTTAAAACTGTGAAACCGGACATGGCTCACCAATTGCACCACTTTAAAATCGGGCTGGCAGACTCACCAATATGCTCATCCTGCAGTACCAGTGATTGGATGGACTCGGGTCACCTTTGGCTGTGTCCTGAACTTTTTGACACACACACGAGCTAAGATTGGCTCTAATGACACTATTTTTGGCAATAACGCCTTAAAACTGGGCTGGGCTGTGCCAAATGGCCATAAAGTCAAGTGCGGTCGTTGAATTTAAAAAAAAAAAAATGAACCACGTAAATTTAGAACTGATATTATGACGTAGCACTGCGCAAGATAAACGAAGAAAGCAAATCCAATATTTTAGGCTTAGCATAATTTACTTAATGAACATCAACGTACGTTTCGGACAGAAATTGACCATCCAAAACGTACGTTGATTTCTGTGAAATAAATTATACCATGTTTAAAATGTTGAACTTATTTTCTTTGTTTACATGTTTGTATTCAATGTCGTGACCTCTATATTATCACTCCTTTTTTTCAACAATATTACGTGACATATGACAATATTATATGAAATGTAAATTAATCGTTTTATTTAATACGCAGTATGCGTTTTATGAACATTTGCTGGAGTGACGCTGCTCTGCCTAAAAAATCTCAAAATTTGTCGCCTTTCTTAATTTCTCATGATTTAGTCCTTGTCGCAACTAAATCTCCCATGATTTATTCCTCGTCGCAACTAAATCTCCCATAATTTAGTCCTTGTCTCAATTAAATCTCCCATGATTTATTCCTTGTCGCAACTAAATCACCCATGATTTATTCCTCGTCGCAACTAAATCTCCCATAATTTAGTCCTTGTCGCAACTAAATCACCCACCTAAAAATCTCCCGCGATTTAGTCCTTGTCGCAACTAAATCACCTTACACTAATCATGGAAGCGGAAGTTTCTCATGCTAGGGCAGTTAGTGGGTAATTTTTTTTTTTTTTGGTTGGCACCTGTGGGCGGTAAACTCGCGATAACGGCCGCTAGGCGAGCACATTACCAGGCCCATCTCTGCACAAACTGCTTGTATTTGAAGTTCGGCAAAATTTTCCAGTATATCAAGATACCGATTTATTTTTCTACAGAGTCGCCATTTTTGTTAACTTTACATGTTTCCACACGCACGCCACCTACAAGCACAGCAATACAAACTTCCATAGATTATTGGAAAACCATTTTCTAGCTATGTTTTTTTTTCCCGTGTAATCATGGAATTAAGTTGTGAAGGTAATTTATGGGCACCCATTATGAAAAAAATATAATAAAAATAGATATAGGTAATTAAAAAACAAAAAATATTTAATTTTTAAATGGTAAGGTGACTTTTGGCCACCCTGTATAACCAACTTAAATTATTGTTACTTTTTCTGTAGGAACCTATGGTGCTCAAGGCCTTACAGCATGGGATCTTTTCGACGGACCTTTGCCATATTGGCAACCTTCACCGTCAGTGCGGTGATCGTGTTTTTATCGTATTCCGGGGAGCAGATTGTCCCACGAACAAAGCCCATTCAATTAAGGCTTCTCATAGAAAAGCATGGATACCTTCTAGACACTCCTGGATGTAGAATCCCGGATTGGGATCCATACGATCCGTCAGTGCTGCCTTTCTTTCAAAAGATAGACGGTCCTTATATGTGTCCGGGCAAAGCCCCTTTCCTGCTTAGCAAGCCGAATGCCACCATCACAATGGACGTTCATGCCCTCCACTACTATTATGGCCTGACTCCGGACAACATATCCTGCACATATAGGTCCATCATAAGAGATCCAGGACCTGAAGAAGATAGGTCAGATAATAAATTTACATTTGCAGAAGCAAAATTGTTGGAACTGGACGTTCCTCTGGAGGATGATTTTGTTCAAATATTTTGTACTATGGGCAGCTTGCCACCATTTACTCAATATTTGGCTCTGGTACCATTAAAAGCAGAGGTGGAAAACAGAACTGCTAAGGTCGCATCATCAACTCATTCAGAAAGCAAATTGAATATCATCATTGTCGGTATCGATTCTGTGTCGAAACTGAACTTCTTGCGCCATTTTCCTAAAACGCATAGCTTTATTACAGAAAAATTATCGCCAATAGATTTAAAGGGTTATACAAAAGTGGCAGACAACACGTTCCCTAACTTAGTTCCTTTCTTGACGGGGCATTTCATTGAGCATTATTGGAACGAGTCTATGGGGAACTTGTTTTTCGACCACTTAGATTTCATCTGGAAGAATTATTCGGCTAAGGGTTACAGAACATTGTTTTCCGAAGACGCACCAAATATCGCGACTTTCAATTATCTTAAGAAAGGTTTTAAGAACCCACCTTCTGATTATTACTTCCGTCCTTTTGCCTTGGCTGTTGAAAAATCACGAATGAAGCATCTCAGTCGTAATCACTGCTTCCAATCCGAACTAGAAATGGAGGTGCTGTACAAGTACCTTAAAGATTTTGTATCTACAATGGGACACAGACCCTATTTTACATTCACCTTTGTGGCCAGATTAACACACGATAAGCTGAATTCTGCAGGTTACGCTGATGACCCAACCATCAGGTTGCTTCGGCGGTTACAAGACGATGGAGCGATGAACAATAGCCTTCTGATTCTCTTCAGTGACCACGGGATCAGGTTTGGTTCTATTAGGCAAACGTACATTGGTAAATTTGAAGAAAGAATGCCATTCATTTACTTGCTTTTCCCTCTGTGGTTCTTACAGAAGTATCCTCATTATGCAACTAACCTCAGACGAAATCAAAACAGGTTAACAACTCCTTTTGATATTCATGCTACATTAGCACACCTACTCGCATTAGAGAAGACCGATTATCAGCCTGTTCGAGACAGTGATCCAACGACAGACGACTATGGTATAAGTTTGCTGACAGAGATACCAGAGAACAGGACGTGTAATGAAGCAGGTATCCTGCCTCATTGGTGTACATGCCAGACACATGAAAAGGTATCTTCTAATGACCCAGTGGTGAGAAACGCTGCGGAAGCCATTATTAATACCATCAATGATTGGCTATCGCCTTTGCTCCTCTTCTGTGAGAAATTGATGATTGAGGAGGTCTTGGATGCTCGGTTGGGACAAGCAAACGAAGTGGTCCTCAGGTTCGTCAAACACAAGAATGATGTCATCAACAGGCAAGTAGTACTTGGCGATAAGATAAACGCACCTATGGATTACTTGCTTACATTGAAGGCTTCTCCCAGCGGAGCTATATTTGAAAGTACAGTACGGTATGATGAAGACGAAGGTTCCTTCAAAGTATTGAATGATATCAGTAGAATCAATCTATATGGTAACCAGTCCTCCTGTATAGATGACTCCAGAATGAGGAAATACTGTTTTTGTAGAACTCCACAACCTTCAGTCAAAGCAACGATTGAAGTTGTCACAAACACAACTGTTTAAATCTAAGTAGATTTGTACATAAGGACAATCAGTATTTTGCATTTATATATTTGTATAGAAATATAGCTATAGAGTTAATCACATCCACTAGATATGAAAAAATTTCAACTATTGTAAAATTAGCTTATGAGTACACTTTAGTTATTAATCAATTTTTCCTTATATAGATTATATTGTTGTTGATTTCTTAAAGGTTTATTTTAGATTTTAATTAAGTTATATTTTGTTCTTAGCTCAATTTGTAGTGATACATTATCGTTATAGCAGTTTATTTGCAGGTTTAATATCTTAATGAATTTTATTAGATAGCATACTTGGTATTGATCAGTGGTTCTCTGAAGATAATTTCCTACGACCCAGAAAGTCAACTTCGAAGATGTTCAACAACGGAAATATCTCATGAAATTCGTGTGTAATCATAAGGAATCGAACCATTAAGCTACATTAAAATTATTCGATTAAAGATTACCACAAACAAGGCCATACAGGAAAAACTAAATGGGCTTCAGACTTTCTTTATCAAGAAGAAGAGTATAACTTAACAACATAAGGATTGAAACGAGATGCTTACATAATTTCTGAGATTTTACCTCGTATCCTAGATAAATGAGAATGCATTTCAAAGCATATCCACGAAAGAGGAAAAATGATATCAAAAATTTATATCTGAAGAGAATTTCTCCTTTGACGAAAAGTAACTTGCATTATGAAAGGGCAATTCGCGATACGACAAAGCTAAGTGAAAGAACATTTATATCGATATGATAAAACACCACATATCGAATCAAAATTTAGGGACTATGAAAGTTTCTGAAAGTTTTGGAAGTAGAATATCCACGGCATCATCGACGATGCCATGTCCTTTAATGTAATTTATAGATATAGGATCCAAATTCTAGATTTAATGTAATTCCAGATTTAATGTAATATATATATATATATATATAGGATCCATCTAGTGATGCTCGGATTCAAATTCGGATATCAAATCATAGTACACCTTTAACTTGCAACTTCAGTTGCTGAAGTCAATCAACCTTGATGTTTCGTAACTATAAACATACCCAATCAATCTTCTTCTCGCTACATTATAGAATTCCAATATGTTTTATTATACTGCTTTTGCTTTTGATATTCCTAGTTGGAACATCGTTAGAAGGGGCCAATAGTTTTTCGAGATGTACGAGTGTTCCCTAGTTAACCAATCCCTAGACTACGGTTTAATGGCAGGAATATAACAGGCAAACTGAGGGTACTTTACCAAGATCAGAACTAATTTATTTTCATGGTAACGAAACACGCTCTCACTACCTCATCATGGAGTTTCTTTTCGTTACGTTAGATTGCGTGTCTGAGACAACACATCTTCTTTGGGTTTTTTGTCTTTGCGGATTTTGAAATGCAACTGTTACACTGGCATACGCAGGGAAGTGGGGGTGGGGGGTTGATGGGAGTTACAACTTAAGTCATATTCTTATCTACGCATGCCATGCTTATTAAAACATTCTTATCTATACAAACTATACTTACAAACATGCTTATCTATGCAACCTATGCTTATAAAAACATGCTTACAGGGTGTTCCGAAAATATCGGATTAAAAGTATATAGCCGTGATGCTTGTGCAGAATGGACCATAATGACCCTTTACATGGGGAGGTCGAAATAAATATCCACGGAGTTATGCATACTTTTATTTCGCAGAGGCGGGATCTATAATGACCAATGGCGCTTACAAACCATGAAGTTGTCTCCCCCGAAAATTTCAACTCCAGCGCGGGGTTGCTACATTGCATCCTCAAACAGCTTTCCGGGCGTGTTGGCATTTTTTGTGGTTGCTGAGATTGGCGACTTGATTTTATAATTAGCGCAATTTCATAAAGATTTTAAGGCTCCTACGTAGGGCTGGCAACTTTCCTCAGTGGTGCACTACAAACATAGGATGGCCCCAAGATCCGTGGGAGCCCTCTTGGTTCTAAAGCAAGAAGTTTAGTTTGAAAAATAAATATCTCGAGACTCGCAACACCGATTAAAGAAGTTTACCTAAGGAGTGTTTCAATTTTTGCTACGAAGGGCAGGGCAGGCAATAGGGGGAAGGGTGAATTGCACAGGGACCCGGTGCGGCCAAGGGAGCCCGGTACTAAAAGGAATAAACCCTCCGCCCAGCATGCGTTAACAAGATCCGTATACGGACGCCTTACCAACTGCGCTACTGGGATACCCCCGCCTGAAGTTTAAAATTACTTTGTGCACTTTCATACAAATCGCACCCCACCTCTGGGATTCGTACTGTATCCGTCAATGCCCTCCACCTGCCAATCATAAACTTTTATGCTCTGGAGAATCTATTATTTTTGCTCATCTTTGACATTTTTTTAAAATAAAAACTTGATAATAAAAGTTAGTATCTAAAAATTACCCTCGATCCAGTAACGTACCCAGAAAATTCCTAAAAGGGGTTGGTTCGAATGAGAAGGTTTACCTCTATATCATAGCTTTCGGTAGATCTATTCAGGGGCGGACGGGGCTGTCGGTTAACGCACCCCCCGGCTCGGTGGGCCCCCATGGGCTCGCACCCTCTGATAATTCAAGGTATACGCCCTTTGAGAGAACCCAGTCCGCCCCTGCACCTAGTGTTAATATTCTCCCAATTGCGGGGGAGGGGGCATGACCCACGTGAATCCCTTTTCAGTACGCTTATATCTTGGTCGATTATGGTTTATGACTATGGTGGCCGGGTCGCAGGACTTGTATTTCCATTTACCATGGAAAAAATTTAATAGGGGGCGTTCAAATATTATGTAACCCTCGGGGGGCGGGTTGTTGTGTTTTATTTTGCTATGTTAGTTTATTTTCAATGTTAATTTTTGCTTAACGGAGGAGGGTAGGAGGTAATTTAATAGCCAAAAAGTCAGTGTTTCGGTTTGTAAATAGTTTGCTAAACATTGGCGACGGCGAAATTTAGGAAACTAAATTCAAGAGGCGAGCCAAACTTTCAAATGCAATTTTCATTGGCTCGAAATTGTTAACTCCCACATTCCAGAGACAAACGGAGAAAAAGAAACCTGTTTTTGGATAATATAGCCCAGATACAGTTTATTGGACAAATACGTTCATCATAGGCCTAACTTATCCTTTTTATCCAATCATGCTTTGTTATTTGTTTATAGCCATAACTCCGTGGTTATTTATTTCCGACCCCCCATGTAAAGGGCCATTATGATCCATTTTGCACAAGGATATACTTTTGATCGGATGTTTTCGGAACACCCTGTATATACCCGTACCATCTTTGAGAACCACTGCTACAGTTACGACGAAGTAGTATATCTTGTTGTATACTGATGTTCTGATTACCTAATTCTGTTTCTAATAATAAAACCTAAAATCAAAAATTTGCGATTACGGAAAATTCAGCTTTGCCAAAAGGCTTATATACCATAGTTTGTAGGTTATAAGTTTGTGTGTGTGTAAGCCATTGGCTTACGAACAATTGCGTACTATTGGTGCACCAGTGTAAGAAAAACATATTGTCTGTATATACGCACAAATGCTCTTGAAAGCAGACGATTATTTGCACCATTTGCAGTTCTGGGTCGAATTGCAATTATGGAGACTTTTTTCGCCAATTTTGGACTGTCGCCAATATAGTGAAAACAAGGTAATGTTCAAAAATATGAAAAAAGTAGAATATCTTTGTCGAAAATTATAAATGCTAGAGGAAAGGGTACAGATGTTTTCTAGATATAGATAAGGTACACTAAATAAATGTTGTCATTATTTTCTTCCTTAAATCGAAGATCCTGCAATTAGGCTTAATTGGCGACATTTGACTTAGTTTGAAAGTAATTGGCGGTAGTGAACTTGGCGAGAAAAGATCCCGTAACTGAAATTCAGACATTTTCTATGTAAACCGAAACTGATCTGTTTTAGTTGCTGTGATATTAGTTTCACAATTATGTGAGAGTTATCACCTTATAGTACACATTTACCATTCATCTCGATGCATATCTTGTTATTTAAAATCATAATATCGGTTACCAAAATCGATATAATATATCGATGGTGTAGCGTATAAATGTAGAAGCACACTTTTGGATAAGCCTACGTTAAGTACGTAATATTCTTAGGAAACAATCCATGTGTGCACGCACATAACCACACACGTAATAATCATTCATTCTAATTTATAGTTACCAGCGCCATCTGTAGGTGCGTCGACGAATTGATCTATAGTTGTATTCATTTTAAAATTGCGCGTCCTCGTTTCACTTACCACGTTTGCGCTTACCATGCGTATGCACTACACCATTGATATATTGTTTGTAAACAATTAACTATTTGTACTTTAAATGAAAGTAGCGGAGTCGTTTCAAGAAGCATGAATTACATTAGTTTCCTTTAAATATGATGTTGGCGCAGTATAGCCCAGATGCTCTTGCGCCATAAAAAATCGAAACAACCAACCAACCAACCAACCTTTAAATATGAAAATCGCTTGAATTACAAACTTATTTATCTGCAAGTATTCAATTGCTATACTGAAGTAAATTCAGAGGTTTTACAATCTCTGTATATTATTGGAATTTCTCTTCTAAATTATTCCAAAACTAACAACGATTTTCTTTGAATTAAACAAGGTATATACATAAGAATCAACTACTTCTTATTTAAGCAAAATTAGTTGAAATATTTTCAAATAAATAAACGAATTTAAATAAAGTTTGGGATCAAAATTAACAAGTCGGAGCCTCAAGCCGATACCTCCTCTGTTTCGGAAAAGTGCGACCTGTATCGCATCTTTCCGAAACACCGGTCACGTGATCCTCTGAATTCTCACGACTGGATAATTTGTGATGTTGAATTCTCTTCGCTAAATTTACCATACGACCAGTCGCCATATTAAGACTCCAGCTTACACAGTTTTACCAACCTTTGTTTTCAGAATAAAATGTTTTATTCATTCATTTGTTGTCTTCTTTAAAACAATTTCAGATTCTTTTCATTTTGTGAGAGAAAGTGCTTTATATGCACTATTTTTTTTAACGAAGGGGAAAGGTCGCATATAACCGTAACTGAAGTTACGACATTAATGGAGCGTACACTTCTCCAACGGCTATCAAGAACGTTTTGTAAATGTACAACGCCCGGCAAAAATTATCTAATATTTTTCAAAGTGCTTTTAATGGTTCAAAGTGATATATTTTGTAAAAATAGTACATCGCTGGATGCATTTAAAGCGGAGGCAAGTTTTTCTCAGCATTTAAACTACATAATGAGAAAACGTGCATGATGTGAAAATAGTATTTATGGTAATAAATAGCGTAGGGAAAAAATATGTTGGAAAAAATTATCTAATACATTTGTTATGTGGAAAAAATTATCTAATACATTTTCTATGTGGAAAATATTGTCTAATACTTGCAAAATGTATTGAAATGTTATGCGAAAATGAAATTTCATAAGACTGCAGAAGAACTACTGCGCTGTAACGTCTGTGCAGAAAGACTGTATAGTTACATTTTTTAATGAAACAAACAGTAATGGCTCCAACACGCGAATATTCAGATGATGTAAAGAATATTATTGTTAAACATTTAAAGGAAGGCAAAAAACAGAAAGAAGTGGCTACTATCACGGGATGTTCTCAAGGTATGATATCCAATTTGTGGGCAAAATTTAAAGCCACTGGCAGTGTTAAAAATAAAACGGGATGTGGGCGTTTTAAAAAAACAACGAAGCAACAAGATGTCACCTCATAAAAATTTGTAAAAAAATGCGAAAATCTTCGTCAAGAGTACCCAACCTTATATGGAGCTTACGTGGTGTGAGCTTTTTTCGACAGAACACTTAGACATTGGTTGAATAAGCGTGGATTTTCCTTCTGTAAAGTTAAAACAAAACCACGGTTCAACACGCTCATTGCCAAAAGCGTTCACAATGGGGAAAAGATTTCAGTATTGGACCGCTTGATCATTAGGAGGAAGTCATTTTTTCGGACGAATCCAGAATATGTCTTCCCAGCGGCGAGGATGTCGAAAAATTTGTGTGGGGACGTCTGGGAGAAAAATTTGATCCAGACTATTTGCTAGCTAAAGCAAAATGTCCGCAGTATTTTGTTATATGGAACTGTATCACAGAACTGGTAAGTTATGCATTCTTAAAAGCACTGTTGATGCTGAAGTTTTATTGTTCAATTTTAGAACACTTTTTGATACCTGCGATGGAAGATTGAAATTTGAGGATAAGGATGAGATCATTTTTCAGGATGATAATGCGCCCGGTCATCTCGCTAAATTAGTCAAAAAACATTTACAAGAAACTTCTCTTACAACCATGATTTGACCTGCAAATAGTCCAGACATAAACCCTATGGAAAATGTTTGGTGGAATTTAAAGGAACTCGTCAATGAGCAGAAGCCAACGAACAAACAAGAACTGAAAAAATGATCACTAAATCCTCGGAAAAAATTGAACCTGTAACTTTGTAAACATCTTTCTAAATTAATGTTACGATGAATTCAAGCTCTCATTAAAGCTCGAGGAAGAGTAACGAAATATTGATTAAAACTATAATGACTATTAGATAATTTTTTCGTGATTATATGCATATTAGTTATTTCTTTCCCAACGATCTTTCAAATTTCAGAGTATCTTTAATATCATCATCATATTCAACCATTATCTATCCACTGCTGGATGAAGGTCTCTCCAAATGCTTTCCACACAAGTCTATCCTGAGCAATTCGCTTCCACGTCACCCCAACCTGTTTTCTTATTTCATCCACCCATCTAGTTTGAGGACGTTTTCTAGGTCTTCGGTGGTCTCTTGGAATCCAGTTCAGAATTTCTGTTGTCCATCGTTGATCAGTTCTTCTTGCAATATGCCCAGCCCATCGCCATTTCAGCCCTTTTACTTTAACAATGATGTCCTCTACTCTAGTTTGCTCTCTCACCCAAGTGTTTCTTTTTCGATCTCTCCTAGTTATTCCAAGCATGCACCTCTCCATGCTCCTTTGCGTTGTCTGTAACTTTCGTATTGCTCCAACTGTTAGACTCCATGTCTCTGATCCATAAGAGAGGACTGGCAATACACACTGGTTGAAGACCTTTCTTTTTAGACACAAAGGCAATTTCCCCTTCAGGATAAAACTGTTTCTTCCAAATGCACTCCAGCCAAGTTTAATACGTCTGTTGAGTTCTTTCATAATGTTGCCATCCATTGAAATCAGCTGGCCAAGGTAAATATATGAATCAGCAATTTCTAGCTCAATGTTGTCAACTTGTATTTTTGTTTCCTCTACAAAATTATTGAACATGATCTTAGTTTTTTGTAGGTTCATCTTGAGTCCAACTTCTTTACTTCTAGTTGAGAGCTCCTGTACCATGTCTTGGAGTTCTGATGGGTTCGTTGAAAAAATAACAATGTCATCAGCAAACCGCAAATGATTTAAATATTCACCATTTATTTTTATTCCCTTGTTATTCCAATTTATCAGCTGAAAAATCATCTGTAAAGCTGAAGTAAAAAGTTTTGGAGAAATGGTATCTCCCTGCCTCACCCCTTTGCCAAGTTTGATAGTTTTGGTATCTTTATGTAACCGAAATTTTGCACTTGCATTTTTATACACACGTTTCACCATGTCAATGTACACATCCTCAATGTCTGTTGATCTTAAAGAGTTGATGACTGCTGATGTTTTAATAGAGTCAAAGGCCTTCTCATAGTCAATAAATGCAACACACAATGGAAGTTCATATTCATGTGTTCTTTCAATTAATTCTCTTAATACTTGAATATGGTCCACTGTACTGAATCCACTTCGAAATCCAGCTTGTTCTCTTGGTTGAGCTGCATCTAATTTTTTCTGCAGGCGATGTGTTAGCACTTTTGTGAAGATTTTATAAATAGCAGGTAACAAGCTAATTGGTCGGTAATTTTTCAAATCCTCTTTATCACCTTTTTTATGCAAAAGAATTACTGTTGCAGAATCCCATTGGTTTGGTATGTTACCGCTGTTAAGACATTTGGTAAAGAATTTTGCAAGTATGTCTTCTACATATTCTCCAGCTTCTTTTAGGATATCTAATGTAATACCATCATCGCCAGGGGCTCTTCCTTTCTTCATACTTTTTATTGCAAATGAAACTTCTTCTTTTAAGATTTTAGGAGCTGTTCCTTCGACTATTTCAGTGTCTTCGTTTAATCCACTGTTACTTTCATATAGTTTTTTGTAGAATTCTTCAACTCTTCTAAGTATTTCTTCCCTATTTCTTGTTACGGTGCCATCCTCTCCTTTTAATGCAATGATGTGTTTCTTCCCAACAGATAAACTTCCTTTAACAACCCTAAGGCTCTTGTTATTTTCAATGGCCTTCCTTACTAACTCACAATTGAATTTTCTTATGTCTTCTTTCATGCTTTTGCGCAGAGTTTTACAAAGTTCTATGTACTCAATCCTGGAACTGGTATTTCGATTGTCCACCTTCATATCTCTTCGCCTTTTCATGAGCTGTTTCGTCTTCTCAGATAATTTGCTATTGTGCTTTTTACAGGTTACACCACCAATTTCCCCAGCAGTTTCAACTATTGTCTTAACAATGTTTTCATTTGCTTCTGAGATATCACTTTCATCAATAAGTCCTTCCAGTGCAGAAAAGCGATTTTTTAATTCCAACTTGAATGCCTCGGTATTTTCTTTTAATTTCTTTAAATCCACCCTCTTACTTACTTGTTTCCTAATGAGCTTCTGTCGTTCTAATTTAGTATTTAAGTGCACTTTACATCTCACCATTCGATGATCACTTCCAGTATTAAATCTGTTCAGTACACTGCAATCTTCAATAATTGATTTCTTGTTTGCCAGGATATAGTCAATTTCACTAGTTCCCCCATTTGGGTGTTTCCATGTCCATTTTCTTTGCGGTTTCTTCTTAAAAAATGAATTCATGATGCTAAGATTTTCAGCTTCTGCAAATTCGATGAGTTGATCGCCACGTTCATTCCTTTCCCCATATCCGTATTTACCAACCGATGTCTCTCCTTGTTCCTGTTGTCCAATTCTTGCATTGAAATCCCCCATGATGAGCTTGATATGTTGTTTCCCCTTGGTATGTAGCTGTTTGATTTCTTCATAAAATTCTTCAACCTCTTCGTCGGTATGGCTTGATGTTGGTGCATATGCCTGTACTATCTGAAGTTGGTATCGCTGGGTTAGTTGAACAACGAGCCTCGCTGCTCGATCTGACGTGCTTTCGACTTCAAGAAGGTAGTCTTTAATTCTTTTGTTGATTAAGAAGCCAACACCACTTGTTCTTCCAGTTTCCGTTCCTCTATAATAAAACAAATGTCCACTTTTAAGTTCCACCAACTCTTCACCTTTTCTTCTAACTTCACTGAGTCCTACAATGTCCCATTTGATCTTGTCAAGTTCTTCTTCCAATTCTTGAAGTTTTGCTTCAGAAGCAAGGGATCGTCCATTATACGTAGCCAAGGTCAATAACAAACGGCAGCCTGGGCCATTCCAGTGATTCTTAGCACCCCCTGCTTTCATGCCACGCTGACCGCTGCCTTGATCAGGAGCACTCCAGCACCTGGAGACTAGGGGCCATGGTTTTTGGTGTATTAGCATATTGGAGGAATTAGCCATCATTTCACCACGCTGGCTAGACGGGTTGGTGAATTAGCCCTCCCCTTCCGCCTTTCCATCCGTGCAGCAAATATTAATTTGCCTCTTGGATAGAAAGCCCAGCCTGCACCACTTGAAGGCGGGGTAGGACACTAGGTTACTGGCCCGGCCGGTTCCACACATCGTCACATACGTTCAGCGTGTGGGTCTCCTTCCAGTTAGATACCAGCAACCCTTTTGCAGGCCCTTGATGCATTCAAAACGTATAATAGTTTTATATTACTTATACAATTATTTTTTCCCTCCTGTTTTAGAGACAAACACTGTTCTACAACACATACATGTATGCTCTGCAATAAAATGTAAAGATAGATATTATTACTCTCTAATATACTTCTATTTTATTTATAACAATATGTTTTTTATGTACTTCAAGGTATGAAGTATAAAATATGTTTTTGTACCTTTTCTTTTTTTTCCATAAATATAAAAATTAAGACAAGAAGTAATTCAAGAAAAAATAAAAAATATTAGATAATTTTTGCCAGAGATTGTGTGTGTTGAATAACAATAAAGTTAATGTAAAAATTAAATTAATTTTTTTAATATTGATAGGCGCCATTCGAATAAAAATTATTAAAAATTTGTATCCACAATTGGACACAGACCACATTTCATAGACACCTTTGTGGCCAGGTTAGCAAACGATAAGCTGAATTCTGCAGGTTACATTGATATTTGACAAGAATAGAAATTTTGATGACAGAAGGTTTTTTGACACTAGTCTGTTTGGAGTTCTTTTTTTTTTTAATTTTTTTTGACACCGGGCACACATACTATCTTTATTCTGTTCGAACAAGATTTATCTTTGAAAAATGAAATGAAAATGAAATATGTGTCAAATTAATTTTACTGAATTTAGTCTTAATCAACATGGTCTGAATCTTAGTCAAATTAATTTCATAGAACTTAAATCATTCTTATTAAACGTAAATGAATCGTATTAAATTTAATTGAATCATACTGAACTTGAATGAGTCGTATGAAAGCGCCATAAATCGTACTAAATTTGGCAGAATTAAACGTAACTCATTTGCTTTTAATTTAATGATTTACTGAACTTGAATGAATCTTACTGAGCTTAAACGAATTTTATTAATTTTTACGTGAATCTTACTAATAAAAATTTTGGATCTTAATTACATTGAATTAGCGTACCGAAACGTAAAATTTTTTTTCTCTGTAGTGCAGGTTGTAACCTGTTCGGGTGCTGTGCCAAAGTAATAATGCGGGGTCATCCCGCGTGTCAAAGGAACCACTCATTAAAATGTGCCCTGTGCCACTCGTCAAAGTGTCACTGTGCCACTCATCAGATTATGACTATTTATGTTTCCATTTATTTACTAATAAAATTTAAGTGGATCATTTGATATGTTCCATATTCATTAAAAGAATTGTATTTTTTAAATGGTTGATTAGACATTAAATGGCACAAGGATAGAAAGAGTCATTCTGCGCCAAACAAGGCGTTTTCTTGAAAATGTCCTTGGGCATTTGACGTACGATTTACAATAGTTTTACAATATAAAGCGCGAATGGCATGCACGATACCATATTTTGTAGTTAGAGGGCTTTTATATTAATTTTTTTGGCTTTTTACAACAGACTTTTTTTTTAAATATTAATTACTCATAACACTAAACTTATGACGAGCAAAGGTAAATAATAGTGGAAAAGTTGAAACAGTAGAGAAAATGAAATTTTGGATAATAATAATAATAAATTTTTATTCAACCCGATATACAATATTTCGTGATACATAGCTTGAGCAGTATAAAAATTATAGAAATGTAAGAGAAGATCTATATTAAATTATTTTAAGTTTTGAGGTTAGAAATGGAAGAGAATATAAAGCCGAAGCTTGTTACGAGATTCTCTTCCAGAATGCGGTGATGTTGGCAAGAAAAAATGTAGATTTTTATGGTTTTGAATTATGCTTGTTCTAAAGAGTTCCATTGTTGTATAACTTTGGTAGTGGGACGTGGACTCTTTCTAATAACTTAAGAACAGGCTGAGCGTCGTTTTTAAGAATTAATGAATAAGCAGTATTAGTGTTATTTGGGGTTTCAGATGGGCCTCATTTGAGAAAATTGCGATGCACACCTGGATAATTTTTGTGAAATTATCTGTTTATCAGAATGCTAGCCAGAAGGATATCGAATGGATCGTTCAAGATTAAAAAAACCAGTCTGACTGCGAATATACGGTTTTGTACATTTTCTCCACAAATACTCGACAATTTTCTTCTTTAAAAGGTGTAAAAACAGAAATGCATTTAGTCTAAAAACGAATAAAATACTTTTTTTAATTTTAATAATTACACTCGGATTTTTTTAAATCACTGCGCGTGCCACTAAAAATTTATGCCGTGCGTGGAACGTGTGCCGTAGGTTGTCGGCCCCTGCTTTAGAGCATTGTCTGGCTCTGGGATTTATCTGAAAAACTAATTGACAATACGCATGAAATATTATACCACTCCACTAAAAATTTATCTTAAAAGATGAAAAGTATTGACTCCAATCTTCGATAAAAATCATTTTAAGTTAACTTTTAACGTGTTGTCAAATAACCTGACGCAAGAAGGGCTTTATTTACGAGTTAGTATTACTCTTCATATTGATAACAGAATTGTCACTTAGTGGTCAACACAGAAAAGCCTCCGGGGCGAATTTTTTGTGTTTTTCCGTGGGGAATAATTATACGTGAAAATTCCGACATCCACGTTTATTAGCTCAAGCTAGAGCGTTTTTGTTTAAGGAGAAAAAGAGACGCTGTCCTCACCCGGGATGAGGATGGCGTCTCTTTTTCTCCTAAAACAAAAAGCTGTCGTATGAACTAATAAACGTGGGCGTCGGAATTTTCACGTATAAGGGGTTTTATTATTTATTTCCTCATATGATATAGAGTTTGAGAAGATGAAACACCCATCGTTCGGGAAACCACTCTAAAATTACAGTTCAAATTAATTACAAGTTGACGTTTAAATTTTGGAAGAACGTGCGCCGGTTATTTCCAAATTGTGATAATTTGTAAGAATATGCCTAAGCATGTGTTTTCTCAATCGGAGAAAGATTTCTCACTACGCCATGTGTGAGATCTTTTCTACCTAACTTTCGAATAGTTTTCCATTATTGGGAAAATGTAGAGACAAAAGTTATGACTGACGAAACTTGAAATAATTTTTGGCGAATTTGCTTAAACATTTACTATTTTTTTTTCTTTTTCAAATAAAGAATAACGAAAGCTTTTGTGACTCAGGAATAAAGACGAGGAAAGAACGAAAAAATTTTATTATTGTGACTCAAGAATGGAGCTGAGGTAGGAATAACGAGAGCTGAGGAATAAAGGGGGAGCAAAGAATGAAGAAAACTTTTGCGGCTTAGGAATGAAGGAGGGGGAAAAGAATAACGAAAATATTTAGGGCTGAAGAGTAGAGGAGATAAAAGAATATTAAAAACGTTTGTGATTCAGGAATGGAGTTGAGGAAGGAATAACAAAAATATTTGGGGATGGGAAATGAAGGGGAACAAAGAATAAAGAAAACTTTTGCGGCTTAGAAAAGAAGGAAGGGGAAAGAATAACGAAAATACTGTATATAGGGCTGGGGAATGGAGGAGATGAAAGAAAGATGAAAACTTTTGTGTAAAAAAGAGAGAAGAATAACGAAAATATTTTGGACTGATGAATGAAGGAGAGCAGAACACGAAAACTTGTGGTTCAAGAATGAAGAAGAAATACCGAAGAAAATATTTGGAGCTGGGGAATGAAGGAGAGCAAAAAAAAAAAAAACAACCCGAAAGATGAAATAACGAATTCCAGATTTTTTTCTATTAGTGATATATACTGGGAGTAGTAGTAGTTCCTTAAAACGCAACAAATTTAGCGAGAAATAGCTAAACCTGGCAGTTTGATGTATAGAGAGCGAGGCATGTGTAATTCTCAACAATCTTCCCATGATTTGGCCGCTGCTATATATGAAGAAAGTTTCTGAAAAAGTCAATGCAATCACTTTTTTTATTGCTTAGCATGTAACAGATAAAATGTAGCTAAAACGCTGTCAACCATTTTATGTTTTCATACATGTATAAGTTAAATTTATGAGATGAAACTTACATATCACTTATTTTCAAATCAACTACAGTTTCCCCATATAAGGAAATGTTTACTCTAGTGGCATCTAAATGCAGCGAAATTCTAAATATCGGTACTCTCATTTTTCAATGTTGAATTAACATGATCTGGATCTCTTGGGCGGAAGACTATTTGGCCTCGTAGTTGCAGGGTCGGTCCTGGTATGGGTGCAAAAGGAGCCCCCAAACCTGGAAGGATAAAACGAGGAGCAGTCGCAGGCAATTTATTATATTATCATATTACCTTTGGTCGCTGGAGCAAGGACAAGATTAAGGATCTTTGGTAAAACATTAGAACACGGTACCAACGCCAATAAAGTGATTTGGCGAGGTTTCGTCGTTTTTGGCAAATCTCGTTAATATTACCATAATTTTAATCACCTTATTTATTCATAAAAACAGATTTATTCATAAAGTAGAATAAAAAACTCACAAAAGTCTTTATCAGTATCAGGTCTAAGTAACTGAAAGGGTACAGGGCACCGTTACACGGTCCATCTATGTGGGGTGGAGGTTGCGCCAGCATTCGGCAGGTCTGTTGTTATTGTTTTTAATTAAAAACAATAAAAAAACTCATTAATGTCTCGGTATTATGTCTAATTAAGTAACCAACAGGTAAAATATAAATAGGTAGCCATCAATATAATACAAATAGGAAGTTGTATAAACAATCATGGTGGCCGGAAATAAAGCGAAAGTGCAAAATAACTCCGGGCTAATCAATCATGATGTCATAGAACGGAAGTCGTTGGCGAGAAACCGGTACCGTGTTCTAAAATTTAACCTGATCTTTGTGTATTGTAATTTACGAAAAGAAAATTAAAAAAATATACTTATCTTTTTCTTGATAACGGTTTAAAACGATGTGTATGTTGGTATAAAAGTAAACAATATCATATATAAAACTTTTAATTAGATAACATTAAATTAATAAGAGGTG
>QLNU02015003.1:148219426-148237209 GCA_006491805.2 Dysdera silvatica
GCAACAACTAAAGAAGTTAAGTTCAGTTATTCTCAAAGCTGCTGCTGTAATTACGATTATTTTAATTGGATACCAACGCTGGATTCATTTTGGATCGTAAATCCGAAGAAAGTAAATTACGATTTTTTTTTGCATTAATTTACTATTTTACCACATTAAATAAAATTGTCAAATAAATTTTTTTGGGGTCCCCTCTTTTCGCGGGGCCCGAACTCCACGGGCCCTTTCTATAATCTAGCCCTCAGCACAGTTTTTGAATCAACACATTTCAGGGGAGGATCCAGGATGTTAATACAGGGGGGGGGCAGTTTCGGAGACCCTCACCAGGAAAAGTTTTAGTTTTGGACTGTTAAATAGTTTAGGTAAATGTTGTTATATTACTAGCCTTCCTTTATATCAGGGTTGTCCAACATACGGCCAGCGGGCCATAATCCGGCCTGCCTACAACTGTTTGAAATAAAAAAAATTCACAAACAAAAATTTTAGATTTTTTTCAAAAATATGGAAAAATTTTGGGGACAGGAGAGGTGACCCCTTTCTACATCGCAAGAGCACAAATAACTGGAAAAAACTCTAAAGGGAGGCTGTTAAGTGTAATTTTTTTTGCCTTTTTTTTAAGAAACCGCTGGCCCACGGGATCCGTGAAAATTCTTTAAGTGGCCCGCTACCCAAAAAGGTTGGACAACCCTGCTTTATACTCACCAAAATATTTAATTTACGACAATGAATTAAAGCTGGGCTTTTCTTTAATTAAACTATATGGTTTAGGGTAGATTATAGTCAAGTATGACAGAAGGATAACCTAGTAAAGGAGACATATACAATAACCAAAAACGATAATTTACAATGTAATTAATAGAACAAGTTTAAATTTAAACTACAAAAACATTGTAATTATTTTACTTTTTTTATAACAAGCAACTTTTTAAAAAACTTGAAGTTTATAGTGCAAAGTCGAGCCATCTTGGTTTCTTTGAAAATTTGTCAATCACTTTATTTACATCAATATGAATGTCTCTGTGGGTGTGTATTAAAAGTCTCTTCTGTCATCCGCGTTCGAAGCCAAGTTTGACGGCGCTTCAAGGATAAAAAACTACGTTCTGCTGAAGTAACCCTTACTGAAAACGTAGTTTGAAAGGCAAGTAGCTTATAGATTCGTGGAAAAACGTCTTGATCGCATTTCTCCAAGACTTAGAGACTTTGGACGCCTGTGTAAGACTTTTATTTATTACAGTCGTAACAAACAACACATAAAATATTCTTCATCGTCTTTATTTTTTTCCTTTTGGACTCTGCCGACGGGGGCGAACGCCCCCTCCGCCCCTCGCTGGATCCGCCAGTGACGCATTTCCTGAATCAATATCAACTAAAGTAACATAAAATTTATAAACAAACATTAACATTTTATAAACAAACGTTAATAATTTATAAGCAAACATCAGCATTTTATAAACTAACATCAACTGAATAAACAGGCGTAGGGTTTCGTGGATGCCATAAAATTTCCATGCTTATTAGCAAAACAAATTCTCCGAATTGTTTATGCTTACTCTTCATCGTTTGAACAAGCATGAGCAGTTTTTAAAAAGCAAGTTTATGCAATGACCTTAAGTTTAATGCGATGCGGAGGGGTCTTATATTGTTTACGTACTATTTATATACATATGTGAGTATGCAATGTATTTTTGAATTTAGAATAAAAAAAATTGTAGTTTATACTGATGCATAATAAAAGTACTAATTTTATTACTGTCCATTAACATGCGTTACTGAAATTAACAGTCAGTAGAATAGGTTAATCGATTATATTTTGAAAAATTAATATTTTGAATTTAAATATTTTTCCCCTCACACCTTTTTCTTCCCACTACATTTAGCGTCCAACATTTAAACAGTTGTATAATAACAATATCGTCAATCATTCATCGGAACTAGAGCACAATCTTAAGTGACCATCATCATCACCGTCATCATAATGATCATCATCATTAGATCATTCCGGTTCACAGCGTAAAATCAGTTTTGAGAATGGTCACCCACCGAAAGCCAGCCCTGTCCAGTATTGATTTATTTCAGAGGTCGAATAGGAACAGACGTTTCTAATGAAGGACGGCTATGCACCAAACTCAAATATTAATTATATAGGGTGACTTAAACTAGATGTTACAGCAATTATGCTTTCAATCGTCTGTCGGGGAGAAAATTTTCGCGGAGAAAAATTAGTCAAATTATGTAAAGTTGTTAAATATGTTAGTTATACTATAAGGCAGTGATTTCTAATAGGCGTCCCGCGGGCCAGATCCGACCCGCAAGCAGTAAAAACTGGCCCAGCTATAAAAGATAAGAAACTGAATTTTTTTTTCCAGGGGGCTAATTTTCTTCTAGGAGGGCTAATTTTTTTTTCTAGAGGGGGCGAAAGCTCTTATCTTAATGCTATTTCATTGAAGCAGAAAATTTGCAAAGGTATCAGCCCCCAGACCCACCATTGTGGACCCACCATAGCGTGTAAGATAATTTCGTTTTCATATCTTCTATCATGAGGATCGAAGAAAAAAATCCAAGGTGGCTCACAATGTAAACTAATTGAGAGCCACTGCTATATGGGGGGTTGTACGTATATGTATAAAAATACGAAATTTGATTTTGTACACAGACCCTTTGTCAAAAAATTTCCAGTTATGAAAATATTACCTTACATCTAATTAGTCAAGAAAGGGAAATCCATGTATATGAGGGGAATATTGGGAAAGTCATTAAAAATCAGATTTCGTTACTTGCACGCTTTTCAGTTTATTTGCAACGCTGTTTTTGCCACCTTATTTTGGCAAAATAATTACAAGCTTAGGGAGGGACTATATCTGGAAAAATAACGAAGCATACGTGAATTTAATTCATGTGATATTTCATTTTTTTAAATGTCTTAATTTTTTTTTTTTTTTTACAATTTTTTGCAAAGGTCTTCTTTTCCTTTGACAATTAAATTCAAAATTTTAAATATATTATATCTCAGCGAATATTTTCTTTACAGAAATATGAAGTTTTTTTTTATGGAACTAAATAGTTATAGGGCAATATTTTTCTTCGTATATATGTATGCTTCGTACATATATATACTTCGTAATATTATGCTTCGTACAGGGTCTATATAAAAATTTAAATTCCTTGTTTTTGTGTTCATATTCCACTTCTTTTATTTTTTTTTAATTTTTCGGAATTTTCTTCTACGGTTAACGGTTAAAAAGTTAATTGCTATAACAGATATTTTGAATCACTCTGTATAAAAATGAAAAACTCAGAATCTGTTGATTAGAGGCTATGAAAGGGGCTATATGAGGTCATAACCCATATTGGGATGTAGTGAAACCCGCCTATAACGATTTTCTAGAAACCTCGAGAAAGGATATTGTTATACACAGTTTATTATTATAGACTGAATCTGATACACTCCAGGGCCGTGACTAGACAGGGGCCAGAGATGCAGAGGCCCCCGCTGGAAAATATATTTTTGTTTTTATTTTTTCTCAAAATCAAATATTGTAGAATTTTATTTTAAATTTTTTATTTGTGATTTTTAAGTATTTTGCACGACAGCGAAAATTATTTTTTGATGTTAACAATGCATTCGATACAGCTTCTCACGGCAAACTTGTATATATCAGGTTTTTAGGAAAGATTTAAGTCTCTGTCTTTCTCTTCCATTTACTACAGATTAGATATATTATGAATTTTAGTTCGCATTTACGCAAGCTTCAACACAATATTTATATCAAGAATTTTATTTATTAATGTTAAATAGAATAGTTTAATTTCATTGCTAACAAATGACATATTCACATAAACCAGTTTGGACGTTTCCGATGGTGAAGGGAACTTGTCAGGTCTTTAGTTGCTTGTTTTCCCCATCCCCATTCCTGGCATCTACATTTGTATTCTAAACAGTTATTATTTTAAGGTTTACTCTTGCTAATATCTCTAATTTATGTATCTTATATATTGTCTTCGGTTATTGCTAATGAATTTATTATACTTTTCCATATTCTGTATATATTAGATGTCTGGAAAATAAATTTGAATTTGAATTTGAATTTTGAAAATAAATTTGAATATATATATATATATTACATATCTTTTAATTATTTTTGAGGCGCACAGTCTATGAAATAATAAATTTTGTCAAAACACTAATTCTACTCCCATATTGCAGATATTTAGTATTATATTTAGTAACAATTATAATAAAATATAGCAAAAGTTTAACGAATTCTTAGCCATCTCTGCAACATTCAAAGTCCCCCCCCCACTTCACATCGCGAACCTCTCTCTGTAAAAGGCTTCAAGCTACGGTTCTGATAAACCTATATCTGTAGGGACCAGGGGAAATATCGTTATACACAGATTATTGTCATAGACAGTGTTGTTACGAACAAATATCACTGTAATATATTTATTTGTATCATATTTTATGATTAATTTTTATGTTTGTTTGCTAGAAAAACTCCCTGTGCAAAAGGGCATGAAGCAAAGAATTACCATCTCTTTCTTCAGAGATATTGGTTAGGTTTATGCTTCATCCAGACTGAAAGCTGATTAAATATCGCTTCAATATGCACTCGGTACCCAGTAAAGATGCTTTTTGTAAGTTTGCTATTTGCATTATTATTATTGAAATTTTATTTGACATTTGTTACATTTTAGTGACACATGCTATCATTGGCGTCGGCAGCAAAGGGCAAGAGTGGGCACTTGCCCCCCCTTGGATTTTTTAAAAAAAAATCATTTTTTCTTCTCAACAGCAAAAATATGCAACCTCTCTATTCTATTTAAACTAAATGGTTTTATTCTTTAATTAAACAAAGTAAATAATTATTTAATTAAATAATTTAAATAATTATTTAATTAAATAATTTAATTATGGTATTTTTGAATGGAGGTTTTTTATTTCTGCTGAAGCAATCTTTGCCCACCCCTATAAAAAATTCTGCGGACGCCCATGCATGCTATACATTTAACAAGAAATTAAAATTTATAGTTTTTAATTAAGTTTTTGTTCAACAGATGGCGCTCATATAGCACCTCTGTTTCAATTAATCTCGAATCTGCAAGCCATTAGGGAATTACTAACGGATTGCATCTTCACTATTTTCGGACAAATTGCATGAAGTTTCTGAGATATTCATTTACGATGGGCTCCTGAAAAGTGGTTATTAATATTATAACAGTTACTGTTCATGTCTTTCCTGCCTCTGGTTAAATCACTTGACAAACGTGCGGTTATTCCATTCTTCCTCCCCCCCGCATATTTCACTTCATGATGCGTCCTGGGAAAAGTATTAGGTATTTCTAGAAGCTATGTTTCGAATAGAATGGATGAAGATATAGGATTAACATATGGTCGCACATAATCTGCTGCGATCTTCTAAAATGAAGACTTCGACTCGTTAGTTTTTACGAGGTGAGAGAGGAAATTGGGTAAAACAGGGAATTGGGAAGGGTGGCCGCCGAGGACTGTGCTGTAATCCTTTTTTTTTTAAATTATTATAACATGTATTTAACTCTTCTTAATACTTTGGAGGAATAGAGAGCTTTTCAGTTTCTTTGTTAAAACTAGGTAAATTGTTTTATACAATAAGTAAATATAGCTCTCTAAATGAAGTAAATAGCTTTTATATACAAGTAAATAGCTCGTATAATAAGTAAATAGCTTCATATAATAAGTAAATAGTTTTATATAATAAGTAAATAGATTTCTAAACTGGATAGATTGTTTGATACGAACCTCTTGCTTTAAAAAGCTAAGTTTTTAGTATTTCATTCGTATGTTCAATTGATCATTAATGCTCTTCAGCATATCTGTTTTAAATTTTCAGTGATTAAATCCTTTATTAACAAATTGTGAATCTTTAACAAATAGACGACATGTTCAAAAAAAAAGCAGAAGTTTTAAAATAAATTATCCAATTTTTATTTGTATTTTTATCATTTTTAATTTTCTGTTACAAATTGTGAAGCAGAAATATCGGATTTGGTCAACGCAGACTCGCTGTGGGTTTTCAAAGTTACATTTTATATTTCGAACTAAACTTTTTTTAACAATACACTCTATTAGTTCATCTTTAAGCATCCATTTAATTGGATATCTTTCAAATTTGAGAGAGAGAGAGAGAAATGTGCTGAGGATTTACGTATAACATGGATACTATATCTGTTCAGGTTCATCGCGTTTATTGCTATTGTAGCCAATATTTTCAATGTCTAAAAGTTCGCTTGAAGCATTGTTCGATAGAATTTCGTGTTTATGTGGCTTTCATGATTTTTCAAATACATTGAAACCTGGTAAAGTGACCACCTTTGTAAATCGACCACCTGTATAAAGTGACTAGTTTTTATGAGAGAACGGGTAGGGCTCAGCCATGTCTATACCAAAGTCTGTTGTGTATAGCAACTATTGCAGTCTAGTCCCAAAAGTAGTCATAGTGTCTCTTTCAGACACTATTTTTTCCTGTTGATAAATCTGTATGATTTTTTTTACCCAGATTTCTTCTATCACCAAAATATCCTACTTGCAAAATATCAGCGATCCTATGGCTAATTAATTAATTAACGTCGAATATAATCAACATGATGACTCGATGCCTTCGTTTTCATTGCAATTAGTTTTTAGAAAATTAGTATAGCTCCTGTCCTAAGCCATCTGTAGGCAAAACTATTATTTATATTTGGAAAAAGATCTAATTTATTATATTGTGTATCGTTGGCAAATTTTTACTCTGAAGAAAAATAAGATAATTTATAACAAACAGTTATTTCGACACTGGCGTAAGGTTTAAAAACACGACGTTTCGGGAGCCAACTGCTCCCTTTGTCAAGTGAAGGCAGAATGAAGAGTTCGTGAAAGTCCTAAGCTTATATACCCGCATGTTGGGAATCCCCATCTGACGCCATTTGGTGCGGAGCATTTCCAGCTGGAGAAACCCCAATCGGGGAAACCCTCGCCGGGAAAGCCCCCGCACCCGACGATGTCAGATGAACACCCCCAACTCGAGGTTTTGCAAAAATCCTGTAAGGTTCTGGTAGAGGTTTTGCGATGTTTATTGCACGACTCCTCAAACCGTAGGTTTCCCATGATTCCAGAAAAAGTCTACTCCCCAGATTCGTCACATTCTGATGTAATATTTTCATCGAATGCCAATCTGGTTCGTGACCCTCTCTGAAGACATGTTCAGCCAACTGGTTTGAATTGTCTCCCCTAGCTACCGCACGCATATGCTCCTTCCCTCGTAGACGTATCGATCTTCCCGTCTGTCCAACATACACCTTGTCACAGTCTCCACACGGTATTTGGTAAATAGCACCAGATTTTTCCTCCTCAGGGACGCGATCCTTAACTTTAAGTAATAGATCACGCAGGGTGTAGACAGGTTTGTAGTAGGTCTTAACATTCACACAACTGAGAATTCGAGACAGCTTTTCTGAGACACCCGCCACATATGGCAAAACCACTGATGTCTTCCTAGTCTCATCCTCTACATTCCTGTTTCCACCACTAACACCACATTGGTTACGAGCGATAAATTTAGTCGGGTAACCGTTCTTTTTCAACACGCTTTTGTTGCGTCGTAATTCAACATTGCGAAGGTCATCATTACAACAATGTGTAAAGGCTCGTCGGTGCAAGGCTCTAATGACAGATGCTTTGTGTGATGCCGGGTGATGAGAACGAAAGTCAAGATACCTATCAGTATGTGTTGGTTTCCTAAACACCGTAGTCAACAGTCGCCCATCCACATCTCTATTTATCCGAACATCTAAAAAGGGTAATGAACCGCTATCTTCTTCCTCTAACGTAAATTGAATATGAGGGTTCAAGCTGTTCAAATAGAGATGAAAATCAGCAACTGAAGACCTTGGTAGGATAACAAACGTATCATCGACGTATTGCTTCCACACCTTGACACAGTAAATTCACTCATCTAAAGCACTGTTTTCAAATGCCTCCATACACAAATTTGCCACCACACTCGAAGCAGGTGACCCCATCGCCGTACACCTCTTCTGTCGGTAAAATCTACCCTTGAAGCCGAAAACCGTGGAATTCAAGCAGAACTCTAACAGGCAACATATCTCTTCCGGACTAAGGCTAGTTCTTTCTTCCAGGCTTCCATAAAGATCGATACGTCTACGAGGTAAGGAGCATATGCGTGCGGTAGCTAGGGGAGACGATTCAAGCCAGTTGGCTGAACATGTCTTCAGGGAAGGTCACGAACCAGATTGGCATTCGATGAAAGTATTATATCAGAATGTGATGAATCTGGGGAGTAGACTTTTTCTGGAATCATGGGAAACCTACGGTTTGAGGAGTCGTGCAATAAACATCGCAAAACCTCTACCAGAACCTTACAGGATTTTTGCAAAACCTCGAGTTGGGGGTGTTCATCTGACATCGTCGGGTGCGGGGGATTTCCCGGCGAGGGTTTCCCCAGCTGGAACTGCTCCGCACCAAATGGCGTCAGATGGGGATTCCCAACATGCGGGTATATAAGCTTAGGACTTTCACGAACTCTTCATTCTGCCTTCACTTGACAAAGGGAGCAGTTGGCTCCCGAAACGTCGTGTTTTTAAACCTTACGCCAGTGTCGAAATAACTGTTTGTTATGGAATCTCCTGGTGAAACTCTGTATTGTTTCGTTAGAAGATAATTTAATTAATGTCGATTAAATTCGACGAAGGTACCGAAAGGGTTAGGCAGGTTCTACTCAATACCGTAGCTAGAAAATCTTGCGCTCCGCCCCCTGACACGGACATATTCTCCCCTGTGGATTATTTACGCCGATTTTACGACCTTCCTAGCCTGCGACCCTGGAGTGGGCATTCCACACCACCCACTAGGTACGGCCCTTGTTCTATACTACTTTCTATACTACTTTTTATACTACTTTTTATACTACTTTCTATACTACTACTTTGAGGTTCCAGCGGTTTAGAAACAAGAAGTGTAGCTTTTGGATAGAAAGTTTCAATATTTTTTAGTTTTATCAAGGCTTTCTTTCTTTCTGCTTTTCTAACTTTTATTTGCGATTTTTTTTGTGATTTTATTACCTATCTTCTAAATCAACAAAATATAAAACAGTACATGTTCGAATGTAAAAAATCAATGGCAGTTTGTATGAGTATATTACAAACTTTATTCACCATCAAAACGTAATAATTTGTGCGAAGTAGGAAAACCTATAACTCAGAAGACTGTAGCAGGAAATCACGTATGACTTTACATTCACAACTCAACTACCAAATTGATGCATAATTCTCTTGCAAAAGCTAGTAATAGCTGGTGCACGATGTAGCAGCTGAAGGTTGTTCAGACGATGCGCAATGCATTGATTCCCCTTTCTTTGTTTTGTTGTTCAGCCATTTTAGATAGACCTATTCGCCTATTTTCATTCAAACAGACAATTAGCAGAAAGCGAAACCGTGCTGTATTTGGCTAGGTAGGAAACACTTTTGAGGAATTGCTAACTCAATCAGCCAAAAATGTTCAACCGCGTAGCCATTCGTTCGCAAATTGTTCGCTATCAAGAATTTGCCGTTGAAGATCTCAGCCTGCGGGTAAATCGTTGTAAACAGCATGTAGCCTACAGATATTGATATCGTTTTTGCAAAAGGAAAGAGCATTTCTAAAACTTTTGTTTCATTGTGGCGCCATCTATGAATGGATTATTTACATAAAATCGAAATTTATTTAGCTGGATAAAGTATATATACAATGACACAATTTATACAGATGTTAATTAAAATACCAACAGGGAAAACAATGGCAAAAAGGTCATAAAATTAACACGGTCACTGTACCTGAACGTAAAAAAGTAAAAAGGTCAAGCAAGGGTTGGATAATGATAAAAGTAGTCAATGAACATAAAAAACAAATTTATAACATTACAATAAATTAAAAAAAAATGACATAACCTCATAAAACAAAACCTATCCAAGAACAATAAAATGTTGTTCAATTATGAGTTTAAAGTTTTTATATAATATTTAAAATAATCCCAATCTTTTTTTCAATTTTATATGTCGATTACGTTTGTCAGTCTAATTATACAATCAATGCTGTCGAACAACTTTATGAACCAGTCAATAGGAATTCATTCTATAAAAAAATCACTGTGCTACTTCTCTTCCTCCTCTCCTGAGCTCTGTGGCCATCCCTCTCCTGGAAACACACTACCGCTTGCTCGGTCAACATTTCCAGATTTGGCGCAGTATAGCCCAGATGCTCTTGCGCCATAAAAAAGCCAAACAATCAATCAATCAATTTCCAGATTATTCCTTGCATACAAAGCAACATATACGGGCAGAGGGGAGCTCGAGCCTATCAGTAGCTATTTAAAAATTGTATTTTCCCGAAACTGCTATGCATTTACTTTCAAAAGTTTTACAGTCACATTTTAAAATAAGACACTTTTTAGCTCATTACTAATTGTCAAGCAATATCAATTATTTTTGTAGCGTTTTGCTATCTTGTACATCCACTAAATTTCTTGAAAGCTTTGAGAAGGAAGTAATAACTTTTCTTAGCCTCCACCCACGACTAGAAGTACTTATATGGGCGCCCATGATTCAAGGAAGTATTGAGTGGGGGCTAGAATAGAAAACCCAATAAAAATATAATAATCCTTAAAAATATAAAGAGTTAACAATGTGATTAAAAAAGCAATGTAATAAAAAGCTGAGCAATCAGAGCATATGAAGATATAAACATTGAAGAAATGCAGTAATTCCGTTCAGTTAAAATATTATTTTATTAAATGTTCAGTATAGTTAATTAAGACGCCAAAAAGATAAATAATTAAATAAAACGTTAAAAGAATTTTATGCGCCTTTTTGGTGGACCCTTCTATAATTACGTGCAGCGCCGCACTTCTACCTAGGTAGACAAGGCAGCTGCCTAGGGCCTCAGCCTCGCAGGGGCTCTGGCGCTGAAGTCTTTCTTCCTCCACCTTTTGCGTTGATCAACCATTTTAACAAAAATTTGTATTTTTTTTAACCATTTCAACAAAAATTTATAAATGACCTGTTTCTCCATTTCAACAATTTTTGAGGTTCGTAGTAGATGATAAATTATTCAGTTTATGGACTAAAAAGCATTCAAGAATTACGTAAGCAATATTTTGGCCATTTCACCCCCACCTCAGAAAGCAAAATTTAACATTGGCTAACATAGGAAAATAAGACCAACAGTAATCCCCCCATCTCAAGGTGCTTATGTAATATTTGAGTGCTCTCCTGTGGTGAGGTACTTTGTATCTTTTGCAGAGAAGAAAGTTCATCACGTTGCAATGCATGAGCGCTCATATAAGTGGGCAGGGGTCAAGCACCCCTTAACCGTTCAAATATTTGATTTGCCCGATTCTGCTATGCATTTACTTTAAAAAATGTGCAGTTACATTTTAAAATAAGGTGCTTTTTAGCTCATTACTAATTGTCAAGCAGTATCAATTATTTTTGTATCATTGTATCATCATTAGTGCAATCACTAAAATGTTTGACAGCCTTAAGAAGGAGGTAATAATTTTTCAGCCCCCCCCTAAAAGTACTCATATGGGCGCCCATGTTGCAATGTAATTTGTAAAGCTTGTAATTAAATGGCAGCGTAGTGTATATAAAATTTGAAGATCAAAATGCGTTAAATATACAAGACATAAAAGATGTTTTTTAATATTACAAAAGATGCGGAGGCCCCGACTTCGTTAACTGCCTATAGCCCTCGGATTCCCAAGTCCGAAGCTAATTACATGTGCGCACTTCGATGGGAAACGAAAGACTAATTACAATCAATTCCACTTCAAATATTAAATCGCAACTATATAACTGTGTCAACGTTTCCTTCATTTTAAATTTGAGCGTATAATGTGAATTTAAGCAATTTCATTGTCGAATTTAGTTTTGTGCTCCAACACTGCGCGATTGCGGTCACCTACGACGACAGTATTAAAGTGACCATAAAAAATTAATACACCTACATAGCGCGAATCGTAATAGACATTACAAGTATATGGTGCAATTGACGAAGATTTGGGAAAGTTGGTCGAAGCAAAGGTTCTGTATTCTCAGTAATAGACATCAAGCCCAACCCAACGAGTTTCAATGTCAGTCCATGATGGGGAACTGTTAGATCACCGGGCTGTTCAATTTCATAATGATCGTTTTCAACAGATAATAGTTAAGTTAAAATAGCAGCTCCGTTTCTTCGAGTGTATAATTGAAGATATCGGTCATGCATTGTTGTTGTAAAGGGCTTAGGAAAGGGGAAACCTAGGGCGCTCTAGCCCCCACTACTGGATAACAAAACACATTAATCTGTTTCGCCATAAATTACACAGTTCTTTATCAAGCAAGTTGACCCCCATAATCTTTATTGCTAAGCCCCTGCTTATCATTCACCGTATTTTTGAGATATTATGTTCAGAATGTTGGGGTATATTCCACCATCCTTAGAGAGCAGAATGATTTTTTCCTTTTTTTTAACTTAGCTGTCAAACATTAAAATTTTAATTGGATAATTCAATGTACGGACATTGATTTACCAATGACTATCGACGTGTATCATCTCAATTGAATGTCATCGATATCAATCATGTACATCATCGATGCCTGTTGATGACTGGTCAATGTGCCTCTCAGTTTGGATAAAGTTATTTTATTAGTAGGACGCAATAAAATGATGGTGTATTCCAAAATATTTCTGTATGAACTATTTTTACTTCTTATGGCGTAAAGTCAACAGATATTTGTGCAGATACTAATGAATCAAAATGTCGATTAATTGATCAATTTCAGTTATCGTTATGTGATTTTTCAACGCATATATTCTATATTTCAGTTTCAATTATTTTCAGGTGTTCCTATTAATAGCTACAAGCCCAAAGCTTATACGGATAGGAAAAGACCTGCTTTTTAGAGATTTAAAATAAAAATGTAAAAAAATATGATATTAATAAGACAATATGGATACAAAAACGAATTTATATGGGTTTAGAATTTAACTTATCCAAGGTGATGCGATTTGTTTTTTACCAATGAAATTTTTTTTATTTAATGTCGTAAAATCAAGGATTGATGGGCACCCATGGATCTGTAGAAATGTGACTGTCCTTGAGAGGCGACTATTGTTTAGAAATTCAATACTGAATAAATTGAAATTGACATCAGAAGTACGAATAGTTATGTTAACTGTAGTCCTATTTCATGTAGATCAGACTATTCAAAATATGTTGTCGGTTTTTTTAATTAGATACATAAAGACATTGATAAAGAATATGCTGAAGATGAAATTGGAATCACAGGATCAAAATCGTAGAAACAGTATCATTTTTTTGTGAGTGAGGTAAAGATAGGACAGGGTGGGGTAAATTGATTATACGCATGACGTATAGGTATCTTCACATGTGATAACAATTTCCATGCACAAACTTTAGGTTACCTGCAGGAACAGAGGCAAGCGGGAAGTCCTGAGGGTCCAGACCCCCTTCGCCATAGGTTCTGATGTTAAATTTAAAATTTTAATTTTGTTTTACATTTATAAACAGTTAAAGTTATGCCCCCACACTCCCGTCCCGTACTACAAATGTTGCAGCAACAGATATTTCAAGTCCTGTTGTCGCCCAGCCTGTGGTAGCTCTACAGCAAGCAACCCCAGTAGTTCTCAGGAGCAGTCCAAGAAAGGAACGTAGTTTCGAGGAACTCTTATTAGAAAAGATTTTCCCCAAATCAAGGGGACTTGAAGGTCCTGCAGCAAAAGTTACGAAACGAAAACTGGACACAGCAGCAGTTGTCATCACCTCAGATGAGTATCTGCAAAAGATCCAAGAAAAACATCTAGAAGAGGAAAAGAAACAACATGAGAAAGAAGCTAAATAGCTAAAACTAAAGGAAAAAAGAAAAGGCAAATTCAAAAGGAACAGTGGAAATAATAAATGAGGCAAAAAATGTAAGAAAAATAACACAGAAGAAAGTGGTAGTTCTGAAGAATTTCAATTTGCACAAGATTCAAATTTTCTGAACATTCAGAGTCTGAAGATGTGATTTTGAAGATAATAAAGGGAATCTTCAAATAGAGAGACCTAACTAGTTTAGAATAGCCTAGTAGGCTATCATGTTTTCATGTTTATCTTTGCTGCTTTTTTTAATGTTTTTAATAAGCTATTAAAATGATGTCTTCAGTCTATTTTACCTGTGTTTAATGAAGTTATTTGTCTCATTTATAGGCTATTTGTTATTTCCATCAATGATTCAAAAGTTTCAAAATGAAGACATGCTTATCAAAATTTTTCAATCGCATGCACACCAAGAATTATAATTTTTATGATGGACTGGAGTGTCCAAAATATACCCAATTCACATCAAGAGTATATAATATACTATTGCCCAAACTTTCCCAATAATAGATATCCAATATCGAAGCTTTAAACATATTGAAAGTCACTGTCCAATCTTTACCCGCCAGTGTCCAACCATTACTCTACTTGGCGGGTAAAAGTTGGGCAGAGTTTTTTCTTTATTTCTTTATTTAACAAAGCAGTAACTTTAACTTAAACATAGATAATTCGACTGCTATCAACTATTACAAAGCAACAAACTAGAGTTCAAAATCTCAATAAATGCAAAAATGATAGCAAAATATTGATTTTTGTCCAACCTTTACTCCACCTCACCATTCATTTCGGAATTTGACGTTTTCCAAGATTTTTACACTGTAATTTTTTACGGTTATAAAATGTAATAATTAGTTATTTGATTTAATACCCATTATGAACAAAGAGCTTTTATTTATTATGTTTATTGAGAAAGTAATATATATATATATATATATATGGCCTGCAAAAGGGTTGCTGGTATCTAACTGGAAGGAGACCCACACGCTGAACGTATGTGACGATGTGTGGAACCGGCCAGGCCAGTAACCTAGTGTCCTACCCCGCCTTCAAGTGGTGCAGGCTGAGCTTTCTATTTATGTGGCAAATTAATATTTGCTGCACGGATAGAAAGGCGGAAGGGGAGGGCTAATTCACCAACCCGTCTAGCCAGCGTGGTGAAATGATGGCTAATTCCTCCAATATGCTAATACACCAAAAACCATGGCCCCTAGTCTCCAGGTGCTGGAGTGCTCCTGATCAAGGCAGCGGTCAGTGTGGCATGAAAGCAGGGGGTGCTAAGAATCACTGGAATGGCCCAGGCTGCCGTTTGTTATTGACCTTGGCTACGTTTAATGGACGATCCCTTGCTTCTGAAGCAAAACTTCAGGAATTGGAAGAGGAACTAGACAAGATCAAATGGGACATTGTAGGACTCAGTGAAATTAGAAGAAAAGGTGAAGAGTTGGTGGAACTGAAAAGCGGACATTTGTTTTACTATAGAGGAACGGAAACTGGAAGAACAAGTGGTGTTGGCTTCTTAATCAACAAAAGAATTAAAGACTGTCTTCTGGAAGTTGAAAGTACATCAGATCGAGCAGCGAGGCTTGTTGTTCAACTAACCCAGCGATACCAACTTCAAATAGTACAGGTATATGCACCAACATCAAGCCATACCGACGAAGAGGTTGAAGAATTTTATGAAGAAATCAAAGAGTTACACACCAAAGGGAAACAACATATCAAGCTCATCATGGGGGATTTCAATGCAAGAATTGGACAACAGGAACAAGGAGAGACATCGGTTGGTAAATACGGATATGGGGAAAGGAATGAACGTGGCGATCAACTCATCGAATTTGCAGAAGCTGAAAACCTTAGCATCATGAATTCATTTTTTAAGAAGAAACCGCAAAGAAAATGGACATGGAAACACCCAAATGGGGGAACTAGTGAAATTGACTATATCCTGGCAAACAAGAAATCAATTATTGAAGATTGCAGTGTACTGAACAGATTTAATACTGGAAGTGATCATCGAATGGTGAGATGTAAAGTGCACTTAAATACTAAATTAGAACGACAGAAGCTCATTAGGAAACAAGTAAGTAAGAGGGTGGATCTAATGAAACTGAAAGTAAACAGGCATCTGGGTTAAAAAAAAAAAAAAAAAAAAAAAAAAATCGCCGATTTTAACTGGAAGGACTTATTGATGAAAGTGATATCTCAGAAGCAAATGAAAACATTGTTAAGACAATAGTTGAAACTGCTGGGGAAATTGGTGGTGTAACCTGTAAAAAGCACAATAGCAAATTATCTGAGAAGACGAAACAGCTCATGAAAAGGCGAAGAGATATGAAGGTGGACAATCAAAATACCAGTTCCAGGATTGAGTACATAGAACTTTGTAAAACTCTGCGCAAAAGCATGAAAGAAGACATAAGAAAATTCAACTGTGAGCTAGTAAGGAAAGCCATTGAAAATAACAAGAGCCTTAGGGTTGTTAAAGGAAGTTTATCTGTTGGGAAGAAACACATCATTGCATTAAAAGGAGAGGATGGCACCGTAACAAGAAATAGGGAAGAAATACTTAGAAGAGTTGAAGAATTCTACAAAAATCTATACGAAAGTAACAGTGGATTAAACGAAGACATTGAAATAGTCGAAGGAACAGCTCCTAAAATCTTAAAAGAAGAAGTTTCATTTGCAATAAAAAGTATGAAGAAAGGAAGAGCCCCTGGTGATGATGGTATTACATTAGATATCCTAAAAGAAGCTGGAGAATATGTAGAAGACATACTTGCAAAATTCTTTACCAAATGTCTTAACAGCGGTAACATACCAAACCAATGGGATTCTGCAACAGTAATTCTTTTGCATAAAAAAGGTGATAAAGAGGATTTGAAAAATTACCGACCAATTAGCTTGTTACCTGCTATTTATAAAATCTTCACAAAAGTGCTAACACATCGCCTGCAGAAAAAATTAGATGCAGCTCAACCAAGAGAACAAGCTGGATTTCGAAGTGGATTCAGTACAGTGGACCATATTCAAGTATTAAGAGAATTAATTGAAAGAACACATGAATATGAACTTCCATTGTGTGTGGCATTTATTGACTATGAGAAGGCCTTTGACTCTATTAAAACATCAGCAGTCATCAACTCTTTAAGATCAACAGACATTGAGGATGTGTACATTGACATGGTGAAACGTGTGTATAAAAATGCAAGTGCAAAATTTCGGTTACATAAAGATACCAAAACTATCAAAATTGGTAAAGGTGTGAGGCAGGGAGATACCATTTCTCCAAAACTTTTTACTTCAGCTTTACAGATGATTTTTCAGCAGATAAATTGGAATAACAAGGGAATAAAAATAAATGGTGAATATTTAAATCATTTGCGGTTTGCTGATGACATTGTTATTTTTTCAACGAACCCATCAGAACTCCAAGACATGGTACAGGAGCTCTCAACTAGAAGTAAAGAAGTTGGACTCAAGATGAACCTACAAAAAACTAAGATCATGTTCAATAATTTCGTAGAGGAAACAAAAATACAAGTTGACAACATTGAGCTAGAAATTGCTGATTCATATATTTACCTTGGCCAGCTGATTTCAATGGATGGCAACATTATGAAAGAACTCAACAGACGTATTAAACTTGGCTGGAGTGCATTTGGAAGAAACAGTTTTATCCTGAAGGGGAAATTGCCTTTGTGTCTAAAAAGAAAGGTCTTCAACCAGTGTGTATTGCCAGTCCTCTCTTATGGATCAGAGACATGGAGTCTAACAGTTGGAGCAATACGAAAGTTACAGACAACGCAAAGGAGCATGGAGAGGTGCATGCTTGGAATAACTAGGAGAGATCGA
>QLNU02015003.1:148237309-148253420 GCA_006491805.2 Dysdera silvatica
CTTTAACTTTTATTTCTAGGGGGCAAGCACCTTGTCTATTGCCTTGGCTACACTCATGCCCCTTTCCCACCCCGCTGTAATTATAGCTCGTTAGTACCCTTTCCTTGTAGTACAAAAAAAAAGAAAAAGACTCCTCTTAATTTTGGGGGCCACATGCTGTGATTTGGTTTGGCTTAAGTAGTTTTACGCCCCCGAAGGTACACGCTTCGACTACCTGAGAAGAGACCGACAGCTGAACACATCTCCGAAAAACAAAATGCTATTTCTTTTTGATTGTTTATTGACTTTTTATTAGTTAATTAGGAATTGCATTAGCTAATTAGGACTTTTTTAGTTACTTAAGATTTTCATTAGCTAATTGGGATATACGAAATTTTCATTCCTGAATTGGAATTTTTATTAGTACACAGTTAATTTGAATTTTTATTAAATAATTAGAATTCTATTACGTATATATAATTTTATTAGATAATTAAAATTTTATTAATTGGATTTTTATTAGATAATTATTCAGATAATTATGGGAATATCTGTAAAAGCATTTTAAAAAATGTATAAAATTTCTGTTACGTGAAAATTAATTGCGTTTTATAAAAATCCTGAATTTTGTACTTATATATGAACTGACATTGTTAATCGCCAACGTTTGGCGCAGTATAGCCCAGATGCTCTTGCGCCATAAAAAAGCCAAACAATCAATCAATCAATCGCCAACGTTTCGTTAATGCAACATTTTGCCGTGGTCCACCCACATACACTAGATTTTTTTTTTCAATGAAACCTTATTGCTATTGTCATAAATAAAAACACATGAATTTTTACATAATTTCACCGTAAATTTCTATGCTTGGCTGTTAATGGGTTAAATTTAGAGGATTTCAATTAACATTAATTCGCAACTCTCTAATTCGCAACTCGATAATCCTCCACTCTCTAATTCGTCACTCTCTAATTCTCAAGTAACTCGGTAGATTTTCCACGTTAACAATAGCCATCATTATTGCATTTACGGAAGACCTTTACCTTACCCTTTTTATTGCGTGCAGACAAAGAAAAACCAAAAGCAATAGCAGGTTCCATATCGATTAAAACCCATTAATAAACTAACCTTGAAAAGTGGGGGGGGACAAAACATGTGATTTAGGGTAGTGGAATGGGGTTTGGTTTGGTGAATCTGGGTGTGTTAGCGCAAAATAATTGGAATCGAATAGAAGTTCTTTCAGACTTCTTGATTGATTGATCCTGCGAGTCTCTATTCTAAGCCCACCCCTTCCCTCTTTTTAATTATTGAGATATACAAGTTTATATCAACCCCCATAGTATTATGATCAACAATGCGGAATTTTTAAAATTCTTGGCTGGGCTCAAGCACATATCACCAAGTTTTATATCAAGCCCCCTAATTATTATGATCAACAATGCGGAATTTTTAAAATTCTTGGCTGGGCTCAAGCACATATCACCTACACTTGCACATTACAATATATGTAAAATTGCAAATTCTTAGTGGGCTTGGATCCCATGGGCATGGCACATGGATCCCATGTGTCCATATAGCTCCACGCCTCTGATTATGATCCACAAGTTTGTATCTGATCCAGCCATAATTCTTACGTGATTCATGGGTTTTTACTTCCCCACCCCGTTCAGTTGTCGTGATTAACGAAATTTGTTAGACCATCTGCCCATGCGCAGGCTTCTAATTTAAACGACTGTCTCATTAATTTATGATGGACACACTCAGCCTTAGGGGCCATTTTTAGCCCGCTTTTAATAAGAGATTACCCGCATAATGAGCTTACCCAGCGAACCGAGGCTACCATTATTGGCCGTTACTCAATGATTGGCATTCATTGCAAGTGCTCCGTAATGGAAAGGCGTTTAAATCGATGGTGAATTATTGATAAGTGGAATCATAATCGAATTATTTTGCAATTGTGCCATAACTAAGCTGAAAATTAATTGAAGGTACTCAAATCATTTTAGGTGCAGTACATTCATATAATTAGCAAAATTCATAATTAATGGAATTGAAATGTAATGGACTTACGTTTTTCAAGGGACCGTCAAAAAATTAAGTACGGTGTGTGGGGGGGGGGAGAAAGTAGATAAAACGAGAATGTCATTCTATTTAATTAATAGCTCACACGTATTTGGGACTTGGTGAAAAAGTCGTTCAAAGCGGGGAAAACGTATTACGTGGGTGACGTAAAATCGGTCTTTCATTGTATGTTTACTTTAGAGACTAACATTTCATTTCTGTTGTAATATTTCCATTATTTTTATTTAATTTCTACTTGATTCTTGTATAGCAGATAATGAATATTGATGAATAATAAGTCGATGAAGGCGGAGGCGTTGATTTCAAGGGGCTTAGGGTTTTACGGTCCTCAATGAAATATTTAGGGACCGGGCCCCTTGAGATTGAAAATCAGTAAATAAAGAAATGCAGAATATAGTGGAAAAGATTATGAGAACCAATCCAACAGGAAGAAGAAAAATGGAACGTCAAACCTGGAAAAAAAGTTGAACGAAAGTCGGACGTGGAAAAAAAGTTGGTTTGATGGAGTGGAAGAAGAACTGAGAAGAATGGAAGTGATGGTGTGAAAGAAGAAGAACTGAGGAGAATGAAAGTGACGGAATGATAGAAGAACCGAGAAGAATAAAAGTGATGGAACAGAAGAAGAAGACCTGAGAAAAATGGAAGTGACGGAATGGAAGAAGAACTGAGGAGAATGAAAGTGACGGAGTGGTAGAAGAACTGAGCAGACCTGTGATGGAATAGAAGAAGAAGACCTGAGAAGAATGGAAGTGATAGAGTGAAAGTAGAACTGATAAGAATGGAAGTGATGGAGTGGAAGAAGAACTGAGAAGAATGGAAGTGATGGAATGGAAGAACTGCGAAGAATGGAAGTGATGGAGTGGAAGAAGAACTGAGAAGAATGGAAGTGTTGGACTGGAAGAAGAACTGAGAAGAATGGAAGTGATGGACTGGAAGAAGAACTGAGAAGAATGGATACTATCTTAGATATAAGCTTAGTATATTATCTTAGGTATAACCTTAGTATACTATATATATATATAAATCTTAGTGCACTATCATAATATACTAAAGGGGTTATGCCAGCATGGAGCCTCAAGAGGCCCCGCGCTGCAACTTTTTCTTTTACACGGAAAAGTATCAGTCTTGATTAATGTATGTCCGCGATTGATTGTTTCCCCTGCATTCCTTTTTTTTATTCATTTCCATCCCTAGCAGCTCGATGATTATGTTTCTTGTTCACAGGTGTGCAAATCCCTCTCCATCTTATTTTCTGAAGATTTCAATATTCCACGGAAAGCATACAGATTACTGTTAGACTTGGATTTCTTACTCTTGGTTTTGAAAATTTCGCTAAGTTAACACATAGCTTATTATGAACAATTTCAAAAATTGTAAACTTTCATGAAAGGCTCTTATTGCATTTGATGTCGTTGCTGTCCCCGAAGTCGTAAAATAGTAACGCGTTTAACCCCTTTTCAGAAACTACCAAAGTTTGACTTCCGTTGGTTTTCTGTATAAATAGATGTTCGAATCCCCTCGGAAAACTGTAGGTCGCGATGAAGCATGGTCTTATTTGTCTTTATATCGTAAAAGTATAAAAATAACTATCGAGACTTCTTCATATTATTAAAATAAAATAATTTAAATATTATTAAATAAAAAGCTCGGACTTTTAAGAAAACTAAATTCTCTTTCGATATCAAATATCTGCAAAAGGCAGATTGATTTTGTATGTGAATAAGAATATTTGTGTGTATACTATATGTGTGTGTGTAGAAATTAGATTTTAATTTTTTGAGAGAAAAGAGGATAATTTCATGAAAACCTTAGTCAAAAAAAGGTTAAATAGAATGATATAATATGTATAAAAAAAAAGACAAGGATCTGATGGATCACAACTAGTTAAAAACAAAAAAAAAAAAACTCGTTTTTGGGCAACAAGCTCACTGAGGAGTTATAGAAAAAAATTCTTAATGAGAGCTTTGAGTTGGGAGATAGGAATGTATTGACGCAAGAAGAAGCTTACCCTTATGCGATTGTGAGGGATGGTGGTGAAAAAATGTGCCTTCTTTGATTTTAGGGTTTCTGGAAGCCGGAAAATATAAACACTTTTCGAAAATCCGTTCGAAGCGAAGAAGGAACGCGCCGGTGCTCGAAAATACTCTGAAAAGCGTTCACTATCTCGAGACCGTTTTTTATTCTTTTTTTCAGAGGGACAACCCACTCGTACTTTGAAAAGATATCGATACACGTCAACAGATATCTAAAACCGTCGTTGTGCTTTGATGTGTTCGACAGATCCTCTAAATCCGCCTGCCATTGTTCGATATAAAAAATTAATCGCCATTAAGCGATATTAAAAATATAATTATTATATATCACAACAGCTGCTTTTTAATAAAAACGAATTAAACGATGCAATAAAAATTCCTTATCAGTAAAAAAACCTTATCAACACCACCCACTCCAGATCAAAGGTAACATTAAAAAATAGTCATCAAAATATGTATTCATAAACAATGTTAATTTTTTCCCGCCAAAAAGTGAGCACGCCCCCTCCCCATCTCGTACTCTCCGTCCCCGTGACGTCACTTCCGCCGCCAGACGGTAGAGCATACTACTCATGTAATTTACATGACAATTATAATGCGCTGTGTATCAATGACAGCAACAATTTTAAAATAAAAATTACAAAATATTTACTTTTCTTCCCAGCTGATTTCAAATACAGTGTTCTAAAAAGTATAGTATATAGCAACATAACATTAATTTCAATTTATAATTTACAAATATTTATTTCTCAGCCCCCCCCCACCTAGAAGCGCTCGTATGGGCGCCCATGCCCTCAGATGATTCATAAAATGTATATGACAACTAAAGTGTAAAATAAATATTTGTTTATTCAAACAGCCATCTCACTGGTGGCTGTTTGGACCATGTTTGGCGCAGTATAGCCCAGATGCTCTTGCGCCATAAAATATCCAAACAAACAAGCATTTATGTACACTTTAGTTGTCATATACATTTATATGAATCATCTGAGGGCATGGACGCCCATACGAGTACTTCTGGGGGCTGAGAAAATTAACAGAGTACTTCTAGGGGGCTAAGAAAAATTATTACCTCTTCAAAGCTGTTGAGAATTATAGTGACTGCACAAGATACCAAAAAGCTACAAAAATAATTGATACCGCTTAACAATTAGTAATGAACTGAAAAGTACCTTATTTTAAAATATAAAACTTCTATTAATCTTGTTTTAAACTTTAAAACTTTTGAAAATAAATGCATAGCAGGTTCGAGCAAATCAAATTTTTAAACGGTTAGGGGGTGCTCGAGCCCCCTCAGCCCCCATATGGGCGCCCATGTCTGAGGGTACTGTATTTCAAAATAGCATTTAACTATTTGACAAGCCCATGGACCCCCCCTCCCTCACAACGCTCTATTTTGTACCGATATCAACCGAGCACTAAAAAAAATATACTGTACATTATAAATCAGTATTCAACGAGTGTAATAGCATCAAAGATTTTAACTTCTTTGTAAACCCAATAAGTTTTTTTTCCCCATTTCTTAGACATTCAGGACCCTAGTTTCACTGTCTAAGTTTAATTGTATTTCGTAGGAAATAATTAATCTAACAGTTTTAGGTTTAAAACTTTTCCTAAACTGTGTACGGCAATTATGCCGTGAAATATCAGCAAACTTACTATTCCTTAAACCTCTCAAAAATATCTTCAGAAAAATAATTATAAGTATTCGGTAAATTTTTCAGATTCCCAAGAAAATAATTATAAATATTCTGTAAATTATATTGTTTTTAAGAAAGAGTATATTAGGCTATAATGATTATTACATTTCGCTTTTTTTTTTTTTTCAAAATTCAACAAATCTTTGTAACGTCTAAATCATCTTATTTCCTTTTCTGGAAAGTCTGGCTCTTTTCAGTTAATCTTATATTGCATTGTCAGTTCCAAAACGATGTCACAATAAATAAAATGAGAGTTTATTAAAATACATCCCGATTTTAACCCTCATTGCTAAATATTATGATAATTTATTAATAATTTATATACTTTTGCCAATTTTCGAACCGACATATCTGACCATTCTATGATAAATTACTCCGAATGATCACCTCTAAAAATTTATATGTATCAGCCATTTCCCCAAAATGATGTTGCTAATAATTATATCATTTATTTATATAAATCGAACACTACGCAGATTAAATCAAACAACAATGTCAATCAATCAACGTTTATTGGCGTAGTGATACCAACGCCGATGGTATGGCGTGATTAGATGGTGAAACGTTCGAAAGAAAATAAATATTTCTGCCTTCGGTGGGACCTGAACCCACGACCTTCCACTTGCCGGGCGGAGGCTCTACCCACTGAGCTACGAAGGACAATATATAATCTCTTTACGAACGTATATATATTGTTGCCAGTTATTTCGCAGAATGGTGTAGTACATGGACTACTATTTAAACCAAATTGCAAAGAGACTGGTATTAAATTGATCGAAAGTGATTATTAAAGTGATCAGGTCCCACCGAAGGCAGAAATATTTATTTTCTTTCGAACGTTTCACCATCTAATCACGCCATAACATCGGCGCTGGTATCACTACGCCAATAAACGTTGATTTATATTGTTGTTTAATTCTATCATTGTTTAAAATTTTATCAATTTGTTTCCCAAAAATCGCAGCTTCATTTAAATTTAAAGTAATATGACAGAGCCGTTCTCAGAGCACAGCCTTCCATTTTAAAATTTAACTGTGATATTGCTGTGATTCAGGTCGTTTATTTTGACTAATTTCTTGAAAGGAAATTAGTAAAGAAATAGTGACTGATTTGAAGGGTAACTATACATCACAGCTAATTATCAATAATATTAACACTTTCAAAATTAATTATTTTTAATGTTATTGAGAGTTTCTTCATTTGTTCTTTTTTTTTCGTTTATTTATCAATTTATGGTAAATTTCCTTTTCCTTGATGGGAAACCTGCTCCGAATGTTGTAGATCTTACTGCAGGCCTCTAGCCAATCCGGGACCAGAAGGGGCATGGCCCCACTTGCCTCATGATTGCGCCCTATTGCCCCTTCAAGCTATTTACATATATAGAACAATAATAACACAATGTTAAAATATTGAAAATTATTAAAAATTAATAATGTATAAAATTGTTTTCATATAATTCCTCCCCTCCCACCCTATTTCCCCTCCATAAAATTTAAAATACAAACCTTGATATATGCTAATATTACAGTATTTGTAGTTGCAATAAACTTAAAATAAATAAATAAATAAATAAATAAATAAAAGGAGTGTCAAATTCATTTGGGTTCATAATGTCTAAATCCTGTATTGCTTCTGATAATTGTTTTATACTCTGGAGTCCTGGGGTATTTTGTACCCCATATGTTCTTTGCTTTGTCCCAGTTTTCCCTTCAACCTGGCTACAGGTATGTCTTACTGGAAACGCATTTTGCTGTCGAGGGTAGTGGCTGTTGTTGCATGAGGTAGTGAAAAAGATCTTCATTCTATTTCCATACGAATTTCGCCAGTTACTACCGTTTCTCCATCCCCGCCTTCTCTTCCCATCTTTCCCCCTCTTTCTCCCTCCATTTCTTCTTATTATTTGAAGGTGGGGAGGAACTACGTTCTACCCATTCACGCACAGCTGTGCAGCCGCCGTGTGGCAACGGACAGACAGTCTTTGTAGAGCAAGCTGAGGGAGCGCGTTTCGAAATTGTTATTATACTTTTTACTGAATTTAAGTTTTTACAACTTCTTCTTTCCATGTTCAGCAGTACCTCATTTCACGTTGTTTTGCATATACAGCAATCATTTTCATTTTATATATATATATATACCTAGGACTAGTTGATACCTACTTGTCTCTGTTCGGATAAACGAATCATTTCGTTTGGCGCAAAATGGCATTTATTGTACCGTCGTCATAGCAATATAGCTAATAAACTAACTTATAAGCGCAAGAAGGACGGTCAGAAGGTAAGGAAAGAGTTTATTTTTATAAATATACCTTATTTAAGCGTTATATACGTATATAACCATGTCATCATCATCATATTCAACCATTATCTATCCACTGCTGGATGAAGGTCTCTCCAAATGCTTTCCACACAAGTCTATCCTGAGCAATTCGCTTCCACGTCACCCCAACCTGTTTTCTTATTTCATCCACCCATCTAGTTTGAGGACGTTTTCTAGGTCTTCGGTGGTCTCTTGGAATCCAGTTCAGAATTTCTGTTGTCCATCGTTGATCAGTTCTTCTTGCAATATGCCCAGCCCATCGCCATTTCAGCCCTTTTACTTTAACAATGATGTCCTCTACTCTAGTTTGCTCTCTCACCCAAGTGTTTCTTTTTCGATCTCTCCTAGTTATTCCAAGCATGCACCTCTCCATGCTCCTTTGCGTTGTCTGTAACTTTCGTATTGCTCCAACTGTTAGACTCCATGTCTAACAGTTGGACTTCATGACTCAGAAATATAACCATGTATAACTGTTTTAATACGCTACATTTAACTATGAGTACAAAAGGGCAATAATTCGCCACCATTGCCTTCCTTTTTTTTAATAATGAATCGCTATCATTATCAATAATTATTTATGATGTCCAGTGGCATAGCGTGTCTTTAAAAGTGGACCATCTGCAATTATTCGCCATGCCTTCCTCGACAAGTCATATTTCATCATGATGGTAATAATGACAGAGCCGTATCCAAGCTGGAGCTAGAGGGGGGGGGGCTGAGATCCTCTAGAAATCTAGTTACCTCCTCACCCCGGAAAATATTCTCAAAATAAATTATTGTAGAATTTCATTTTAATTTTTTTGTCCTATATAAAACTGAAGTTGACAATGTAGATTGTTCTTTGGCTTTGAAAATGTACTCAAAATAGCTTTGTATAGTAGATCTTGCATACATAATCTTTTTATAGGGGTTTGGATCATAGCCGTTATACGCAGAAAATACATAAAGGGGGGGGGGTTATAGGCTTAATGGGAAGGGTTACAGAGCTACAACTCATATATTCCTATGTTAAATATATAATAATTTTTATTGCAAGCCCCATCAACACCCCCGTATGTTCGCCAGTGGTTTGAATCTTCATATACTTTATAATAATTTAATAATAATTTTAAATTAGTAATTTTATAATAATTTTAAATTAAATAATTTTATAATAATTTTTAAATTGAAATAATTTATAATAATTTTAAATTAAAATAATTTTATAATAATTTTAAATTAAATAATTTTGTGTAATTTTAAATTAAATAATTTTAAAATTAATTAATTTTAAATTAAATAATTTTAAATTAAATAATTTTAAATTAAATAATTTTTAAATTAAATAATTTTAAATTAAATAATTTTATAATAATTTTTTTAAATTAAATAATTTTATAATAATTTTAAATTAAATAATTTAAAAAATAATTTTAAATTAAAATAATTTTATAATTATTATTTATATTATATATTAATAATTATATTAATTCTATGTATTAATTATTATATTATATATTATTTAATTATATTATTATATTAATTATATTAATTAAATAATTTTATAATAATTTTAAGGACAAGAGGGAAATTATCGAGAGGTACACTAAAATTTACAGTTTCGATGAAAAAATTTACGTTAAAGAAATTTATTTGTTAATGTTAAATACATTAGTTGTTATATGCATATTTAGTATTATTATATTTAGTATTATTAAATATATTAATAAAATGTAACAAAATATTTAGGAATTGTAAGCCCCCTCCCTGTAACGGGTCCTCCCTCCCCTACATTCCTGGACAATGATCATGATATATATATATATGAATTGTGACTTTTTTGTATTTCAGAGAGCATAGTGAACTTTTGGAGATGGCCCACTTTTGAAGTCGCGCTACGTCACGGATGACGTCATAAAAATCCTCACTGTGTGACTTCATACCTCTTTATGACGCTATACAATACTTTATGACGCTATACACCTATATTTAATGATTTAGAGCCCAAAGTGTCTTATGACTGACATTACTACCTATGCTTGGGAGAGGATGTTGTATTTATGATTGAATTCCGTTGTTTGTGTGCGTGTGTGTGGGGGCAACCAACAGACGCGAACGGATTTCTCTCGTCAAATAATCAAATGCAGCATTTAAAATTTACCGATTGCTTCAAAAACATGCATACTCAAACACATACACACACCATTTAAAAATTCGGCTTTAAAAAACTATTAAAATAGGCCCAAAGGTCGGGGCCTGATTAACGCATGGGACTTCGGAGCCTCGGCCCCGAGCCCCAATTTTTTTTTAAATGTCTGTTTCAAACTCAATTTTTTTTAATTATAACTTAGTAATTTATTAATATTAGGCCCACATTTCTCTTAATTATAACTTAAGCATCATTGAAAATGGCCTTAAAAAATATTGGCTATGCAGATAATATATATAACAAGATTTTGCATTTGTTACTTATTTATTGAATAATTTTGTTACGAATGCGAGGGGAGGGGGGGCCCCGGATGACTACTAAACCCTGGGCCTTACATTAGCTTGGTCGGGCCCTGCCTGCGGTGGCTCAATGGAAACGCATTCACCTTTTATCCATTAACTTGGGTTCAAATCCCAGCGGTGAGTTTTTTAAAAAAAAAAAGTGTTTACTGATTAACTGCTTAATATAGTTCCGGAGTTGGTTTCCTAGGTCTTGTGGGGTTCGAATTCCTCGGAAAACTGGACGTTCTGTCGCAGCATGACCTTTGACCCGACATCTGACTTTTAACCTTCGACCTCTTATACCTTAAAAATAAAATAATTAATAAACTTTCTATACAAGACTTTTTTTTTTTAATCCGTTGAAGTCCAACATCCCATGTCCGGGGAAACAAACTCTTCGTAGTGGAATTTTGAGTACAGTTATAGTCTTTAAAGGGTTAAAATAGCCAATTAGGGAGGTTCACAAACTCCTGTTACAGGGGACGCACATAGGCGTAATCCTGGGGGGGGCAAGATGGGCACATACCAGGGGCCGATTTAGAGGTCATTTAAGGGGTGCGATTAATAACTTCATTTTTGGAAATAATACTTGATTGGATCTTTACCTTGTATCTTTTCAATGCTAAATTTTTATTCAAGGGAGAGGCGACCGCCCCCCCCCTATAAAGCCGCCCCTGGCACAAGCCCCCAGTTTTCGCCGTATTTAACTTTCAAGTTACGCCTATGGGGCGCATATAGAAGGGGAAACATATGGTCTTATATTTCCCCTTGTGTTATGTCCCCTATTATTTAATGAGGTCTTTCGACACTGGCCCAATGGTTTTAATGTCGAAAATTTTATTCCTGTCATCTTGTACACTCATAGGCTCACGCAGAAAGTTCATAAGGTGGGGTTATAGGGCTTATTAGGGGGTTTACAGAGCGGGGGTTTACAACCCCCATCAACACCCCCCTGATACGCCAATGTGTACACTGTTTGACACGATTTACAGGACTGAATGTGTTTCTCTTTAATATACGCAGTAAAACCCTTCATAACGGACATCTCTCCTCCTTAACGGACTTCTCACCTCCATAACGGACATCTCACCTGCTTGTAATGTCTTAAAACTTCCGAATAACGCTTACCTCTAAATAGTTGCCTGATTCTCAAAATCCGAGGTGTCCTCTATTCAGAGGTTTTACTGTATTATTTAATGATGTGTTTAGTGCGGGGTATTTCCATTCTAACAAACGATTCCATACAAACAGCCTTCATCTGGGAATACAGTGCTGCAAACTGTGGCCACCTTCCCCAAGCGCATCAACAACAATTGTTGTTCGGGGTTTGGTTCCCATAACAGCAGAGATTTGTATACCTCGGAAAACTGTAAGTCCCGGCGCTGAACAAAGGCGGACAAGGGTCCCTCACATCTGAGAATAATAAGAAATTTACGCTTATGATTACTTATCAAAATTTGGCAACAACTTTCAAACAATAGGCCTAAATTGGTTTTCAAATCGTGCGCTCTCCTCGCAAAAAATTTTCTGAATCCACCCTTGGTGCTATATGATCATTTGTTATCCTTGCGTCGTAAAATCACAAACAAACATGGCTATTGTGACGTACACTGAAAGGACAAATTATTACGTACGCCCAAGGTAACCAGGGGGGGGGCCAACTCCATGTAATTTTTGCTATTCCTACCCTCAAATTTATTGATAATAAAGAAATGCACCATGTAGTTCAAAGTGAAAATAAATTGTGAATTAAGAAAATATAGTATATAAAATATACTAATTGTTATTGCTTATATTTTTCGTGTTTCTGGTTGACCCCCCCCCCCAATGCCTTCTTCATGCTAGCGCCCCTGCTGATGATATGCAAATTATCAGTATGGTTTGGGTTAACGTGCCTTGTGGAACACAACGTACAGTGCAGTTGCATGACTTTGAGAAACCAGGAGTTGAGTTAATTTTACTTCTTTATTTATTTTTTGCATGTTAAGCGGCTTGGCCCTTATCCAAGCACTTGGTGTGCTTCGCGTGGGGTAACCAGCTCTGATTTCCGAAGTCGTAACCAGCTTGACGTGTTTCGTCACAATTTTGTTCGTGACGTCATGCGCACTGTACAATTTTGAAATTTTTTGTCTTAAGCGCGCTTGGACTATAGCAATTTCTTTGTCGCAAGCCAGCAGGGGCACTGAGAGCCAATGCGGGGCCCCCAAGATCCCTTCCCTGGACAGTGGCGTAGATTTTTTTCTTTTTTTGGGGAGGGAGTTGAACCCTCCAAATAAACAAACAATATGAAATAAGAAAAATCATTTTTTTTGTACATACTTATTACTTCATCATTTTAAAAGATCGCTGCATATATGTACAGGCACATAAGACCATAGCTGGGAAAATTCTCGGGGAGGGGGCACATTATTATCTTTTTTTCATTTTTAAATCAAACAGCAAAAATATCGCATCAAAAATATTTAAGGGGCAGGGCCCGGCATAGGTCCTTGCCAACTCGAGCCCCTAAGCTTCATCCGGGCTCCCTGGCTGCAGCCCCTACTTCCCCCATCCCTCTCGCCGGCTCTGCAAGCCAGTGGAGGATAAAAGGGGGATCAATTTCCCCGTTGGATATTAAAACATATTATTTTTTCTAAAGCCGCATCACATCATATTCTTTAACCCCTTAAGTGTCGCTTATTTTTCAAGGAAACCATGCAAAAATTATTTTTTTTTATTTAACAAATAAAAATGTTAACAAATTTGTAAATGAGATATGACGACAAAAAGTAACTAAATCAATGCTTTCGCACTATTTATTATATAGCTTCTAAAACTTTTCAGCCCGGCAATATCACGTGTGTTATAAATATGGATTGATACCGCAGCCTGTCATAGTGACGGGAGCGAGACGTAAGTGGTTAAAAAGCCACTTGAGTCCTCGAGTTTCAGTTACTCTAATGACTTTAACAGAGACGTTTAGATTAGGTATTTGGGAATTTTGCGAAGAAATGAAATATGCTACATACACAAGTGTATATATATATATATATACAGAGAGAGAGATGACCATGCTGACCATACACACAACAAAGTACTGGGTTTTACAACAGTCTTTGATTTTACCATGTTTGGCGCAGTATAGCCCAGATGCTCTTGCGCCATAAAAAATCCAAACAAACAAACAGAGAGAGAGAGAGAGAGATTTATTATTTATATTAATACGTGTATTAACATAAAGAATTTAATAATTAATAGATAAAAGAAAAAGCAGAAGTTCACATAGGGCCGTATGCAGGATTTCAAACGAGGGGATTCAACAGGAATAAAAATTTCTCTGATGTAGTAGTTTTATTTTACAACTAATGGAATTGTTCAAATGGGGGTGGAGAGATGAGGAAATAACCTCCAATTAGCTTTTTTTATCGTTATAGGCTGTTTCCGGTCTGTTTAGTGTGATAACCAAATTGCTAAGCAGTTCATTACTTTGCACGAAAGTTTTTAAAAACGGTGGGCATTCGTACGATTTTAAGTCGGAAGTTTCTTTTCTTAGAAAAGAATTCTGATATCCGAAAGCCTGAAAGAATTTTGAAATCTGGAGGCCAGATCGAAAAAGACAAATAAACAAAGCTGAGAAACAAGTTGCGTTGCATAAATGAAATACATTGAGATCTTCCGCAAATGATATTTTCTTGTAATAAATATACATATATCTGTAATATAGATTTATTACAGATATTGAGTGCATCATGTTTAATCTTGTATATAACGATATATTTTCCCAGTCCCTCGAATATCGTTGTATAGTTCGTCGGCGGTGAGGTGGCGTGCAGTCCCGTTAGTAGACGGCTTATTCCATTGTAGTAGAGGGTACAGTGTCTTCCAGAACTCCTTTTCTGAGCGGGATAAACGAGTCCCGGAAGACGTTTTACCCTCTACTGCAATGAAACAACCCGTCTGTTAACGGGATCGAACGTCAACTCAGCGCAAACGGACTATATACAGATTTCACTGTACATATTATGAAATCGGCGGCGTTGGAGAGGGGTGTTCAGGGGGCCCCAGGGACCCTCCCTTTGGACATCGAGGCGCAATTTGTTCTCTTTAACCTTAGACGGGTGGACTTTCATAAAAGGTTGCGAGGATATTTGACCAGCATTCCACAGGTACGGGCTGTAGATGGAAAGGGCAGGTCTGGGTCCCACAGGATTTATGGGCCGCTAAGCAATTTAGCAGATCGGGCCTCAAACCAATTATGTATAATAATAAATTACGTTTGTTAAGTTATTAAGGTTCTGCGCCGGGCCTCCTTAAGAATCCTGGCCCCCTGGTTATTTGTCCCACTGTCCCCGGCCGTGGGAAAGGAAGACAAGGGTGGGTACAGACATGCAACAGAACGTAGTAACAGAACATTGTCGCCTGATTACACGACGATGTCACGAGGAAAAATATCGCCGCATATCACTAGCTCGGAACATCATCAGTTCATCCCACCGAATCTAGACTGACTAAACGCTATTGTTCGCAAACCTGTCCAAATATACGAACGTGTGTGCAACGTGGACGCGTAACATTCATGTAACACACGCGATGGGACGTCATGTGTTCAAAACAAGAAACAAAGTGTGTTACAAAAAATCGACCTAGTGTCGACTCATATCTCAAAAAACTCGTATGTCGGATCATTTGTATCTCAAAGTGCTACTGTATTGTTTGGGTAACTCCGGGAAGAATTAACTTAAAAATGACAAAATACTGCTGTAACCAGTACATCGAATGCATCTGAAAAACTTGGAATTGCCACATAATTTGAAATTATCTTTAAAATTTAGGGAAAATTCGGGGAGGGGGGAAATGAAATTTTTGGGTCAAACCTGAAAAGTTCAGGAAAAAAAGTCCCTACGTCTGTTTTGAACAGCTAAATTTCCCTCAAATATGAAGACGTTATCCCTACAACTCAAATTCAGCTGAAATTTTTGTTTGGGATCGATCTGGGAATTTTGGCCGAAAAATCAGGGAAATTGTTCCCCCATGTGACGCTACACTAGGGCCTGCGGTGGGTCGGTTCTCTATTGCGCGGCTAATCCGGGTTCGACTCCCAGCAGTGCAAAAAGAACGCTTACTCAGAGATCTCATAAAGATCGCACTGCTCACTGTAGTCCGGGGTTTGGTTCCCTAGGCCTTAAGAGGTTCGGATTCCTCGGAAAACAGTAGGTCCCGGCGCAGCATGACCACTGTAGTCTTTGAGCCGTAAAACCAAAAAACAAACAAACGCTACAAACTACGATATGGAACTCATGATCTAATTATTTTTTCTGTTTGACGTGTCTTTTATATTTTTTTTTTATAAAAAAATAATATATAGGAGAATCTCCATATAACGAAATGGACGGCTTCATGAAAAAATTTCGTTATATAGAAAATTTGCTAGGTGGAAACGATGTATTCATGAACCAGGGTAGTGCAATATGATACCACAATTAAAATCCCGCTTTACAGTAAACGACTGTTTCTCATAAATAACATTCAACCATTTAAAAATAGATGTTTTT
>QLNU02015003.1:148253520-148266232 GCA_006491805.2 Dysdera silvatica
TAGATATGGCATTTAATAAAAAAGTATTTTTATATGCAGGCAGTGGCAGATTTTTAAGTAGGCACACAAAGCACAGGCCTAGGGGCAGCACTTATCGGAGGGCGGCATCAATGTGCTTAAACATAAAATTGTCCAAACTCGACAATGTTGAAAAAACAACGTTTCTTTTAATTATTGCCCTGTTTCCCCAATAGCGATGACATATAAGCGATTACTTTAACTTGCCTGCAAATACAAACTACAGGATCGAAAGACGAAGGGCCCTAAAAATTTTGCGCCCTGGGCATTTGCCCAGCCTACCCATTTATAAATCCAGGCTTAACATACTTTTGATATACAGGGTGGTCCTAAACTCTACCGACAAAATAAGAGGGGTTGTTGGGGACACCAAATAAGGCATATTTGTCCATATCCCCGTGTCCGCAAAGGGTCCGGTTTGGCTGTAGAGCGTAACCACTGTTTACGTCTATCACGTTGCTACGTAGCCAATTGCATGAATTAAATGCAATTTTTGATACATAATTTAAGTGAATGAGCTAATAATACAGCAGAGACAAAAAAATCCGGAATTCCGTTTTCTGATTTTGATCTGTGTTACTGTTTAGTGAAAATAAGCCTAAAACTGCCTTTTTTAACACACTGGAAAAGAGTTGGGAACTGCCAAGTATGTGTAACAGGTGAAGAACATCAAAAGAAACATTTTTTGTTCAGTGAATTTTTTTCCAAAAATTAGCCGTTCGGGCACTACAGTGAATTTAGTATTTGCATCCACCACATTCAAGGTTTTCACAAATGGCTACAATGCGCCATTTCACAAAGTTTTAAAATTATTTAATGTCAACGGATGTCAGGCTTTCTGGCGACTTTTAAAATCAGATAAATTAACTGGAATTCTATGTACGGAATTTGCCGCTTCAGTTGCGATTGAATGAATTCTACACATAGAATTCCGGTGAATTTAACTGATTTTAAAAGTGCAGTACTATGCCAAACTGTGCAGTACAACGAAGTAAAGAAATGATTAAAGTTACAAGTAATTTCAAGGCACAGAGCATGCAGAAATAAATACTCAGAGAAACCATTTTTGACAGCAGCAACAACAGCCCTAATCTGGCTGGGCATCCAGTCGCATGGAGTTTGGGTGACAGGTACGGGTACAGCCCATATGGCTTCAACTCTATGCCATTGGCTGACGAGTGGTGGCGTGCAAGTCTCTAGGTAACTATTGATCAGACTTTTTCAATTGGTGAAATATCTGGAGAATATGTTAGCCTGGGCAACAATCAAACACCATCTGTTATTGAGGAAGGTCAGGACAGCATGGGTAACATGTGATCGTGCATCGTTCTGTTGAAAGGTAGCGTGACAGAGGCCTCGAAGATAGGGCACAGCGACGGGCCTAACACCAGAAATGGCATCTGTTCAAATCAGCGACTATGTGAACAAGTGGTGATCGGGATGTCTACCTAATGGCATTGCATATCACCACTCCAGATGCTGGGCCCATATGACGATAGCAAGTGCAAGCTGGCAATGTTCGTCCCTCTTCGGCAGTTCCACACATGAATACGTTCATCATGATGCTGTATGCAGAACTGGAATTCATATAAAAAGACAACGCGATGCCACTCCTGCATCCATGTTTGTCATTGAATCCATCATTGTAGGCATGCCTCTAACTGCTGCAGCATCAAGGGAAGCCACAGCAATCGTCTCCATGGAGCTGCAGACACTTGTTGTCCTGAAAATAACTGAAGTTCGTGACTCAGAGTGCATTATGCGGCTGTACGATCCTGTAAGGTTGAGCGAATAACGCATCTGTCTTCGCAGGTATTAGTGACCGGCATTCTGTATGGCCCTCCTGGACCCATCGATTTCATGTTCTGGAGACAGTCATAAGATCTCAAGCAGCAATATTGCGGAATAATAAACCTCAGTCCTGGTAAACTACAATTCTACCACATGCTGGTAGTCATTCCTCGTCCTTACACAAGGCATAACAAGACCTCCACGCAAGCAACCAACACGAATGTAATTTCCATATGAGAAACCCACTTTACGAGCTTCCCTTTTGTATACACTGTTGGTGGTGGTACTCCTATCTGTTTTCAGAGCATGCATTGAAATGCTAATCACTTGCATATTCCAGCACACTGTACCTTTAGTGCCAATTTTAAATTTGTTGTTTGCCACCTTTATGGTGTAGCAATTTTAATGGTCAGCAGTGTATTTTTTAAATGTTTGTAATTACATGCATTTAATTTAAAACTTTGATGAAGTGTTAATACTTTATCAAGTACTATTTCAATCTGGTGTAAATTATGCTTGTTTGTAAGGTCAAGGGCTAAATGTGTTCAGTCCGTCATCTATCTGGATCAGAGGTTGGCAATTTTAAGATGGAAGAACTAAATCTGCCCCTGGCAATAATTCAAAAATTATTCAAGAGTCATAAATACGTTTTTAGAAATAAGGAAAATTTAAAGTAATGTTATAACAAGTTATAATGTTGTTTCTTTATTAAATGAAGACAAAATCACACAAAAAATGTGTTATTAGTTTTAATCAGTGTCAGCAATGAGCTCGCAATTTCCTTAGAAAGTTTCTGCGTGTCCAGTTTGTAATTAGTCCTTTTAATTTTAGGCATAATTTCAAGTTAGCACCAGTAATTTGGCTCTTTAATTTACATTTAATGAAATTCATGTTAAAAAACAATTGCTCACATAAATACATAGACCTGAAGATACTGAGAACATCATCTGTGAAATTTTTTCAACCCATGTATGTCATCCAGAAGACTTCTAAGTATTGAAGGTCATTGAGTTTGCGTTCTATGGGTCTTTTATAACAACCTGTGCTACTGGCATACACAAGGGATGTTGATGGGGGTCGTAACCCCTACTGCGGTGAAATTTTGTATATTTACATATAAATATATGTAGTTTTAGTTCTGTAACCTCCCGCCCCCCCCACACATGGAGCCTATAATCCCCCCTTACGGATTTTCTACGTATGCCTATGACCAATGCTGTGAAATTAGACTGCAGTTTTCATTTTCAAATTTTTCTATTTCAGTACCAAGATCCACAAATTTAGAGCTCCATAAGTCTTTCACTGTCTTACCAGCAATTGTGTTTTGAAATTAGCCTTGTCAAGCGAAAAAAATAAATTCCTTTGTATTGGCATTAAGAGGATTTTTAATAAATGCTGTAGTCACTTTATCATTCGAGGTCCTGAAATTTTGAAGAAAAGCTTTTCTTGTGTTTAAAACTGCTATCTTGAAATAGACTTTTGTTAATTATTAAAGAAGATTAATAAAAATAATTAAAAATTAATCACTTAATTATTAATTAAAAATACACTGTTTTCTTGGCGATATTGGGACAAGTTTGGGAAATTAAAGTTTCCCTCTTTAAATCTTCACAAATAGAATAAATTTTTTCCGAACGAAATAACTTCTACTATTGAAAAATCAGTATTTACCTTGCTTTGTAATTTAAGATTGAGCTGTGATGTAACATCCACCACAAAGTGTATATTTTACAACCACTGATCTTTTGTTAATTCTGAATATTGAAAACCATCGTTGTTGAGGAATAGTTTGATTTTATTTATGCCAAATATGACATGATATAAATAGGAATGATAGATAATTATTGAAAACTGAAAGAATTCAAGGAAGCATATGCAAAAGTGAACATTTTGAGATAAATACAGTTTATTTTTCATTTTGTTAATTCATTCTGTTTGTATTATTGTACTTTTGGCTTTCCTTGATGATTAAAGTAAGATTAATCTCTAACGCCGAAGGGATATATATATAGGAGGTTATTATTGCCTATAATCGTGAAGAATTAAATGCGAAATTGAGAAACATCAACATAATTTAATTAACATCACGTACAGTGCGAGAGCATTTTCTACACATTTTTTCAAAATGAGGTTTAGAGCGTGAATGTTCATAACCAGTTCTTTTTCGATCTCCTTTTAGAGTCTGTTGACAGTTCCATTCACTAAAGTTTTTCTGTCGATCTGTGGATGCGTCTCCCACAGTATTCCTCCCCAAGTACCGAAGGTATGAGATTCAGAGACATCGAGGGTTAAATCGTACCCGCCATTCCGAATGTATGGTGGTGGGTGCTTGCAGGCTTGCTGGTTTGACTGAAGGTGGTTGTTGGACTATTAGAAGTGGCTGGGGTTGTGATCAGAGTGGTTGGCTTGGCTTTGTCAGTCATCGGCAATGAATGCCGGGTTTAGGCAGTCAATGTCAATGACTGAGGGTTTACCTTTGATCTCCAGTGTGAATTGCTTTTGTGTTTGTTTGATGATTTTGAATGGTCCGTCAGAGGGTGGTTGTAGCGATTTCCTAACCCTGTCATGTCGTACGACGACGTGAGAACCAGAGTCCAGTGAGGAGGGAATGAAAGGTGTGTGGTTAATGTGAGCTGATGTTGGTTTGGGTGATAATGTTTGCATGGTGTTACGTAGGTGTTGGAGGAATGCTGATGCCTCCATCGTTGTTTTTTTTGATTGGGACAGGAAATCCACTGGCAGTCTGATGGTTGAGCCGTAGACCAATTTGGCTATGGTGCACTTTTAAGTCTTCTTTCAATGCTGTGAATAATCCCAGGAGCACCAGTGCCTCGGTCCACTGTGAGTTACGATTGCATCTAATGACTTGTTTGAGTGAACAGTGGAAGCGCTTGACAAGTACATTGCTGGAAGGGTGGTACGGTGTTGTGCGGATGTGTTTTGTGAATAGTGATGATTGGAATTGTCGATCCTGATCTGTGGTGATGATTGATGGCACACCAGAACGAGCGAGCCAATGATAGATGAGGACTCTAGCAGCTGTCTCGGCAGTCATGCCAGCTACCAGTATTGCTTCTGGCCATCTCATACTGTCCACACGGGTAAAAAGGTACGAGTTGCCGTTGGAAGGTGGCGATAGACCAACGAAATCAATGTGTATATGATCAAACCGTTGTGATGGCATCATAAATTGTCATATAGGGCTATGGTTGTGTCGGGATACTTTAGACTGTTGGCAGTCCAAGCAGCATCGAACCCATTTCATGACATCTTCGGTGATCGATGGCTAGACATATCTTTCTGTGATCAGCTTTTTCGATGCACAGATGCCTGGGTGCGAGAGATTATGGAGTGCATTGAAGATTTGCCTTCGGAATCGCAGAGTTATATATGGCCTGGTTTTCCCTCTACTTGTATCACATTATCCTGAAGGCCGGGGTTAATTTTTACTGGCTGCAGGTTCAGTGAGCAGTTAAGACTGTCTAGCAGGTTTCTCAATTCCAGGTCTGTTTCCTGGTCCAAGGCAATGGCTTCGAAATTAATTGTTCTGTCATTGCTTATCCCGTGTATGTGTGACAACGTTGTCGGCGCCTGAAACATGTCTGATGTCAGTGCAGAACTGGGCAACATAATCCAGGTTTCTGAGCTGTTTCGGTGAGGTGGCATCAGAGGGTTTTTTGAAGGCGGACATTAAGGGCAGGTGGTCTGTGAAGATAATGAATTTTTGTCCTTCGAGGTTATGTCGAAAATGCTTTGATTGCAGTGCATATAGCGAGGAGTTTGCGATCATACATGCTATATTTTTGCTCCGCAGGGGGAAGCTTGTGTGAAAAAAATGCAAGCGGTTGAGTGTTGTTGAAGTTTCGGATGTGTAGCACTGGCCCGATGGCATTGTTGGATGCGTTGATCATCAAAGACAGTTGTTTTCCTGGCGCATGGTAACAGAAAGTTGTTGCTTGCATCACATCCACTTTGTATTTTTTAAAAGCAGCTGTTTGAGCATCCCATGGGACTGCATGTTTGTCGTTTTTGTGGAGTCCTTTAAGAACTCATGTAGAGGTGTCCGAGTCTCAGCGGCTTTCGGTATAAATCGTCTGTAGAAGTTGACCATTGCCAAAAAACATCGTAGTTGTGATATAGTTTCCAGTTTCGGCAATTGCTTTAGTTTTCTCAAGCAAAGGTTCAACACCAGCAGGAGTTATTAAGCACCCAAAAAAGATGTTTCTGATTTTCCCAGCACACACTTCGCTTGGTTGAGCTGGTGTCCATATTGTTTTAACCTTTCACATACTTGTTGGAGATGTCGCACATGTTCTTCCTCGTCAGTGGATGCGATGAGAAGATCGCCAAAGTAGGGAACACAAAAGTTTAGTCCACTTGGTACCTGGTGGATAAACCTTTGAAACACCTGGCCTGTATTCTGGAGGCCAAAAGGGGTAGCGACGAATTAAAAAGTCCGAATGGGGTAGTCACCGCCGTTTTCAGAATTCACCGGAATCTGATGATACGCCCAAGTTAAGGCGAACGTGGAGAAGATATTCTTCCCCACGGAGACTTGTGTACAATCCTGGATATGTGGGACTGGATAACGATTGGGTGTCATCACTGCATTCAAGCGGCGATAGTTATTCGCAGTTATGGCCCTGTGGCAAGTGCCGGTTTAGTTTTCTGGCTGCTGGAAGCGCATGGTTTAATGCATTTCCTTGCCCCTTTCACCAAAGTTAGTATGGTACAAATATATGCCATTCGGCGCTTCCCTATGTTCATGATACTGTCCATGTGACTGACTGTACTGTCTTTGAGAGAAATCTCTCTGGTTATCACGCGAATGTATAACATTAGAAAGTTTGGTCAGTTGCGCGATCTGCCAGTCTATGATTGATGTTGGTTCTGTAGTGGCGTTTATGGATGCCAGGCCAGCAAGGTCGTTGATCTTATCAGCGATGGTAGCCAGTTTCGGCAGTTCCTCATTTAGCGCTGCCATGATAATTGTTGACTTTAGACGACTAAATAAATAGTCAAATGAAAAAGGTAAGTTTCCCTTACCAAAAATTAACACTTTATTGGAATGTTTAGGAGATTGTAAAATATTCACAACATTGGATTTGGCTCACGGTTATTTGCAAATACCTGTAACGGAAGAAGCAAAACTAAAAACTGCTTTTATAACACCTGATGAGACTGGACAGTTTAAGCGAATGATTTTTGGTCTCACCAACGAGCCAGCAGAGTGTCAAAGACTGATGTACCCAAGTGTAAGGACCAATGTTAAACGACAAAGCCTTATGTTACTTATATTATATTCTGATCCCTGCAAAGAATTGGAATGATATAATTCAAAGAGTAAAGGAGGTTTTTGAAAGATTACGATTAGATAAACTAACGTTGAGATTAAACAAATGTGAATTTAGCAAGCAATAAGTGGATTTTTTGGGCTTTATTGTAAATGAACATGGAATTAAACTATCTGTCCGTAAGATCAAGGCAATTGATGAATGCTCGATTCCCTTAAACATACATGACACAAGAAGATTCCCGGGATTAACAGGTTTTTTTAGAAGATCCGTGGAAATATATTCTCACAAGGCAGAACATTTAACACGATTGTTGCAGAAGAGTCAAACATTTGGATGGAAGGACGAGCAAGAGAAAGCATTTCAACTGCTAAAAGATAACTTAAAGCAACCAATACTAATGCACTATAACTCAAACACTAAAACGGAAGTTCACTGCGGTTCTAGTTCTTTAGGATTAGCTGGGACGGTACTACAACAAGGAAAGGACAAAAAGTGGCACTTAGTTTACTGTGTAAGTAAGAAAACGACTGATGCTGAAAAAAAAAACCTTCCCAGCAAATTGGAATTAATAGCGATTGTGTGGACCCTCAATAGACTGAGACAATTCTTAATAAGTATAACAGTCACTATTATCGCTGATTGCCCTTGAGCTACATGAACGCAAGGAAGTCATTGAACCCACACAGGGCCGCCCCTAGGGTTGTAGGCGTCCCCTCACGCGTATGTCCCTCTCCCAAATCTTCCAACTAAGCTTTTAATTATCGACTCAACATTGAAAAATTTTCAATTGGCCCTTTTAAATGCTTACTTTTAGTAGGCATATGGCCATGAACAGAAAATAGCGCTAAGTAAAGTTAGGGTGGAAGTAAAAAAAAATATCTCAATATGATTTGTAGTTTTAAAGAAAATCAATGCATTTCAAAAAATATGGTATATTAATATAGTGCTGAACGAAGAAGAATTAAGGTATGGAAAAAAATTAATAATATGCAATGTTATTTGACTTCACAGCCAAATGCAATATGTTAAACATCTAAAGGAATCTTTCTGGCTTTGGCACTTGCAAAAGATTTTAAAATTTGTTTAAAGTCCAACTTTTTGGCTTCCTCGTTTGCAATTGCTAAAACTGCCAGAGCACTCTCTCCGTGGACATTGTCGATCTGAAGTAAGTTTTTATAAGTTTTAGAGTTTGCTAAAACTTCGCTCGGTATTTGCAACCTTGACAGGCACAGTTAATAGTGTGCGTGATGCTATCCACAAGTTTGTAAACAGATCCTTTTGGTCGTTGGATTTTATTTTCTGCAGTACTGTGATAGGAAAGTATCTTAATCTCTGGCTCTTTTTCTCTTCCAATCCATTCAGGAACATTTTAAATAGCTTATAGAGAAAAATCTGGACAGAATGAGCGCTACTGCTTTCTCGAAATTAGTAGAAGTTTGCAGAAACTAATTTCACCTCGGACGAGTCTTTTCCCACGTCATTGGTCAGGGCTCGCGCCAGAACGGGCGACGGGTAGGGAAGAGGAGAGGGCGCGACAACCGACTTTCAATAAATCATCAGCTCGTTGGCAATGACAGCGACCCACGCTTCGCTACCGGAAGGCAGAGTACTGTTTCCAAGGGTGCGGTTCACTAACCAATAAGCTACTTGCGATGTACTGTAAACAGACCCTTCATGTTCAAGTGTTCTATTCGATTGTTAATTCCACGGTATTGGAGTTACGAAAAGAATTGATAGAACGCTTATCACTCTTTTAAAATAAATTTTTCCTGGTAAATTAAATTTTATCCCATTAAATAAAAAACCCAATATTTTGTGGCAGTGCCCCCTCAGGCTGCGGCTCTGAACCCACAGATAGCTCGCTGGGATAATTCAAGACTACGATTTTGAAATTCGACATCGACCAGCAGGAAAGATGTCACATGTTGATGCACTATGTAGAACACCTGTAGCAGATTCCAAGGACACGATGACTTTGATTATGGATAAACTAGACATCTGTACTACACAAATGAGTGTGGAGCCAATTTATTTGACCTTAACTGAAAAAGAACAAGTATTACTAATCCAACACGCCGATTCAGAATAGAAAAGGTTGATTGAGATATTCCATAAACCACGCGAAGGAAGAACGGATAAAGAAAGGCACATGATTAACAACTACAAATTTTAAAAAAAAGTAGACTTTTTCGAAAGGTTAAGATAAAGAACAAAGATCAACTACTCTACATTATATCCAAAAGCATGAGCAAAAGTTTAGCGATCAAATTTCACGATTTGATGGGTCATTTTTCAGTAGAAAGGACAGTTTCTAAAATGAAAGAACTTTACTGGTTCCAGACAATGAAACGTTATGTACAACAACATGTTGCAATGTGCTTTGAATGTTTATTAAACGAAGTGCTGGCGGGAAGATAAGGTTTTCTTCATCCGAAGGTCGTAGACCCTTTTCGATCATACACTTGTATATTTGGGCCCTTTTGAGAAGAGCTCTAAAGGAAATCATGAACTGTTGGTTATAACCGATAATTTCACAAGATTTGTCTAATTGATTCCTGTTAAAGGCACGTCAACCTCACACGTGATGAAAGAAAGCCTCGAAAAATTTTGTAAATAGATACGGATTACCAATGATAGAGGAACTTGCTACACCTCCCATCAATTTCAAGAATATTGCACCAACAACGGAATTCACCATACATTTAACTAAGCACTCACGTGCAAACGGAATGGTAGAATGAATAAACCGAAAAATTTTATCTACAATTACAACAGGAATGACTAACGACAACCATAGAAACTGGGACAGTAATATGTAAGTTGAGAGAAACTTAAATAATTTCAGGAATAAAACAACTAACAAGACACCATTCCAAATGCTTCATGGTTATTCACAATGATGGACTTCTAGGGAAAATGGATAATGAGGACGAAGTTATTGAAAGGACCATAGAAGTTCCAACACGTAAAGACTGACGATCCTGAATGAGCCCAAATTCGTGCAATCGGGACGATTGAAAAATCAGTATGGCCGAGTGTTAGATAATTATTGAAAACTGAAAGAATTCAAGGAAGCTTGATAAATGCGCAAAAGTGAACGTTTTGCGATAAATACAGTTCGTTTTTTGATTTTTTTTGTTAATTCATTTTGTTTGTATTATTGTACTTTTGGCTTTTTTCGACAATTAAAGTAAGATTAATCTCTAACGGCAAAGAGATATATATTACAGAGGTGTGATAGTTTTTATTTCTGTTTGCAAATTTAGTTGAGCCACACATACATAACCAAAGAGCCACATGTGACTCGCGAGCGGTAGTTCGACGATCACTGATTTGGACCCACCAGTAGTTTTAGATAACCTGTTAAACAGTTCAGAGATATAAACAAACCTAGAAATATCATTTATGCATTTTATGAAGCAATGGTCATGCTATGCAGGTACCTATAGTTTTGAGAGGAACTACCCAAGGAACTATTCTGGACTATAATGACGAAAAAATGGTGAGTCTTTAATATGCCGATAGAATCGTTTATTTCTGGACATGACTCAAGGGACTAAAATAAGTCATATTGTATGGACTCCTAGCTCCGAGGAATCAAACAACTTTTAAAGCCTAGAACCGGCCTGATTGAAATATGATCTTGCGGATCTTTGAGTATAGCGTTCTTTGCACGCTGGGAGTCAAACTTGGATTAATGGCACTGGCGAACGTTTACTACCACGCTACTTGAAGTTTAGCATTGATGTCGAATCTTGGTTAATAGACAGATGTATTACCACATGCAGGTAGCGAAGTCCCATTGCTTTAGTTTTGGTGAGGGGGACAGATGGTCCCCAGATCCCCCCCACCTCTGGATATGGGCATGCCTGTAGCCAAGATGAAGGGGGACAATGATCTCCCAAACGTAACTGGATTTTATTATCCTGCCTATGTGCATGGGTGCATATAGGCAGGAATTTGTAACCCCCAAATTTTTTTTTTGTCTAAAATAGCCACTGGCAAAGGGTATACAAGGACTCGTGAGTATGAAATATTTGCCAGAAGTGACAGAGAATTTAAACATCATTTCACTATAAACCCAAATAAATTTTACACTACTCCGATGGCTTTTTTTTTTTTTTTTAGTTTATTACAAATAACGTAATTAGAATATATCAAGGTTAGAAATTGTAAAATTTATGGAGGAGTAGTCTTGGGGTAACAAGAAAATTTTACCTCTTTACTCCATTATGAACATGGCATTAAATTCATTTGCCTGTGAGGAAAATATTCCTCAAATTTAATGGCCCTTTGGCATATTATGGGTATATAGAGGATGTTTATTTATAATGACTTTTGATTTTAAATTAAAACATGACATTGAAAGCCTATTTAGGCTATATGTTGTACTTTCAAGAAATATTCATATTCAATATTTAAACGATGCGAGAAGTATGAAGATTCCTTTAATGTTCCATCAATTTGGAATTCCTGCCTAAAAGTTAACAAAAAAGTCGGGCCGCGTTCAGCCGATCTAAACCTGGCATCCTGTGGGCCAATGAGCGATGACTTTCATCCAATAACCAATACAAATGCATAATCAGAAAATCATCAAATCAGTGGGTAGTCGGAAAAAGAATACTATAAATTATGTCATATTTTTAATCATTTTCTGCCAAGCAACCAAGCGAAAGTCTTGCATTTTGCAGAGGGAAACTTGGTCAGCTGTTGCTTCTGAGGATGCTCAGCATAGCACGGAGTGAAACGTTAAGTGTTTTTAATAAACAGACGCGGCGGAATATCACAAAAAGCTCTATAATGTATATTTAAAAACACACCATAAAAATGTTTGTGAACTTTTCATATTATCAAAATAATGTTCTGACTCCTATTTTTAAAGAAGATATTCCAAAACTATTCTACTGACTTTCAAAGTGTGGAACTCCATCAGGACAAAGCGAGTAGCCACACCTCCAAAAGTACAACCGCATTTCTAGAAAAAAATGAGACAAGAAACTGGAATTAAGTCAACACCAATTAGCCATATTCCTACCCAGTCTCCAGATGTAGCACCGATGGCTTATTGTGCATTTGGACTTTTAAAACAATCTCTTTCAAAACGCCGACCCACTACCTTGGATGGACTGTGGAAAGCTGTAGGCAAAAGCTGGGACAAAATTCCACTTGTGACTTTACGAAAAGTCCTATTATCGTAGAAATCTAGATGTAATATGATAGTTCAAAGACAGGGCTATCAGATAGAATACATTAGAAACGATTTTTTTATTGTATGCACTTTATTTATGCTGCAAAATCGTTGTAAGTGTTATGATATGGAGGTTAATTATAAGCTTAATTAATCCTTTCTTGTCTATCTTCATCGATGTTGTTTACAATCACGAGGCAAAGATGAAGAAACGAGATGTGATCCACTGTACCCAAGGTGGATACTTCTCAGCAGCGAGATGATGTGTTCGTGTGCGTTGATCCCCACTTTAAAAAGGTGTAAACAAGATAATCCACTTCCAAAGGACATCTCTTTCATAATAACTTTGGTTCTATGAGACATTCGTCATGAGAACCATCCTGCATCTTCTAAAGACTACATGTGTAAAGTTCATTAG
>QLNU02015003.1:148271321-148327040 GCA_006491805.2 Dysdera silvatica
TAATTAAAAAATTCCTAAGGGATGGGACATGGACAAGGGCATAGACAGAGCGAAGCTAAGAGGGCTCTAGCCCCCCCCCCCCTCACTAAAGAAACATTTTATGGATTATTTTATAAAGCCTATAGCCCTAGATCTTGTGAAACTGAACTAGTGAATCAATCTCAACCTCCCCTCACCCCCGCCTCCAAAAACAGCAAAGATCTCTGCGTACGCCTTTGCCCATAAATGTGGATGTGATTCGCAAGTGGGTAGTGCAAAAAAGGCCGAAGCAAAAGTTAAGGCAGAGAAAAATAGCTGAGAACCAATACGATAGGCAAACACGTTGCCACCGTATCACAGAAGACCCTATTAAACAAGAATTGGATGCTGCGAATCAAATAAAAAATGATGAAATTTGAGAAATTTCGCTTCTGACGTGTTCTGGGGGCAACAGCATCGGACTGGATAAAGTAGTAATTTCAAAACTGATGGAGGATTCATTTAGACCAGTGGTTCCCAAGCTTTTTCAAGCCGCGACCCACTTTTATAGTAGCCAAGTAATCCGTGACCCCCTTTTTTAGTAACCAATAGATCTGTAAACCCCCTCCCTGTCTACTGTAGCCATATTTGCATAATAGAAGCATTTTTAACAGAATAAAGAGATCACATTAAATATAAAATCATACCACATTAAATTAATTATACATATTAATGTATATCGTGGACATAAAGTTAACCATTAGTAGAGTATTGAAATATGTGTAGCTGTGTTGAAATATAAAAAGCATTGGAAACAGTATGAAATTCTTTATAAAAAAAATAGTTGTGGCAACCCTCAGGTTATCGGAACCACCGATCTAGAGCAGTGGTTCCCAACCTGTGGGTTGCAAACTGATTTTAACGGTGGGGTGGGGTGGGGTCACAACTATTTTTAATTGCAATTATTTTTATAACAAATTTGTATTACATTTTTGTTTTCGTTTTGTCCTACAATTTTTTTTATTTTTTTTAACATCCCGGGGAGGGTAATATTTTACATCCTCATAAATGGAGAAACAAGTGTTGTTTCTGTCCTCATTCGTCTAGCGGTCAAGACACTTTGGGCTCAAAGGAGGGACCCTGGTTTGATTCCAGGATGGGAATGTTCTCTCTGCTAAACAGAAAAACTCTAATCTGAGCTTATTTATACATGGGTGTCGAAAATTATTAAGTATATAAATTCCCCCACGAAAACTCACAAAAAACTCGCCCCGGAGGCTTTGTGTGTTAACCATTATTTGGCAATTGTGTTATCCCTGCGGAGGGTAATAATATCTTACATCTTTACATACGGAGAAAGAGAGCGTTGTTCCTGTCCTCATTCGTCTAGCGGTCAAGACACTCCGGGCTAAACGGAGGGACCCTGGTTCGACTCCAGGACGTGGTCTCTTTTCCTCTAAACAAAAAAAAGCTTTGAGCTTATTTATACAGGGCGTTGAAAATTATTAAGTATACGAATTTCACACCAAATGTTTCCAATGCTTTTATATTTCAACATGGCTAACTGCAATATTCTACTAACGGTTGTTAATTTTATATCTATAATATATATATATAAAATATTTAGTAATATATTTTTATATTTAATGTGTTTTCTTTACTCTGTTAAAAATGCTTTTATTATGCAAATGTGGTGGCAGCGGACAGAGGGGGTCACAGATCTTTTGGTTACTATAAAAGGGGGTTGTGGATAACTCGGTTTCTATAAAAGCAGGTCACAGCTTGAGAAAGGTTGGGAACCGTTGATCTAGACTTTCGCTGAACTGAAGAACAAGGATGTCTGAATACAAGGACACTGAGAATAAAGCCTTTTACTTAACCTTCAAAGCAGGCAGCGAATATCTTTATTAACACGGACAAACCTTGTGATGTTTTACACCAATACAGCAGTTCAGTAGTACGTTATTCAACGTATTTCTGGATAAAAGCTGCATTTTCTATGGACTTTTATATTGAAAATTGGATTTCCATCTTATCCCAAATCGTGAGTTTGTCCTCTTTATTTTGGTTATCAGTTCTACTGTAATAAAAATCGACAACTGAAGTAACCTTATTATGCCTAGATACATAAACTCCACCTGCACACAGTCAAATAATAACACTTAAAACTTCACATCTGTACAACCACACACACGTTCCCAAACATTGGACAATGCCACTGTAATTTCTAATGCACGTAAAATTTTCTGAAGTGGAAAAAAATTCACCTTAAATGGCTAATTAAACTCCCCGTAATTTCGAAGATCGTAAGTTTGGGGCCAAGCAGAATGAGTTGCACCATCCATGTCTCTAGCTAATCTATTATCAGTACGGAGAGCATGGCGCCCACCACCAATAGTAGCGTCACACTCATTGCATTTAGATTCCACCATGGCACCACCGCATTCTGTAATACAATAAACATGACCATTCGGACACATGTACCAATGCCCTTGGCTCAAATTCATAGCTTTTAAAATTGACTTCTTTTCTGTTTCACTGATGTTAATAATAGCTGAATCATTCACTTTTTTGAATACATCGTAGAATTGCTCTTTATCAGTTAAACGGAATGGGCCCAGATTGCATAGGTCTCTTTCAATTTGTTTGCATAATCTCCCCTTTTCTTCGGATAGACTATTACTACGGGCACGACGGAATTCTAAGTATTTCTGAATCAGTTGAAGTCTTTGTATTTCCCAAGAAAGCTCCTCCAACTGCTGATCAGATGCAGTTAGATATTCATTACCAATAAAGGTATCAATAATATCGCATGTCGCCGATGCAAAAGTTTTAACATGGGTACAGGTTGGTGGTGCGCAGAAAAGCCACAGTTCATCATAGAATTGATAAAATGTCAAATACTCTTTCATTAGGGTAATAATATTCTCGCTTCTAATTATTTCAGAATTACCCATATCCGTTCCTTTTTTCATCAGTTTCCATAGCAGCGGCTGTAACAGGTTCTTAAACTTGTCAAAATGCTCAAGCTGCTGTAGGTTTGTTGTGAGCACTGACATCTTCCTTCTGTTAGCATCTACTTCGCCAAAAACAACTGATTTGACCTTTTCAATATCTGCTAAACATGTTTTAATAATATTTCCAAATCTTAAGTTTTTTCTGATAACAGTCTTACATCTGGGGCATGCTTTCATCTGAATCTCGCCTTCTCGCGTTTCAGCCATTCCCATCCAGTGTGTTAGTCCTTCTACTTCAAAAATGTGTTTGCAATCCTCCAGTTCAATGTATCTAGCATCATCTGCATCTTCCGAGCCAAAAAATATTTCCTTAATGGCTGGATTGCACGTGGCACATAGCCGAGGACACGGTTCACCACACAATCCAATGCAAGTATGGCCACATTTTAATCGTTTGGTGCAAGGTTCGTCACATGGTTCTCGATCACATAGTTCACCACATGGTTTTGTGCATATTTGATGCTCGCAAGACCAAGCACAAAGTTCCTTGCAAGGGACACACGGGTTTCCACACCTTTTTGAACATTTGTTATGAATACACCGATTTTCACATTTACGTCTGCATGGCGGGCAATTCGTTGAGCACTTGGTTTGGCATTCGTGACCGCATACCAATATGCGTTTACACGGTTGTTTGCAAATCTGGTGCAAACGACCCTGATGACAACGCCCACAGTTACCGGAGCATATATGGCCACACTGCAACTCAATGTAACATTTAGCGGTACATGATTTGAGGTAGTTCGCTTTATTTTTTACATCATAACACTGTATTTTTAGTTCATGACCACATTGCAATTCTGTGTTTATGAGTTCAATACATGGATTTGTACATTTTTTACCACAAGTTGTTTTGCATGAATGTCCGCACAGCAATTTTCTGACACACTTTTCTGGACATGGAAACTCATCAGGCGGAATATGGCATGGTACAAAAACCTTATGTTTACACCCTGGTATTTCTTTTTCGACTCTTACCTTGCATGGACTACATTCCTCGGAACACAACTTTGGGCACAGATGGTTATTTTTACATAAGATTTTTTTGCAAGGCTTTTGACAGAAAACATTTTCATGTGCAGGGTCATATGAATGGCACATGATTGGACACGTGTGTCCACAATTTAGACGATATTCACATGGAAGCCTACAACCTCCTTCTGGGACATTGTCGAAATCAGAATCTTTGGAGACAAGGGTTACGATCTTCGGATGATTTTGGCATTTAAGAGAAAGGCCTCTGCCAATTGCCTCTTGCTGTTCCAGAGTTGACACTAAATTTTTCCACACATCACTCTTTTCAACTAGAAGTGAAAAATTTCCAATAGCAAATAATCCTTTTTTGGCTCGAGATAATGCCACACAAACTCTATTGGCAATTTTTAAGAATCCAATGTTTCCTTCTTCATTACTTCTAACAAAAGAAAGGAGGATGATGTCATTTTCTTCTCCTTGAAAGTTATCAACCACTGTGATTCTTACATCCTTTAGCAATTGGGTGTTTTTAATGAGACGTTTTAATACAAATTGCTGTCCGGAGTACGTCGTTAATACTGTAATTTGAGATGAAGAGTAACCTTGGAGGAGGAAGTAACGACATAATGCAGCGATAAACTTGGCCTCATGCATATTAACTCTGCTCTTGGAGTCAAATTCTTGGTCTTCTAAAAAATCGTGCGTTATAAAAAATAAACTTTTGGATACACCTTTAATCTGTTCGTATTTATAAACAGATTCATGGTTTTGCAAGTTTTCATATATATGAGGAACGAGTAGGGATGCAATGGAAGGACGCATTCGATGCTGGATAGAGAGCTGTTGAAACTCCATGCCATTTTTAACCATTCGTTCAAAGAGCGAAACATCTAAATTATATCTTACAGACAGTTCGTAGACATTAGGACTTGGTCGCAATTGTTGATGGTCACCTGTAAGCAAAAAATATGCTGATTAAAAGACAAAAAATAACAAATTAACATAAATATCAGAGAAACATTAATTATAATTAGTTTGTTCTCTTATTTAAGTGTTCCACAACTGACATTATCAATGTGCAGCCAATGGTTTAAGGCACAAGTAGAAAAGATGTAGCCTTTTGATTGAATCCCAAATTTTGTAGAACATACCCTCTCCCTCCCTATTTTTATATTCTCAGAATGATCATGCTTAAAATATAAAAGAGTAAAAGAAAATTCAATGAACTAATCCCCCTGAATAACCATAACAATTGAAACTTGAGGCTTTTTCTAGATGGCCACCAACTGAATGTGACCTTTTGACAGAGAAGGGTTCTACACTTCTGTGTTAAAAGGTAGCATCCAACACCGAAGGGTTCTACACTCCTGTTGAAGGTAATTATTGGATTTGGTAACTGTGATCTTTTGTCCTTAAAATTTAACAAATTATTACGAGCCAAAAGAAAAGTACAGAACAACAATGATATCCGATAAATCCCTCTACAACGATAATTTTTCTCGGTCCGTATAATAGTGTTGTAGAGAGGTTTTACTGTATAATGAACCCTCCCTATAACAATAACTCCCTCTACAAAGATAATTTTTCTCGGTCCGTATAATATTGTTGTAGAGAGGTTTTACTGCATTGTTATGATACGGAGATTAATTATATGCTTAATTAATCCTTTCTTATTAATCTTCACCGATGTTATTTACAATCCAAGGCAAAGAAGAAGAAATAAGAGTGAACCACTGTACCCAAGGTTGGATACTTCTCGGCGAGATGATGTGTTAGGTGTGCATTGATCCCTGCCTTGAACAGGTGTGCACCAAAAGTTAATATAAGTTTAACTCCTGAAGAAACCCCTTTTATAGCTACTCCCTGAATAAATTTGGTGGATCCCAATGTCTCTAAGTGTTTATACTGTGCTATATCTATTGATAATAAATTAATGATCAGAAAATCTAGTAAGTACTTGTCGAGTTTCGTTATATGTTTGACTCATTGTCAGTTCCGTGAACGTTAAAAATGGCCGGGCATTAAATTGTATTTAGAACCTGGGTAAGTAGGAAACAATATGGTCCCTAGAAAGGACTATCAAGGTAATCTTTTTAGAGTTACTACTTGAAAGTTACTTGGTGGCGACGGGCAATAAAGAAGCCACCTCGTAATAAGTGGTCCCGTGACCAAGGGATTCTTTAGCCTTTTGGAAAAATTTTTGGTTTAAAGTTGGTATACATGTTGAACTTTTGTATTATATTATAAAACATGTGTATTTTTAAAGTGTTAATGATTCATGACCTAAGTAAAACCCCTTTAGAGTTTTGAGTTAAGCATTGCACGGAAACTATTGAAAATTTACAATGGCAGAGCAACGTGAGATAGTGGCATATATATACCACTCGTAAATTCTTTTTCCGGGGACAACCCCGATTCTATAATATATGATTTTTCGGACAGAATTGACGAGGTGGGTGACATAGCTAATTGGACAGCCAGTGAGAAGGTCAAGGTGCTGAAACTGAAGCTAATTGGTTTCGCCTCCCACTTTCTCAAGGACTGTCCATCCTTAAAGGAACAGGGACTTGCACAAATTAAGAGTGCTCAAATAGAAAGGTTCCACACCAAGGCTTTGCGATTCAATCTTTTGGCCCAGTTCACCATATGTAAGCACGAAGTAGGGGAAACGGTTGTACAGTACGCAGCTCGAATTGAAGGCATCTCCATAAGATGTTTCTGAGAGGGCATGGAAGGCAGAGCTGAAGCAGTGAGGAAAAAATTGCTCCTTGTGCAATTTATAGCAGGCCTTTCTTTGGAAAATAAGAGACTTTTGAGATATCACAACCCACAAACATTCGCAAGTGCCAAAAGCAGGGCTCTTCTAAAAGAACGGAACTCCGAAGAGACCGTCCCCAAAAAGTTTTGTCTAACCTCAGAGAACGGCAAAGATGGAGTTAATCAAAGAATTGACCAAGAAAGTGAAGGCTCTCTAACTGACTGTAGAAAGATTGCATAACAGAAATATTTATGCAGGTTCCTCTAGACCCCCCACCGAGACGACCTATTGTATGCTTCTTCTGTGGAAAAGCAGGTCACAGGAAAGTTAAATGCGGGTAAAAAATAAGCCAAGAGCAACACAAAAGCAGAGGTCAACAAAATCAATCGTATAATGGAACAAGGCAGGGAACACCCCTGCCCCCACTAAGTCCCAGGAATAGGGAAGGTCAAAAGGCTGCTTGTAACTAGCAGAGGGGAGAAGGTGCAGGTACCACACTTCAGAGAAAACCTCAGTACATGTGCCTGACATGACAGATTGCCTTAACAGAGGAAACTTAGCCACAGTTTCAACCCAAACATTGGATAAACAAGTTAGAATATTTATCGACACTGGTGCGTCGGTGTGCCTGATTAAAGAATCAGTGGTAAAGTCCAAACAAGGTGAGTGGAAGGTCAAAACTCAACTTTGTGAAGTAAGGGTGTTAGGGATAGCGAGCAATGAGCTTACAATTATCCGTAAAGCAGTCATCTCCTTTTATCTAAATGAAACAGAGGTGGAAGGAGAATTTTTAATATGTGCAGAGGGGTTACCCAGACAGTATGATGCTTTATCGGGGGACCAACTTTTGGAATTCTCATCAGATCAAAATAGACTCTTCCACCACACCACTCACCAGTTTAAAAGGAGAAAATATTGACTTTTCGGCTAAGGTGTTAGAAAATTTGGTTTCGGTTGCTTACCTGTTGCACAAGCAACAAATTCCACCAATCATCAATTCAGAAATGTTTGTTAAAATCAGGGTCAAAAATCAAGAAAATATTTTCACACTTGATGTATTAATTGAACCACTGCCAAAAGTGGAAAACTTAAGATTTTTCTTTAGTCGGTCTGATAACCGCTTCAATGAAAAAGGCGTTTATCATGTAAAACTTGTAAACCCAAACAACTTTGAGTGAGTTACATCTCAACAAAAATTGCAGCATATCCTCGGTCGGTCGAGCAAATCAAAGTAAATCCAACAGCCAGTGAGTCCATAAATTATGCAGACATTGAACATTCTGAGAAGTGGGATTTTGGTGATGAATTGGATATGGAACACCTAGAACCCTCAGGACGTGCAGATTTGTGTAAATTGTTGGACAAATATAGCCACCTTTTTGCCAAGTCGGTGAAAGACTTGCCTGGGTGCGACACTTTATTCCATAAAATAGAATTAACTGACCACACCCCCTGCAGGCAAAAGGCACATAGAGTACCATACACTTTAAGAGCAGAATTAAGACTCGCAGATTGCAGAATTACTTGAGACAGACATAATAGAAGAGTCCTCGTCAGACTATGCAGCAGTTCCAGTTGTGCTCATCAGGAAGCAAAACAACAAATTTAGACTTGTTTGTGATTACAGGCGTCTCGAGAAAATTTGTTATTTACCATATCCTCTGCCGCTATTAAACGAATTACTGGATAACCTTCAGGGTACAAAGCCTTTCTCAACCCTTGATTTATCAAGAGGCTTTTATCAACAAAAACTAGATGAAAGGGACAGAGAGTTAACAGCATTTATTAGCCATAAGGGTTTGTATCACTGGAATAATATTTTTAATAGTCATCTTACAAATCTGTTAAAAGTTTTAGTAGTTTTTATGGACAACTGCAGTGGCTCGTTTGTGCGCTTCACGGTGTAAGGACAGCACGGGTAATGCTGCACCAGGACCTAGTTTTCCAAGTAATTCGAACTTCTTAGGGCTTAAGGAATCAAAAGGAGACTACAATGAGCAATTAATCGGTAAGCATCCTTTTTATTTGACACCATTGGCATGTTAAGTGAATGTGTTACCACTTCGACACCCCCAAGGCCATAACTGCCATGGAAGGGATAGACCAAGGGTGCAGGTGACGTGCCATAGCACGTGAAATATGCAAATTAGAAGGGAAGGACTCAATATTAGAAAAATTGCACGTCCCACAGACCCACTATTTAGTAAATGGTCCATGGTCCCCAGGGGCGGTCGGAGCACACCTCCATTGGGGGGGGGAGAAGCACAAAGATTTCCAACTACCCAAATGTGTCGAAAAAGATATATATACATATATTTATATTAATAAACCTCTCTCTTAATGACCGCCTTAACAAATATTTTTTCAGTAAATGGATTTTCTCCCCGCCCCCTCCATAGACCCAATGCTAAATTTACCTCCATTCAGAGACCACCTCTCTGAGCGACCGTTTTCTCATGCAACTGACGGTGGTCGCCTTGAGAGGTTTTAAAACATATATATATATTTAAAGATAGCATTTACTGTTAAATTTACAAAAAATCCATGGTTAACACATATTGAAAGCGTTTTGCGATACTAGAGGTACTATTTGAAACTTCTGCCTGCCCACTGTATACGTATAGTGACAGACGGATCCTCCAGCCTCACAGCAAGTTTGAAAACTCCACACTGGTCAGTTGCAAATCGGATTCAATATAAGGAACACCAGGGAAAACGTCCTGGTTTCTTTGTGACATTTAAAATGTGGGTAAGGGGGGGGGAGAGGCAAAATCTCCAAATCCATGGTTTTGTTGCCTTATTGGCTGGACAATATACCACAGACGTGGAAACAAAAATAACTGTTAACACAATGAGCAGTTATAATCGCAAATTTTTCCGACAAACAAAAGAAAAAAAGTTGGTCTTTTTCTTCAAGTAACTCCCGATTTTGCCAATGTTAAAAAAATTCCAATTGTCTACAGGTGAAGAATAAAAACAAATTTACCTTGAAAATCTAAATTTTCGCCAAGTTGGCAATTGAAATTGCGTGAATTTCCAACTACCCAAAAATTATTTATTCATCTTCTTTTTTTTTTTTTTGAGATCAACCAGAATTTCCCAAATTGGAATTTGTTTCTTTTTTCAATTGGGATAGACTCCCCTCCCTATTCTAGGAAAAATATGGATTTGCCAGATTAAGTGGCATTTCTCCCTTGCGGAATAAATGCTAGAAAAAAAATTGGATTCCTTTTCTTTTATAAAATTGTTTTTAATATCGGGCATAAAAAAATATTTTTAAAACTTATGAAAAAGTGCGAAAATATTAATTTTGTTTTAAAATTGTGAAGTTTTAGTAACAGTATTGTTTAGAATTTAAGAAAGAAAAAGAAATGTAAAACTAGTGTATACATACTGCACTTGAAATACTTATACAACGAAATGCATGTGAATCCCATAATATTTTGTCAAGAAAACTATTTAGATTATTGGAAAATTTTGAACGTAGTGATAAACACATTGTTAGCAATATATGCACAAAGTGTTATAAAAGTACTCCATATTTTACGATCAGATACTGCCTAAAACAACCTGTTACAAGACAGTTATCAACATAAATATCTTACCTATCATAATGAGATGTTGCGTGTCTGTAGCCAGGGATGTCACAATATGTGCTTCTAAAATTTCTGCAGCTTCTTCCACGATGATTATCCTAGGATTCAAATGTTGCACCATCTTTCTGTATTTTGCTGCGCCAGTGGTAGTCATACCAACAACTTTTGCACCATGAAGGATGTTCAGATTTTCCTCACTTTTCATTTCATTTAATTCTTCATATTCGGTGCGTATCTTTTGCTGCAGAGCTAGGATTTCCCTTTGTCCTGCTTTAAGAAACAACTCCAACCAATATTTATACAGGCACCATCGTTTCTCATATGGCAACGTCCATACATTGACTATTTGTTCTGCATGTTTTTCAGCCATCGGAATGGTCTGTTTTATTTTTTTAGCAATGAATTCCTTCAGCTTTTTGCTCCCACCTTGCACTTCCCATTTATCTTTCGAAGATATTACATCTTCCTCTTCATAGTCTTGCCTCCATATAGGTCCCACATTCACATCAACAAATTCATCCCCATCGATACCTCTCATGTCTTCTATATATTCAACATCAGCAAGATCTTCGTTTTCAATTACGTTTCTGTCGCTGTCATGAACAAACGCATTGGGATCTACTAATTGCTTACTGTTAGCATGGTTTGCCAATTCATAAGGATCCTGCATTGCATAACATTGAGCCATATTCGCATCCGATGGCAGCAGAGGGTTGTTCTCGATTTTGTCAGGACCTAGAGTGCCAATATCTAGCCAATCATGAATGTGACTTTTCCCACCAAAACTAATGTTGCTGCATAAGGAACTGTGGTGTACAGAACTAATTTCATCAACTAAATCACCTTCTGTCAATAAATTTTTCTCAGATAGGAATAATTTGTGCTGAAATTCATTTAGTTCTTTTCCAAATTCATGCAGGTTAAAACCCTTGTGCTTGATGTTGGAAAAAATATAGTGTGGTACATTCCTTTGCTCTTGCAGCAGTTTCCTACGATTATCCAATTGATAGCAGGATAAGATTTCACTGGAACTGCGACCACCCACCCGAACAATATCTTTTGTAAATGATAAAACACCCTCCAAAAATTGATCCAGTGCATGGTTAGTGTAACAAACAATAAGGATTGGTGATGTTTCTTCAGATGGCCTCCAGCAGGATATATTATGCAATAGAAGTTGAACAATTCTGAGCCCAATGTAAGTTTTACCCGTACCAGGCGGTCCTTGAATAACTGCAAATTCTTTTGTAATGGCAGCCTTCAGGGCTTTGTGCTGAGACTCATCCAGATGAAAGTCTTCAGCCGATGGCCACTGCTGATCCTTGAGAACCTGAACTGATACAACGTCTGCTGTAGTGTTGCAGTTTTCGAGGGACTGGAACATCGGTCCCATGTCGTAAGTTGTCGATGTTCTCAAATAAGCGGGACTACTAATTTCTTTGTGAACATCAATGATGTAGTTGCGTAATGGAAACCCATCCGTTTGTATTTCCTGTAATGCAGAAAGGTTGTGTCTGAATGCTTCAAAATAAGCATCCGTTTCAACAAGTACAAATGTTTCTTCAGGAGTGAAGCCTAATACTTCATCAGTCAGGTCCTCAAATTTCAAAAGCAAGATTCCTTCCTTCAACTTTCCGATATCTCTAAATGCCACTGAAGCAAAATGTGAAGTTTCGAAATCATTATGGGACAAGCACACCAGGGATCCGGAAAGAAATCGCTTATTACACTCCCAGTTAACTTTGCTAAATTCCTTAATGTCGAAAGCAGCCAAATGGATCAAATTGCCTTTAGTAAATTCTTGTTTAATGATGTGAACATCGGTATATATTTTAACTTCTTTGCACTTCTTTAGAGATTTTTTGTCAGATTTAAGTCTTAGGTATGTTGCTATGCCATCTCGCAAAGGCTTTATGTAATCTTCTCGGAGTAGACGAAACTGAACGTCAAGGTAATGCTCCATGTCAGAATATTTACCATTTGTAATATTTGGGCGGAGAAATGGCCTAGAATTCCAGATATCATCATCGTCTGGCAAAATTGGAATAGTGCGGAAATTTTCAGGAGGCTGAGTTAGTTGAAGTTTCTCCATTTTAGAAGTAGTGACAATGCTTTCAGGAGAATGTGTTTGTATGAAATTATTCTTCTGAATTTCTAATCTGACAATTGTTTCTGTACAAGATTTAAAGAAATCAGGATGACTTAGCCGTATTTTCTGAAAAGTTGTATTCAGCACAGGGATCATGACTGAGAGGGTTTCACATGCTGAAGAAGGCAACAACTGATTGTAACAGTCCAGAAATTGTAACAAGCTCTCCAAAGCTGGAATATGAAATTTCCCTGTAGACCCCATTTGAAAACTCGCTACATACAACTGTATGGCACAAAACATAAACTTTTCATTTTGTGTAACAGAATTTATCAGACAAGATACATTTTGTTTATGAGAAGACTTGCAAGCCTTTGCGAGAGCAAGAAGTATTACAGGCATTAGGTCTCTTTTATTTAAAATGTCATCTGATAACAACAACAGAAACCCCTTCTCTGGTTGGAGAAGTGTTAGAAGAACTTCATTGGGGTCTTTATCAAGCAAATTTTTTAAACCGTGGTATGTAATTTTACGTATTTTCACACTGTCCTTTCCTTCAGATATATCCTTGTGTACTGCAGTTGCTTTAGAACTTTTACCCTTCTTTTGCTGATTTTGCATGGGGGTTCGTTGAAACGAAGAAAGATTATCTTTAGAGTCATGCGTGACACTGGCATTAGCTAATATTGCTTCCCTCCGGGTTTCATACTGCTGAGTAAATTCACTTTTGGTGAATTTCTCGTTGCCTAGATGGAAAGTTGAAGATGGAATAGATAGAAGGCCCCTCTCTTGATTTCTAAAGGCAGATCTGTTGGGAATATGTTGTTCCTTGGATGTACTCTTTACAGAAGTTGGTTTGGACACCTTTAGATATCCTTCATTTTGTTGGTCATGACGGCCAATGTCACCATGCACAAATTTTGTGGCACGGCTGGATTTTGAGGCCATTTCTTGTGCACCCTGCATCACTTTGCTTACTGAGGTATTGCAATTATTTTGGGAAATTGCATATATTTTCTCAGAATTGACATCACCGTGTGTATATCCTTGTCTTGCGGCTCTTTGGGGCCATTGTGGCAATCTCGCACAAGGTTCAGTTTCCTCATCAGAATCAGAATCGCTTTCATTCCATACAGCTTTCCTTAAAAATGAACCCATCAAATATATTAAATTTAACATTTTTCTTTTTTAAAACAGAGAACACGAAATTCATAAATACAGAAAATATTAACATACAAAAAATAAGTGATAAACAGTAGAGTGTAGTTAATCCAAACCACGCTAATCTGAAAATCCAGTTAATACAAATTTTTTTCCAGTCAGATGGCAACGGCAGCCAACTGATAAGACGTAAACAAACAGTGCAGTGTGTGTTGCCAATTGAAATTTCCCATAAAGAAAGGGGAAATCGCCCATCGTTCCGACTACTATCTGTTACATGAGCACACCAAAACACACACGCAACAAACAATTATAGCTTGCAGTAAATTCTGTAGTAAATATTTTAATTAATTCAAACAGGCCTCAGTCCAAATTAATTTGGATTAACGAGACTTTACTATACTTATGTTACTAACTAATAAAACAATGTTCTAGAATAGTGTTTCGTAACCTTTATAAAGCAGCGGCCTGGTAAATTTTTTTATGAGGGTCCGGTTTCAACAAATATACTCTTAGGGTCTTGTTCATTCAAACTAATTAGGACTGAGATCTGTTTGTATTAACGAATTTTCAGATTAATTGAAATCTTTACTACAAAATTTACTGTAAGCTTAAGTGTTTTATGTGTGTGTATTCTAGTATGCATGCGCCAACATTCAGCAGATGACGGGTGGGCAGCAAAAAATTTGCCCTTCCTTTATGCGGAAATTTAAATTAGTTGTCAACACATGCTGTGCCATTTGTTTACACCTTGTCAGCCGCGTGCAAAAAAAAAAAAAAAAATTGGATTAGCATGGTTTGGATTAATGACTCGACTGTACTCTTTCCACTTTTAAATGTACATTAAACTGTCGTAAGTGTGAATAATTAATCATGGCATAATTATACACAGTTATCAGTATACTCCTACTAATATACAGGGTATTCAAAAAAAACCCGCCCTAACTGTATATTTTCGTAATGCTTAAGCCATACCATTTGCAAATGGTTACAATAGTTAAAAATCCATATTTAATAAGATATTTCAGATAATATATTGCCCAATGGGGGGAAGTTACAACCTTGAAACGAAAGGCTAAACTTTTCTGTCATTAGTTGTCTAAAGTTGATGTTAATCTGGAAATTCAAGAATCTGATTTTCTAAACCACCTTGTTGCAACCTTAATTTTGATGCGTGTGATGCAATAAAAGTTGAAATGTTTTCCAGAAATATTACTTCACAACTTATAAAAACGTAATTATTATTTGAAAGTTGACCATGAACATCAGTTTGCTTTCGATTTCGCTTTTTGTACAAAGGAAGCCCAATGATCCTTAATTAATTTTTTATTTTGGTTTCGTTGAAACTTGATTCAACCATTTTAATAAATGTTACAAGTTACCAAATGAAAAAGTGAAATGAAATTAAATAAGATATTTTTAAATTAAAAAATATCAGTGTGCTTTACTGATTAATTTGTGATTATTGACAAAAATGGATTATTAATAACGTTTATTTAGATAGAAGCAAGTAAAATACAAATTTTTATGGTGCAGTTCGATAAAATCATTAAAACGATAACATCGCTGATAGCTATTTCGATAGCGTTAAACAGCTATCGTCGTCAGAGCAAATGGCCAAATTGCTTTCAGCCATTTGCTCTGACAACGATAGCTATTTAGCCAAAATTGAGCTGCTCAGAGGAAAAGAGTAAATAATTTAGATATTACATACCTGCCAACATGTCAGTTTTGAAAATTTTACATGATACATGTATCGGCGCATGAAATACTTACAAGCAGTGAAACCCATTTCGATGATGGGTACTATATTTTTTCCTCGTTATAAACAGAATACTAATAAATATATGTGTTGTTTTTATAAAAAAAAAAATAGAAAGTACAATAAGAGCTAATTTTCCATAAAGCATCGAACTAGGGACCATTTCTCCTTCACTGTGAAACCATGCCATCCCTTACCATAAAAATGTGTGCATCAGATCTGAAGGTTTCTTTATGTAGACAAAAAAAACAAACCATATTTTGTATAAAATTATACAACCCTACAGATCATGCACACAAGCTTACAATTCAGCCAAGCGCTTGTAAATTGTAACGCATATGAAATGGATGGTGTTTAAGTTACTTTGTTTACGAAGTTTTCAAGTGATGTTACTTTATTAGAGAGGCTACATGTGTCAATATGTGCAGCATTAGTAGGGAGTAGTGACTGAACTGATGTATCACATTATTAGGAGGCGTTACATAATCATGGTCATGAACCGAGGGTGCAGACATTGCAAAATCCCAGGACATACCAATGCAGTCAGAAAAGTCTTTCAATGTAGCCTGGCCAAGAGTTAAAATTTTAATTTAATCTAACGATCTTGATCGTTCTTCATGAGCGCCAAGATGTCAATAACTAGTACAGCAGCTTGTTTGTGATTTTATAGTGCAAGGACCATGCAACACCATGACCCATAATTTTCCAAAGATTCTGAACCTTATTCTGCTGCTACAGGAACCCAACTCCAGACAATGGTGGACAGAAGTATGGTACACGTTCCATGATACCATTGCGAGTCAAACCAGCATTAACGCCACGATAGACAACTGCATCACCACAACAACACAGTAGGGTAGCGTATTGGCAATATTCCACGGAATACGGACCTCTTATGATAGCATGGGGAACTTCCAGACTACAGTGAGCAGTCGATCAGTAAGCATAATGTTTTTGAGTATCACTGGGAATCAAACGTAGATTAACGATACACTAGAAAAACACATTAACACTCCATGACAGACAATGACAAAGCAGGGCAGCAGATTGGCAGTATTCCAAGGAATATGGCCATATTATAGTAGCATGGGGAACTCACAGATTACAGTGAGCAGTCGGTCAGTAAGCATAATGTTTTCGAGTATCACTGGGAATCAAATGTAGATTAACGATACGCTAGAAAAACACATTGAGCTGTTCATAGGAAGAATGGTAAAATTGAGGTAGTGTAATCATTATTTAAATACATAAAGACAGCAGAATCAAAATGCAATGGTGCTGCTTTAAAAACTATGGCAAGAACCGAGATAGAAAACGAAACAATTTAATTTTTGTATGTTGATACATCACCAGGCATTAGACAAATACATAACGGAAGACCCGTTACTTTTAAGAAGTTAGCAATTTGCATTTGCTTCTTAACCACCATCGCTTTTCCAAAGCTTTGGACGAGTGAATGGAGAGGCTGGTTGAAACGAAAGCTAATTAAATTGGGACAGGCTAAGAGGGAATTTTTTATATATGAAATTTGAGTAATAAATATTCAGTGGAGCCTGATTAAGTAACCACTTTTTATAAGAGAGAACTGGTAGGGACATAGTCATATGCCTATACCAAAGTCTATTGTGTATATGGCAATCACTGCATATTTCTCTTTTCGTATCAATATTGCATAGGAATGAATATTCTATACCACCATTAGGATGAAACAAACATCTTATTCCTTACATTATGGACAAATATACATTTTAAATACTTACATGATGCACAATTCCAATTAGATCGAGAATAAGGATACAATAACCAGACTTCAACGTTGATTAATCACAGCTGAGAAGAATTAAGGCACTGCCAATAATTTACACATATCTAAAAAGAAAAAAAAACAAAACAATTATCAAGCTGAATATCCCAAATTCCAGTGACATGATGTGACTTCAAAAGTGGACCACCTCCAAGTATTCACCATTCCTCAGGACTCGAAATAAGATTTTGAAGCTGGCAATAAATACTGCTACAAGCGTTTTATAAGCTAGCAGCAAAAGCCTTTCAGCTTGCTGTAAAATGTCATAAGTTCAGTATTATGAGTAATTAATATTGCCAAAAAAAGTACGCTATAAGGAAAAAAAAATTCGATATACACCGTTTTCAAAACTCCTAAACTAGAAAATATAGTTTCATGCAGCAAATTGATCATTTTATACTGTTAAACTATTGTTAATATATTACACAATACATGTATATAAATTATACAATAATTTCTGCCACCCACGTATAGATTATATATCTTGGACCGCTAGACGAATGAGGAAGCGTTCCTCATTTTCTAGGGGTCCACGACACTACGGGCTAAACGGAGGGACCTGGTTCGAATCCAGGATGGGGAAAGCGTCTCTTTTTCTCCAAAATTACATAAGCTCTAGTTTGAGCTATATATACGTGGGTGGCAAAAATTATTGTATAATAAATTCCCCCACGAAAACTCACAAAATTCTCGCCCCGGAGGCTTCATGGAAAGCGTTCATTTTGGCGATGCTCCAAGGGACACTAAGATAAGATAGAACTGATGCGAAGACGAATATGGATTATGCAGAAAAAATATCAAGGATTAAGTTTAAGAGTATAGCACGAGTTTCAGCAACATCGTCAAAAGAAGTTTGGTGACCGATAGTGATTTTTATGCAGTTTTACCATAAGAAGCCAGGCTGGATTAACTATTAAGCAAAATAAGCACATGCTTGATGTATTAAGAAAAGGCAGGAGCACCATAGAAAATTCCACTGCCAAGTTTACGTTGGACGATGTGGTGCAAAAGGGGGCTCCTACAATAAATTAAAAAAACTAAAAAACTACAAGGTGGGTTGGTTTTCTTATTTCTACTAAACATACACACGTTACATAAGATTAGTTTTGAAGACATGATTAAAGTCTTTACAAATAGTAGTTTTAATAAATAGTAGAAGAAAACATTTTAAAGTAGAAGTACAATGAAACCTCTCATCGGCGGGCATTTGCCAGACAGAAAAATTTCTATGTAAAAGAGGAGAATTGGGGAGAGGTCAAGTGCTGAAATATTACAATTCAATAATTTAAATATTTCATTTCGAATCTTATGTATATTTGAGAAAATAATATAAGTTTAAGATAACGGACGTAAGCATTTGTTGAATATAATAAGTAAATTTACAACAAAATGTTAAATATTAACATTTATTTACCTGGGAAAAAAATATAATGTATTAACTGCTGTTTGGCGAGTTTTACTCATAGGGTTTGCTTTCTGCCGTGCCAGCGGCGGAAACTAATAAAAGTACTTAAAACAGTATTGTGTCAATTGATAAATGAAAGATTACAAATATATATTTTATTACAATAATTTAGAATATTATAAAGCTTTATATTATTTCAATAATTAATGTATTTTAAAATAATTACAAAATACTCGGTGTGAAACCACAAGTACCCGGCAATACAAGGTGGAAAATTCAAATAGACTGCTTAAAATCGTTCGTTCATAGAGAATCATCCGTATTACTCGCAGATCATGAAAATGATATGGATGATAAAGGTGCTGTTCAAGTCATAAATAATCAGATGATTAATAAAGATGTAAAAAGACTTGTTGCAGTTGCTTGCTGTTGTCCTGTGTAAGATTCGAAAAGGCGACTTTCCTATTGCAGATGCTTGTGAAATTTGGTGGACCCTAACAGATGATTATCATAGAAATGAACCAAAAAAGGGCAAAAAACGGACTTAATCAGGCAATAAATCAGCATCATATGCCAGTTTACATGCTTCATCCAAAGTACATGTGATCTAAATTGTCACAGGAGCAGGAAGAAAACACTATGAAATTCCTTAATGTCATTAACCCAAATTTTGTACTTCACATTATAGCTTCTTGAGCAAAATCAGCTCCTTTTCCTAAAACATACTACTCCAATAAAATCTTAGAAAATGTCCAGATTTCTATGTGGTGGTATAGTTTAAAGAAAACTATAAATGAAGATTTTGTAACTTTTGTTCACTCAGTGATGGTATTGCCTACAGTACTGATGGGCTTGGAAGAATATTTCTATCAAGCTTTTCATCTATTCATAATAAATTAAGAAATTATTTGAATTAGAAAATAGCAGCAAAACTAGTCTTTTGCTATAGATTACTTCATTGGAAAGATCAGCCTGAACTTAAATGCTAGTGAATTTGCTATGATGTAACCTTTGAATAAATACTGCGAACATTGTAACTAAAAGTATTTTATTTTAAGATGATTTTCGCTTATGGAATCTGAGGTAATTTGATAAATGTTTAATGCACAAAATAATTATTTTCTGGGTTTCTGCCATACTGGTTTTAAAACACCCTGGCAGAAACTTGCCAACCCTGTTTACTCACCAGCCCCTTCTACTTCAAAATATATTTTTAATTGCAAAATCAAATCCACCCCTTTTCGTCGTTTCACTTACAGGAGTTGGTAGTGTACATAACGATAATAAATTTGAACTGCGATAATTTTGTGTTGATAATTGTTTATTAGTTTTATACAGTGTATCACTATATGATTTATTATCAAAGTCTTTATAAGTATTAGTCATATGAATCACCAACTCCTCAATTCCTCATTCCTCGGTAATGAGGGGGATTCTCCTTAACTCTTACCTTTACTCTTGTTTATCCTTAGTTGCCTGCTGTGTGAATTACCTCTAGTGAAGGTCGAAGTTCAAAAGTAAAGTAAGTTTTTATCCCACTCCATCTGGGGGGGGGCGATCCTTCGAAGTCCTTTATTGGAGGCCAATTTAAAGTGTTATTTGTCTTTTAATTAATTTTGTATCATAAAGTGATATTGGTACACAAATCTAGCCGGATAGGTTACCATTAATTTCAACATTTTGCATCAATTATCAACATCGTAAATAAGCTAAAGAAACTGAAACCGTGAACCATTCTAATCATGAGTATGTTTACTTGAAAAAAGTAAAAAGAACTTATGACAACAATTATAAATGTTAGGTGATCTATGGTTTCATTTGTGATTCCGGCGTTTTGACGATAGTACCGAAATTTTTGTAAGGATACTTAAAATATTAAAGAATACTTTTAGAACTGAATTTAAAAATTCAGGTGCCAAGAAAACATTTTTCAGGTGCCATGGCGACCAGGTGCCTTGGATTTGTCGGTCTCTGGTAATCTACAGATGCTAACGCATTCGATAATAACAAGTGTATTTATTTTGACGATCATTTGGAAGCTGCATCACGGGAAGTATGACTTCACCTGAAAAAAGTCAGTTGACCAAATACTCTTGTCAAAAGTATATGGGGCCGCTAAAAACTGATTTTTTGGTGCTTGCACCACACTGTTTTGATGGCCCTGAGGGGCTGCCCAGCTCTGTCTGCGTCCCTTAAAATTTGCACCCCGTTCATTTGGTATTTTTCTATGAATAAATTAATTTTATTTGACGACGATTGTTTGGATTTTTTTGTATAATTGGGGGAGGGGAGGGCAGATGCAAGAAAAAATTTCAAGGACAGCACAAAGCTTGAAAATTCACTTGTAAGTTTTTAATGCAAATGCATTATTTTCAGGGGGCGCACACCCCTTTCCTGGATCTGCCATTGTGGGAGAGTTTTGGGGGTTGTAACACCCTCTCCTTGCAATGAAATTTTATATGTCTAACATAGGAATATATGAGTTGTAGCTTTGAACCCCCCACCCCGAGCCTATAGCCCCTTATGAACTTCGTGCCTACGCCTATGCTAACGTACACATTATTTCGCCTTACATTACTAAGTGCAATATTGCTTGAAAAGATAATTGAAAATGGAACTTACGCTAAGGACGACTTCATTAGCAATTTCGATATTGCGTAGAGGTAACTGCCATTAATTATACGAAGAGAAGATACGCAACCACAATTCAAAACGCCTTTTCTGTTCGAAGACAAAAACAGATAAGAAGTGTTTCCAACTCAATTTTTCATATGTCGCTAAAATCAGCGACAAAATTTCCCATAACCCAGTGTTGCTATTTAAAAGTGTGTTTAGGTCGCTGTTTCGTGGAATCAGAGCCGTAGCCAGATGGGGGACAGGGTATTGGCGTACGCAGGGTTGTAACCCCCCCATTGCAATGAAATTTTGTATATTTAACATAGGAATATGTGAGTTGTAGCTCTGTAACCCCCCCATTGAGCCTATAATCTCCCCAATTAACGTTCTGCCTACGCGTATAGGTGAGGGACAGGGCGGATTCAGAAGTCATTCAAGGGGGAGATTAATGACGATTTTTGGAAATGATACCTCATTGGACCTTTACCTTGCATCTTTTCAATGTTGAATTTTCGTTCTGGACGGGGGCGGTTTCCCCCTAAATCCCCACCTGATCAGGGGCATCATGGTGTGATACACCATGATCAGAAAATGGGAAATCTCGTGACAAGGTGGTGGGGGATTCCGAAAATAATCTCAGAAAGCGTGAGATGAATTATGGACGGCCCCTTGTACAGATTGCATCGAAAGTCATACTATTGTTTCATAATGATAACCAATAGTTGTTACTTAAAGGTGTTTTATCGGAAATTAAATTGATGCCGTGAAATAGACTCCCTCCATTCCATGAGCATTAAACAGATTCTTGTCGTCAAATAAATGTATTCGGAAAATATATATCCATTTTATCTTATAATAATTCATATAAGGTACGTTTTACGCTTTACAACACGGACACGAACCCGACTGGGACTCAACAAAAATACTACACCGTCACATCACAAACAAGAATAGTAGACTCTTCTTAGAATCTTGGGAAACTTACAAACTACATGGGAAAGCCATTAATACATCACAACCACTTCCAGAAACTTATAAACAACTCTTACTCTGAAATGTATGGGACATCCCCAAATTAGGTAACCCGCAGTGTGGGTTTCTCATTGGTCCCTATTGGGTTCTTCCATGATTCTATTGGAGGCCTCCCATTGGTTCTCATTGGGTTTTCCCATTCTGCGGGACTACTCTGATGAAGGGTTTTCCAGAAATTTCAAGTATAAAAAAGAGACAGAAACATAACATCGTCATTACTCCTGATGAAGGACTGCTGCTGATGCGTCCGAAAGCTTGAGTGATCTTTTTCATTGCTATTTTACCAGTGTTTAACTTTCCGTATGTAAACATATAAGGTTATTACAAAATATCCAGGCGGTGCACGAGAGTATTTTCGTATGTGAAATTCTTCTTTTTTAATTGAACTAAATTAGTTCCAGAAAAAAAAAAAAAGAAAAAAAAAAAGAAAGAAAAAGAAAGCCTCAGCAGTTATGGTAATTGTAGAGAGCAATTCATTTAGGTTAAATACGATATTTTTATAAAATATATATATATTTTTTTTTTTTATCTTAATAAACATTATTATTATTATGTGTTGGTGGTTGGTGTACTGCGTTCTTCTACCACAGGGAAAATGTTCTGTCAATGGGGATGAAGATGACTTTGTGAAACACAAGATCAAGCTGTACTCTTTAATAAAAATAAAATGCTGATACGTTTACACGATAGCTAAAATATTATTTTGTGTTGAATTGGACATTGAATTTATTTAGATAAAACTGTTCTAATTTGAACCATGTATTCATTTTCCTATAAAGAAAATGTTAAAATACGCATATACATATATATGTAAAAAGATGTACACTAAGCAAACAAAATATTTTTGTTTATATCCTACGTTGAGGAGGTGCAACGTCCGCATGTATAGTGCGTTCGCGGAAAATTGCCCACCAATCCCCTTAAATTTTAATGGTACTATTGGAAAAAACATTAACTTGTTTATCGATTAATATGAAAAACGAACTTACGAAGGAATACTGAAGCCTCAATTAACCGCACAGTAACACTGATCGATATGAAATGCCGCTCTCGTCACTCGCTGAAGACAAAATCCTTTTAATTCTCTGCTTAAAACTTTACTTCATTTCTGTTTTCAAGGACTCTGTTGTGCAAAAAGTCCATTGCCAACGTCGACTATCGTTTTGTTTACCTCCAGTGACCTCTGCAAAACATTTCCGTTCTATCTTTTCTCGAAGTTAAAGTCAACAACTAATAGCAATTTCTACGTGTTAGTACCAGAGACATCTACTTCGCAGGTTTGAAGTATCTGATATTATATAAACAATATGATATATATAAACAATATGATATATATAAACAATATGATCATATCATGGGCGCCCATATGGAGTGCAGGCGGGCTCGACCCCCCAGCTGTTTAAAAATTTGGTTTGCAAGGTTCTGTCGTGCATTTGCTTTCAAAAGTTTTACAAGCGCATTTTAAAATAAGGTACTTTTTAGCTCATTACTAATTGTCAAGCAGTATCAATTATTTTTGTAGCATTTTAGTATCTTGTACATTCACTAAAATTCTCAACCGCTTTGAGAAGGAGGTAATAATTTCCTCCTCTAGAAGTACTCGTATGGGAGCTCATGGACCATAGTCATTGAGCCCTTTGTCATTCGATTCTGTAGTTCGTATTTGCAGATTATGTAATCGCCTATATATCACCTTTTTTTTTTTTTTGATGATAGGGCAAAAAGAAACAGTATTTTTCATATTGCCGAGCTTGGAAATTTTTATTTTTAATATTTTTGATTCCCCCCCAATAAGTGCTGCCTCTCGGCCTGTCCCTTGTGTGCCTACTTAAAAATCCGCCACTGCCTCCTTCTCAAGGCTGTCAAACATTTTAGCTACATTATAAAAGACACAAAAACGCTACAAAAATAATTGATATTGCTTGACAATTCGTAATGAGCTAAAAAGTACCTTATTTTAAAATGTAACTATAAAACTTTTGAAAGTAAATGCGTAGCAGGTTCGGGCGAATCAAATTTTTAAACGGCTAGGGGGAGCTCGCGCCCCCCTCCCCTTGCCCTTAGGCATACGCATTGTATGCCGCTTAAAATCCGTCATTGCTATAACCTTTGTTAAATTAACGAATTCTTGGATAAAAATAACGATTTAAAAAAATGAATAAGAAATTAACGATAAAAACGGCTTTTTCAATATTCAGAGGAAATACTACTAGATTGGCAACAGCGCACAAACGAAACTAAAACTATACGAACCAACCACTGGCCGAGAAAGAATCACGTGTTCTCCATCTGAGATGGGGAATTCCCTTCCCGAAGAGAAATGAGATTACAGCGCCACCCACGGTGTCTACCCTCTCCTCCTCTCTCTCTCTTGTCTTGCGCACTTCTATCTCTGTCCGTCTCTCCCTCTAGGAAAGAGCGTTAACGTTCTAGTACGTATATTTAAAGCAGATAGGACCAGATTAAGGTTTCGTGGTGTGTCATCAACGCAGGCTCGTAGCTAGACACTTGTTATGGGGGGTGGGATGGGCTCTGAAAGTTACAGGAGGGCTCGGAAAGCTACAGTGGGGCTTAAAATTCTTTAATGTTTTGATGTATTTTATTAATATATTTAATAATACTAAATATATAAGGAGAGTAATATATTTAACGTTAATAAATAAATTTCTTAATGCAAATTTTGCATTAAAAACTTATAAATTTTAGTATACCTCTCTATAATTCCCCCTACCCTTATTATAAAGTATATGAAGATTCAAACCTATGTAAAAAAAATTACATACACAAGATCTACAGTAGAGAGCTATTTTGAATACATTTCTAACATCAAAGAACAATTTCCATTGTCATGTACAATTTCGTACAAAACAAAAAATTTAAAATAAAATTCTACAATATTTTATTTTGAGAAAACATTTTTAAGAGATGGGGGTGACTACATTTCCAGGGGGGCATAGCCCCCTATAATCTCAGTCTGGCTACGGTTCTGCATCAACGTAGAGTTTTCAAAATTATTGTGAGGGCCCAAGCTCATATTACTGACGTTTATACATTGAAATATATGTCATATTGCGAATTATGGCGGAGGAGGTCAGGCCCCACGGACCAATATAATTCTACGTCTATGGGTGGAGTCCTGAAAAAAAAAAATCCGGGCCTCTTGATGCATAAATTACGCCAGTGTAATTATTCTTTTTGAAGAAATAAGGGGAAAAGAGAAACTCTTATCATATTAACCCTTCATTGAATTACGATTGCCTTAAAACAAAATATTTATATCTACTACTAAAAGCATAAATAAATGAACTATAACCTGAAACTTCTATTTAGGTTAAGAAATTTATATTAAAAATCATTTTTCCTTGCTCTTTTTTTTTCCAGCAAACTTATCAATCATTTCCTCATAATCAATATTCTCTAGGGCAATGTTTCTCCAACTTTCTCCACAAGTCGCGACCCCTTTTATAGCAGCCAAGTAATCCGCTACCCACTTTTATGGTAACCAAGTAATCCGCGACCCAATTTTATAGTAACCAAGTAATCCGCGACCCCCTTTTAAGGTAACTAAATAGTCTGCGGCCAACTGCCTCTGTCCGCCGCCGCTCCATTTACATAATAAAGCATTTTTAACGGAGTAAAGAGAACACATTAAATAAAAAATTATAATATATTAATTATATATATTATTAACATAAAGTTTACAACTATTAGTAAAATATTGTAATGTAGCCATGTTGAAATATAAAAGCGTTGGAAACATTTGGTATGAAATTCTTTATAAAAATAATTGCAACTGAAAATACTTACGGCCACTATAAAAAATCATTCCCCGACCCACAGTTCGGAAACCACTGATCTGGGGCATTTCTTTCTACGCCCATAGCACCAACGACGTTTCCACAAAGTTTGTTTGTTTGTTTGTTTGGCTTTTTTATGGCGCAAGAGCATCTGGGCTATACTGCGTCAAGTTCGCGAAGTTCAAAATCGACCTTTATTCTCCTGGCTTTTGCTCACATTAGTAAATTCGTAGGAAAATGACGTAGTAAATTCGTAGGAAAACGTAAAGCAATATGTGCTCTATCGGTGAAAATTTTGGATTTCCAGTTAACCCAATGGGGAAAGTTTCAAGGATCGCTTAAAAATATCAATATTCTAACCCTCAAACACTTATAAACAAATATAAATATTTCCATAGCAACAATAGTTGTTTGAAATCACACATGCGTTCCTTTTTATACGAACACACTTTGAAGAAATGCCTCGTCCACCCAGTCACTTACAGTTCTACAGATGTTCGAACCTTTCTCGATAACAAGTTTCCAAGAAGGTGGATTGGCAGTTGTGGGTTCGTGGAATGGCCACCTCGTAGCCCAGATATGACACCTTTGGATTTTTTTCTTTTGGGCCATTTGAAATGAGTAGTTTACGAACCGCCACCTGCAAATTTATAGCCAGAGAAAGCTTTGAGGCCCGGCTTTATATCTACCAAGAAGTGTAAGGCCTTCAATTTGAGCAGCTACTTCATTAAAAGGTAACTTCTTTTCTTACTTTTTTTATATTTCTTTTATTTTTTAATATTTTATTGTTTTCTTTTTTAATATTTTTATTTGAGTTTTTGAGGGTTAGAATATTGATATATTTAAGCGATCCTCGAAAATTTTCCCATTCAGTTAACACAAAATCCAAAATTTTCGCCGATAGAACACACATTGCTTTACATTCTACAATTTTCGTTATTTGTCTACGACTTTACTAGCGTGAGCAAAAACCAGGAAAATAAAGGTCGATTTTGAACTTTGCGGACACGTCGTTGGTGCTATGGGTGTCATAGCGCCATACTGTAAATGTCATCATTTTTTTCTTGACGAGACCTTCAAAACAAGGTATTACTCGATGGGGTTGCCATTTGAAATTTTCCAGTTGCCCCCTAGTGCTGCTGGTGAGTCGCAACACAGGACAAAAGTTAGTTCCTTTTCAACAAGGAACTTTCCCGAAACGACGTTTATCTGCCTGAACCCACTAAAAAATTAACAGTGGGGGGACTGACTTTTGAATCACCCCGTATAATATACAATACATATAAGAAAATAATATATATATAAGAAAAAATAACAAATTCTAAAATAAAATATGCAGCTGGAACTGATCGCACCTTCGGTTTTACTTCGCTCGCGTGTCAAGACCTATGATGTGCGTCACGTGCGTGCCAACGATGTGCCACCACATCGACGTAAACATTAAGCGAGATGCATCTAAAGTCCTGTTATAACGTATATAAGATCGCACCTTATTAAATTGTGAGCAGATTTTTTTTTAATTTTAAGACAATGTGAACGTAATACGTATATACAAATTGTGATCTTAAAATTTCGTCGCAATTAAGCGGAATGTTGTCCTAGTTCTGCCATGTAAATTACTATTAGTTTCTTGGTTTGGGTTCTGTTCCATGAAATTTGGTCCAATTAAGCGGCTGCCCCGTTTAAGGGGTGGCCAATTAAGAGGAATTGACTGTATTTGTAGTCTCCAGTGTAAACATCGTCTGTCAACAAAAACATTAAAAGACAATTTGACTTGAATAATAATATCAATCAACTAGTTTATTAATCTTTTATTTTTTCTTTTCACAAACATTTCAACTGAAAGACAATAGTATAGAAACCGGTTGGTTCTGTTTGAGTTTTATATTATGAAATTTCCTAATGCGCCATTAATATCAGATCTATGAACTTCCTAGATCATGTATAACTCTGTTACATAAACTTACAAAATATGCGATAATTTATAAAGTAAATATTACAGAAATGTTTGTATCAAAATGTTCGCAAATAATAAATTGGAAACATTTCCTTGTAACATATTCTCTGATAGAGCGAATACATTTTTCATAAACCATCAAGGAATGAAGCAAGAATATATTTTTTCTACATATTTATCACACTGCCAATATGTATATCTAGAGTTACACATTCACATTGTATAAAGTTATATAGGAATCACATCCTAAAAGCTAGACAAAAATTTTGAACAGTGGTTCCCAACCGATGGTCCGTGAGACAGATCATTATTTTAAAAAAAAATATTCTAAAAAAATTACTAAATATAAAAATGAAACTGATGGTATATTTGTAGTATTTTGCCCTTTACCCACCAACACTTGAAGAAAAGCTGCTACGCTGTTGCATGTAGGGACTTTCTGGTGAAATGTAGAGACTTTCTATTGCTGCCACTAGGGATTTGACCTTGACAGCATTGCTTTGTTCACTATTGCCAACACTGCTTTGTTCACTTTTATACGTATACATCCCCCCAAAGACCTGGTTCCCTTTTTTTTATTAAGGTCTTGCAGTCAACTCGTGTAGGGACGGATTTAAAGGTCATTCGGGGGGCGATTAATGACTTGATTTTTGAAAATGATTCCTCGTTGGACCTTTACCTTGCATCTTTTCAATGTTAAATTTTCATTCAAGGGAGGGGTGATCGCCACCCCGCACCCTAAATCCGCCCCTGAACTCGTGAGAATTTTTCAAAGTGGTCCGCGGGTACAATTGAAGTGGAAAAGTGGTCCGCGGCTTAAATTGAGTTGGGAACCACTATTGTAGAGGAATAACGTTCCAATACATTACAATTTTTGATAACTACAGTTGAACTCCGTTATAGCGAATCTCAAGTGATCGCACTTTTGGTTCTCTATATCCGGTGGTTCGTTATATCCGATAGCACTATAGGTATAGAAAATTGAACGGGATCAAAAAATTCGTTATATTCTGGGGTTCGCTACAGCGGAGTTTGACTGCATAAGATATGCAAACTACATTCATGTCCAAAATTAAGATTATATTCAATGTTATTTCAATGGGAGAAGTACATATTTTGCTCTATAACTCTCGATGTGTTTTATTTATAAAAAATCATTTTACAGAAAATTAAAGAGCTATAAACACTTCAGAGAATCACAACAAATCACATTTTTCCGGGCATCCTATGAAGGAGAATCCACGATTAAAATTGATGTAAACATTGAAAATCGAGAAGGAAAATTCGTACAAAAACTAATTCAGAATAACAAATTTTATTACATAAACATGCAAAATTATTAGAAAATGATTGTTGACGTTTATGTCAGCAATTTTTTTTATCTTAAATCTGTTTTTTACTGATTTTTGTTTTCTACCTTTAATTTATGTACCATTTTTGATCGTGAATTCTCCTTCATAGGATACCTCCAAAAAATTGATTTGTTGTAATTCTTTTAATTGTTTATAACTCTTTAATTTTCAGTAAAATATGCACCCCATGTAAGCATAATATGCACCTCTCCCATTGAAATAACATTAAATGTAACCTTAATTTCGTACATGAGTATGGTTATATAATTAAAATTTTCCCATCCAGAGCGCTTTGTAGCTATAACTAAAAATTAAAATGGCATCGAAATTTGAATATTTACTATTTAAGGAATGGTGAGAAGGATTCTATTAAAACTACGTTTAGTTCCAAAATCTGCTGGTAGAAAAAGATAAGGCAATATGCAACAGGAAATAAACCGAAACTTATCAAAATGCAATAAATGAGACGAATCCAAAATGAAATTTTTAATTTTTAAATTTTTATTTTTACTCGTTCAAAAAAAAAAAAAAAAAAAAAAAAAAAAAATAAAAAAGAAGAAAGAATAACTACCGCACAGGAAATGGTTTCACAACTTCAGAATCATTCTCCGTTTATTAATGAAGTTCGAAGTTGTCACTGACATTGGAGTTCAGCTTCTATCTGGCTACACGTTATTTTGAACCAGAAAAAAGTATTTTCCATCGCAATATACTCTACTGCATGATGCAACATATCTGATGAAGCTTTTCGCATATACTGCATTATATTGCAATTTAAAATAGCTATATTAGGGTCACTTTCTGGATAGACATTAGATTTGAGGCAACCCCCATGCCCGTATCCAGAGGGGGGATTTTAGGGACCGGTCACTCCACTACAAAATTAAATTCGTAATGGTACTTGGCTACGATCTTGCATGCTGTGATTATAATAATATATATTTAGATTTGTTTCGATTACTTTTTTTTATACATTTCCTGTTGTAGTGCGCCATATCTTCCCCTATTAACAGATTTTGGAACTAACACTTTTGTACGGAATCTTTCTTCCATGCTTTGATTAGTCTATGTAAAACTTTGGTCGTTACGTTGGTTAGAGCAACAGAGATTTCTGAATAGGTGAATTTTTAAATTACAATTACCCTGTACCATTAACGAATGCAGAAAATTCATAAGGGGGTTAAAGAACTACAATTTCATATAATCGTAGGCACACACTGTACATAAAATTACATCGTAATGGAAGGGTTATTAACTTTATCACCCCCCCCCTGCGTACGCCAGTGCCCTGTACATAAAATAATAAAAACCTACGCTTAAATAACCTTGGCCAACTATATATTGTCGACCATAAACATTAGATTTTTCTTTACGTATTCAGAAACGTGTTCTCAAACGTTAAGTAAAACCACAGTAATATGTAACATGGAAAAACTTTGTTAAGCCGATAATTTCACTTTAAGTCATTAACTAAACTCCTCGAAAATTCCCAGATCGTAATTTTGAGGCAAAGTAGAGTGAACAGCATCATCCACGTTTTCAGCTAACCCAAAATTGCTATGGAAAACGTGGTTATCATCACCCATCGTATAACTGCACTCATGACATTGAGATTTCTGTGCGCCACTACCGCAATCTCTAATACAATAAGCATGTTCATTGGGACATATGTATATACCAATATTCTTGACTGAAATTCATGGGCTTTAAAATTGATTTCATTTCTGTATCACTGACATTAATAATGTCTGAGTCGTTCATTATTTTGAAAATATCGTGGAATTGCTTTTCGTCAGTTGAACGAAACGGGCCCAGTTTACATAGACATCTTTCAATGTGCTTGCATAATCTCCCTCTTCCTTCTGATAGGGTGTCACTGCGGGCACGACGGAATTCTAAATATTTCTGTATCAATTTAAGTCGTTGAATTTCCCAAGAAAGCTCTTCCAATTGTTGATCAGATGCGGTTAGAGCATCGTTACCCATGAAGGTATTAACGATATCGCATGTCGCTGACGCGAACTTTTTAACATAGACGCAGGCTTGTGGTTGGCAAAACAACCATAGTTCATAAAATTTGTAAAATTTTACGTATTCTTTCATCAGGATAATAATATTCTCATTTCTACTTATTTCAGAATTGCTCATTTCTCTTCCCTTATCCTCCAGTTTCCGTAACAGTGGTTGTAATAGATCCTTAAAGTTGTCCAAATGCTCAAGCTGCTTTATGTTTCGTATGAGTATTGATATTTTCCTTTTGTTAGCATCTACTTCACCAAAGACAAGTGATTTTACTTTTTCAATATCTGCTAAACATGTTTTAACAGTATTTCCAAATCGCAAGTTTTTCCTGATAACCGTCTTACATCTGGGACATGATTTCATCTTAATTTCACCTTCTCGCCTTTCATCCATTTTCATACAGCGTGTTACTGCTTCTACATCAAGAATGTGATTGCAATCTTCCAGCTCGATGAATCTGCCATCACCTGTGCCAGGAAGTATTTCCTTAACTACTGGATTGCATATGGCACATAGCCGAGGACATGGTTCACCGCATAGTCCAATGCAAGTATGTCCGCATTTTAAGCGTTTGGTACAAGGTTCGTCACATGGTTCACGATCACATAGTTCACCACATGGTTTTGTGCATGTTTGATGCTCACAAGACCAAGCACAAGGTTCCTTGCAAGGAATACACGGCTCTCCACATCGTTTTAAACACTTGTTATGAATACATCTATTTTCACATTTACGTTTACATGGCGGACAATTCATTGAGCATTTGGTTTTGCATTCGTGACCGCATACCAATATGCTTTTACATGGTTGTTTGCAAATCTGATGTAAGCGACCTTGATGACAATGACCACAGCTACCAGAGCATATGTGACCGCACTGCAGCTCAATGTGGCATTTAGCTTTACACCATTTGAGGTAGTTCACTTTATTTACCACATCATGGCACTGTATATTTCGAGGATGACCACATTCTAATTCGACTTCTACCAGTTCCCGACAAGGATTCGAGCATTTTTTGCCACAAACTGTTTGGCATGAGTGACCACATGGCAACTTCTTGATACACTTCTCCGGACATGAATACTTACTGGGAGGAATATGGCAAGGTACTAAAACCACATGTTTACACTCTGGTATCTCCTTTTCGACTTTAACCATGCATTGACCACATTCCTCGGAACATACCTTAGGGCACTGATGGTTACTTTCGCATAATATTTTTTTACATGGTTTTTGACAGAGAACATTCTCATGTGCAGTATCATATGCATGGCATATGATTGGACATGTGTGTCCACAATTTAAACGATATTCACATGGAAGCTTGCAACCTCCCTCTGGAACATGGTCGAAATCAGAATAGTTGGAGACCACAGTAACAGTATCTGGATGATTTTGGCATGTAAGAGAAAGGCCTGTACCAATTGCCTCTTGCTGTTTCAGAGTTGATACTAAATTTTTCCACAAATCGCTCTTTTCAACCAGAAGTGTGAAATTTCCGATAGCAAATAAACCTTTTTTGGCTCGGGATAGTGCCACACAAACTCTATTGGCCACTTTTAAAAACCCAATATTTCCTTCTTCGTTACTTCTGACAAAAGAGAGGAGAATGATGTCATTTTCTTCTCCTTGGAAATTATCTACCACTGTGATTCTTACATCCTTCAGCAATTCGGTAGTTTTAATGAGTCGTTTTAATGCAAAAAGCTGACCAGAGTATGTCGTTAACACAGTAATTTGAGATGGCGAATAATCCTGAAGGACGAAGTAGCGGCATAATGCAGCAATGAACATTGCCTCGTGCATATTAACTTTGCTTTTAGAGTCAAATTCTTGGTCTTCTACAAAATCATGTGTTACAAAAAATAAATTCTTGGATACGCCTTTAATTTGTTCATATTTATAGACCAATTCATGGTTTTGTAAGTTTTTATATATGTGAGGAACAAGTAGAGAAGCTATAGCGGGACGCATTCGATGTTGTATAGACAGTTGTTGAAACTCCATGCCGTTTTTAATCATTCGTTCAAAGAGCGAGACATCAAAATTGAATTTTACAGACAAATCATAAACGTTAGGACTTGGTCGTAGTTGTTGATGATCACCTGTAAGCAAAAAATTATGTACATTAGAAGAAACAAAATAAAGGTCAAATTTTGAAAAGTGACACAGTTGGTTATAAGTTTGATTTCTTGTTCAGTATTTCACGCCTCGGAGTTTGAATGAGCAGATACAGTCAAAGTTCTAAGGTAACTATTCAATTAGGTGATTAATCTTTCAACATTGAATAATATTCTTCTTTAAAAATATAAAAATCTTACCTATTACAATAAGATGCTGTGTATCTGCTGCCAGTGATGTCACAATATGTGATTCTAAAATTTCCGCAGCTTCTTCGACGATGATTATTCTTGGATTCAAATTCTGCACCATTTTTCTGTACTTTGCTGCACCAGTGGTGGTCATGCCAACAATTCTTGCACCACGAAGTACATTCAAGTCTTCTTCTCTTTTCATCTTATTTATTTCTTCATATTCGGTAAGAATCTGTTTCTGCAGAGCCAATATTTCCCTTTGTTTGGCTGCAACACATAATCCCAACCAATATTTATAGAGACACCATCGTTCTTCATATTGCAATTGCCATACGTTGGTTATTTGTTCTGCATGTTCTTCAGTCATTGGAATGGCCTGTTTTATTTTTTTAGCAATGAATTCACCCATCTTTTTCTTCCCACCTTGCGTTTTCCAGTCACTTTCAGAAAACCCTTCCTTTTCCTCTTCATAAACTTGTCTCCATATGGATCCTACATCCACATCAGCAAATTCATCTCCATCGATACCTCTCATATCTTCTATGTATTCAACATCGGCAAGATCATCATCTTCAATGACGTTTCTTTCCATCGCATAAGAAAACACATCAGCATCCACCAACTGCCTGTTGTTAGCATATGTAGGTTGAACTAAGTAATTATTGGTTTCGGATTCATAACGGTTTTGCATTGCATAAAACTGAGTGATGATCCCATCCGATGGTAACCAAGCCCTGTTCGTGGTTTTGTAAGAACCTAGAGTGCCAATATCTAGCCATTTATGTATGTGGCTTACCGAACCAATTATCCGAGTTCTGCTAAAGAATCCACCACATAAGGATTTATAGTGTACAGAACTTATTGCGTCATGCAATTCAAGTTCTGTCAAAATACTTTTCTCAGACATGAATAATACACGTTGTAACTCATCTAGACGCCTTCCAAGGTCATATAAACTTTGACTCTTGTCTGTGATGTTGGAAAACATATAGCGTGGCACGTTCTTTTGCTTTTGCAATAACTTCTTGCAATTATTCAATTGATAAGACGATAAGGTTTCATTGGAACAGCGACCACCCACCCGAACAATATCCTTTGTGAATAATAAAACACCCTCCAAAAACTGATCTAGTGCATGATTAGTGTAACAAACAATAAGAATTGGTGATGTTTCTTCAGATGGCCTCCAACAGGATATGTTATGCAATAAAAGTTGAACAATTCTGAGCCCAATGTAAGTTTTACCCGTACCAGGCGGTCCTTGAATAGCACTGCAAATTCTTTTGTAATGGCAGCTACAAAAGGGCTTTGTGCTGGGACTCATCCAGACGAAAGTCTTCATTCCTTAATGTTGCTGATCAAGCCAAATGGATCAAATTGCCCTTAGAAAATTCTTGCTTAAGGATATGAACATCAGTATATATTTTAAAATCTCTGCACTTCTTTACAGACCTTTTTTCAGACTTAAGGGTTATCATCGCTATAATCTTGTAAGGCAATAAAGGAACGTCAAAAAAAAATCGTCAAGTATTTGTACCAGGTTTCTTCGGGAGTGATGTTTTCATCAGTCAGGTCCTCAAATTTCAAAATCAAGATTCCTTTTTTAATTATTTAATTTTCCCTAAATGCCACTGAAAAAAATGTGAAGTTTGGAAATCATCACGGGACAAGCACACGAGGGAACCAGAAAGGATCCGCTTACTGAACTCCCACTTAACATTGCAAAATTTCTTAATGTTGAAACAAGCCAAATGGATCAAATTGCCCTTAGAAAATTCTTGCTTAAGGATATGAACATAATATATATTTTAACATCTCCTGCACTCTTTACAGACCTTTTTTCAGACTTAAGTTTAGATAGGTCGCTATGCAATCGTGCAAAGGCCTTATGTAATCTTCCCTGAGTAAACGAAACTGAACGTCAAGGTAATGCTCTGTGTCGGAGTATTTGCCATTTGTAATGTTTGGGCAGAAGAAATGGCGTATCATTCCATATGTCATCATTGTTTGGCAAAATTGGAATAGTGCGGAAATTTTCAGGAGGCTGAAGTAACTGAAGTTTCTCCAAATCAGAAGTATGACAATGTTTTCATGAATTTTGTTTGTACAAAATTATCCTTTTGGAATTCTAACTCGGCAATTGTTTTATAGAAGATTCAAAGAAATCCGGATAAATTAGTTGCATTTTCTATTTTTTGTTTTCAGTGTTGGGATCATGACTGAGAGCTTTCACATGCTGAAGAAGCATCAACTGATTGTAATATTCAGGAATTGTAGAAAGCTCTCCATAGCCTGGATTGAATTTTTCCTGCAGAGTCCACTCGGAAACTTGCTACATATTGTATCAACAAAGCATAAACATCAATTTTTAATCTTCATTTATCAGTTTTCCTTCAAAGCTACATGTAACCACGTGTTGGTTTTTTGACCTTCAATTTTCCCTTTGTTGATGGCTGGTCATAATTTTTTAGAGTGATGTGTTCATTGGCATTAACAACGTTGCTTCACTTTGCTTCTCATTTCTTTTTGAAATTGGCAGTTTTCTTGTTGCAACACATCTTTGTACCTTGCGGAAGCAGTAGAAAACCTTCCTTTTCCTCTTTCTTTTCCAGGTCTATTGAAACATCTTGATACCTTTACTTTATGCCCATGGGACTCTTTCTGCTTTCTTTCATGATAAAAAACCTGCATCCAGAAGCTTTGGGCATTTGGGAACTAAGTAATTTTCTTTGGATTCATAACGGTTTTGCATTGCTACCTGAGTGATGCGATGTTTTCAGCTAGAGTGAGCCATTTAATATAGATGCCAGGGGCCAAAGTTCTGTCAAAATAAGACATGAATAATACACGTTGTAAATCTAGACCAAGGTTATAAACTTTGACTCTTGTCATGTTTATAGCGTGGCACGTTCTTTTGTGCAATAACTTCTTGCAATTATTCAATTGATAAGACGATAAGGTTTCATTGGAACAGCGACCACCCACCCGAACAATATCCTTTGTGAATAATAAAACACCCTCCAAAAACTGATCTAGTGCATGATTAGTGTAACAAACAATAAGAATTGGTGATGTTTCTTCAGATGGCCTCCAACAGGATATGTTATGCAATAAAAGTTGAACAATTCTGAGCCCAATGTAAGTTTTACCCGTACCAGGCGGTCCTTGAATAACTGCAAATTCTTTTGTAATGGCAGCTTTCAGGGCTTTGTGCTGGGACTCATCCAGACGAAAGTCTTCAGCTGATGGCCACTGCTGATCCTTGAGAACCCGAACTGATACAACCTTTGACTTAATGTTGCAGCTTTCAAGGGGCTGGAACATTGGTCCCATGTCGTAAGTTGTCGATGTTCTCAAATAAGCAGGACTGCTAATTTCTTTGTGAGCATCAACGATGTAGTTGCGTAAGGGAAACCTATCCGTTTGTACTTCCTGTAATGCAGATAGGTTGTGTCTGTAGGCTTCAAAATAAGCATCCGTTTCGATCAATACAAAGGTTTCTTCGGGAGTGAAGCTTAAAACTTCATCAGTCAGGTCCTCAAATTTCAAAATCAAGGCTAAGCTAGTTTGGAAATCATCCGGTAAAGCACACGATTAACTGCAAGAAAGGACGCTTACTGAACTGCATCTTAACGGCAAAATTCCTAATTTGAAAAACCAAATTATCAAATTTTAGAAAATTCTTTTAAATAGAATTAATATTTTACATCTCTGCACTTCTTTACAGACCTTTTTTCAGACTTAAGTCTTAGATAGGTCGCTATGCCATCGTGCAAAGGCCTTATGTAATCTTCCCTGAGTAAACGAAACTGAACGTCAAGGTAATGCTCTGTGTCGGAGTATTTGCCATTTGTAATGTTTGGGCGAAGAAATGGCCTATCATTCCATATGTCTTCATTGCTTGGCAAAATTGGAATAGTGCGGAAATTTTCAGGAGGCTGAAGTAACTGAAGTTTCTCCATTTCAGAAGTAATGACAATGTTTTCATGAGAGTGTGTTTGTACAAAATTATCCTTTTGGAATTCTAACTCGGCAATTGTCTTCATAGAAGATTCAAAGAAATCCGGATAAATTAGTTGCATTTTCTGACACACAGTTTTCAGTAGAGGGATCATGACTGATAGGGTTTCACATGCTGAAGAAGGCATCAACTGATTGTAATAGTTCAGGAATTGTAGAAAGCTCTCCATAGCCTGGATATGAATTTTTCCTGCAGAGTCCACTCGGAAACTTGCTACATATTGTTGTACATAACAAAGCATAAACATCGGATTTTTAATCACAGCATTTATCAGATGCGATAAATTTTGTTTGTGATCAGACTTACAAGCCTTTGCGAGAGCAAGTAGTATTACAGCCATTAGGTCTCTCTTATTACCAATGTTATCTGACAATAACAGTAGAAACTCATTCTCTGGTTGAAGAAGTGTTAGTAGAACTTCATTGGGTTCTTTAAGAAGCAAATCATGTAAAGCTTTATAGCCAATTTTACGTAGTTTCACAACGTGTTTTCCTTCAATTACATGTTCACACGAAGAACTTGTTTTACAACCTTCATTTTCCCTTTGTTGATGTTGCATGGTTTTTTTTGGAAGCAAAGCCTGGTGTTTATAGTCATGTGTGACATTGGCATTAACAAACCTTGCTTCACTTTGCTTCTCAAATTCGTTTTTGAAATTGGCAGTTTTCTTGTTGCCAACACATTTAGTACCTTGACGGGAAGTTGAAGTAGAAAGAAGAGCCTTTCGCTGGTTTCTTGGAGCAGGTCTATTGGAAACACCTTGTTGCCGTGTTGTACTTTTTGCCAAAGTGGGTTTGGCTATCTTCGAAAGTGCTTTGTTTGGTTGGTCATGGTAAAAACTGTCATTATGTACAAGTCCCATGGCTTGATTAGGTTTCTGCTTCATTGCTTCAAATTTCTGCACCAACCTGCTTACAGAAGCTTTGCGGCGATTTTGGGAAGTTTCACATACTTTCTTAGAACCAGCAGTACTACTCTTGTTATCTACATTGCTACCTTGCAATGGATGTTTAATGACATGTCCTATATTTGCCCCATTTTGGGGGCGTTGTGGCAATCTCTCTAGAGTTTCGATTTCATCATCAGAGTCTGCTTTATTCCAAACAGCTTTCCTTAAAAATGAACCAATGGAACATATTAAGCCTAGCAAAACATTTTCCAAAACAGAGTATTAAACTTATATAAATATAAAAAATATTAATCACCAGTTTAAATCTTCACATGTGCAATAAATTTATTTTTATTTTTTGATTCAAGCGCAGCAAACAGTGTACTGTGTTGGGACTTACAGTTTTCCGAGAAATTTGAACCTCTTTGCACCTAGGGTACCATTCCTTGGACTACAGCAAGCAGATTTTTTTGGGCACCACTGGGAATCATACCTCGGTTAGCGGCATGTTGAAATTTCTTTTTAACTTTTTTAACTAGAAATTGGTATTTATGCTGATTATAGGTATATCTATTATACTTTTATTATTAACATACAAAATAAAAATTGTACATTTTACACACCGGTGCCTACTGATATAGGAAGCGTCCAAACTGGACACCACCAATTTTAATGGGAGTGGTGGTCTCATTTGAAAGCTCCCAAAAAATTGTTAGACACATATTCGAGCGTTTTTCAGCATGAGCCTTAATATAGATGCCAGGGGCCAAAGAAAGGTCAAAATTAGGGGCATTGAAGATTTCAAATGGAGGTATCTCAAATAGGTTAATAATATTAGTAAAGCTATAATGATTACAAGTTGAACTTGTCTGCAAAGATATATGTTTATGCATATTCCAATATATCGAATATTTTCATTTTCGGATAAAGTCATTATTAAATGTAATTTTGAATTCTATACATTGCTTTGTTTATTTTCTATCAAAAGCTTCTTATGTCATTGCGAAATCGTAGCGATATTTCCAGAAAATGTTGAAAACCGACTTGCTCTAATTATCTTACCTGAATCTGTAAGAGCAGAGAGAGTTATATTTTTCAGCAAACGCAGTAACTAATAATTCCATTTCTTTCTGCATGATGTTGTACTGTGTGTTCGCATTGAGTTGGTGTGTAATACCGTTAGCAGACGGGTTAGTCCATTGCAGTTTAGGGAAGGCCGTCTTGGAGGAACTGGTTTTTCCCGCGCGAAAAACCAGTTTCGGCAAGACGCCCTTCCCTAAACTGCAATGGACTAACCCGTCTGCTAACGGTATCACACACCAACTGAGTGTGAACGCACAATAGTTAAATTTGACGTGTATCACTTGATCGAAATAAAAAATTATCTGAATTTTGTTTATATTTTTGAGAAACCTGTTTTTCTTTTCGTAAGTAATAAATATTCAATTTTGCTAACATTTTTTGCAACTAAAGTCATACTAATTGTCAAGACATTATAATTTCTTACACAAGTTTTCTATAATTTAATAACAATCTGAATAAAATGTATAACCATAGTTCATATTGTCCAAACACACATACATTAATTACTCATATACAACATGCTCATCCTAGCACACGAAAAAAAAAAATTATTTCTGTAGAATAATGCAATCCTTTTTTTACTATTCCAAAAAACGAGCGATACAAGATGAAAAAAGTAATACATTCTAACACAGTGATACACCCATGGGGGGGCGATGGGGCCCAGGATCCAAGGGCCAGGCCTTGGGCTGACCAAACGGAAAAATTATTTTGATATTGCTCTTGAAAAACATAAAATGCTGAATACAACCGTCTTACTAATTAATATGACAGTTGAAAAAATTTCTCGGTGTTAATCCACCCCCCCATACATACCTTTGAAAAAATTTCTATGTGCCACTGACAATCGCTTTATTAAGGTGGCCCTACCGTTTACAAAATTAGTTTTTTGTTATTTGAATGCAAGGCGAATTTTTAGGAAAAGATATTGAAACATTATAAACAATAAATCAATTTTTCCCACAAGGCAAGATCTTCAGCAAATTTGTATCCTTAATGTGTGAATTTATATTTCAACCTCCTTTTATATGTTTTATGCATATTCAATAATACAAATGCAAACAGCCAGCTTTCCAGAAAGATCGCCAATGATTTCACCGAATTGCCAAGAAGTCTTTCGATAGAAAGCAGTAATGGAGGCGATATTCAAAGTTGCAAAATCACATTTAATATTGTTTTATCCGAAAAATCCTGAAACAAGTATTCAATATATTTGAAAGATGCATACAATACATCAAAACTAAATTTTTAGCTCTAAATTTTAACCGAGATGCAGCCGTTTGAAATCTTAGAAAATAAATGCCCCTAATTTTGCCCTTCTTTGGCCCCTGGCATCCATATTAACCTGTTAACTGGGTATGACGACATTTTTCGTCATGCCCGGAAGACTACCAAAATGTGAATGATGAATTTTTTATTCTATGTTGAATGCATTACGTTTTATGTAGTTCTTATATGTTTAATCTTAGCGTGATGGTGTGATGACATTACTTATCACTGCGAAAAAAAGTCCCCAGTGTGACACGAGTTTCAAAAAATTTTATTCCCCCGTTAACATGTTAAGGCCCACACTGAAAAACGGTTGAATAAGTGTCCCAGAGCTTTCAAATAGACCACTCTCATTAAAATCAGCTTCCCCCAGCTCAGCCCTTCCCTTATGAGAACCATAATACACTTCCACATTGAATAATATTTTTGACACCTGTGGATATAAGCCCAAGCTAAAGGGCCATTTGATGCCAGATCATCCAGTAAAGGTATACATTGTCCACACTACCATCTCAGATTTAGCTGAAATCTGGTATATGGTACCCTTAGGAAAATATAAGAACCTATATTTCTCATTTTTGGAATATTGGCTTTGGTTTGGAAATTACAACCCTGTAAAGTTACTTCCTATTTCAGCGATTTGGTTTTTGCCGTAACGAATGCAGAGTAACATGCTTAGTTCAACTTGCATGTTACTAGAAAAATTGACATAAAATCTTGAAATTCACCATGCTTATTCAGAATTTCATGTACATTTATCACTTCTAAAACATATTTCAGTGCTCCGAAAGAAAATTTTGTAGAAAGTTACAAAAGCATGTTTTAGATACTTACATTCATGCTTCAGTATACTCTCCACAATTTTTACTATCACTTTTCACATATCTTGACTACATGTTCATTCAGGTACTATTTTCTACAAGAATAAAACTTGCGGGTATTTGCTCCCTACCTCGCCCACCCACCACACTCTTTACAAAAGCAATTTTCAGTGAGGGAAATTGTTGTAGCAAAAAATTCGTAATTAAAATAATTTATTGTTGTATATAAATAGAAAATATTATATTTGCTTAACTGAAGGTACAAAATAAATTTACGGTAATATTTTTTACAATAAAATATCATATTTGGAAGAAAACACATGGAAATTATGATAGAGGGACAAACTGATTTCAAAGTATTTATAATTTATAACGCATTTCTTTAATGCAAGAAGACTGATTTCATTTAAAGATAATATTTTTTCACACGAATGTAAGTTTATCTACATCTGATCAAGTTTGTCTCATCAACTTGGAAAGAATGTTATCTGGAACCAACGTGATTTCACTTTGTTTTGCTTTTTGAAATCATAACAATTTAAATATATAGGATCATAAACTTATGAGCATCTTCTGTCTTTTAAGCACTAACCTATACTTTGACTCCATAAACTGAACTCACATACGAATTATTTTTATTTTGAAGCCATTTTTTTAATCAAAACACTCAAAAAAAATGCTCATCGTAAATATATTCCCTTTTGTTTTGGTAATATATTTACATCCTAATATACAGAGAAAAAAAATTGTTCTTATTCGTTCCCTATTGGTCAGATACCTTCTAAACGCGGGGAACTTGGTTCAAATCAGGGAGGAAGGTCTTTTTCTCCAAATAATAGAAAAAATCTAGTTTGAACTACTACGTGGTCAAAAACATTGTATAACCTGTCAGTTTGTAATCATCCAAGTCTTGCAATTTCTCTGGATACTGCCCTTTTAACATTTCCAACACCATCACAAGCTGTTTTAACTGACGGTTAGAAAAGACAGGAAGATCTTAAACCAAAATCTTGTTTAGGCCAAACTGTTAACCAAACTTTTAAAGTTCTTGTATTGTGCTGTGAAAAACTATCTGTGATGTACTCCATGTGATTAATATCAGGGAATTCTTCATGACTAGTAAGCCTACTCTTTTCTGAACTTCGAAAACGAAGGGAATATCATGAGTTAGATAATCTGAGAGAAAGCATAAAGACATTTCGCATATATCTTCATTCTTTCTGAAGTACAGAACTCCTGGGTACACTGTGCAGGCTGTATGTGCCCAATGATAAGACTGAATTTCATCTTGAATGACGAAAGTGTAGTTTTCAGAAAAGTCCATAAAAATAAACATTTCATTTGTCTTAAGATTCTCTTTCCTGTATTTCACATATTTTGACTGCTGTTTGGAAATAAATGACTGGGGTTATCGAAGCATTCAATTTATTCACAAAATGATCAATGAATTCACAGAAAGGGAGCACTAACGTTTGTAAATTTCCGCGATCAGTTATCCATTGCGAAAACTTAACTTTATCAACGTCAAAATCCTGAAAATTTTTATTTATATATTCCTCAACTTTGTCAAAATTCGAACAGTTAGGACATATTCTTAGCATGCAATCACGCTTTTCTATATCACATACAATTAAACATATGAGACCCTTCATCTTTGATTTTCTAAACTCGTAGCACTTAAAAAAAAGGTTTGGATTTTGGTGTACTAAGCACACACACACACTGAATGTGTGCCTGACTGACCAACTGTAACACACCATTTGGAACATAACCCAAGAAAATTTAGGAAAAATTAGGGAATTATTTAAATCCAGGAGAATTTAGAAAATCCTACTTTATCACAAGGGAGCTTTTCTTTATAGTCTGTATATAGTTCCTTAACATTTCAGAGTATTCTGCGCTTTTGTTCATAGATTTTTGTGTGCGCACCTTGTCTTTGGCACATGGCATTAGTCTGCTGTTTTCATCTGCTTGATAAAAATTAATAATCTTTTCGATAACTTCTGTGGAGATTTTTCGACCTTGTAAGGGCTCAGGAAAAGAAATCATTCCTCTTTTATTTCTCACCTGCTGTGATTTTCTTGCCCTGTACTTTCTAACACTAAATTCTATTGATATTTTCTTACGAGACCATGACTTGGACACAAATGTTAAAATGTGTATCCCTTCTCTCATGGTCATTGAAGATTTAATTTTTTCTTTCATTTTGCCAATTAGATAATTTAAGTCATTTTCATTTCTCTGAACTGATTCTTTAATAGATGAATCATCATTATAATATCTATCAGACTTAAATTCCTCTTCTGGAAGCTTCAAGACCTTTGCTATTTTTGTTCTCACCACATGTAACATCTGTTACCCACCATCCTTTTTTGCCATATGATGAATTTAGGTCTCAGCGAAAGTGACCTCAGTTTTAAGAGATTGTGGCAGACTGACAGATGTCATGCTTAAATTCAGATCTTCCTTAGTATTGTAGGTTTATTGTGGTCTTCCCTTAGGTGTAAGGTAATGTAAATCTTGTTTTTTTTCCTCATCATTTAGAAGCTGCAAGTCCAGAGTCATCCACAATAATCTTTAAACAAATTTTTCCTACAATTGGAGCAGAGTTTTTGTCCGGGAATTAATAAAATATCACTTTTTCTCTTTGCATCTTTGGCCATCTGAAGAGAAATAGACAGTAAGCTACTTTTAACAAACCTTTTGTGTTTCATTGATGGGTTGCAACATTTCTTAAATTTCTTGCCATAATGTTTAATTATTGTTGCCACTATATTCTGGTGGAATCAATAATAGCTGCATGAAGAAATGTCAGTTGGGCTTAATCCTATTTTTTTTTTTTTTTAATTTTGGTTGTCATGACAGGTAATGCCAGAGGGCGCTTTTTCTCTTTTTGTTTGTTAGTATTTATTCAAGTTTTATTCGAATGTTATTATCTTTATTCACCAATGACTAAACTGCAAAGAAAAAGTCTTCAATGTTATTGAATACATTTTCAACGTTCTAATATTCAATAACATGGAAGATTCTTTTTTAAACCTAAGGAGTGCGGGATTTATATTTTTCGAAACTGAGTGCAGTAAAAAAAAATGCGCTTTATCATTTATTGATAATATTCATACCTTTTTGTTGGATTGTATTATAAGCTCTCCCTTTCTGAATGGCAGCGTTTTCATTGCATGTTATTGTTTTAACTTTTCGACAGACATTTAAGCAAGCGTTATAACTACAACTATAGTTTTCTATTTTAATTTCGCAAGCTCAAGGCTCTTTTGGCTGTGAAAACTCCATTATCAAAATGAGTCAGGGACCGTTTACATCATCACGATTAGCGTAATAAATATGAAATTTAGAAAGGTGCATTGGATGTAATGGTGGTGGGGGGGGGGTTAGGCATCATGTTTTTTTGGCAGAGCAGAGCCGAATTTACGATTTTGCCGCCTCTAGGCTCTCGTATGTTTTGCCGCCTAATCTTACCAAACGTAATTGTGAGTATAAGAGATCTCGGTGCATTTATCAAATTCTACATTTGACGGTCCTGTTAGTTTCAATTTCAAGTTATTTTTTCGAAGTTGGCGCCCTTTATGCCGCTGTCGAGGCGGCGCATAAGACATCTCTCCTTTTGTTAATGGTTCGTTACGCCTCTTAACATAACAACTGAAAATTAACAATTCAGTTGGCCGCTAAAATATATAATCCCGCCTTTGCAGACTTCTTGGAAACAAACTTTTCGCCGAAAATTTACTGCCGTAAGTTTCAGCTTACTTAGCCTATTGGCACTGGCGTACGCAAGTGGGTGTTGATGGGAGTTGTTGTAACCACTCTTTGCAATGAAATTTTGTATAGTTAACAAAGGAATATTGGCGCAGTATAGCTCAGATGCTCTTGCGCCATAAAAATCCAAACAAACATAACATAGGAATATCCGAGTCAGTTCTGTAACCCCATTGAGTCTATAACCTCCCCACTTTGAACTTTCTACGTACGCCTATGCTTATTGGTAAATTCGCCACTGGGCCACAGCCATCTAAAGCCTGGCATATTTTTATACAGGGTGTTCCAAAATACCGGATCAAAAGTATATAGCCATGATCCTTGTACAAAATGGACCGTAATAGACCCCTACATGCGGGATCGGAAATAAATATCCATAGAGTTATGTATACTTTTAGTTCTGAGAAGCGAGATTTATAATAACAAATAGCGCATACAAACTGAAATGTAGCCCTCCTCTAAATCTTAACTCCGGCTCGGCGTTGCTAAATAGAAGCCCTAAACTTGTTTCCAGATGCGTCTGCATTTTTTGTGATTGCTGAAATTGGCAACTTGATTTTATAATTGGCGCAATTTCATAGATAAAGATTTCAGAGCTCCTATGTAGGGCTGGCAACTTTCTTCAGTGGTTCACTACGAACGTAGTGGGTGGGCCTTAGGTTCGTGGGAGACTTCTTCGTTCAAAAGCAAGAAGTTTAGTTTGAAAAATCAAATTCTTCAGACTGCAACACCGATTAAGGAAGTTTGCCTAAGGAGTTTTCCAATTCTTACTATGAAGAGCAGGGCAGGCTATATGGGGAGGGGTGAATTGCACAGGGGCCCGTGCGGCCAAGGGCGCCCAGTACAAAAAAGAACAAACCCTCCGCCCAGCATGCGTTAACAAGATCCGTATACGGACGCCTTACCAACTGCGCTACTGGGACGCCCCTCCCCCAACCATGCAATTTAAAATTACTTTGTGCACTTTCATACAAATCGACACCCTTCCCACCTCTGGTATTCGTACAGGATCTCAGAAGGCACTCAGGATCACAACGCTCTCCACCTGCCAATCATAAACTTTTATGCTTCGAAGGTTCCTTTATTTTCGTTCATATTTTACCGTCGAAGAAATCAAAAGTCTGTCCTGCAGGTAAATAATAAATAGCTTGATAATAAAAGTTAGTATCGAAAAATTACCCTTGATCCAGTAGCGTACGCAGAAAATTCCTAAAAGGGGTTGGTTCGAATGAGAAGGTTTACCTCTATATCATAGTTTGGGTCCAATGAGAGGGGATTAGGAGAAAATTAACAATAGAACCATTGTTAATATTCTCCCAATTGCGGGGGGTGGGTGGGTTATGACCCACATCAAACCCCCTCCGTACGCCTATACCTTGGATTTTCATTTACTATGGAAAGAATTTAAAACGGAAAATGTTTTGAATTGAAAAAATACAATGCATCAATTGTTCTATTCGTAAATAACTCGCTTACTTTTCGCCAAAAATTGGCGATGGCAAAATTTAGGATATTAAACTTAAGAGGAGTGGCCAAACTTTTAAATACAGATTTCACTGGCTCGAAATTGTTAACTTCTACCTTCCAGAGATGCACAGCTAATAAGATACCAATTTCTTGATAATACAGCCCAGATGCAGTGTATTGGACAACTAAGTGCATTATGGGAGTAAATTTTCTTTTTCATCCAGTCGTGACTTGTTACTTGTTTATAGCCATAACTCTATGGATATTCATTTCCGACCTCCCATGTAAAGGGCCATTATGGTCCATACTACACAAGGATCACGGCTATATACGTTTGATCCGGTGTTTTCGGAACACCCTGTATATAGAAAATCCTTGCGCTCATCCCAAATTTCAAAATGGTTGGGTAGGGGGGAAAACACTACCGTAATTAGGCGTTTTCTGCAGGAGGGGGAGGTGGTTGCTTTGAAATTTACAATCAAGGCATCTTAGGGGGGCGGGGAGTTCAGAATTCCTTTACGTTCTGGTGTACTAGCTTGCAGATAGAATTAATAGACTATTTATTAATACGTACTTTAAATGTTTAGAATATTTCAATAATACATGCCAGAAAATACGTTCCATTCGAATACATAGTGAAAGAAATTTAGTATGCCTTTTTTTTTTTTCTTTGCAACCTTCGTGGTTAGTGGTCATACGTCAGTGGTAAATTGAAGACTGATTTGATTTTAGAATTCGGAAAACACACATACTGCTGCCAAATATAAAAAGTAAAATTATAATTATACAATGTTTGAAAAATATGAAATAAAAGTAACAGATTTGGCATGGTGCCAATTTTAGAAATTGAACTTTTTAAGTTTATTTTCTTGCTTTTCTAAGTGGCAACAGTTAAGAAAGCCTGCAAAATGAGCATTTCTATCGAGGGAGCCTACAAGTTGACGAATTACTCGCAAAGAAAAGAAATGATTTTTCGACCCGTGGTTGGACACGAATCCACAATCACCTAGTTTTTGATCAAGTGCTTTACTATTAAGATACAGGCGTCAGACATTTTCTCTCTTGCGAGAGTATATATAATACGTTAATATGGCGTTACAGTGTCTGACGCCTGTAGCTTAACAGTAAAGCTCTTTACCGGAAATCATGGGACCATGAGTTCCCGTTGCGCTAGGGGTCGATAAATCATTTCTTTGCGAGCATTTCGTCATCTAATACTGCCACATCATCGGCTAATTAAGATGAGAACTGTTTTACCATAATAAATGATCTGATGTATTTTATAAATATACTTGTGGGCTGATACTTTTAGCATTAATGAATAAATTCCTTAACATAGATTTTACAGTGAAAACTTTCAGAGGCATATTTATATCGGCATATTTATATAGGCAATATTTATAATCTCTCTTATCCTAACTAAAGAGCAGATTGAAACCCAAACCTTTATATAAAAACATCATGTACACAAGATCTACCGTAAAAATCTGTTTTGAACACACTCTTAATGTTAATTTTCCTTGTCGTGTACAATTTTGTACAAAACAAAATATTTAAAACAAAATTCTGCAATAATTTATGTTGGGAAAAAATATTTTCACATGGGGCTTATTACATTTCCACGGAGAACTCAACCCACTCTTGCCCTAGCTTTTGTGACGCCTCTGAAAAGCAACATATTATTTATGTAAAATATACGCATTTATTTATTTTTACACTTTCACATGGAATAATTACACAGTAAATAGTTTTAAAATAGCATAATTATAAAATATTAAATAAAAATGAAAATATGATGAAAATAATTATATTATATAATCATAATTATACGCAATATGATTGTTTTATACTGCTATGCATCGTTCTTAAATAACAAAGAAATATGGTCTGATGAAAGTAGTGGACTGTAGTTATTCTAGCAAATTGGATAAATACAATTCGTCCATAGAGAAATGTGGAGCACCAGAGCTCTCTTCATAAGAATTGGAGTACCATTACTCGCTTCATAGGAATTAGAGCACCATAACTCGCTTTGTAGGATATTGGAGCACATTTCACAGGGTTTGGAGCACCATATAGATCACTCCATTAACCACTAAAGCTTAGGGGCTTCTTGCCTATGTAGGAATCGAGAGAGTAATTGATTGTATTGTTTGTTTGGCATTGTGCCTTGTATTGTATCTTCGTATAGTGTGTTGTATTGTTTTTGTATCTGCATTATTATTAAACTATACCATTTCATAATGCTAAGATTCCAATTACTTCTAATTCCAAATCTAACCGCTCTTTCCACATTTACATAAATACACATTAGCCAACTAAAAGGAAAGAAAAATAAAAGTTTACATAATAACAAGCACGTTCACAACGCGCTTAGCAACCATTAAACAATCGAAAAATAAACAACTCCTTTGCAATCAATAAACGATATAAAAATACAATATAAGAACGCATTGCCACTGTAAACCGCTATAAACAAAGTTATATGTGGAGCCGCAATATTCCGCTTAGCATCTAATAACAATACAAAAATACAATGTAGGAAGTCTTGCCTGGGAAATCTATTATACAACAAAATTATAGACGTGAAGCCACAATAATAATTAAAATTAACTAATGGAAGTATAACAAATATTAAAGTATATTTAGTAAAAATATCGTTTCATGTGTTCAATCGTAATAGAACTTCATGGAGGTTCGAATTGAAATATTGAACCTCCGTATATCGATCTCTATATACAGGGGCGTACTGGGTACTTTCAAAGGGCGCATACCTTGAATTATCGGACGGCGCAAGTCCTATCGCCCATGAGAGCGCACGGGCTCAGGGGCCGGTTGTTGCCCGATGACCTAGTGCGCCCCTGTCTATATATCGGAACTCAAAACACTCATTCTTGTTTTTTGGAAGGAAATGCTATTGCCATTCATTCTTGGACTTGGTCCTGAACTCGCATGGAAACACAGGCCGCTTGTTCAGCCAGCTTTTCCAAAACACTCTTAAATGCACACAAAATATATATGCATGTATATCGAAGGTTTTGTGTTATTTACTTTAATTAATAAGTGGTTTTATTTAAATTATATTTGTACTACAAATAATATATTTTTTATTGGTTCTTTACTGTTCCTAATAGATTAATATCCATTAGATTGTAACTTTTTACAACTTGTATTCATTTATAACATGTTTATTTTTAGTGTTAATTAAAATATAAAGTGTTATAGTACTATTTTAAAAAAAATCTGTATAATTTTACTTCTTGGTAATTTAGTTATTAATTTTTTAAATTTTTTATACAGTAACACTCTTTTTAAAGAGGCCTGCGGTGGCGCAGTGTGGTAACGCGTTCTCCTAGTGCGCCGCTAATCCGGGTTCGACTCCCAACAGTGTACAAAGAACGCTTACTCAGAGATCTCATAAAAAGATCGCACTGCTCACTGTAGTCCGGGGTTTGGTTCCCTAGGCCATAAGAGGTTTGAGTTCCTCGGAAAACAGTAGGTCCCGGCGCACATACCCAGTCCGGTTTAAAACCAAAACAAACCCTCATCCCGTAGGCACGGTCCTCTTTTTACGGTCAAATAAAAATTCCCCAACAGAAAACTCAACTTCGGAACGACCTCCTCCTTTATGGACGTTTTTGCTGTCTAGCGGGTATCCGCCAATGACGAGGTTCACTGTATTTGACGTTTAATCTTTGGGATTTTACTTCGTATTCTTTCTGTTTTTATGCGGCATTTTGTATTTATGCATATACGCATTTGTTGGTTATTTATTGATTGAACGATTTTGTTGTAAAACAGGTTGCTCATTACTCTAAACCCGATTAAGATATTTTGGTTATTTGTATCCGCCGCAAAAATAGTATTAATTTGCAATTAAAAGAAATCTTCACAGGTGCGGGGCCTCCCCCTCTAAGCTCAGGGCGGACTATTCCGCTGATACATCGGCCCTAGGAACGGTGTGCTGCCCTCATGGGATAGCACTCGCCCCCCAAGGTATACGCCCTTGGAGAGGACCCCGTCCGCCTCTGGACCCGATTCAGTCAAATCGGTTGAATCGGCATATGGCAGGTCCTGAACCAGGGCTTAATTTCTAACAAAAAAAAAGTGAAGGAGCCCTAATATTATGATACATCGATTAAAAAATTGAATGGCTGCAAAAGAATCGATAAATCATATCAATTGTTTATGTCCATTTTTCTGGACAACAAAATGCATGACCTTAATCTCAAATTTATTACTTTTTCATGACAGAGTCTAATTGGGGACTCCGGCTAACATTGAATAATCGCCAAAATTGAAGAACTACTGAAGCCTGGCTCCAGTGGGCTCCCGCGCAATTTAAGCCCTGCCCTGAACATATTCAGGAGCGGATACAGACTTTCATTTGGGGGGTCAAGGACAGAATTTGCCATGGTCTTGGAATAACACCCTTCATTTATCATGAAAGTTGGAATTTTTTACAGTGAAAAAATATATATTTTGGGGGTCATGACCCCTGTGACCTTCCCCCCTGTATCCGCCCTTGAGCATATTAGTTTGCGCGTGTTACCACACCAGGAAATTCTTGATCTTGCACAGATATTTTTCGAATATTACGAAGCAGTATCAATGTGATCGTTAATCTTTGTTAAGGCACTAAATTCTTCCATGAAAATAACGATGCCTATTCGAAAAAGATTTAGAACTTTAGCGATAAAAAAGCACCGTCTTTTTAAAGTCAGAGCAAAAACTACTAGATTGGCAGTAGTGAACAACGAAACTAAAACTAAACTGGGCCAATCACAGGCTTTACAGAGTCACGTGTTGAATACCAGATGGAAATCCCCCATACAGGAGCTCCCGGCGCTGGTTGCGGCATTTGATGGAAATTTCGCTCCTCGCTCAACAAGCCTGTCATCCAGTGCTGGGTTATGATTTTATGGTGCCTAAACAAAAAAATTTTCGCGCCTCTTGTAGCTTAAATTAAGCCCTTATTTGTTTGAAGAAATAAGGAAAAACACAAACTTTTATTATACATTCGAACCTCGTTTAGACGAACACCAAGGGGAACAGAAAATCTGTTCATATTAACAGTAATTCGTATTATCCGTAATAAATGGGGGATCGTATTACTAAGTTATTTATTTCATCTCGGATTCCCATATACACAGTTTGTTAATATATCTGTTATTAATGTATTATTGTATTTTATCAGTATTATTTTATTATAGTATATACATATCTTCAGGGGCAGATACAGACTTTTAGAAGGGGGGGGGCCCAATTTTTCTTCCTCCGTATAATCATCATCAACATAATAGTGTCTGAATATATATATTGTATTAATTATTTTAATTAATTAGTTACATTAACTATATAATACAGTTATATAATATAGATCCCCCTTTCCTCCGTTAACGGCGCACGTGGTCATATCCCTTATTATTAGCGATATATAATACAAATATTAATTTAATATTATATAGGTTAATATTAATTTATAAACTCCCTTATTATGTGAGAGTTACTTGATTTTACAAAAAATTCTATTTTCGAAAAAACATTGTAACTTTTTTTTTTTTTTTTTGTTTGATACCCACCAAAATTTAAATGATTAAATGGGAAATTAAAGCAAAAAATTACATTTCTGTTCTGAGAGTAACATGCTTACAAATTATAAAGCATGATGTTAACCATACAACGCTTCTCAAAAAATTTAGCTACATAATTTTCATTTCATCGCAATTTTTAATTAATTAAAAGCAGTTATTGAGAAAACACAAACATTTTCAATCTTTTCAGAATGAAAATATTTACAGATTAATCACGATAACAGTTTACTGAAAATTTTGATTTTTTGACATTTGACAATTTAAAAATTGTCGTTCATGACTAATTTTTAAAAATTAAAAAAAAATCACATTTATATAAAAATTAAATTACAAAAATGATGGTACGTATTAGGGTGCTCAATGCAATTTTTAAACTGCTTAAAAATATTTGTAAAAATACATACAGTCGAACTAGGAGCGGACTCGGTCGTCTCAAAGGGCGTATACCATGGATTTTCGGAGGGCTCGAGTTCTATCGCCCACGAGGGCGCATCGGCTGGGGGGCCGGTAGCCTAGACCTCCCCTGTATACATATAGCCTACTTTTATAACAAAAGCAAAATTGAAAGAACATACCTCAGCTAGTGAGCTATTTGCTTGTAAAGTACTCAATTTCTGGCAGTTTTCCTGTGGTAATTCCTTGTTTGAATCTTCAGTTGAAAGATCATTAGAATCTATTTGATCACTCGATTTAACTCTTCTACTCTGAAGAAACGCTTGCAATGAAGTTTGCCTTTTCATTTTTAAGGCATCTATTTTATATCTGTTTAGTTTAATTATATAATATTATATGCATCACTCTTTGTCTATAATAATTTCACATTACCTTTATTTAAAAATTTTGTATATACATAAATATATTTTTTTCATCATACGTACAGAGCGCACAAAATAGGTACCTACTACTTACAAATGCAAGGGTCTACTATACGTATAGAATTGAGTGACTTTATTGACATTGTTCAGTCAGGAACTGGTTTTATTGTTATGACCTATAAGTTTCATCGGATTTTTCTCTCAGACGATGTGGTGTCGATTTCAAAATTTGTTTACTGCCTTGGGAAACGATTATTGTGCTATAATCCCAGAATAGCGTTAACAAGTGTGTGTTACACAGACAAAATATCTCCCCTCATTAGCGGCTCCTTCGTGAAAACGTTCCTTTTGGAGATGTTCCCCCCAGTGGGACGAACATCGCCAAAAGGAACGTTTCCACGAACTGGGGGTCACCCCTCCAATTCCCATAAGGTGGCCTCGTTGCTATGTTGAACACTGTATAGCTTAGGAAATAAATCTCTTTGTGTTTCCCTGCCCTCTCAAAATCTACCCGCCCCCTGAAAACTGAATTTTTTTGAAAGGATTGAAATCATCCATTTTATAACAATCACTGAAATTCACCTGGCAAAAACTTTTTATTTATTTTTGAATAGGAAATATTTTTATTTATTTACATTATTATTATTCTTTTGAAAATTCAATTGATAAATGGCAAAAGAGAGGATAATGATATAAAATTACAATTGACTAGAGGAAGGGGGGCCGGGCCCCTCCCATAAATCCGCCTATGTTCATCACCATCTTCAGTGGATGTAGGTCCTTCTGTTTTTCTCAATTTCTCGAAAAGTGCAATAAGGTTATGAACGCGAGAAAATATTGTTACCATAACTATAAGTATATTTTTCATTATATGTTGGTTCATTGTTCAATTTGTTTGCGTTCTATGACTCAAGGATAACTAAGACCGGCTATGACAACTTTTTTATTTATCCAAATGTAAAATTGGGAAGGTTAGCCAAGAAAGAGGCTCTGAATTTCCAGAACTTCGATAAGACTTGCATTTCTCTGAAAAATCTGAACCTTTGTAGTTTAGGAAGTCAGGCCCTTTGTTTTTTAAATATACCTGCAAGTAATGAGTACCTATCGGCATGCCTATTTACAGAGGGGGGGGGGAGGTCTTAAGGACCGGTCTCCCAGAACAGATTTTTAATGGGACTTGGCTACGGCCTTGCATGCTTTGATTGTATCGATACATGCATCTGTTAACCATTACTTGGCAATTGCATTCACCCTGAGAAGAGTAATAATACCTTATAATCTTATATATGGAGAAAGAGAGAGTTATTCTTGCACTTTTGACCTAGTTGTTAAGGCATTCCAGGCTCAACGGAGAAATCCTAGTTCGACTGTAGGACCGGTACGATGTCTCCTTTTCTCATATTCTAAGAAGAGCTCTAGACCGAGCTTTAAACGTGGGTGTTAAAATTATGATTCATAATAAAATTCCCCACAAAAAACTTTGCCCCGCAGACTTTGTGTTTTGACCATTATTTGGTATTTGTGTTAGCCCTGAGAATGGTAATAATATCTTACAACCTTATAGACGTAGAAAGAGAGGTTATTCTAGTTCTCATTGACCTAGTGGTTAGGGCTGAACGGTGAGACCTTTGTTCGACTTTAAGACGGGGATGATGTTTCTTTTTCTCTTATTCTAAAAAAAACCCCTTTGATTAAGCTTCAATGTGGGTGTCAAAATTATTATTCATAATGTTAATGCCATGTACTCATTTCTGAGAGAATATAACTTCATTATCTATGACCCTTTTATCAAATTTATTAACTATTAACTATTTATTAACTATTATCTTTTAACAATTTATTTTTAGCAATACTGTACTCTTTCACAATGTCGATACAGGAAATCGCAAAAAATTTTATTATACGTAAAATTTGGGATATAATGGCTTTAAAAAACTATTTTTAACTGAGGATAATAATGTTTGATTGCAATAATAACTGAGAGTATGTAGCATTATATATATTTTTAATTAAAATGAGCATTTTTAAAAGAAATAAAGATTAGAATCACTAAGGAAGAATTTATAATACGAAGAAAAAGAAAATGTAATATTGTAAAAGAAAATGTAATGTTGTAAAAGAAAATGTAATGTCGTAAAAGAAAATGTAATGTTGTAAAAGAAAATGTAATATTGTGAAACGAAAGCTAGCCGTTGGATCGAAAAGTTATAATAAATTCATATTGATACGAGGTTTGGTGGTTCCTTTCAGTTCCGTAAAACGATATCCCTTTAAAACACGTTCGTTACTCAAATACATTATTAGAGAATCAATATAAATATAGCATATATTGTCATTTATTTTGAATTACTCGCGGGTGGAGGGGAGCTC
>QLNU02015003.1:148327140-148346547 GCA_006491805.2 Dysdera silvatica
CGTTTCGATCAATACAAAGGTTTCTTCGGGAGTGAAGCTTAAAACTTCATCAGTCAGGTCCTCAAATTTCAAAATCAAGATTCCTTTCTTTAATTTTTTAATATCCCTAAATGCCACTGAAGCAAAATGTGAAGTTTGGAAATCATCACGGGACAAGCACACGAGGGAACCAGAAAGGAATCGCTTACTGGACTCCCACTTAACATTGCAAAATTCGTTAATATTGAAACAAGCCAAATGGGTCAAATTGCCCTTAGAAAATTCTTGCTTAAGGATATGAATATCAGTATATATTTTAACATCTCTGCACTTCTTTACAGACCTTTTTTCAGACTTAAGTCTTAGATATGTCGCTATGCCATCGCGCAAAGGCCTTATGTAATCTTCCCTGAGTAAACGAAACTGAACGTCAAGGTAATGCTCTGTGTCGGAGTATTTGCCATTTGTAATGTTTGGGCGAAGAAATGGCGTATCATTCCATATGTCATCATTGTTTGGCAAAATTGGAATAGTGCGGAAATTTTCAGGAGGCTGAAGTAACTGAAGTTTCTCCATTTCAGAAGTAATGACAATGTTTTCATGAGAGTGTGTTGATACAAAATTATCCCTTTGGAATTCTAACTCGGCAATTGTCTTCATAGAAGATTCAAAGAAATCCGGATAAATTAGTTGCATTTTCTGACACACAGTTTTCAGTAGAGGGATCATGACTGATAGGGTTTCACATGCTGAAGAAGGCATCAACTGATTGTAATAGTTCAGGAATTGTAGAAAGCTCTCCATAGCCTGGATATGAATTTTTCCTGCAGAGTCCACTCGGAAACTTGCTACATATTGTTGTACATAACAAAGCATAAACATCGGATTTTTAATCACAGCATTTATCAGATGTGATAAATTTTGTTTGTGATCAGACTTACAAGCCTTTGCGAGAGCAAGTAGTATTACAGCCATTAGGTCTCTCTTATTACCAATGTTATCTGACAATAACAGTAGAAACTCATTCTCTGGTTGAAGAAGTGTTAGTAGAACTTCATTGGGTTCTTTAAGAAGCAAATCATGTAAAGCTTTATAGCCAATTTTACGTAGTTTCACAACGTGTTTTCCTTCAATTACATGTTCACATGAAGAACTTGTTTTACAACCTTCATTTTCCCTTTGTTGATGTTGCATGGTATTTTTTGGAAGCAAAGCCTGGTGTTTAGAGTGATGTGTGACATTGGCATTAACAAACCTTGCTTCACTTTGCTTCTCAAATTTGTTTTTGAAATTGGCAGTTTTCTTGTTGCCAACACATTTTGTACCTTGACGGGAAGCTGAAGTAGAAAGAAGAGCCTTTTGCTGGTTTCTTGGAGCAGGTCTATTGGAAACACCTTGTTGCCGTGTTGTACTTTTTGCCAAAGTGGGTTTGGCTATCTTCGAAAGTGCTTTGTTTGGTTGGTCATGGTAAAAACTGTCATTATGTACAAGTCCCATGGCTTGATTAGGTTTCTGCTTCATTGCTTCAAATTTCTGCACCAACCTGCTTACAGAAGCTTTGCGGCGATTTTGGGAAGTTTCACATACTTTCTTAGAACCAGCAGTACTACTCTTGTTATCTACATTGCTACCTTGCAATGGATGTTTAATGACATGTCCTATATTTGCCCCATTTTGGGGGCGTTGTGGCAATCTCTCTAGAGTTTCGATTTCATCATCAGAGTCTGCTTTATTCCAAACAGCTTTCCTTAAAAATGAACCAATGGAACATATTAAGCCTAGCAAAACATTTTCCAAAACAGAGTATTAAACTTATATAAATATAAAAAATATTAATCACCAGTTTAAATCTTCACATGTGCAATAAATTTATTTTTATTTTTTGATTCAAGCGCAGCAAACAGTGTACTGTGTTGGGACTTACAGTTTTCCGAGAAATTTGAACCTCTTTGCACCTAGGGTACCATTCCTTGGACTACAGCAAGCAGATTTTTTTGGGCACCACTGGGAATCATACCTCGGTTAGCGGCATGTTGAAATTTCTTTTTAACTTTTTTAACTAGAAATTGGTATTTATGCTGATTATAGGTATATCTATTATACTTTTATTATTAACATACAAAATAAAAATTGTACATTTTACACACCGGTGCCTACTGATATAGGAAGCGTCCAAACTGGACACCACCAATTTTAATGGGAGTGGTCTCATTTGAAAGCTCTCAAAAAATTGTTAGACACGTATTTGAGCGTTTTTCAGCATGGGCCTTAATATAGATGTCAGGTGCCAAAGAAGGGCAAAATTAGGGGCATTTTCGAAGATTTCAAACGGCTGTATCTCGGTTAAAATTTAGAGCTAAAAATTAAGTTTTGATGCATTATATGCATCTTCCAAATATATCGAATATGTTTCAGGACTTTTCGGATAAAGTATTATTGAATCTAATTTTTCAATTCTGAACATCGCCTCTATTATTGATATCCATTAAAAGACTTATTAGCAATTCGGCGAAATCATTGGCGATATTTCCAGAAAGATGTTGAAAACCGACTTGCTCTAATTATCTTACCTGAATCTGTAAGAGCAGAGAGAGTTATATTTTTCAGCAAACGCAGTAACTAATAATTCCATTTCTTTCTGCATGATGTTGTACTGTGTGTTCGCATTGAGTTGGCGTGTAATACCGTTAGCAGACGGGTTAGTCCATTGCAGTTTAGGGAAGGACGTCTTGGAGGAACAGGTTTTTCTCGTGCGAAAAACCAGATTTGGCAAGATGCCCTTCCCTAAACTGCAATGGACTAACCTGTCTGCTAACGGTATCACACGCCAACTGAGTGTGAATGCACAATAGTTAAATTTGACGTGTATTATTTGATCAGAATAAAAAATTATCCGATTTTTTTTTATATTTTTGAGAAATCTGTTTTTGTTTTTGTAAGTAACAAATATTCACTTTCGCTAACGTTCTTTGCAACTAAAGTCATAATAATTGTCAAGACGTTATAATTTCCTACACAAGTTTTCTGTAACTTAATATCAATCTGAATAAAACGTATAAACGTAGTTCATATCGTTCAAACACACATATACATTACTCATACACAACATGCTCATCCTAGCACACGAAAAAAAAAAATTATTTCTGTAGAATAATGCAATCCTTTTTTTACTATTCCAAAAAACGAGCGATACAAGATGAAAAAAGTAATACATTCTAACACAGTGATACACCCATGGGGGGGCGATGGGGCCCAGGATCCAAAGGCCAGGCCTTGGGCTGACCAAACGGAAAAATTATTTTGATATTGCTCTTGAAAAAAAAATGCACAAAGTACTTACGAATTAATATGACAGTTGAAAAAATTTCTCGGTGTTAATCCACCCCCCCATACATACCTTTGAAAAAATTCTATGTGCCACTGCCCCCCCCCTCGCTTTGGAAAATTCTGGGTGGCCCACCGTTCTGACAAAAGTTAGTTTTTGGGGTATTATGAATGCAAGTTATTGAACGAAGATTTTACTCTTCGTATGAAAAGACATTAAATGATTATAAACAATAAATTCACGATATTTCCCATGAGCAGTAAGATCTTCGATCATTAATTTGTATCCTTAATGTGTGAATTTACATTTCAACCTCCTTTTATATGTTTCATGCATATTCAATAATACAAACGCAAACAGCCAGCTTTCTAGAAAGATCGCCATTGATTTCACCAAACTGCCAAGAAGTCTTTCGATAAATAGCAGTAATAGAGGCGATATCCAAAATTACAAAATAACATTTAATATTGTTTTATCCGAAAAATCCTGAAACAAGTATTCAATATATTTGAAAGATGCATACAATACATCAAAACTAAATTTTTAGCTCTAAATTTTAACCGAGATACAGCCGTTTGAAATCTTAGAAAATAAATGCCCCTAATTTTGCCCTTCTTTGGCCCCTGGCATCCATATTAACCTGTTAACTGGGTATGACGACATTTTTCGTCATGCCCGGAAGACTACCAAAATGCGAATGACGACATTTTTCGTCATTAAAATTAACCGTATTATGTTGAACGCATTACGTTTTATGTAGTTCTTATATATTTAATCCTAGCGTGATGGTGTGATGACATTACTTATCACTGTGAAAAAAAGTCCCCAGTGTGAAACGAGTTTCATAAAATTTTATTCCCCGTTTAACAGGTTAAGGCCCATACTGAAAAACGGTTGAATAAGTGTCTAACGATTTTTCGAGAGCTTTCAAATGAGACCACTCTCATTAAAATCAGCTTCCCCCAGCTCAGCCCTTCCCTTATGAGAACCATAATACACTTCCACATTGAATAATATTTTTGACACCTGTGGATATAAGCCCAAGCTAAAGTGATAGAAAAAGTTAGGAGGACGTTACTGAAGCACTGTATTGTGAATTCTGAAAACATACTTTTTCAACTTTCTACATGATTTTTACACGTTTGTAAGCAATTAATTCTATTTTAAAAGTGATATTTGGGATATACATAAAACTTTGAATAAATGTGGTGAATTTCAAAATTTTACATCGATATCTTTGCCAGCAAGATGCAAGTTCAACTAAGAACGTCACTCTGCATGCATTGCGGCAAAAATTAAATCTGTGAATAAGGAAGTAACTTTACACGGTTGTAATTTCCAAACTAGAGCCAATATTGCAAAAATGAGAAATATAGGTTCTTCTATTTGCCTAAAGATACCGTGTGCCAAATTTCAGCCAAATCTGAGGAGATGGGGTGGACACCCCTGGATGATCTGGCATAGAATGACCCTAGAGCTGTCTTCGGAAAGAAGAAAAAGAGACACTATCCCGATCTGGTGATGAACGAGGCTCTCTCTGTATATACCTTAGTGCCTTAATCGATTAAACCCCTAGGGACGTAAGAACGATATTCCCCTCATTCGTGCTTAAGGTTTGTAGCACATTATTACTCTTCGCAGAGATAACACAACCGCCAAATTTTGGTAAATATTTAAAACCACCAGGATGTTTTTTATGATTTTTGCAGGGCAATACAGTTTCTCACAAAATCCGAACCTCGTAAGGCCTAGGAAACTAATACCTGGACTACAGTAAGCAGTTAGTTGGTAAGCGCTTTGTATTTGGCACAGCCGGGAGTTGAACGTGGGATAACCATACCCATTTATGAATGCCTTGCCACTTCAGAGCCCATGATTTCTCGGCATTTGGTAGGGAACAAACCCACAACCTGATGATAACCACTCCAGTGCTTTTTCTTACCCATTGAGCTACAGATACTCAAGAATTCATAAAGTGGTATTTTTTCATAGACATGATGTAACACGTACATTTTTCGTTCCTGACAATTTATTTTTGCTATTAAAAACCTCACTAATATAAAATAAAGGCTAATAAAATAATGTTTGGTGTGTAAGCAATGACTTATATACAGCATAAAATTAGCAAATAAATACATGTTACACATACATCCATTACATGTTTTACCCTTAATACTTTACAGTACTTGTCAAAAATTGCATTGTCTTTCATTCACCAAATGAAAAAGTATTCGCCATACTGTAACTACTATTGCAGGAAAGCTGTAATAGTGATTTCCTCACATCTTTTCTTTATAAATTCCCTGTTAACAGGCATACTGATTTTTTAAATTCTTAGAAGCTTTTGTAGTTTTCTCAAAGTCAGAATCTTGCAACTTGAAAATTTCAATTCTTTTGGATGTGTTCAAGTATTTCGCCAAAGCCTTTACGAGTGAAAAAAAAACAAATTGAAATTTCGATTGCAATATCTCCAATTGAAATAACACCACCACTGCAAATATATTTTTTACTATAGTATTTATAGAAATCTTAGAGTGAGAAGCACCCATATATACGAGGGCAAGTCAGTAAGTAGTTTACAAACCGATATGAGAGGTCAGAACTTAGTAGTAAATTGTTTCAAAATATGTCAATAGGTGGCAGCACTATCCGAACTGTATGATGCTCATTTCGAATTTATGATGTAACAGTTGTACAGAGTACAGATGCGCAGCTGCATTTGTAAATGGCGACTGTGCTCCAGGATTGTATGCTAGAGGAGCAGCGAAGTGTTGTGCATTTCTTGTGGGCAGACGAAAGGACTTCCAGCAAAGGATATTCACAAGGAAATCCTTCCTGTTTACAGTGAGAATCGTTTGTCCCATCAAGCTACAATTGGGTCCAGAAATTTTCTAAAGGATGTTTAAAAGTTATTGACAAAGTACGGAGTTATTGTCCTGTTCGGATTGATTGTTGTTTTCACAAAAGAAACAGTGCAGAAGGCTAATGAAATGATCAGAGCTAACAGGCTAGTAACAATAGACAGTATAGCAACTGCAATAGGGTGTTCACATGGTTTAACCTACAGCATCATGCATGATCGCTTGCATTTTCGAAAGGTATGCTTACAGTGGGTGCCCAGACAATCGATCGAGGAACACAAAAAAAAACGAACAAAAGGGTCTGTCAATGCAACATCTGTTTCAGTATTCCAATGAAGGCGAAGACATGATTAACAGGATTGTTATGGTGGATAAAACATGGATTCAACACTATCAATCCAAATCAAAACAAGCCTCAATGATATGGAAACATCCTTCGTCACCTTCAAAACACAAATTTAAGGTTGTGCCATCAGCTGGTAAGGTCATGCTGATAGTGTTTTAGGATTCTCAAGGAGCTTTCCCTGCTCACTTCTTGAAATAGAGTGAAACCGTGAATACTGCCTCCTACTGTAACGTTCTGTCGAAACTTCGGGATGCAATTCGAAGAAAACGTCCAATCCTATTAACTCGTGGAATCTTGTTCCATCACGACAATGCAAGGCCTCACCTTTGCTTGAATTACTCAGGAGAAAATTGAAGAGTTTTGATGGCAACTTCTTCAACATCTGCCTTACTGCCCAGACTTAGTTCTAAGTGATTATAACCTATTTTGTTTGCTGAAATTACACCTGGGCAGCAATCATTTCACTTGGTGATACGCAATCAAAGACTATTGAAAAGATTAGGAGAGCTTTTGGTGATGAGGCTATGTGTGTTATGCAGATAAAAGATTAGTTTGTTCGTTTCAAAGATGGATGAATATGGGTTGCCAATCACAATGTAATGATGACCATTTTCTTCAATTACCATGGTATAATACTGCCACGGCCAACAAGTCACATTCAGATACGTTGATGACCTCATAACACTCAATGGCACTAAGAATCTTGACAGCTACCCGCCAAACCTAAAACTAATTAAAACCAATACTGACAACAAGAGTGGTGTTTTCCTAGATTTAAATATCAGCATCAACGACAACTCTCTTACTGAAATTGACTTGTATGATAAAAGGCAAGACTTCAGATTTAAAGTGAATTTCCTCACAAACTGGGACTCCCAACATATCCAGAAAAGTCCACAGAAATATCATTTGTTCGAAATGTTCTCGAAATGTTCTCGAGTAACAATAACCTCAAATTAAAAAACTTTCAGACACTAATGTCGAATGCATTTACAATGATGTTCCACATTACTTCACCAAGAATCTGGTATATAATTTTGTTAAAAAACCTTTTAGTTCCTAAACCCTCCACTTCATTTTATTTCATTTTCCACATACCTTTGACTTTCTCAGTCCCTATTTCCACTATTATCATCCATTATAATCTATCCTTCACTTGTTTTTCACCACAAAAGCACCATTTAAAGTTTAAGTCCTAGTGGACAAAAGGCAACTTTTCTAGCAAAAAGAACCCCAGTGCTTTGGTGTTTTCTCCTACACCCAAAACACGACAAATTTCATTTCTTTTACCTACTTTCTTACTTCTAATCCTTCAGTACTTTTTCTTAAATACTTCTTGTCACCTCTGGATTGTTTTTCTTACATTTTTATTTATTATACTAACAAGTTTATCTCTGTAATGTAGGTAAGTGTTTTGATATCAGGTTCGAGAATTATAGTAAGCTTTTTCTAGCTGTTGTATGCATATTTATTGAGTTCTCTATGTTCAAAAACGTTTTTGTATTTAATATTGTTCAAATTATATTTGTGTGTGTATATATATATTTATGGTGCATATCTGGTTTATATGTGTATATATACTGTGTATATTTTGAGTGTGTATATATATACGTGTGTGTGTGTATTTGTGTGTATATATATATGTATGTATATGTATATATATATAAGGGTTGCATGTTTATGCATATGAGCATATATATGTCTTTATTCTGATTGCACACTTCTGGGTCTATTATGAGTGCAAAGAAACAATTTGTTTATTTTGAATATACGGATTTATTTAAACTTAAACTTATATATTTTTACTAGTTAATAATTAAGTGTTTATCTTGAGTGTGACATATTCATGTAAAACTTTTTACAATTTTTGGTATAATTAATGAATTTTCTCACCCCATCATCTTCTCTATTCATGTTAATTGAACCTTTACACTTTAATCACTTTCAATACCTCTATCTACTTGTTGTAAGTTTGCTTTTGGGCCACTTACAACAATTGAGATTTTTCTTAGTATTAATAAAGAGACCCTTCTAAATTACTAAAATATTGTTAAACTAATTATATTCTGGGTTTATACTGTTTTTAGCTAAGTTTTGGTCAATGCTGGTTTATTCAGTATTAATCACTAATCTTAATTGTTGTAGTCAGAAAAAGCAAACCAATAACAGGGATTTTGTGCGGTCCCTGATGAAGAACAAAATTCTTGGTATTGTTTAATCTTTTACTCCTCTTCACCTTTTACTACTACATGTCAATTTTTATTCTGAGATGTTTCTACTACTTAAATTTACTTGGGTTTACTACCTTGTGTGATATTACTTTACAACTTTAACTTTGTCCAAGTTAATATACATTTAGATATGTGTATTCATGTATATTACATTAGAAAGTACTACATGTCACAATCATACTACAATTTTGCTATATATATATATATATATATTATCACTAAATGGCTCTATTCAGTTCCTGTATATTACTTTTTTTTTTTATTTCATTCAGCAAACCTATACCTGAAGTCCAGCACACCCCACTGATATATTACATACACACACATAACAAATATATTTTAAATACTTACATGGTGCAATGCCCAATTCTAATTGGATTGAAAACACTGATAAAACCAAATTTTTCAATGCTGATAAATCATATCTCGATATTTTGGTTCTTCCTCTCATTAGTAATTTACGCATCTGTCGTGAATCTGGAAAAAAAAAAAAAAAAGAGTACATGTTGAGGACCCCTAATCTGAAATGCAGTATAACCTTCTTAAAGGGACCACCTTTGGGACTGGACTTGGTTGTACTTTTTAAAGGCAGGGGCAGCAAGGGTCATTCTGCACCAGACAAAGAGAGACCGTACATACGGTATTGGGACTAGACTACGATGGTCACCACAGACAGGTGGTCACTACACGTGTCAGATTTTAGTATAAGCATGTTAGGGTGAAAATTGAAAATTCTCTTTTTAAAATAACTAATTAAATCTAAACACCCAGGAGCAGATAAATAGATAATTAAATAAAAAACACATACACTCTCTCTCTCTCTCTCTCTCTCACTATATATAAATATATGCTTAGATGTTGTTAAGTGTTTTTGTTTTTTTCGATATTCTGCCGCTCTTGTTTTTGAATATTCCAGATAAAATTGTCTACCTCATAACAAGTTTTGTACCAATGTCTATGATGATATTCCCTGAAAGAAAACGTTCCTGCCAACAATGTTCTAGCCATTAAAAGAAATGCCACAAAGTTAAAAGGTGTCAGTGCCAAAACGGTTAGTGCTTCCCTCATCTCAACGATATACAAATCAATCAACTTAGTTTCTTCAACCAGGATCCAGTGTAACATCATCATGGACTACAAGCACCAACAGGACTTTCATTAAAAGACAATGGACTGCCGTGGAGTATCTACTACAATTATCAATGTGCAACAGTATTGGTTTTAATCAAAATTAGAATTTGATTAAATTAATTAATTAATTCTATATGTAAAATGTCCATATTCTTCTCAGCATAATCGGTCTTCTTATGTATTATTTTATTTCGTCATATATTTTGCAATCATTGTTGATTCATATTGTACTTATAAATTAATTTCAATTTCAGAAATATTCCTAAGTTAAAAATATATTAATTGAAAGTATTGATGCACGTATTGTATTATATTATGCAATTATTTCTGAAAATTCCAATGTATTGACCTGAAGCCTTAAAAGTGTAACGTTCTTTTTTTTTTTTCATGTATGTCACCCTCATTAACCACCATTCCAACTATTTCCGAGGTGCAGCTGGGCTATAAGGCCATTAAAATGGTAAGCTAAGCATTCCCCTTATTTCTGCTAAACAGGTCCCTACAAGATTGCACCATTTTCATCTCAGTAATGAGATGGTACAGTGGAAACACTGGACCTTACTTCACCTTTGACCTTTCAAGCCATAAAATTGAACTTCTCTCAGGACCAATGAACAAAAAATAAAAACTTAACTTCCAAGAAATCCTTGGTCGAGGGGAAGTGAATGAGTCACCACAGCAAAAATAGGCCAGCCCACCCACAAGGCTTGGCTGGGTCAGAGTTCCTTTCTCATGGACATTTGGCAATGAGTCACACGTACAACCAACTCCTTGGAATTTCCACCAAAAACGAAGGATACAAGCATTATCCAACTTCGAACCCTCTCCCATATATTTTCATTTAATGGTCAAAAACTGTCAAGAAAGACAGCTCAACGTTAACATAACTCACAGCAAGTTCTCCCCTCTGTGGGGTCAAACTGACCAATAGAAATATATATAAACTATTGCGTCAGTATTCAATTGTCCAATCACGGTCCACAAAAATCATTCGATAAGAAGTCTCTCGCCGTGCAGACGGTCAGAGAGAGAGAGAAGTTGTAAACACAAGAAGATGTAAATTCTAAAGGACGTCATCCTCTCCAAACATGGGTGAAAAATGTAAGTTAAAGTTATCTTTCTTTCTCTTCTATTAATCGATAATTATAAGTGCCTCCTCCCTCATTAAACTTATAATGAAATGTATAAATTTTTTCTGGTGGTTTATATACCCCAGTATGATTCTCTTTGAATTGTTTCGTTTCGTTTTATAATTTTGTATATCAGGTTTAAATACGAAAAAAAATATGTCAAGTGAAAAATTGATAGTATGTAGAATGGTTAATAGCTCCAAATGCTTATATAAATGGCACTGTTATATTCTAAAGGAATTGGAAAATATATTATCGTGTTTATAATATAAAATAAAAGGCAGTAATTATTGAATAATTGTTTCATGTCTGTTTTAAAGAACCTGTTTTTTTATTTTGTTTATGTTTAACACACAACGCATTTGAAATTTTAGGCAGAAGTCAACCAATATTACTAACTACTATACGATCACAGCCAATTTACTAATTTATTTCTGAATAAATAATATAATAATTTTAAATAAAATAAATAAATAATATTAAACTATAAATAAATAATAACAACTAGTATGTTAATAATTTTCCCTATAACAGGCATAACTAAGTCCTTACAATTTCTATGTTATAAAAAGTGATCAATCACTTTATTAAGGTGGCCAATTTACCAGATTTCACTTACTAAATCTACAATTTTTTTGTTCTTTCACTGCAAAGCGGCTTTAGAAACAGGACTAACTGAAGCCATCTTTATAAACCACATGCTATAATTTAGGCCAATTTGTGATCCTTCACAACGGTCCTGAAGATCTCCAAAGCAAAGTGTGCTAGGAAGTGCAACGCCATGTCGCAGAACGATCTTAGGGTGGATTTTTTTTTTGGTCATTAAAAAAAAAGGTTAGACAAATGTTTTCTACATTTCTATTAAAAAAGGAATTTACGTTTTACAGAATTTAAAAATGTATATAATACACATATATCATGATTCCCACTCTTTTATCCTGATGAAATTCAATGACTTTTTAAGGACTTTTCAAGGACCAAATGACGTTTTTCAAAGACCTCACATTGTCAATCGCAATGTACATAAAAATTAAAAATGCAAGACATTATAAGCATAATACGGAAATTAGAGTATTTACTTACACTGCTCCTTTTCAACTTGGCACACTGCCATCAAAAGCTACCCTTTTTGCATCCCTTGTATTCGCCATGTTCAGTGGGCGGAAGGGGAAGTGTCTGAAGCACTAATGGTTTTTTTCGGGAAATAAGCAGAAGTTACATCCTAGTTTACAAATTTTTATTCAATTGGGCGAAATTTCATAGTTTGTCGCTGTGTTCTCGCTCCTCCTGACACTGGTCAAAAATTGCAGTAGTTTCACTTGTGACACCATACTCTTTCTGATGTCATACTTAGGCATCTTTTCTATGCTTATAACGCTATTTGTACCTGTTTTGTGTTTCTATAGGCTGTGTTTTGCTCGTTGCAGCAAACTGAAATATGTCGAAACAATTGACCTTGTGCCTTTTTTTTCTCTCATTGCATTGGATTAAGTCTGACAATGTTTCCAGCATTAATCAACACCACAAAAACGACTTTTTCATACCACACAGCCGACCAAGATAACTGGATGAGTACTTCCTTTTTTTTCTTCACTGTTACACTGTTTACTGGCCTGCAAGTTTCGAATTTCAGACCTACAGGATTTTTTTTTTCTTTGGTGGTAAGGGTGGGAGCAACCCCATAAGGCATTTACCAATTCAGGAAAATTACAATGCCTAAAAAAATCCAGCAAACAATATTTCCAACATTGCAGTAGATTATTTTGCCCATTGCCAGTTACCTTTGATAACACTGGAAAAAATTCAGTACGTGACGGACTATGCAGTTTTACCAATTGCTAATCTAGTTTCTAAAACTTACCAAACAAATTCATTCAAAGTTAGAAGAAAGGTCTGTGAAGCAGACAATTTCTCCTGTTTTCAAAAGTAATGCAAGAAAACAGAAGAAGCAACTCATTAAATTCTAAGATTAAAAGCATATCTCAGAACAGAGAGCTCACAGTTAAGTGTTGTCCACATAACCAATTTCTATTCTATCCGCGTGCTTCCAGCTATTGATATAAAGAATACATATAAACATTTGTCCCAAGTTTAGTTATTCGTGTACCAATATAGCTTTTCTATTTCTCAATTGCATGATGAAATTCTTTTTTTTGTGAGCAATTTATCACCTAATTTTAAAACATCATCAGCTACGATAAGTAAATTTTCCAGACTTCAATACTTACAAAACTGTTAATACTTAATTCAATGCATACATATACTTTGTGGCATTCTTTACTATCAACATGGTTATTCAGTAATATCTAACTGAACACGTTTTTAGGTAGCTATTTTAATTGCACCTTTACCCCAAAAATTTAATTTTTAGATTATCCTTACTACACTTCTTTTGTTATCTTTTATATTTTAAATACGTTAATTTGTGATAATAATAAAGTAAATGAATAAAAAAATAAGATGAACAAAAAATAAGATGATTTTATTCTCTTAATTAACTAATCTATTACTTTCAATTAATAGTTAGGTAGTAAACTAAACTTTCACAATTAGGGTGAGCGTAGACTGTCTCGCGGAAGGAGATTGCACCATTGTTTTATCACACCACCTTTAAAAGGTTGCTGACCCCTGTAGCAGGGACGGACTGGGTCCCTTCAAGGGCGCATACTTTGGATTACCAAAGGGCGCGAGTATTGTAGTCCATGAAGGCGCACCGGCTCAGTTCACCCCTGCCCTGCAGTAGTATTTAATTGGTTTTATGCTGAAAGGGGAAAAACATTCCTGTAAGTGGAATATTATTGCCTAAATGTCATAAGAAGTTGCCGAAAGTTTGGGATTACAGAACTTCAAATCATCAAATCGTTAATTGAGAAAGTTTAAGCTAAGACAAGACTTCTAAAGCAATTTGTGGAGAAGAAAAATTAGTAGACCTGCAATATTTATATATATATATATATGTAGATGCCAACTGGTCCATTTATGAAATGGAAAGAAACGTTATCGAAGACGAAGATCTAGTTGATGTTAAATACATAGAAGACATGCGAGGTATCGATGGGAGTGAATTTGCAGGTGTAGAACCCGTGTGGGGACAAGATTATGAAGAGCAAGAGGCATTACCTTTTGCGAGAAGATGGAAAGTACAAGATGAGAACAAAAATCTAGAAGAATTCATTATTAAAAAAATAAAATATACCATTCCAATGGCTGAAGAATATGTAGATCAAATAATCGACGTATGGGAATTGCCATATGAAGAACGATAGTGTCTATATAAATATTAGTTGGAATCATTTCTAAAAGCAGAAAAAAGGAAAATAGTGGCTTTGCGGCAAAAGATTCGCAAAAAATATGAAGAATTGAATGAGATGAAAATGGAAGATAATCTGAAAATCCTTCATGCTGCAAAAGTTGTTGGAATGACTACCAATGGTGCAACGAAATACGGAAGAAAAAAAATCTCAGCTATCAGAAATCAGAGCTATTAATATATAATCTCTTTACGAACGTCCTTCGTAGCTCAGTGGGTAGAGCCTCCGCCCGGCAAGTGGAAGGTCGTGGGTTCAGGTCCCACCGAAGGCAGAAATATTTATTTTCTTTCGAACGTTTCACCATCTAATCACGCCATACCATCGGCGTTGGTATCACTACGCCAATAAACGTTGATTGATTGACATTGTTGTTTGTTTGATGTATTTTATGTTTTTTTAAATTTAAGATTAAAAATTTAATATTATTATATTATATAATATTCTATATAATTAGTACAGTAATTAGCATATATGTTTCGTATTGGGGAACTTTTTAAGTAGAAGATTATGGATGAAGATATTAACCTTGAACGATCTTCGAAGCGTGTAGAGAAATAGAAAATTCAATTCGTTGTTGCAAAATGATGTATGAAGAAAAGAAGAAAAATGTGAAGCTAACAAATCTCTCGAAGTACTCGTATTTCTCTTGAAGTATAAGTATAGTAACTATATGTATAGTACTAGTACGTACAATACAATAAATATACGTATACAGTAACAGTACTGTACGTACCTGGTTTATACGTACCATCATGTAACGTTACTTAGTGACTTTATAATAATCTGTGAACAATGTTTTAGGATGATTACCTTTATTTTTTTTTTCATTTAAAAACTTTATAATTTCCGAAACTTTGGCAAAAATAACCTATTTTTCATATATTGTATGTCCCGATTATCGCGGGGTTTTGTTTGTTTGGACTTTTATGGCGCAAGAGCATCTGGGCTCACGGGCGCCGTTAACGGGGACCATCCCCCAATGTTGGTATTAGGTTCCATATCCCCTTCCAATTTCAAACAAAATGCCTTCTACTGGTATATTGTCCCCCCCCCTAACATTTTATGCTGTCAGCGCCGATCAGCGCCGATACTGTACCAAATCTGGTCCGCAGTGTTTTTATTAGCGCCATTATCAGCAATAATCGATGCTTTCCTGTATTGCACCATTATTTAAAAAAAATCCAATAAAGAAATTTCAAATATAGTTTTTCAAGTTCAGGGACCGCACTCGATTCTCTCAAAATGCCATTCAATGATCTGCAAGCGCAAATAGAGTTTGCGTGGCGTTATCCCGAGCTAAGAAAGGTTTATTTGCTGTTGGAAATTTCTTATTTCTAGCTGAAAAGAGCGATTTGTCGAAGAATTTAGTATCGATTCTGGAACAGCAAGAGGCGATTGGTACAGGTCTTTCGCTTGTTTGTCAAAATCATCCGGATACTGTTACTGTAGTCTCCAAACATTCTGATTTCGACAATGTTCTCGAAGGAGTCTGTATGCTTCCATGTGAATACCGTCTAAATTGTGGACACATGTGCCCAATCATGTGCCATATATATGACGCTACACATAAGAACATTCGCTGTCAAGAGCCATGCAATAAAATTTTATGCAAAAATTATCACAAGTGCCCTTTGCTCTGTTTCGAGGAATGTCGCCCATGCATGATTATGGTCGAAAAAGAAATATCAGGGTGTAAATATAAGGTTTTGGTACCATGTCATTCTTCTCCCGCAGAGTATTCTTGCCCGGAGAAGTGTATTAAGAAGTTGCCGTGCGGACATTCATGCAAAGCAGGCTGTGGCAAAAAATGTTCGAATCCGTGTATGCAACTGGTGAAAACAAAATTAGAATGTGGTCATGAACTTGATATAGAGTGCAGTGATATTCTGAATAAAACAAACTACCTCAAATGGTGTAAAGCTGAATGCCACATTGAGCTGCAATGTGGTCATATGTACTCTGGTAGCTGCGGACGTTGTCATCAGGGTCGCTTACACCGTATTTGTAAACAACCATGTAAACGTATATTGGTATGTGGTCACGAATGCAAAACCAAATGCTCAATGGATTGTCCGCCATGTAACCGTAAATGTGAAAATCGATGTGGAGAGCCATGTATTCCTTGCAAGGAACCTTGTGCTTGGTCTTGTGAACATCAAACATGCACAAAACCATGTGGTGAACTATGTGATCGAGAACCATGTGACAAGCCTTGCACCAAACAATTAAAATGTGGCCATACTTGCATCGGACTATGCGGTGAACCATGTCCTCGGCTATGTGCCATATGCGATCCAGTAGTTAAGGAAATACTTCCTGGCACAGGTGATGGCAGATTCATCGAGCTGGAAGATTGTAAACACATTTTTGAAGTAGAAGCAGTAACACGCTGTATGAAAATGGATGAAAGGCGAGAAGGTGAAATTAAGATGAAATCATGTCCCAGATGTAAGACGGTTATCAGGAAAAACTTGCGATTTGGAAATACTGTTAAAACATGTTTAGCAGATATTGAAAAAGTAAAATCACTTGTCTTTGGTGAAGTAGATGCTAACAAAAGGAAAATATCAATACTCATACGAAACATAAAGCAGCGAGGCCATATCCCTTGTAATTTGAACAAAATGCCTTCTACTGGTATATTGTTCCCCCCAATATTTTTATGCTGTCAGCGCCGATACTGTGCCAAATCTGGTCAGCAGTGTTTTCGTTAGCGCAATTATCAGCAATAATCGAGGTTTTTCTGTATTGTGCCATTATTTTTTGCGAAAATCATTATTTTAAAAAAATCCCAATAAAGAAATTTCAAATATAGTTTTTCAAGTTCAGGGACCTCACTCGATTCTCTCAAAATGCCATTCAATGATCTGCAAGCGCAAATAGAGTTTTCCTGGCGTTATCCCGAGCTAAGAATGGTTTATTTGCTGTTGGAAATTTCTTATTTCTAGCTGAAAAGAGCGATTTGTGGAAGAATTTAGTATCGATTCTAGAACAGCAAGAGGCGATTGGCACAGGCCTTTCGCTTGTTTGTCAAAATCATATAATTAAATTAATAATTAATTATAATAATAATAATAAAATTATATAATTAAAATTTTCCCATCCAGAGCGCTTTGTAGCTATAACTAAAAATTAAAATGGCATCGAAATTTGAATATTTACTATTTAAGGAACGGTGAGAAGGATTCCATTAAAACTACATTTAGTTCCAAAATCTGCCGGTAGAAAAAGATAAGGCAATATGCAACAGGAAATAAACCGAAACTTCTCAAAATGCAATAAATGAGACGAATCCAAAATGAAATTTTGGATTCGTCTATAAAAAAAAAGGAATAACTACCGCACAGGAAGTGGTTTCACAACTTCAGAATCATTTTCCGTTTATTAATGAAGTTCGAAGTTGTCACTGACATTGGAGTTCAGCTTCTACCTGTATGTGGCTACACGTTATTTTGAACCAGAAAAAAGTGTTTTCCATCGCAATATACTCTACTGCATGATGCAATATATCTGATGAAGCTTTTCGCATATACTGCATTATATTGCAATTTAAAATAGCTATATTAGGGAAATTTTCTGGATAGACATTACATTTGAGGCAACCCCCATGCCCGTATCCAGAGGAGGAGATTTTAGGGACCGGTCACTCCCCTACAAAATTAAATTCGTAATGGTACTTGGCTACGACCTTGCGTGCTGTAATTGTAATAATATATGCCGCATAAATTTTTGAACTCCCCGAATTAAACCTTGGCTACGGCAACCCCATGGCCAAAAATCTTAACGAGGCAATTTTTACGGTAGATTTAAAGAACATGTTTGCAATATTCACATTTATAGTGCTACGTTGTTGGGAAAAAGCAATTTATGAGAAGTTTCTTCCACAGGCTTCCTTATTTTTCTTTTCTTTTTATTTTAAATAAAATAAAAATTTCGGGCAATTCGGTTTCTTTCTGAGTTTGTAACGAGAAGAAATAAAACTTTTCTGTTTAGATTTGTTTTGATTACTTTTTTTTTTATACATTTCCTGTTGTAGTGCGCCATATCTTCCCCTATTAACAGATTTTGGAACTAACACTTTTGTACGGAATCTTTCTTCCATGCTTTGATTAGTCTATGTAAAACTTTGGTCGTTACGTTGGTTAGAGCAACAGAGATTTCTGAATAGGTGAATTTTTAAATTACAATTACCCTGTACCATTAACGAATGCAGAAAATTCATAAGGGGGTTAAAGAACTACAATTTCATATAATCGTAGGCACACACTGTACATAAAATTACATCGTAATGGAAGGGTTATTAACTTTATCACCCCCCCCCTGCGTACGCCAGTGCCCTGTACATAAAATAATAAAAACCTACGCTTAAATAACCTTGGCCAACTATATATTGTCGACCATAAACATTAGATTTTTCTTTACGTATTCAGAAACGTGTTCTCAAACGTTAAGTAAAACCACAGTAATATGTAACATGGAAAAACTTTGTTAAGCCGATAATTTCACTTTAAGTCATTAACTAAACTCCTCGAAAATTCCCAGATCGTAATTTTGAGGCAAAGTAGAGTGAACAGCATCATCCACGTTTTCAGCTAACCCAAAATTGCTATGGAAAACGTGGTTATCATCACCCATCGTATAACTGCACTCATGACATTGAGATTTCTGTGCGCCACTACCGCAATCTCTAATACAATAAGCATGTTCATTGGGACATATGTATATACCAATATTCTTGACTGAAATTCATGGGCTTTAAAATTGATTTCATTTCTGTATCACTGACATTAATAATGTCTGAGTCGTTCATTATTTTGAAAATATCGTGGAATTGCTTTTCGTCAGTTGAACGAAACGGGCCCAGTTTACATAGACATCTTTCAATGTGCTTGCATAATCTCCCTCTTCCTTCTGATAGGGTGTCACTGCGGGCACGACGGAATTCTAAATATTTCTGTATCAATTTAAGTCGTTGAATTTCCCAAGAAAGCTCTTCCAATTGTTGATCAGATGCGGTTAGAGCATCGTTACCCATGAAGGTATTAACGATATCGCATGTCGCTGACGCGAACTTTTTAACATAGACGCAGGCT
>QLNU02015003.1:148350807-148366852 GCA_006491805.2 Dysdera silvatica
TAAAATTAATTATTAGTAATTTAAGAGGATAAAATTAATCATTAGTAATTTAAGAGGATACAAATTAATAATTAATCAGTTTAGTGAATACAAAAACTCTTGGTCCTGGAGGGGATTCCTTACAATGGGTTTTATTTTAAAATCCCTCCGTGTGCCCTCTGAAAGCAGTCCAGTGCGTGCCCAGTATGGCACACGTGTACTACTGTATCGATTTCACATGCTTAAGTTTTTCTAAATTTTACAGTCTTGCGATTTTCATTTGAATTTGTAATCCATAATTTTCACGAAGTTGTCCCCCGCTTATCAACAGGTTACTAAGAAAAAAAGGTTCTTTTATCTCCTTTTTTTCTGTGTGTTGGGTACTTTGTCCCCAGTGTCCCTTAATCAGGGATAAACACATCAAGGTCCTTATTCAAAGGGACTGGGACCAGAGAAATCTTCTCTTAAATAGAGGTGTCCTTTACTGGAGGTTTACTGTATTCTGATTTAGGTCCACTTGACACCTTTTAATGATCTTTAACGTGTTCCCACTGTTGAATTTATTATTGCTATTTTTTAATGAACCAACATTAGGCTATATTGAATAGACGAGCGCGATACGCTGTACAACAGTTTGTTTAAATCGAAATCCACACAAATGCAGTTTATTATGAGCTGGAACGACGTTTTTTTTACAATTGTTTCGATAGGGAAAACGTTGAACCTTCTTCTGAGAGTTTGGAAGAAGTTCTGAAGAAGACAGGGCATTTTCCTTGTCGAAACAATTGTAAAAATGTCGTTCTAGGACAGCACCGATAGCTTAACGTGACTTTTGAACCACGCTACAGCTACACACATCGAAGCTTACCAAGGGTAGAACCAAGTCCCATACAGGGGCGGACTGGGTCCTCTCAAAGGGCGCATACCTTGGATTATCGAAGGGCGCAAGTCCTATAGTCTGTGAGGGCGCACTGGCCAAGTCCGCCTCTGGTCCCATACCCTACGAGCCAATGAGATCCTTTCTAAAAGAAATCTTAAGTTAGCCGGTTAAATAATATTATATATATATATATATACATATACAGTAAAACTTCCATATTTGATATATAGTGATTCGAAAATTACCATACAGGGCTACTATAAAAGATTAATTCATTATCAAAACGCTATATATTCAAAAGTATTACACGTACAAATATGAGTGACGTGTGAAAATAATCGCAAACTCACCAAATTTTCTACACATGCTACAAATGTTCTATGTGCGCCCTCTGGGTCACAAGACGCACGTCCAGGCGGTAGTTGAACTCGTTCCACACATTTTGTAATGTCTTCCTGTCAATGGTTATCACTGCAGTACTGATCCGTTTCCTGAGTTCTTCTAATGTTTTTGGCAGTGGAGGTACATAAACAAGGTCCTTAAAGTGCCCCCAAAGAAAGAAGTCACAAGGCGTTAAATCAGGTTACTTGGGGTGGGGCAAGGGAACAAAGCAAAGTCATCCTCACATTTCATTTTGGAGTCATTTTGGGAGATACCGAAAGATACTGAACTCGTGTTGCCACCTGATGCACACAATACAAACTTAGTGAGTTTACTGTTATTTTCATATATCATTCATATTCGTACGTGTAATACTTTTGAATATATATCACTTTGAAAATAAATGATCCGACACTGCCTACAGCATATAGCTTCGGGTCATATAAGCGTAAAATAATAATAATGTGGTACAAATGCATGAGCCCAAGCCGAACTAAACCAGGAATGACCTCTGAAGTGAGCTAATAAAATAAAGAAAACAATTGAAAAAATAGCCAAAAGTCCTCCTTTTCGCCCTTGTCGCCTTCATTGTGTCAAACAGCATTGTGGTTTTTTATATTTGCAGAACACAGTTTGTGATACGCGTTCCAAGCTATAGAAAAATAGTTATATATAATATAAAAATAGTTATAGTTAGCTATAGAAAATAGTTTAAATTCCCACGATTCTTAGTTGATTTATTCAAAATTTTAGGGTCATTGCTCTAAAACACAATTTTCTTAATAGAATTGTCGAATCCACATATTTTTTATTTACAACTTGAATAGAATTTTGTTTATAAAATGTATGATTTCCTAAAATTTTCCTTAGCGCCGCTAGACCTCGACTACACCCCTGGTACTTGTGTATTTTTACTTGGACGATGTAGAACCGATTTTAATTCAATGGTGTTTACAACTGAAAAACATTGAAAAGTTTCCGAGAAATCGCCAGCAGAAATGCTGAAGTGGTTAAAAAACGCAAAATTGATTCAATTTTGTGAAACTTTATTATTGCATTCACTCAGCAATGACAGTCACAAATGCCGAAGGAGAAAGGGCCTTTTCAAAGTTAAGAAACGAATTACTATTTAAAATGATTCAACACAGACAAAATGCACTTTCGTTGTTATCCATTGAATCGGATCTTGTTTGTTTGTTTGGTTTTACGGCTCAAAGACTACAGTGGTCATGCTGCGCCGGGACCTACAGTTTTCCGAGGAATCCGAACCTCTTAAGGCCTGGGGAACCAAACCCCGGACTACAGTGAGCAGTGCGATCTTTTATGAGATCTCTGAGTAAGCGTTCTTTTTGCACTGCTGGGAGTCGAACCCGGATTAGCCGCGCAATAGGAGAACGCGTTACCACACTGCGCCACCGCAGGGCCAAATCGGATCTTACTGCAAAAATAAAATCTATTGCAGAACACATTAAAAAAGAAAAATGCTGCTACCAAAGTGAGCAAAGTAAGAGTTTACGAGTAGACTGTTTATTTACTTACTGTATAAAATATCGAAATTAATAAAATTTTAAAATGTTCAGTACATTGAGTCTGGTGGAATGAACCTGGTGCATGCAATAAGGGGTGGGAGAAGAGGTAGGGATCCATCTTTTCCCGTGTGCCATGGGGGCCCCACTATGGTCTTAATCCAGCCTGCCCCCATTAGTTTTGAATTGAGACGTTACTGTTTATGACCTGGCGCAGTATAGCCCAGATGCTCTTGCGCCATAAAAAAGCCAAACAAACAAACTGTTTATGACTATGACGGCATTATACGAGATTGCTAAAAGACACTATAACGATTACATTAAAAAAATTTAAGATTGCAGGAAAACGTAACTCAAAAAATAACTTACGTTAAGATACGTTTTATTACCATCTATGAAATCACGCAGTGACAATAATTCTCTTTTGCGTCGTTTTAGGATATTGCATACGCAATTCAAAACGCCTTTCCAAAGAGAAACTAGATAAGGATTGTGCTGCCAACTAAATTTAGACTACACCGCTAGAATCAGCGACAAAATTTCTCCAAACGTTGAAAACGTCATGTTTTTCGTTACTGCTACATGAAATCAATACCTGATTTATGCAGAGGCACGTGGGGCAGCTGCCCCGGCTCGAAAAAAATCTTTACTGGCTCCTGTCCCTTGAGACCAGGAAAGTATAACTAGTGTGTTATATCTACCTCGGTCTTATAAATAAAATTCATTCACTTATATGTTTAATGATAATAAACATAGTAATCAGAAATCTGTCGTGGGTATAGGAGGGGTTGGGGCCCCTTCATGTGTGTCTGCCTTGGGCCCCAGAATTTCTAAGTCGGGCCCTGTATGGAATTCATCAGGTAGATTCACTTAAGACATAACATACCTGTATAATACACAGTACTGTATATTGTGTACACAGTACACACAGTACAGTATACTGTGTACACAGTAAAACTTCGTTTATCTTACATTCCAAACCGTTCGAGAAATAATTATAAAACAATTATCTACAATACGTTAATTTATGATGATACTTTTACACGGAGAAATTTCATAGAGTGCAATATTAAAATAGTACAGTTAAAAATTTTCTACGTGTTATTATGTCTAATTTTTTTAAATGATGCCTCAAATTACTATGTGCCAGCTGTGGTGCTCCAAATTACGATTTGTGAGTTATAGTGCCTCAAATTACTATGTGCTAGTTATGGTGCTCCAAATTACCATGTGTGTGAGCTATGGTACCTCGAATTACTATGTGCTAGCTATGGTGCTCCAAATTACGATGTGTGGGTTACAGTGCCTCAAATTACTATGTGCTAGCTATGGTGCTCCAAATTACGATGTGTGAGTTATGGTGCCTCAAATTACTATGTGCCATCTATGGCGCTTTTGTTCTTGATTGAACAAAATACAGCCCACAATTTCTTAACATTTCTCGAATTTAAAGTAATTAAGAACGATGCTGAACAGCACGAAATAAAGTAATAATGAAGTTAATAGCAAATTAAGGAATTACGTTTAGTTTAAAGCTTATTTATTAATAGGTAATAAATTTTAAAATGCTCCAACAAGGAAGGAAATTATTTCAGTTAATACAGTGGGACGTGGTAAAATGACTACCTTCGTAAATCAACCACCTGAATAAAGCGACCACTTCTTATAAGAGAGAGAGACCTAACTGGCAGGACATGGTCATGCTTATATGAAAGTCATATATAGCGACCACCTGTCTGTGGTCATTGCATCACCTGTGTGTAGTCATTGCAATCCAGTCCCAAAGGTGGTGATTTTACGCAGGTTGTACTGCGTTTATTTCCCCAAGCGCAAAGTGCAAAGTTTAAAACTTTACCATTGTACAGAACATTAGGAAATTAAAACAACGCCAGATAGCCATTATCTAGTTGATAACAATGATAAATTTCTATATGTATATTCGCCAATAAATAAATACGTATAACTGAAGCGGTTTTTTTTTTGTTTTTTTTTGCAACGAAAATCGGAAATAAAGCGAAATGCCTAAAAAGATTAATATGCTTTTTTTGAAAAACAAATAAAATAAGCATACACAGAGCAGGAGCATAGCAATTTAAAAATCACATGGGAGAGCTCATGCAGCTTTAAAATGGATTTATGACAAATTGCGGATCAAATATTTAAATGACTACGTAAAACCTATTACCCATGGGCGTAGAGTTGTATGGGCCTGTGGGGTCCGAGCCCCTCCCCAATAATCTGAAATAAATTGCGATTTTACATTTTTCTTTGTGGTTTTACGGCTCAAAGACTACAGTGGTCATGCTGCGCCGGGACCTACTGTTTTCCGAGGAATCCGAACCTCTTAAGGCCTAGGGAACCAAACCCCGGACTACAGTGAGCAGTGCGATCTTTATGAGATCTCTGAGTAAGCGTTCTTTTTGCACTGCTGGGAGTCGAACCCGGATTAACGGCGCACTAGGAGAACGCCACTACACTGCGCCACCGCAGGGCCCTGCGATTTTACATATACTGTAAATGTACAAACCTACGTAAATATGCTGGGGTCTCCCCTAACAATTTTGAGAACCCCATGCTGATGCAATTACTGATCATTTCTGGTTTAGTGACGAACCACCTCAAATAATTATCTATACACACATACACACCCATAATCTAATTCTCAATAATCGCTGGTGAAGTAACTACGGAAAGCGGCTAAAGAAAATAAAAATTTCAAAATGAACCACTTTTTATTCATTGGCTATTTCGTACTTTCTCGATTTATTTTTCCGATAGGAGGGTTGACCCCCGACCCCTTGGCTATGGAAACATAAATTTACTTTTTGGGGAAACAGAAAAGGCAGTTGACAATTTAGAATTATGTTAATATAAGACAATAAATTAGCTTAACAAATTAAGAGTTAGCTTAATGGTGTCCATTAATATTAATTAACATAATTAGAATGCAGTAACAATTCGGAAAAAAATCAGCTTAACGTAGTTAACTTAATTAATTTAGTTTTATATACTGCATATCATTTGACTACATAACTAACGATTAATTTAGCTTGTAATTAGTAAGTTAGTAGTTTTACTCTTTTCTTTTCTTTTTATTTCATTTATTTATTTATTTATTTTTATTTTTTTGGCTAAATGAAGGCAATACAAAAACATAACTTTTTTATTTTATTATTTGATCTCCTTATTTTCACAATGTATTTTTCACTTACTCTTATATTTTTAATAATAGTTGAATTGAAAGATGAATAAAACTTAAATGGCAAGGATGAGAAATGGCAATTCTAGGCTAGGTTCAAAGAGTTCAAAGAGTTCAAAGTTCACTTCCCCCCAATATAACAGATTTTTTTAAAGATTACAATGGATGTATTATTATTAAAGAACAACATCATATGCGCATTTTTCCTCCAATTTTTTTTTTTTCAAAACTGTCGTTAGGGAGAGGGGCGCTAAATTACAATTTGCAGGGGGGGCGCCGGCCCTAATTTTAAGACTTGTGTTTTTTAACCCCTATCCTACACTTTTGTACACTTGTTAAAAATATTTTATTTATTACTTTTTAAAGAAATTTAGAGAAAATTTTATTTTATTGTTGAAAATTTTAATATACAATGTACAAAAGAGTAAATAAAGATGCGTTTCTTTCTTTCTTTTTGGTTTTACGGCTCAAAGACTACAGTGGTCATGCTGCGCCGGGACCTACTGTTTTCCGAGGAATCCGAACCTCTTAAGGCCTAGGGAACCAAACCCCGGACTACAGTGAGCAGTGCGATCTTTTATGAGATCTCTGAGTAAGCGTTCTTTGCACTATTGGGAGTCGAACCCGGGTTAACGGCGCACTAGGAGAATGCGCCACCTTAGGGCGCAAATAAAAATGTATTGTAATGTTGTCACCGTTCTTCATTAACAATTCAGGGCATTTGGAAAAACTCGAAGCCTGTTTTTCCTATAGGGAAGGGACTTTGAAGAAATCCCGAAGAACAATATTTTTTATTTATTTACCAAGTGTTTCCTTATTTTTTGTGAATTATAATTTTTTAGATTTAGAATTATAATTTTATTATTACTGTGATAAATCAGCCTTTACATACATCTGAAAATGCAGTGAAATTTCGTTAATGCGGATCCTCATAAGCAGCAGACTTTTATCCGTACAAACGGCAGTCCGCATTAAGCGGAGAGCAGATTTCACTAACTAAAATTTCAAGCTATCCAGCTACCTTACGCAGTAGCGCAACACACAACGTAAATTAAAAATTTACTAAAACAAAATATTGCATTAGGAACGAATACTTGAGAAGAATTTACAAGGAAACAAAAAAAATTAGTAATTACGTACAGTAAAAACTCATTTATTTTATTTAATGCCGTATAAAAAATTTGAAAGAAATTTCTGAGGTGGTTTTTGGAAAACAGATGACTCACACCTGGGGGAAAAAAAAATCACCCTATCTTCAATACCTTCTGAATCTTTCCCTAAAAAAGACTTTTCTTTCTTTTGCACAAAATACTTTTATCCGCATTATCCGATGAAACATACGCATTAAGCGAAGTCTTTAATATTAACTGTACATATGTCTCAGACGGGGCGAAGCCGCATTAACGCGATTTCTCTCTCTCTCTCTCTCCCTCCCTACCTCCCTTCCTTCCTTCCTCTCTCTTTTTTTAGGAATTCGCCATTGGTTTATTCATAGAAAGATCATTTAAAATACATACATTTAAAAAAGAACTATTGATAGTTGCCCACACGTTTAAGTGATTGTTTTACGTAGAACTGAAAAAGATAACCGCGTCGTGAAGATCTCCATTGTCTCTGGTTCAACAATTTAATTAAATTTTCCATGCAGTAAATTCATAATTATTTTATGTATTTTGTTTCGTTCATTTTTAAATTTTTTTAATGTTTTATAGCGAACCTAAATGCCGTTATCAAACGATAAAGAGCACTTTTAACAAATATTTAGGGAGAATTTAACATTAACGCTCAACCGGTTCTTCTTTTAGGAGTAAAGTATCTGAAATGGCAATAAGAGACAACCTAGGTAGGTAGGTAGTGTGCAAGGGTTTTAATGGGAAGGGTGGCCACCAACAACCCAAACCAAAACTAAAGCCGAATCGTCCAATCAGGAGACAGTTCGTTGTTTTACCACCTAGTTCCCAAAATCGGTAGTTTCGTGCTAGTTCTGGTGCTTTTTATGGAACATTTCGAAACTCTCCGAAAATAATTTACTGAGATTGTATTAATTTCAAAATGTGCTCCGTTTCTCTCTCCAGAGCTGTAGCCAGGCTGGGGCTATAGGGGGGGGCTGAACCCCGGGGGCGGATACAGACTTTCATTTTGGGGGTCAAGGACAGAATTTGCCATGGTCTTGGAATAACACCCCTCATGCCCATTACAGAGGTGAGGAAGGGGGGATTTAGGACCGTCCTTGCAAAACTAAATTTTTAATGGACTTGCATGCTGTGATTGTATTGATATGTGATGCAAAAATTTTTGACCCCCTCCCCCGAAATTAAGTTCTGTCTACGGCCTTGACATAATATATTTATCATGAAAGTTGGGATTTTTTCAGTGAAAACACATATTTAGGGGTCATGACACCCTTGGCTGAGCCCCCACGCCCCTGGAAACTTAGTCAGCCCCTCCCCACAAAAAAAAATTTTTTTTTTTGATTTACCCGATTTTCTTATGCATTCACTTTCAAAAGTTTTACAAGCACATTTTAAAGTAAGGTACTTTTTAGCTCATTACTAATTGCCAAGCAGTATCAATTATTTTTGTAGCATTTTAGTATCTTGTACATTCACTAAAATGTTTGACAGCCTTGAGCAGGGAGCAGTTGGCTCCCGAAACGTCGTGTTTTTAAACCTTACGCCAGTGTCGAAATAACTGTTTGTTATAAAAAAAATTCATTTTTCATTTTGAATAAAAACAAGATTCAAGCATTTCTTCCTTTGCATTTAACCCATTCACAGTTGATAATTTTTGAGGTGGCAGGATTTTACTTCATATGATACCTTCTCCCTCCTTATATCCCTATCCGTATTTTTCTTTGAAAAAAGAAAACTTTTCAATTTGTATATGCGAAAAAATACAGTAAAAATAATTTGAGTATTTTTTCTTTCTTGTAATTTGAATATTTAGTGGGTATATGAACTTTGAATTTTATAGGGGTGTCAAAAAATTTTAGGGGTGTAGCGGGTTCCCTGGCTGAGCCCCTAGCGGGTTTGCTGATTGAGCCCCTCACTCCCTCTTTTACGCCGTTGCCGGACGCTAAAAAAAAAAAAATTGTAACTCATTGAAGTGTTTTAACTGATAATAATAATTAGCTGTGAAAGTTCATTGCATTAATAATTTTATAATCAATAATAATAAAATTTTTCACGGTTTTAAATATTTTTTTATTCAAATACTTGGCCAAAATAAATGAGACTTCATCACTATGCTGATCAAAAATCCGGGGGGGAAAAAAAAAAAAAAAAAAAAAGACTCAAAATCCAAAAGGCGTAGTTATACGTGGCGCCATCTAGCGAACAATAGTTAGACTATATTAAGGAAGCTTTTATACAGGAAAATATCTTTACAACACTATTATACGGACCGAGAAAAATTATCGTTGTAGAGGGATTTATCGTTATATCGGATATCGTTGTAGGGAGGTTTTACTGTATTTAGAAAACAATTTGTGTAACGCACGTTGTCCAAAATACGGCCCGCCGACAACTGTTTGGAACAAAAAAATTCCTAAAACAAAAAATTAAAATGTTTTTTTTCAGAAACAAGGAAAAACCGCAAGGGAGACCCCATATCGTAGGTGATAGGCGCGTATCCAGAGGGGGTGCTTAGGGTGCTACAGCACCCCCTCTGAGACCAAAAGTTTTCAAAAAATTTGAAGAACCCGCATGTATAAGAAACAAATTCGTAAATTGAAAAAATTTTCATGAAATGAAAAAATTAGCAAAATTTGAAGAACCCGCTAACATGCAAATTTTTTTAATTTAAATAATGATTATTATTATTTCATTTGCCGGTCTTAATAATATGGGAAGCTAAATTTCGGAAACTGGCTGATGCAAATCACGCGTCGTCTGGCCAAGTTACTTGTGAACCTTTCCCTGAGTATATACTTTCAATCATTTCCCAAATCAATAAACCAATTTTCGAAGAAGGATTTGCAGATGGTGAATTTTAGCAATCAATTTTGAAAATCTTTTCTGGTTATTAATATTCAAATTAATGAACGTCCTATGTTAAGTTATTTCATTTATGATAAAAGATCAGATTATAATTTTGAAATAATAAAATTACCACACTTCAAATCCAATATGCACATTCAAATAACTAAAAATATGAATTTTAATTATATGTAAAATATACGAGATGGCTCGAAGGAATCTTACATCATGTTCTTTGGCCTCTATAATGAAGCAAAAAATCTCGTAAACGAATTAAATACCATAACAGTACCCCGATTATGTAGATTAGAGAGAAATAGACGTAACATGCCTTTTAATACTCCTGGAGAGTATTATCGAAAGGCAATTTTTATTCATACATGCATGAGCACCCATGAGTAGGCTAATTCTAGGGAGCTGAGAAAAATTATTACCTTCTCAAAGCTGTCGAGAATTTTAGTGAATGTACAAGATACCAAAACGCTACAAAAATAATTGATACTGCTTGTTAGTAATGAGCTGAAAAGTACTTTATTTTAAAAAATGTGGCTGTAAAACTTTTGAAAATAAATGCATAGCAGAGTTCAGGCAAATCGAATTTTTAAACGGCTGGGGGCTCCAGCCCCCCTGTGGGCGGCCATACATACATGGACTATCTCATTTCTTCCTTAAATGAAAGATTTTTAACACAAGAGAAAACAATCACTTCTTTTTAAGATCTTCTCTCTAAGCATGCAATAACAGCACCTTTTTCAAGCATTGAATCTGCAGTTCAAATGTATGAAGATGATTTGCTTGTGTATCCTGATATTTTACAAGCAGAATTTGGCACAGTATAGCCCAGATGCTCTTGCGCCATAAAAAAGCCAAACAAACAAACAATACAAGCAGAATATACTTTATGGACAGCTAAGTGGAAGAAGAACCACAAGACGATCTTGCCAACTATCGCAATGGATGCTCTAGCAACATGTGGTATAAATGTATTTCCAAACATACCCGACCTGATTAAAATATTAGCAATACTTCCTGTCTCCACAGATAGTGTTCAGCGAAGTTTCTCATTCTTATGAAGACTTAAAACATATTTGCGGAATTCTATATCCGAATCGCGTCTCATAGGACTAACCTGCACACATAGGACTAACATGTCTACACACAGGGACATTACCGTAACTGACGAAGAAATTATTGAAAAATATGCCAAAAGTGGAAAAAAAATAGGCGAATTAAGATAATTTTATAAGAGCATTATTTTAGGTGCTAAAGTTTAGTTCTATTTTCAATTATTGTCATTTTATGATATTTGATGAGAATACGTTTTGCTTGAAATAAAAAATATCTGACTTTTATGGAAATCATTATTTTCCCCTCCTCAAATTCATTGTGTTTATCCCAAATTTTAGAATTTCAAAAACAAGTTTTCTTTCCAATTAGTGTAAACTCTGAAGATGGCAAAATCTCAAAAGTAATTTTAACCATGTTAATAATAGTAACGAACCTTCGCCCTCTATCCCAATATAATCCCACCGAAATTAGCTGTATATTAATACGAAATATTAATGGCTCCACCTGGTGGGAATTGTATATATGCTTTTGTGATTTCGGAGCACCCCCTTCGCAAAATCCTGGACACGCCGCTGGTAGGTGAACAAAGAAATAGACGGAACTAACACTGAATTAAACAACCCTTTTTTTTCTGTTTTGGCTTTTATATTCGTCTCTAAAATTTCATAATAATTTATTTCAACGTATTTATACTGTTTCCGCAACTTACGTATATTCTACAATTTTCTCAAAAGTTTTTCATGTAATTTAACCTCTTCTGATGATGATTCGCACAGCTCGAATCGAAACGTAAAGTTTTAGCAATAAATAATCTTTTTGCTATACAGCTGACTACCTGAAAATTTGTTGTTGATTACTACGTGATTTTTTTTTTTTTTTAACGTTTATTGAACATGTCGCCATTTATTGATTTGAACATTCAATGTGCAATTCCTAGCCATTGATGGGTCCCACGGCCTTGAATTTTTTACCATATCCTTACCCGTGTATGTGTTGAATGTCTGGGCCGGATTTATGCTACGAGGCGCCCTGGGCATAGCGATTTTTGGCGCCCCCTCCATTGCAGTAAGTAGGGGCTGACGCCCCAAGATAATTTCTTCTAAACAGTGAGGTATACCCAGTAGAAAAAATTAGCCCCTTAGACTTTGAAGCTAGTTACGCCCATGCCCAGGGCCGGTTCTACCGGGTGTGCGGTGCGTGCGTGCGTTCACAGGCGGCCAATTTTTGGGGCGGCCGTATTTGATAATGTACTTTTATACTAAAAAACATACTTTTACGATTTCAAAAATTACTTTAAAAAAACAACAAAAAAACAAACACGTACAAACATTCACTTTCTGTTGCGGTACTGTAAATAGCGGATTGCACTTCAGTACAGCCCCAGTAAAATCACAGCCAGCGTATATACAGGCCCCGCCCCCCACTTTACATATAAAAGCAAAGCATACAGAAAAAATGTTTATTAGATCAGGTTGCGCCTTTTAAGTTAATTTTCTCAGGATCTATTTGGAATGATATTTTATTAAAAATTGATTTTGTAAGCAAAATGTTGCAGTGCCCTCAATTCAATGTAAACGAATCCTTTAACGTTTTACTTGAGCTTGTTAAATTTCTTAGTGCAGCCAGATCTGATGACGCGTTTGCTAAATACATTAGCAATGCAAAAGCATTTGCCTTAGAGGTAAATGTAGAAGCAGAATTTCCAGTTACAAGCAGTAGGACTAAAGTTCGCCTTTTTTGATTCTGAAGGTTCTGATGATCAAATTTAAACCCAAAAGAGTTAGTTATTCAGAAAGAAATTTTACCTAATAATTGTTGATACAGCCTTAACTGTAATTCGAGAAAAATTCGAAAATTTAAATAAATGCCACGATTTATTTAGACTTCTCTGTGAATTTCGAAAAATAAATGAAGATGAAATTTAAAAATATTTTTTCGATTTAGATATTTCGCTTCAACTTAATAAAGATGGGACAATATGTTTTGTTTGTTTGTGGTTTTACGGCTCAAGGACTACAATGGTCATGCTACGCCGGAACCTACTGTTTTCCGAGGAATCCGAACCTCTTAAGACCTAGGGAACCAAAACCTGGAATACAGTGAGCAGTGAGAGGAGGCACAATTTGTAAAGATATTGATGGCCTTGACTTTTCTAACGAGCTTATATAGAATTTTGAGCTGTGAAAGCGAAATTGCGGATCGATTAAATGACGTAATATATATATATTACAAAAAATAACTTAATATCATCGTTTCCAAACCTCTTTATAGCTTTAAGGATTTTTCTGACATTGCCACCAGTCAGTGTAGCATCGGGTGAAAGGAGTTTTCCTAAATTTAAACTTATCAAAAAACGTTTTAAACGTCAATGGTACAGGAAAGATTTAGGATTGCTAGCTATAGATAAGAAATTATGTGAAAGTTTATACCTTTCAAAAGTAATTGATGAATTAGAAAATCGGAAAGCAAGAAGAGTGAATTTTTAACTCATTTAGAAATATATATATTATTTCTTTATTATTATTATTATTATTAGTTGGTTTTTTTTAAGTTGGTAGAATATTTTTGTACATTTCTGTAAAGTTTTGTTCAGAATTAAAGATTTTCTTCGCCGATTAATTTTCGCCTTTGCAAATTCAATAGAACGGTTATGAAAATATAGTGGCTGACCGATTCCATGGGTTGGTTTATGGGAATCTACAATATTATATTCATTTATAAACAAAAGGATGGAGTTGTGGGGGGGCAAAATATATGTGGCACGATGGAGGCCACCAACCAAGATCCGGCACTGCCCATCCCCCCATTCCGTACTAGCAGAAATAAATAAAACTCTGTCCTTCCGCCCCCTCAAATTCGACGAAAAATCGCAGACGATAGGGAAGGAGCGACATTTATGGTTAGCCTACCTTATGTGCATTATTATAAGATATAACAAGGATATTTTTATAAACAAATTTAGTTTATTTGACGACGATTTTTTTGGACTTTTTTTTTAGATATTGGGGGGAGTGGGGGACAAGGACGAATGCTGGACAATATTTCCGGGAAGGCGCAAAGCTTGAAAATTCCATTTGTAAGTTTATTTTTAAGTAAGTTTTACTTGAAAATAATCATTTTTACTGTAAACATATTAATTTCAGAGGGCCAACGCCCCCTTCTTGTATCGGGTGTTGGAGAGCACAAGTTGTTTCACGCAGTTTTTCAGAATTTTAGAGTTAGAAAAAAAAAAAAGTGGGTAGAGGGCGCCTTCTTGGGGAGAGCTGATGATCGACAGATTTCTACGGTAAATAATTTGCAAATATATATATATAAAAAAAAAAACACCCTCTTGCGCCCCTAGAAATTTTGCGCCCTGGGCAAATGCCCAACGTTTCCATTTATAAATCTGGCACTGCTGGATGTACATTTAATTTCAATAAAAATGTATAATTTCTTCATGGTGCTTCCTTTTTTTAAAGAGTAATTAAGCCGTTAAAACTTATTTTTGGTACTTCACTGCATTTTAGCGGCTGGGCGGTCGCCCAGCTCGCACCATTAAGCACAGCCTCGATATAGAGTAAACTGGAAGGGTCAAAAAAAAAGGTACGGAAAAAAGTTCGATTTGTCTCTTTTCTAAAAAGGGGGGTGGGGAGGCGCGAGATTACACCTACGACTAGGGATCTATGGGGCTAAATCCTTTCTAAAAATATCGGTCACCTTCTAGAGAAGAATTACAAATTAATGCTATCATGGCCGTAGCCAGGCTTTAATTTTTTTGGGGGTGGGTAAAAAAAAGTACAAAATAACGTTGAAAAAAGATGTGTTACTTTTATCGTAAAGAAGAAATACAAATAAACTATGCAAAAATACGTAAGAAAATACTAATTTTGCCTTCAGACATCATTGTAAATTTTTACTTGTAGTTTTGCCATCAAAATTTAATTTTTTATGGTATCCTCCTTTTAAAAAATATGATTTTTATATTTTTTTCTTTAAAGTACTCTAAAATTAGTGATCTACAAAACGAGATATTGTGGCTGCCAATTTTGGAAATGATTCGAGGTTTGAGAGTTTTTTTTTATCCCCTTTTGCCAAGTTTGATAAATAAATATAGGAGTATATAGGTTTTTTGCGGTTCTATTACAAATTTAGTTTCTGGTCGGGTGACTGGTGATCAAGATCCTCCGAAATGGGCACAAGGGGAGGGAGGGAATCTGACTGTTCTGCCATTGGCAGCAAAAAATCATCTAGCTACGATGTTGTAACACAGATAGTAAAGGTCGTTCTTGGGACGTCCTGAGGACGTTCTCACATGAATGTAGGTGGGGAGGCCAATCTGGACTGTTCTACCATTGGTGCAATATCATCTAGCTACGGTGCTGTAACACAGATAGCAAAGATCGTCCTGTGGACGTCCTGCGATGTAATATATTATGCAATATTGCGATGGTCATATTTTTACGGGCCGCATTCTATCCTTCCAGCTTGGGGCCCATAAAAATCTCAACCCGGCACTGCTTTAGATGATTAAAGGTTCCAACGCGCGACGAGAGCTGTCCTCAAAGGTGCGACTTGTTGAATTTAACGGTAGAGTTTAGTGTTTATTTTGTGTCTGTTACACTGGCGAATCCAAGTGTGGGGCGATGGGACCATCACCCCCGACCCTTTAGCCGGAATTATATCTTGGAAAATAAAATGAAAAATACCGGACACTTGGCTAAAGATAGGAATCGGAAACGTACATTCGAGAACATACTAAGAGAATAAATAAATAAATAAATAAATAAATAAATACGTGAGTGTGTGAATTTCTTTTTAAATTATGTCAGATTGAATATTAAAGATCTTTGAAATATGGAAGATCCAACATATTAAATCTAAATGCCTGTATTCCGCATAAATGTGATAGATTCAAAATACTCTGGTTTTTACCATGTTTGGCGCAGTATAGCCCAGATGCTCTTGCGCCATAAAAAAGCCAAACAAACAAACAAACAAACAAATAAAATACTCTGGTAAACCTGTGCAGTAGCGTAACAATACAGAATGGGGG
>QLNU02015003.1:148366952-148377197 GCA_006491805.2 Dysdera silvatica
GTCTTCGGGCTTGGGCGGGCTCGGGTTTCAAAATTTAAGCCCAAACTCATCTCTAAGGCGTCATAACCACTGAAAAACAAAACTTCATTTACATGTGGCTTAACAAACTTTTATGATTTCATATGAGAGGAGAAAGAAGGTGGTTACACACCAAAGTGAAATTTACTGTGCAACTGTTGTGAAGACAAGCTTTACTAATCTTCAACTTAAAACCTTTTCTTGCAATATTGGGAAGAAGGTAAGAGCAAATCACTTTACTCGGGGGGGGCGAGTCCTATCGACCATGGTGGAGCACCGGCCCAGTTCGCCCCTGACTTTACCCCTGATGGTATTTTTCTTTCATACGTTAGCCATGCACATAATTATTTCATTAATCTAATGAATCATTTTCATATTATTTAACCAGACTGGTCACAGACTGTTTTCGTTGTGCAGTCATAAAAAGTTCCCCATGACACGATTTCCTGACAATCTCATTTGCGACACGACATCGATAGCTAGATAATTATGGTCATTACTACAGTAAACATAATTACTATGATCTTCATTTTGTTCATTGTCAAATACGGACCATTGAAATGCTTGCATTTTGCATTAATTTGAAAGCAAACAATCCCCCATTATATGCTTGTGTTGTAATGTGCATTTAGCACCAGGCTAGGTTATCATCAACTGTTGATGTAGACAATGTTACGTCATTACCACGTTATCATAAAAGTCTTCAACTAACTACGATGACGAATATCTTTTGATTCAGTCTACTCAGTATGTGTCATCAGCAACTTCCGTATTGACTGCAGAGTTTGCTGGCAATAATGATGACGCATCCGCCATATTTAGCCGCAGCCTTATTCTCCCTAACAACAAATTCCACCAGTCTACTTTAAAGTTCAACTGCTTTAAAAAGCAATACTTCTTAAATGCGATTTCTTTCGAAGCACGTGGCCATCAGAAGGTTAGTGGCCACATGCGTTGGCCACTGACCTATTGATGCAGCCACTAAAGATTCTAACGTGAGGAGAATTTTTCAGTGTTTCGTTTCTGTTAACCATCCTGATATGTAAAGGCAACGTCTCCGCAATTACGGTTACCTCAAAGATTCAATCCACGAGTTTCCAAACCGCGAAACACACACAAACACTACAGATGGGACATCGTTTGCTGAACGAATCGATGATTGATTGATTGATCAATCAATGAATGATGCCGAGCAGATACTTGTTCAGTAATTCGACCGTCGAATAATTTGGCACCCCTCTAATGCACACTCTTCCTTCTTTTTCACTTATAGATGTAATTACTCGATAGGTATGTAACAATAATACACTCCCGATGGCCCAAGAGCACTAAAACTTTTCCAAAACTTTTGTTTACACTTTTAGACGTAATGGGGATGCTAAAAAAATGATTTTATGTTGTTGTTTGTTATTATTTAACCCATAATTCCATGTAGAATATTCTCCACATTGGGCAACTACTTTCCCTTCTAGTAGCAGCTGAACGGACGTGGAGTCCTTTCTACGCGGTGCATCAAGAGGATAGAGTAATAGATACCAAACGACGTATATAAGGAAATTTACAATTAAAATAAAACTAATTTAACACCAAGAAATAAAAAGCTGGAAGGATGATGGTAAAGGAGTATGGTGACAATGGTACAACTCCTGAATCATCTGAATTCATATCAACTTCCGTTTCTATTCTGGAGATTCAAAGGGATTATGGTGTAGTATTGGACTGGCCAGAGTTTTAGCTTGCACGATGACAAGTGGGCTCCCTTAAATATTACACTTCTATCTTCTTCTGCAACTTTTATCGCGAAAAATCGAAGTCTGATTAAAGCAAACTTCTTGCATTGTTTTACAATTGGGTAGGGCTTCGAGTGGATGTTGGAGGTCTAAATAGGATTTAAAGCATGGTAGTTTTCTACGAATGTTTGTTTACATACAACAGACACTTCAGCATGCAACAAGCTACGTCCAGCCATCGTTCACAGCTCAAACCATCTTGTTCTATAACTTTAATAAATAAACCTTTTCTACAAACTCCTGCGATGGTGTAGTAATAACACGCTTGTCTATGGAAAATCTTCTTTGACTCCAGATTGTAACCAACAATTTCCGGTTTTGACAATGATCTTCAGTTCGGGTTTTCATTCTCCAGACCAATGAGGTTCAGCTCCTTTGGAAAACCCTGGAGCAACAGATGTTAGCTGCCCTTAAGCCATGAAACACAAAGCATTTTAGAAGCATACTATTTAGCTTTTTCGAAAAAGCGAAGAAAGGTATATATACAGTACAATTTGCCTGTAACAAAACTCTATGGACCAGAAAGGTTATCGTTATAGATGAGGTTGAACCTGATACTTTCTATATCTGTCAGGACCTGGAAAAACTATCGTTATAGACAGGTTTCTCTGTATTTAAATTTCACTTTATACGACAGCACTCCTTTAACGGGATCATAAACCCAAGCCAGCCTTTCTCCTTGGAGAATGGAAGTTAAGCCTAAGATGGAATATAGTCGTCCACAACACGTCACCGTGCGACTAAAAGGAGTAATTGGTAACATCACCTATCCATCAGAAGGTTGCTATAACACCAAAACTTTACCATGCCATGGATGGCAGTTTTCACCCATATTGGCGATTTCTGCAAACGTTTAAAATAATTAATAGTGCTAACATTAATGATGAACCACAATAACTGCTCTTAGGACAAACAAAAATTCTGTGGAAAAAAAATAAAGGAACATCGATACTGACACTCCAATATCGATGGAATCGCTAAACTACGTCAACTCCGTAGTCCATCCCCGATGACGTATGCTTCCATGCAATGGAGCGTAACTGAATGGTATACTGTGGGTTTTACTTTGACCCTGGGACACACGATATGGTAACACCTAAGCACCGTGACATACGTTAAAAAGAGTCACGCACTAACACCTTTACAAAAATACGTGGGTTATCCGGACAAAATTGTTACCCGGATAATGGGACACGTGGCGAATAATAGATATCTTACTAACAAAGAGCACCATTCTTCCTTTTGAATAAAAAAGTTCCAAGCATACGAATGATGAACGGTTCGTTTGTTTATTTTGTGGCGGAAGGACTTTGAGTTCCTGCCGCATCGTGGCCCACAATTTTCCGAAGGAACCCACCTTCTGTCGTCAAGGGCAGTGTTTTTCAACAACCCGATCGAGAAAGATTCTTCAGAAATCAGTGGCGTAGCAATTTCCAACTCATGGGGAGGCTCAAGTGGACACAGGGGAGAGGGTGCCCAAGTGTCTTTAAAGAAGATTATGAGTTTCAGCCTTAGAGAAAATATGTATTTTGATACACAATGGGGGGCTTGATCCCACTGAGCCCTCCCCCCCTTTCCTAAGCCACTGCCTAAAATTTGTCATTTTAGTTTTCTAGGCATTTTGCAAGAACAAATATTTTATGGTGGAAATATTCTGAGAAAGCTAATATTCGCGAATGTATTGAAAGAGTCAAACCCAGAAGACCTAAATAACATCTATGCCATGGACACCGATGCCATGAAAATATTGGGGCGGACAATATTCCAGTAGAAAGCATTTTCTTTGAAATTGGAGGGGGACATAGAATCCTAATACCAACATTGGGGGGGGGACGGTGATCCTCCATCCCCTCCCCGTTAATGGCGCCCGTGATCTGTGTAGCAAATACCAGTGACGAAGCCGCGTATTTTTAAACAAGAAGTATTCGTAAATGACAGGAAATAATCGAGAAATCTTTAAATATTTGGACATCGAAATCTTTCAATACGTTGCTGAAAATCAGCATGAATTAAATTAAGTATGCTGGTCTGAGGAAACTACAAAATTTCATTTGCCCGATGATTGATAATTACAGCGCAACTTCGATTTAACGATTGGGAATTACTTTAAGAATAATATTTAGCGTGGGGAAAGGCGCTAAATTTTGGGCTCGCACCTGGCGCCGTTCCGCCTAAATCCGTTTCTGAATAAACTCATATATATATGTCCATTAAAAGTGATTACCAAGAAACACACATACAATACATACACAAAATGATTTATGCTTTTAAGATACATGTTTAACTTAAAGGAATTATTCAATTTCATATACGCTAAAATAAATTTTCGAACATACGTTTACGTTATATAAGCGTTTGTAGGCAAATTTATATAAGTAATGTCATTTAAGTAAATTTATATAGATATATTCAGATAAGTTCTGTAGGGTTTCCTGAAAATGCTGACGGTTTCTAAAAAGGAATAAGTATCAAGGTTGAAGAAACAATCCTTGAAGAAAAATTGATGTTCATATTAATTTATTTTATTTATTAATTCATTAATTAATTAATTTATATGTGTCACAACAGACATAAATTTTATTCCCAGCTTGTTTTAGTTCAAAATTTCTTCGATAGGCGCCGCTGAAGCTTATTAAAGCTGTAAATCAATGATCATTAAATAAAAATAATATTACGATATTCTAAAACTTTAATAAATGAAAACTACATTACAATATTTTCGAAATGCCTATCAGTACCATCGCACGTCGTAAGCAAAAGACAAAATTAGCAAACGTTGTATGCAAAGTGGCCAATAGAATGGCTGCGCAGTCGTCACTGCTTATTTCTTCAAGTTCCTCAGGTGTTCGGGGATTTTCTGATACACTGCGTCCTTTAACCCATTTGCATCGTAAGCGCATATATGTGCGGAATTTTCCTGGCCATTATCAACAAAGCGCAGATATGCTCACTAGGTTTATGCGCAGAAAAACAAAACACTAGTGTCAAACTATTAAATTTAATTCCTCAAATTATTTTCAATGTATAACTACATTGAACTAAATAAATTATAAATTCTTTGTGTACGCCATTTTGTTTTTCGTTTTTTTATCATTTTAAAATATTTCTAATCTTTATACAATAAAAAAAATTTTGGTGATATGGGCCAATTTTCCACTTTTTCGAATGATGCAAAGGGTTAAGTGGCCACACAACAACCAATCGTATGAATTCAAGTCTGGTGAATACGATGGCCACGCCATTTCTTTTCCTATGAAGGAGGAGTAATTTGAGGCAATGACAAATTTTCAAAAAATTGCTCTAAGAAAAAGAATACGATATTATGGAAACTGTAGAATAAAATTTATGCCCTGTCACATGAATTTGCTGCAAGAGTTGTTTCTTTAGCCTTAATTGTTCTGCTGGCATTCCTTTTTTAAAACGGTGTTTTTCAGGACACCCTGTATATAAGTACAGGAAAAAGTACCCAAGAGTAGAGAAACAGGTTCGCGTTAGCCGTCAGCTTCGAAATACCGCAGTGAACTTCCTATAATTGTAATCTGCCTTTAATAATATTTTCCCTTGGTCCAGATAGATATAAAGTGTATCATCTATCACGTTCAACTTTGTCTATTACAATAAATTGCCTATAACGCACTGGCAGATCCAAGGGGGGGCGGCGGGGAGATCGCCCCCTCCGCCTTGAGCCGGGATTATATCATGGAAAACGAAATAAATAGTACAGGGTACATGGCTAAATATGCGAATCCGAAACAAATCGCTCCTGCCTTGAAAGATTTCTGCATCCGCCCTTGCTATAACGACACCTTTTTCCGGTCTCTTGGATGTTATTATGTACTTACACAGATTTCACTGTATAAGTAAGCGTGGACACTGGGGGGGTCACAGGGGTCTTGACTCCCCCCCCCCCAATATATTTTTTCACTGTAAAAAATTCCAACTTTCATGATAAATGAAGGGTGTTATTCCAAGACCATGGCAAATTCTGTCCTTGACCCCCCAAATGAAAGCCTGTATCCGTCACTTCTGTGTGTAAGGCACTTGATGTCGTTCACAGAAGCCACGGTTCGTCCAACAATTTCATTACCATGCATGAGGCTGAAAATGGCAGACATGACACCGCCTTTGATTTACCCTAACGAGAAACTGGGCGGTTGAGAGAAGTTATTTCCTATATAAAGCCGGAAATTATCCAGATGAAGCATATTAGAATGGTGGCATTGAACTTGTTTCACCTCGAAAAATTAAATAAAATCAATTTATTTCATTTAATTGGAAAAATAAACACGAGGAGAAAAATCAAGATTTAAACGGTGTGTTTTTTTAAACAGTTCGCAGAACACCAGTGGCAAAGTCAGGTAATTTCCACCCCTAGGCACCAGTGGCGTAATAAAGGGGGGACTCCCCCCCCCCATTAGATACTAGAACACATTATTTTCTCTAAAGCCGCATCACATAATAATCTTCAAAGCCACTGGATCCCATGACCTTTGAATTGTTAAGCCACTGGCTGTTAAGGTATTATTACCCTCCGCAGGGATAACACAATTGCCAAATATGGTCAACACAAGAAAGCCTCCGGGGCGAGAATTTTGTGAGTTTTCGTGGGGGAAATTTATTATACTATAATTTTTGCCACCCACGTATTAATTAGCTCAAACTAAGCGTAAAAATAAGCTCTAGTTTGAGCTAATTAATACGTGGGTGGCAAAAATTATTGTATAATAAATTCCCCCACGAAAACTCACAAAAATCTCGCCCCGGAGGCTTTCTTGTGTTGACCATATTTGGCAATTGTGTTATCCCTGCGGAGGGTAATAATACCTTAACATCTTTACATACGGAGAAAGAGAGCGTTGTTTCCTGTCCTCATTCGTCTAGCGGTCCAAGACACTCCGGGCTAAACGGAGGGACCCTGGTTCGAATCCAGGATGGGGAAAGCGTCTCTTTTTCTCCAAAATTACACAAGCTCTAGTTTGAGCTACTAATACGTAAAAAAATATTATTAGACACTGGCTATACTGCCACCTCCCCAAAACAAGCAACCCATATTGCGCTTTTATATGTGAGTGATTTTTCACATAGTTATTCAAACTAATAATTTCGTATATTAACTAATAGTCTGCAATAACTAACAGTTGATTTTTGGACTCTGAACTGCCGCCGGATGTAAGATATCATTAAACTTCTCAGTGAACACACAAAGCCACTGTGGCCAGTTTTTCGTGAGTTTTCATGTGGATAATTATTATGATATTGTGACACCCACATATATGTACAAGCCAGAGTTGTTTTGTTTAGGAGGAAAAGAGACGCCGTTCCTATACTGGAGTCTAACCAGCGTTCCTCCGTTCAGCGCCGAGTGTTTTGATCACTAGACGAACGAGAAGAACATTGCTAGACGAACATTCTATGCTTATTCCTAGAACTATATGAGCAATTTACAGCGGCACACCCACCCATTTCACCACATTTTATTAAAAATAACACACTCGAAAAATCACCCAATTTTAACACAGCGGTGAATGAGATCACGTGGTATAATGGCAACAAAATGGCGGATTGCGTCGATTCCCTTTTCCAGGAGCTTTAATCCTGCGTGTCGTAGACATGCTGCGATCAAGTATAAACCACATCCTTAGTACGTCCGAATCCGGTATAACGCTCCCTCGTATAACGCTATTTCGTTAAAACGGGGCTTGTGCATTTTCACTTTCTTAAAACTAACAAAATTTTATTCCAAATAATATCTAAAACTTCTCAAAGGTGGTGCCCATCACGGCAAACATTCAGCCAGGCAACAAGAGAGCTTCGCATATACTCTGTTAATTATAAAATGAAATTTTAAACCGACGCCACATAACCTTCTATATAGTTCGTTCGCGGAAAGTTGACAGATGGTACCGTTAGAATTCCCGGGAGCTGACATCACAAACGGGCTAGTTCATTACAGCAGAGGGGAGGACGTCATTTCAGAACTGATTCTTACCGAACGTTTGCCTGCGCCAAAAATCAGTTCGGAAATGACGTCCTCCCCTCTGCTGTAATAAACTAGCCCGTTTGTGACGTCAGCTCCCGGGAATTCTAACAGTACCATCGGTCAACTTTCCGCGAACGAACTATATACAAATAATACATTAACCGTTACACGTTCGTATAATTTATCTCCCACGACTACGCTACGATATGAGACAGGACCTACGGCCTAATGTGACCTCTGAATCACGATACATTTATATATATATAGCCATGTTTACAACCCAGTTCAGTGGTCCCGAAGGTAGTAAACACTGGTCCGCCGTTGCCCGCGTGTTAGCTGAATCACTAATACAAGTTTTTGCCTAAGTTTCGTTGGACCCTTGGGCAAAAAATTATTTTGGACCATGGGCGTCCATACGGGGGGGAAGAGGGGGCCGGGGCCCCCCCTAGTCGTTCAGAAATTTTATTTTCTCGAGACATTTAGTTTCAAAGGTTTTACAAGTACATTTTAAAATAAGGTACTTTTTAGCTCATTACTAATTGTCAAACAGTATCAATTATTTTTGTAGCATTTTAGTACCTTGCGCATTCTGAAATCTTTTCACAGCCTCGAGAAGAGAGTTATAATTTTTCACAGCCCCCCCACTCCCCACAGAAGTACTCATATGATGTCCATGCTCCATGCCTGGACCCTTTTATCAAAGCAAAGCCAAATAGGGGGCTCTTCATTCTCAAATGCCCTCAAATTACTTGGCCCACTTCTGCTGTCGGTAACTACGCCCCTGATCTGAGTGCATTTATTTTATCAACTGTCATGTAGACAAATTCTTCAAATTGCTCAGTTGGTTGGTTATATTTTCATGGCGCAAGGATAGCATGTATCATTCTGCGCCAAACAAATTGAGTCTGAACATAATGGCAAAATGCTCGTAGGTAAATTCTAGTAATTCTGAAAGGTACATGGAAAAAAAAATGGCGTTTTTTGTTTTGTTTTGTTTTTTTCAATTTAGGAAAGAATTGTTGGTTAAAAGGTTTGTCTATGCAGGGTCCCATTATGCGGATACAGACAATTGCTTAGAACTCAAAAATCCTAGGGCGCAAATCTCGAGTTTTGCCTAGGGCGCAAATCTTGGATTTCGCCTAAGTCGCCTAAAAGCCTAACGCACTGAAAAATACACAACTACGTTTAAAAGACTTTCAACCTAAGTCACTCATTCTTAGAACAACGGTATTCAAGCATAGACGTACGCAGAAAGTTCGTAAGGAGGGGATTATAGGCTCAATGGAGAGAGTTACAGAGCTACAACTCACATGTTCCTATGTTAAATATACAAAATTTCATTATAATGTGGGATTACAACCCCCATTAACGCCCGTTGCGTACGCCAATGTATTCAAGCTTCTTTGCTGGCGACCAAACATTCAAAGCGCATTTATCCAACGGCCAAACGTTTAAAGTTGATTTATCCAACGATCAATCGTTTAAATCAGGATTTGAAAAGGGTTATGGCGCATTGTTTTCCTATTGAGTTGACCCCTTTTCAAAATGACCGATTCATATACATACAGGCCTGCACAAAAGTTTAGACACAACACAAATTTGAGTATAACAAAATACTATTAAAACTGAAGAAGTAGGAACTTTAATATTACGAAGTATGAACACATGTAATATGCAAATTAAAAATTTGAGAACAGAAATCACATCAGTAGCGAACTTGCTGCAATATATAACTTAAAATAAGTAAAATATGTGGCACAAAAGTTTAGGCACAAACATAAATTTTAGCACTTGCATAAGGAAATGAACAATTTTAATAATCAATGTAGCCACCATTACTTCGTATTAGATTAAATACGCGGTCGTTCATTGAAAGCACAAGATTTTGAAAGGTTTCTGGTTCAAAATTAAACCACGCTTCTTCTATAGCCTTTTTAAGTTCTAAAACGGACGGATATTGCTTTCCATTGGCATACACAACATTCGTTAGTATGCCCCATACATTTTCGATGGGATTACAGTCAGGACTAAGAGCAGGCCAATCGAGAACTGTAATATTTTTAGCGCTCATCCATTCTTTTGTTGACCTGGATGTGTGGATGGACGCATTATCTTGTTGGAAAACCCAGTTTCGTCCACATAAAAGTTCGCCAAAAGGTAATAGGTGACTTTCAAGAGTTGCCTGGTATGCCTTGGAATCTTGTTTTCCATTCAAAAACGCCAAAGAAGTCTGTCCATTGAAGCTAAAGGCTCCCCAAACCATGACTGAACCTCCTCCTTGACGTCTGCTGAACCGACTTAAGGGGCGTTTTCGAAGATCGTGCCAGTAGTGCGAAAGGCCATCGGGACCATCTAAGTTCCACTTTTTTTCATCACTAAATAACACCTGCAGCCATTCGTCACTGTATGATATGTGCTGCCTTGCCCATTGTAGTCGTGCTTGTTTATGATGTAATT
>QLNU02015003.1:148396474-148422453 GCA_006491805.2 Dysdera silvatica
TGATTACAAATTCTGGTTTTCTGGATCAAAGTTGCTGGAATTCATATAAAATTCATTTATTTTCCTTAAACTGATGATGAGCTGTGAGGTGTTGAAATTCGGAGCTTCTAATGCTAAAGGAGAGAACAAGTATTACGTAAGCAATATTTTGGCCATTTTATACCCCCTCCCTTGGGAAGCATATAATATACATAAGGATATAGGAAAATAAGCACAACAGCAACCTTCCCCAAAAGTTGCTTACGTAATACTTGAACGCTTCGTAAATGTTTCACTCTTTTCTTTATACCCCCAAAACAATCAGCCGGTCCATGAAATTCTTATATTACACTAATATATAACCCAAATATAAGGTATGACATATTTTATTATTAAAGCAATGTTTTATAATTATTAAATTTATATTTAAAAACAAATATGGATAGAAATGCATATAAATTTTGATTTCAATCGATTCAGCAATGTTTCACAAACATAGGTGTACAAGATTATATAACAGTTTATTTTTTTCAGCAGTTATTTGAGATCAGTGACGTAAGGAAGGGAGGGGATCAAACGCCTTATTGGATATCAAAGGACGTTATTTTCTCCTAAGTCTCATCACAAAATCTTCTCTAAAGGCAGTTGAGCCCCCATAACCAGTTGAGCCTCCCATGAGTTTTAAATTGCTACCCTACTGATTAAGATATAGACTTCAATTCAAAGCTGTATCATTCTAACCCTTATTGGGGACCGTCTCAAAATCTCCGTTTGAATGTCCTGTCAGTTACTAATGATTTGAAATACTTTAATCCAAATTTTTTTTTTTTTTTTGAACTACCCTTTAATGTTTCATCATTCATGAGCGTGCTTTCGGCGTCAGCGGCCCTTAGAAATATTTTTATTGTAACAACGAAAAAAACAAACCCCTGACCGGTGTTTAGAAGTACAAAATAAAGTTCTTCATTTGTATAAACGCCAAAGGTAAAGAGAAGAAAATGAAGTTAAATTAAAAATATACGTTTCTGAACAAAGTTAACTGGGGAGATATATCAAGCACTTGGCATTTTTGGCTTAAATTCTATTTTTCTGATAAATGAAAGGGTTAAATTTAGGTTTTTTGCCGCATTATAAACACAAAGAAAAACCAGTACAATGTAGTTATAAATTTCTACTTCTCAGAACTTTGCAATAAGTTCTTTTTTGTCGGAAACAGGCGGTCTCTGTAGTGGCTATAAGACCGCCACAATAACATGATAGTCTACGGATGTTAACGAGTATATTTATTTTAACCACCATTTAGAAGTTTCATCAACGTCATGGGAAATATAACGTCACACACAAAAGGTCAATTGATGAAATACTCTGGGAAAGTATATAAAGGCCGCTAAAAACTTATTTCTTGATGCTGGCACTGCATTTTTTTAGCGGCCCTGGGCGGCCGCCCAGCTCGCACCCCCTAAGCGCGGCCCTGTCATCATTTGTTATGAAAATAAGACCTAAAGTGGGGGGGAATTAGGGATTTGAGCATGGGCGCCCATATGAATATTTCTGGGGGAGGGGCGGAGTAAAACTATCTCCTCCCAAAGGCTGTCAAGAATTTTAGTGAATGTATAAGGTACCAAAATTGCAAAATTGATTGATACTGCTTCATAATTAGTAATGAGCTAAAAACTACCTTATTTTAAAATGTGACTGTAAAACTTTTGAAAATAAATGCATAGCAGAATCTGGCAAACCAACGACTGGGGGGCGGCTCGACCCTCCCCTCTGCCCACCCATATGAACGCCTGTGGATTTGAGGATGGAAAATACGGTAAATAATTCTGCACACGACCTTTAGTTTTCAGTTCCCAATATCGAGATAATCCCGAATAGTTTTAGCGTAATATTTGCTGTGATTATCGTTAGAATTGCTCAAAAATGGATGCTTAGCTTAATTAAGACATGCCAAATTTCTTGAACACGTATGCTGCCATTTGAAAATTTGGAAGTAATATTAAAGAAATATTAAAATCGTCCCGTGTGCAAATGAGATGTACATTGATTTGAAGTTTAGAACTAATTCTGTATCTAATGATACGTCTCTACACTGTTAACAATTTCCGCATTAGTTGTTACTAAAACATGGTGAAAATGCAGGCATTTCACCAAAATTTGGTACACTTGAAAATTCAAAAGTACCACTTATTGGTGAAAGTATGGTATTTTTTAAAAGATGGTTAAACACCGAACCACATTTTCGTTCCACCTCCTAGCCAATCACTTGAGGCGAGAGAAGTCACGTGTGGCAAACATCCGTTGCGATTCTTTACCGATATTCCCAAGTTTTTTACGTTCCAAGATCTCTCCAATCATTCAACAAACTAAGATGATTCCAATTTATTGGTTTATGGTATGCATATTCTTTATTTTTGATAAATTACAATGATTTATTTGGTAATCTCTGTATCCATGACCTACGATGTTTTTCGTCGCTAACAGCTACAACGCTTATATTAGGCATAATACAAAACCTTTGCAATTTCGCTTGGTTGCTACCTTTCTGTAATTAATAAAAATTATGTGTACTCTCTGTATATGAAATGGGGTAGATGTGGCTTCAATAGCAGCCGAGATAAATAATGGGGGGCTCCAACACTCCTCGATACGTCTCTGACAGGTTGCATGTTAAAGGCAGATTTTCATTTTGCTATACAGTGTCCGGATTCTTTCGGCCATATTTGGTTTAACCTACAACAGTATATTTGGTTCAAGCTGGAACCATGAATTTGGTTCAGTGTTGCCTTATTCGTTATTGAAAGTATATCCATATATATTGGGTCAACATCCGATCAAGTATTGGTAACATAGCTGGAGCAAAAATGTGGTGAAACGTAGTTCTTAATAATGGATGAAGCTGGCAAATCACCATATTTTGGTTCAACCCTGAACTATTATTTTTAACAGTGTAATTCGAAAATTCGCCCAAAGGGCTTGAATAACGAGCGGCGTTTAGATTAGAAATGAGTTCGGGCTCAATGCTTGAGGCCGAGCCCGAAACACTTTGTGGGAATTTGAGCCCGAACCCAAAACACTTTGTGGGTATTTGAACCCTAGCCCGAAACACTTTGTGGGTATTTGAACCCTAGCCCGAAACACTTTGTGGGAATTTGAACCCGAGCCCGAAATACTTTGTGGGAATTTGAACCCGAGCCCGAAATACTTTGTGGGAATTTGAACCCGAGCCCGAAATACTTTGTGGAAATTTGAACCCAAGCCCGAAACTTCGATATTGAAAAATCAGTTTTCGGCTTCAGTTGTATCCGTCTTATGAACCCGAGCCAGAAAATAATATGAAATATAGAGCCAGAGCCCGTCGCATTCCTAATTCAGATACTTTTATAACCCGCTGTACCGCTATGTGCTGTCTGTTCATTTACTTTTTTTTAATTATCTAAAATTTTTCACACTGATACAACCACTGGCTGAGCAAAGTGCTATGAATATAATAAGAATGTTAACTTGGTGCAGTGCGTGATGCTTGTGAACACGAAAGTAATAGTCATGGTAAATATGTTCAAATTAGTGGCCTATGCAGAACATATCGGTGGAATACAGTACAAGCATTTCATTAACGTTCGTTGTTTTATTTTCAAACATTGAGGTGGGCAAGGAAATGATAGTATAAATATAGTCTTTGTGTGGCATATTTTGGTCACCACTTCGATTAAATGGCGTAGGAAACGAAAGGGTTCAAACCCTCCCCCAATTGGATATCAAAATACGTTATTTTCTTTAAATCCGAGTCACATATTCTTCTTTAAAGAATAAAAGAGAGTTTTGAATAGCTACGCTGTTTTGATTTGCTTTTGGGTGTTAAACTACCGGCGATTTTGGCAGTAAAAGTAAAATCTCTTACAAAAAAAAAAAAACCCTCCCCCCACCCGCTCCCTCGAAAGGTTTGTCGAATTATCTTGTCTGCTTCATGATTCAAGGATAGTTGCATTCATGAGCTTAACTATTACGTGTTCATCGTAAACGGACTGTAAAAATTAGTATGGATCTTTGTTACTGCTTTTAACTGTGCATTATTTATTCCAAAGCGTTTAATTGCTGGCAATTAGTTAAACATTGTTTTTATTGGCTAGTTTTTTATACGTAGTCCGGATTTACCAGGATAAGCTGTCTTAATGGGCCTTAAATATTCATCCGCAACGTCTGAATGGCAGTAACGAGGTTAAGTTTTCGCCAAAAACTTCCGCCATCGTAAAGTAGTTCGTTAAAATTGTGATCTGGCGATGGCCCTGTTGCACACTACGGCATATCTTCCATTGTTTCAGCTTCTGTTATGCATCGCAACACAAATGCGGCCGATATCTTAATGAATTGATTCTTTGGTTCATTGTTTAGGAACTGGCTGTTTCCTTCTCCTACTATAACAGTAATCATGAAATAACACTCGATAAAAAAAAGCTATAACAACCAAATGACGTGGTGTATTCGCGCCTCATTTTTCGCAATCTCTTACCGTTATCTAGCTTATCGGGTTTGTTATCAATAACGCGCGTGATTCGATTTCCGAGAGACTTTTTAGTTGTTATTTTGCGTGTATCTGTGTACTTGAATTTCGCAAATGAGTTAGAGTTATTGATGTTCTGTTGGCATGTTGTGTGATGTTCACAACTTCTTGTTGGAGACTTCGATTTTTGTAGAGCATGATTTGCAGATTGTTATGTTTAAAGCAATCCTTCCCAACTCCACTGTCAGAATCCTTCACAACTCTACTGTCAACAAGACAATGGAGTTGGGAAGGATGCTGGAACTTCGATGTAGTAAGCAAATTGACGCCACAGCGAGGGTCTACCCCCAAAATTACGCCCCTCGTAAGCCATCGAAAGGCGTGAACATTCAGTTTACAGTCTTACTGGGGAACAATAACATCTCTAGCAATGAAGTTTAAGTTTGAGGCGGTTTTATGGGATGGAAGATACTGACTTGGGGAGGTAAGTGTGGTTTCATTCCACAACCCCTACCACACTGTGTTCCACTGGTGTCTGAGAAACTCCTCTACTGAGTAGTGAAATTTTTGAAAATAAAATGCACTTTTTAAAATAGTTAAAGATGTGGTTTGAATCTGTGGTCCTGGGTGGACTGTCTTTAGATTTGACTTGTATAAGTTTAAACGCGTTGGAATTTGAGACCTGTGTTAAGCAGTACTGTGTTTCATCTCGGACATAAAACCAAATTGGAATGTTTTATCAGAAATAAAGCCGCATGCACTTTTCTTGTTAAAATACCAAAAAGCGTAAGAAAGATCGTGCATGTCTGCCAATTTTGGATGTCCTATTTCTGATCTGTGCTTGTATGAAATGCATGCAGAATGAATGAACTCCATGGTGACATTGCACTTGGAAGTCTACCATTTGCTTTTATGCGTTTTTTTATTCTGCCCTTGTCCTATACGCATTCCGTCCTCTACTTACCACAGGAAATCCAAATCTTACGTGTACATTTGAGACGATTAAAATGCAAAGCAGCAGTTGAAGTGAGTCGTAAAACAAAATCATTTTTATATTCGTGGTATGAGGAGAATTCGGAATGGCAGGGGATAACTGGTTTCGAAGCCCAATTTTAATCTTAATTCTACTTGCATTGTTCCAATCAAATTGGAGTTTCTGTATATAACTACTATAAATAAAGGTTTACATTATAACCAGGGTTGTCTTAACCAATTCGGGAACCGTGGGCTTGACATTTTTATCTTTTTTGTGGGTTGGGGGGTCTTTTATACACTACCTTTTCGAAATTCTCAGAGACTGTAATAAAAGCAATGTAGTCGAACAAGTATATATCGAATATTTTCGGTATCCCTTGAATATTGCACTATTCATCAGCCGCTATGAAATTTACATGCGATATATCGAACGTTTTCGAGCTCCCTTCAGCTTCATCATAAATGTATGTAATAAGCAGACTTTGCCCATTTGGGGCCTCGGGACCAGTTGGCCCATCCTTTAAGACGGCACTGACCGATTACCATGTTGGGTAAAGAGTGGGGGGGACGGGACGGGACAGTCAACAACAGATATAAGACAGTCAGTTCCATGGCCGCCCCCCCAGAATGATATGTAAGGTGGGGGTGCATGCATTAAAATTTCCAATTGAATAATGTTGTTGGACTACAATTCCTTGTGGATTCAGTTCTTTTTGCCCCCTTTTTTCATAAGTCAAGGGGGTGCAAGGTGCACCCTTCGGGGCGCCCATGGTCAGTCCTGTTCCTGAGTTTATCTTGGAACCTCTTTATGGAATGATAATTTGTTATTTTAGTCAATCAGGAAAAGTTGCAGGGTGGAATGGAACTGAAATCGTAGAGTTTAAAATTTTAATCGCAATAGAGAAAGATAACTTTTTAACAATTTTTAAATAACAGGTGTTAGGCATCAACTGTTTGTCAGCCTCACATAATTAATAAAACTAAAGTGCGTAGACATTCACATAACGTAACTAAATTTACATAATTTCACAAGATGTGAAAATGCAGGATCGTTTTGCACTGTACGGAGGTATTGCAGAATTAAGTTTCGGGTGGCGAAAGACCCTTTTTTTGGCGGCTATTCTATTATTTGGCGGATATTAAATCAAATTCTTATGGGTCGTAATATTAATGTGTGTGTATGTTCTGTTAGCTAACGGAAGCTGAACTTGTCGCCGCCATGTCTACACCTGTCGCCATTGCATGTTCAGATCACACATACTAAAATCCAGTCTTGTGCTCAATTGCCATGACTAGAGGAAAACCCTGCATTACTATTACTGTAGTTACTCTGCAAATAAAATGTATCCTTCATTAAAACTCGAAGTTGAGGCAGAACAACTTTGCAGGCGTTTTCTCGTGAAACGCATTTTGTGTTCTTGCCATAGCTATTTTGACCTCTAAATGACGGGTCTGTTTGGTGAGGGTGCGGTCGCTATAACATAGCTGAGGGCTTTCAACCTTTTGGCAGCAGCCCTATTTCGTAATGGAAGGTGTGTGTAGTGTTTGGAGATTCAGACATTCCCTTTCTGACATTCCATTGATTCTTGAGCCATTGTCTTGACAGTATCGTGATGCCATTGTACAATCGGATGAAAAGGCTCATGCATGGCCTGACGAAATGCCGTCTTGCTTATTGCTTTCCAATTGCAACATGAAGTGATGCAAAAAATTACTTAACTGATGGTTTAATTTTTATTTCCGTGGTTGTAATTTGATGGCCATACAGGTCCTCTAAAGGACAAGACTGGGTCCTCTTAAGGGGCGTATACATTGGATTATCGGAGGGCGCGAGTCCTAAAACCCATGAGGGCGCACCGTCCCGAGGGCCGCTTAACTGGCGGCCCAATCCGCCCCTGTGGATTATTTTCCGATAGGAACTTTTAATAATTACTAATATAGTAGATTGACCTTATAACGACTCGCAATTTAGTTACTGGCTGCAATATAGCGGTCTGGACATCATGGGTCTGATAATATTTTGGGGACTTTTTTTACATTAACGTTTACATTTACTTTTTTTTCATTAACATAATTTAAAAGCATAATAAGCGTGCGCACGAAGTTCCTCAATTTGGAAACCCTTTTGTGAGTCAAGGTCTGGGCTATATTGGCCTATCCATTAAGACGGCACTGAGGAAGAAGACCCTGTTAGTTTTATAAGTGAGAGATATATCCAATATAACGTACCTGTATGAGGTCATCTTACTTCAAAGTTTCCACAATTCAAGTTTATTCTTGTTGGATTCTCTAAATTACCCTACAGTAGCATAGAAGTAACATGTCTCTGATATGATATTAACGAGTGTTCGAGTCGAATGTTGCCATAGAACTCGTGTGCCACTTTTTCACTCCTCCTACCATAGAATGTGTGCTACCTTCTCCGTATACTGTTGTGTAGGTTTCGATAGAGGTTTGGATTTCCTCAGGAAATCGTAAGTCCCGGTTCATCATGAGCTCAGTTGTCCCTTCCCCGTAAAACACACACACACACAAATCTTTATGGCGTAAATTATAAATAAGCAGACGGTTGTGGGTGGGTTTTATCGTATTGGTCTTTTTCATCGTCTTGCTGTTTTAACTTTTTTCACATCTTCAGAAGGCTGAAAAGCAGAAAACCTTAAAACAAATCTTTTGTTGAAGTGACAAAAATTATGTTTCCATTACCTTTCCACCAATTCTCTGTTTATAAGTGAGGCCCAATTTTTTCCTTAGATAAGGTATACCGTATTTCCATAAATCCTCATTTTAGAAAAGAGGCTCTAGCTTTCATGATTCTTTATTTCATAACGGAAGCGCAGGGGTTGGAGTCATTTTTTTCTCAAAAATAGTTGATTTAGTGACCAATTTGGCAAGAAAAAAGTGACCATTTTAGCAAAAAAAGTGACATATTCGCCAAATTAAAGTAGAAAATAGAAATATCTTTTGAGCAATCCTTTACTTATTCTGCCTAGTATGAAAATAAGAGACAAAATTATAATTTATGTAAAAATAATACAACGGTTTTAATGAAAAGCTAAAAACACGTTAGTTCGAAAGCTTCAACTAAAAAATTATTAAGAAAGTTTATAATTTTATGCAAAAGTTCTCTGGACAGAATTTTGTCTTCTTCCTACTCTTTATAATACTTTAACAAATTTAGAAATAAGGCTAGTTTTTTTTTTTTACTCTTTCAAGGTTTGAAACATTTTCCGAAGTTCTATTTCCTCAAATTTTATTACATATTTATCAAATTTATTAACCAATTTATTTATTAAGGTTTAATTATTGTGTTAGATAATTTACTGAAAATGGAAGATGGCACGAGTTCCTTGTGATTTCTAAACTTCATTAAAAATACTTTATTAAAATATAAAAATTACTTTATTAAAAAATAAAAAAAAACAGTCAGCTGAAAGATAGAAGTCAGAAGCCGATTATTAAATGAAATTTGAAATGACGTATGTATTTACACTGTTGTGCTCCCACTTTGACGTGTGGAAACCAAACGTTTTATTTTATTACATTTCGTATTTTTTAACTTTTTTCCGAGAAGAAGGAACAATAATAAGAAGTCATGCGCTCGTGTTTTCAAAGCTTCTGGGTTTTGTCAAAACGAGATTATTAAAGTATTATTTTATAGCGTTCGAATTTAGGTATATTTTCTCTGTCTGTCCTGCAATACTACCTTCTAATACTGTTATAACACTATCATGCAGAAATTATCATCAGCAATAGGAGGGCTTCCAGCAGACTTCTTTTTTATGTGTGGGTTTTATTGTTATTATTGTGGTGGCCGTATTATGGGTGGCCGCCCCCCAGCGGACTCGCAGCTCGGTCTCTCGTAGCGGACTTTTCGCGAGAAACTAGGAAAATAAGGACCAATAGGGACCTAAGAGAATGTTTTGTATACACGAGATTTTTTAAAAAAATAATTGCCTCTTGAAATTCAAATAGGGTTCATCATTATCTTTATTCAGATTTTTTTAAATATTAATCCTTTTTATAGAGAGTAATTACAAAAAATTAAATTTCATACAACATCCCCTTGCTCCAGAAAAGTAAATCTAATAAATAAGATGTTTATTAAAATTAAGTAAGCAAATTAAGTAAAAAACATGATCAAAATTAAGTAAGCAGTGTTAATTTTACTCTAAATAGAACCTAAGTATTTATAATGCAACATCAATAACTGCTTAAATTCAAACTAAAAAATAAAATTAAAGTCATTAAATTATAATATATATTTCCTCTTATGGTCAATAAATCCTTAAGGTAAAAAAAAAATCGGCAAATAAACGGGATCCGGGAAAATGGCCCCCAGCCAATGGCGGATTTCCGCGCACGCGCACAAGGCGCCTCAAAATGTAATTGGGGGGGGGGAGATATCGCTTTAAATTTTCACTTGTTACTAAATATGTTTTGGAATTTTTTTACCACAAACAAATATTTTTAAAATAATATGTGTGCTTGCTCTGCATACATAATTTTTGCCGAAGTATTTGAAAATTTTATTTCATATTTACAAGCTATATGATGTATCGTGAAGTCTTCTCACGAACGTTTCTGTTAAGTTTAGATATAGACAAATGCTGGGATCTGAAAGAAAGGAGGTCGTAATTTATTTCCGCAAGACCACGTGTTATCCCTTTCCTCCCCTTGGAAATAAGGAGAAAGTTTTGCAATTGCATACATTTCTTGCGTTTCCTAAAATTTTGTAAGAAGAAAATTGCTGTTTAAAAAAACAACTGAACACAATGAGACACATTTTAATGCAAAACAAAATTTTATGATAAACGTGCATAACGTCATTTGTGACGTATTTCTCTGAAATATCTAGGAGAAATGCCATTTATAGTGTACTAAAGGACTTTGAATTATTTTTCAATTTTAAAATGCTTAACGCACAATTTAATGAATATGTGGAAAGCATATCTGTAAATATCAAAAACATACTGACATTACGTATCTTAAAGATGGAAGTCTTCATTTCATTTCATTCAAAAAAAGGCGAAAATGACACCAATCCTGCTAATATATACGAATTATTAATTGTGGGTTTGAAATCTACATTCCTGAACGTAGAAACAATTCTAAAAATATTTTTGACAACACCTATTTGCATCGCCAGTGGCGAACGTTCATTTTCAGTTCTGAAAAGAGTTAAAATTTATTTACGAAATTCATTACCTTAGTTATATCTAAGTCGATTGTCAGTGATATTTATTGAAAACTATATTCGGTTATTAAATTACGAATCTCCGATTAACGAATTTGCTAAAGTTAAAGAGAGAAAAGTTCCGCTTTAGTTAATTATTTTATATTAATTATGATGATGTGTGAATAGTTACGTGCATAAAAATCGAGACGTTTTTAAGATAGCCAGTGCTACTTTCACTTAAAATGTTAATGAAATTAACGATTTCTGACAATCGTTGATATTGTTACACTTACCATTTAATAAAAAATATAAGAATTTATATGATTGTAATATGCAATTTTCTTTATATTTCGAATGTACTTTTGGGTTTTTTATTAAGAAACGATGTTATAATTTTTTATTGAGTTTTCATTATAACGCCTCATGATGAATAATTATTACTAATATAATAACGATATATATATAATAACGATAACTGAAGGAGAGTAAAATGCGGAGACTGCTTTCAATTATATGAAGAGGTGAAAACTATAAGGATAAAAATATTTTTTGCTAAACTGAATTACGGGAAAAATTAAGATTATAAATAAGCAAGCAATCGGTTTTTCGGGATATTTTAAAATGTCATTAAATCCACATTCATCTTTATGATTTTCACCTCTTCATACAATCTAAAACTTTTGCCACCTCCTAGTAGATGTTAGCATTGGCGCAACTAACCTCGAGGTATAGTGGATTTTTAATTTGGGGGGGATGGAGGCTATAGCTCCCACCTCAATGGCCAGCACATGGTATTACTTAGATATTTCATTGACTAAAATTTTCTAGAGGTAATATGTTTCTAATGAGGGCTACTCCACCCCCTAGCCCCTCCTAGTTACGCCAGTGGTTGTAAGATAGGTAGGGAGAGGATAGGTCACAAAGAAAATAATTGGGGGGGGGCCCTCAAAATTTGGATTTTCCCAAAATAAATCAACCGAGCAAGCTCTCCTTTCGGCAACTGATTATATTTATTCTTTCATTGACACAAGACAATCCATAGTTGGAGTGTTTTTTGATCTGTCCAGGGCTTTTATACCACAAGTCACAACAGATTATTTTATAAGCTCCATTTGGCTAGAATTCGTGGTATCACAAATGAGCTCTTGCGGAGCTATTTGATTGGTAGCCAGCAGTTCGTGGGAGTCGGTGGTGACCGCTCCTCATTTAAATCTATTTTATATAGTGTTCCTCAGGGATCAACACTTGGAGCTCTTATTTTTTATATCAATAGAATTTTTTTCTTACCTACTCGTTTTACGTCGATTTGTTTTGCTGATGACACCAGTGTTTTTTAATGGATAATGACATTAATAATTTAATTCACACAGTTAATGAAGAAATTGAACATCTTACTTTTTTTAAATGGAATTTTCTTACCCTTAATGCCAAAAAAATGTATTTTTTCTGGCTTAAACATAACATTAATATTAGTCAGCTTCATTAATATCGATAATGATCTTTTTTCCACAAAGAGACGATATTTTATATTGCAATAAATTTAAATAGAACTCTCACATTCAAAGCTTTATGCATAAAATTATAGAAACCTTGTATCATTCGTAATGTTAGTTTTATCTTCCAACTTACGTTTTAATTAACTTATATTACTCTTTTATCATATTTATTATTGCCTTCTACCTGGGGAAACACAACTAAATCTAATCGCGCCGTATTTCTATACTTCAAAATTTCTCAGATTACTTAATACTAGAATCAGTGAACTTCATTAGATTGCTCTAACATAATATTTTAACAATAGATGATCTCTTAAATATAAAATTCAATCTTTATGTTTGGATTAGAGTTGGAAACAATATAGATATCTCTTACCATGTCTGCCGGGCACGGATATGATCCTGAATGGATGCTACTTTTAGACCAAACTTCAGAGAACAAAGTTTCGGCTTGTCACGCATCTGACCTCGGGTGTGGAACTCTCTTCGAATGAGCTGGAGACATCTCAGGCTCATTTCTCATTTAATAAGTTGCTTTGATTTGAACTAATTTAGAGGTTTGTATTCCTATTATATTTTTATTTTTTGTTTTTTTTTTTCCTTCTTTCATTTTATTTACAATTGTACATGGGTTGTGTGTTCTGTTCTGAGTCGCTGGTGCTTGGAGAACCTGGGCAACGTGGCTTGGTCATATGTAAAAGTCTTTACCCATTGCTGCAACAGGGCAAAATTGTCATGACATCAAAGCGTTAATTAGTCACACATATGCTTTTTTTTGTACAACTTTTCTCTCAAAATAAAAAATTTTATCTTTATTATATTCAATATTCAGGTTTAGCAGCAGATGCGGACATTTACTGAATTAAATAACACTTCGTTTGTTCTAACTTTAGATTTAATAACTAACACACGTTTCTGCTTCAACAGGCTGTCAAGTCGCATCCTTATATCCGATACGAATTCAATTACTTGAATGCATGTAAACCACAAAATCGCCGTCATTATAGCGGTGTCGTCGTTATAACCGACATATTTAGTATGAGTAGGGCGGAATTCAACTCGTGAAATCCCTAAGTTTGAAAAGGTTGGTCGTTATAAACGTTTCACTGTGTATATATATTGGTGTTGTGCTTTCTATGATTTAACCGACGCATTCAATATTTTAAACATAACTTACGTATCTATTAGTCACTACTGTGGGGCGTAAAACGTATACTTAGTTCACTTACCGACTTTACATCTAGATTTTTATAATTTTCGGATGTTGAGTTCATTTGAGCGTGAAAAGGCGAAGGCCGATATAATGGTTTGAGCACAATTGGGAAACCGTTCATTTTATTTATATTTAACGCCTAAGATTCAAAAATCCTCCAATTAATTAAAAATATTATATTATTTCTTGTATAGCAAAACAAACGGCGGCAAATTTGAGGTTCCCCTTCCTCTGGGGAATGCAAGATTCGGATGTTGAGTTCAGTTTTAAAGGCAATGAAAACGGCTAAAGTAAATACGCATAATGAGCTTGAGCACAATTAGAAACCGTTCATTTTATTTTATATTTAACTTAGATTCAAAAAATCCTTATTAATTAAAAAATATTATATTATTTTTTTACTTATAAATTTATGTAAAACAAACGGCGGCAAATGGGGAGCTCCTTCCTCCTGGAAGTCCCCCACCTTGCAGGGGTTTCGGGGGTTATCAGTACGCCACTGATCCTAATGTAATTACACAGGTTAATTAATTTATAGTACAAGGGGCAAAAAAAAAAAAATAAAATGTCAAGAGTTCCGAGAAATATTAATCCGACGCTAATACGAAAATAAATATGAGCGTTTTTGCCAAAAATACTGAACGAATATCCAGTGTATAGGTAGGTAGGTTGGTTGACTGACTGATTCATTCATTCATTTGTTGAAGCAGGACATTTTGGTTAAGCAAAATTTGGATAACTGGGGTTTTACTGTATATAAATTTTTTCTTGCGTTAAAAATATAATTTAGTTTAAGATGCGATTTATCTGCAACATCTTTACCTTTTCAACTCACGTACCCCCACTAGAATGAAGATAGGTATCATTAAAATGGGAGTTAATAGCGTTTTACCTAAGCTTTCATTGAAAATCGATATACTGTACATTTGGAAACTGCCGGGGTGGGGGGTGGCAAGGCTGTAAGAGACACCCCAGTAGTTTAAAAATTTGATTTGCCCGAACCTGCTATGCATTTACTTTCAAAAGTTTTACAGTCACATTTTAAAATAAGGTACTTTTTAGCTCATTACTAATTGTCAAGCAGTATCAATTATTTTTGTAGCGTTTTGGTATCTTGTACATTCACTCAAATTCTCGACAGCTTTGAGAAGGAGGTAATAATTTTCTCCGCTACTCCCCTCCCCAGAAATACTCATATGGATACCCATGTGTACATGTAAGACATATAGATTTAGAATTTTTTTCATTCAAACACCTAAGCTCACTTTTGTAGTTTCGTAATACCAAATAGAAGATTGTTGATTGTGCCAAGTTGAATTTTGACCTATTATTTTAATGACATGTTACTTGAGTGGGGATGGGACCTTGCGAACAACAGTTTGGATATCTGTTTTTTTAACCATTTCTCATTTAATCATCTTTTGATCTTTCATCCTCACGCTCTCTCTAAACAAAACCGGTGTTGTCATTGAAACGATGTTATCCTCTGCAGTCCAAGGTTCTTTCGCCTTCATCCATCTCCGAAGGGCAAATTCGAGAAATTGTATGAAAAATCTGACCTTCATCAACCGGACCCTTCGGAATGCATAAGCGGTGCTTCCTCATCGTGGAAGCTATCCAAACTTCCGTTTGAGAACGGCAATGGCTGCTCATCGGATTTTCTCAAGAATTCATCTATAGAAGGTGAAATCAGCTTCTTCTCAACCAGTTGTCAGAAAAATTCGTTAGTCATGGTCTGGTGCAGAAAGACAATAAGACGTAGAATTGGAGATTGCTGGTGTTTCTCCGTTGTGTGTGGGGGGGAGGATGAGGTGCGTACGTAGGGATAGAAACAAAACGAAAAAATAATTATTTCTTTTTTTTTTCTATTTAGATTTTTTTAGATATGTAAGTTTTTTTTCTTAAATAGGAAAATACCAGGATCATATTTTGAAAACCAAGATATACATCCAGATTTAAAGTATATTTTTCGTATTTCAAGAACAGGAGCATATACATACAAGAAATATGGAAGCATATGCATATAGAAAAATAAAGATTTAATATCTTTGAATTTGAGAATTTTGAAGTCTACAGTAATTTTAGTGTTTGTAATTGAGCTTCGTGGTATGTTTTAATATCCTCAGAGTTTTGCATTATTTATCATTTTCTGAATTTTATATTTTGTATTTATCATTTTCTGAATTTTATATTTCGTATTTATCATTTTCTGAATTTTATAATTTATATTATTTACCATCTTTTGAATTTTATATTTTGTATTATCTTTCCAATTCTAAAAGTTTTCATTATCAGTCCAATTTTAAAATTTATCGCTTTATATTTTTCCAGTTATAATCGATAATTTAAAAACAAAAAACAAAAAAATAAAAAAAATAAACAGAGCTAGTACTTCCTTGTGCAGAAATTAAACAATCCCTTAGATTCTTGAATATATAAAGCAAGGTCCAAGGCAATATGTTCGCTTTTATCTCTAATCTTCCTATTTAACACATGTTTATTTGAATATAATAATAATAATGACATTTTAACTTAAATATAATAAAACCGGTGTATGTGAATCAGTAACAGTTTAATACATGCGCTACATAATTGTTCCTAAAGGTTGAATAAAGATTGTTATTATAAACATGATTCTCTCGTAATCTGGAGAACCTGGAATTGTCAGGGAATTTCCAGGAAAAGTCAGGGGGAAAAACGGGATATTTTGGCCAATCATGGAATAGTGTCAGGGAAAATCATTCTAACTTCTATTCTAAAAGCAAAATTTCAAGCTAATGTGAAGCTGTTTTCCCCGAAACTGAAGTTCAGTTCAAAGTTTTGCTTGCGGTTAGTACGGGAATTTTGTTTGAAAAATCTGGAAAACCAGGGAAAATCTGGAAAAGTCAGGGGAAAAATCTGGAAAGGTCAGGAGAAAATCTAGTAATGTCGGGGAATTTTTTCTTCAGTGAGAGTGGCAACACTGATAAAATACCCATGCTTTGCTCATATGCTGTTTGTTCTGTATATGCTTGCCAGAGTAAAGGAAGAGGAGTCTGGGCGGCAGGAATGGGCGATACCTTTAGAAAAACATCTGTTCCATTTCTGGTCTTTAATGACGTTGGAATGACGAAGTTATTTAACGAGAATTGGTCATTTTGTTTATGTATTTTAAATAATGGTGGCGTCTCTCCTACCAGGAAACACAATACATATTTGATTAGCTGACTCGGTATTCCAGTTTCCGGTGAAGTTACAGCTGTGATTTCCTTGAACTGTTTATGACCTAAAAATAATCGCCTTTCTTTGGTACTGGATTTGGTGGGCGTCAGGACTTGGCCTCCATGTTTTTACGTCTTATAGTGTCGTGTATTAGGAAACAAAAAAAAAAAGATTGTTGTTTCTATTTTCCCTGACTCATTTTGCCAAAAGAAAGATATTGGATTAATGGATGGTTTGACGGATGGTGGAAAGAGTAATACACAGCTTGTGTGGGGGAAAAGTTTGGTATTGATTGAAATAGCTAAACTTTTCTGTGATGGTTATTCTATTTGTGGTGGCCATTTGTCTTAGCTACAGAAACAATTGAGATTTATAATCCACTAATAAACGAATTAGAATAAAAATTCGGGCATTTTGAAAACTTTTTTTTTTTTTTTTCGGGAGCGAAACGCATAATGTGATGACGTCAGACGCATAGCGATGCCACTTCGAAGTATTTTATGTTTTTGATAAATGTGGCAGTCTGTATTTGTTAAAAAATAAACCAACGAAATTTATCCTTGTTTACATAGTCTTTATACTTTCTTAAATTTTAATTTTAAAAGGGCGGCTCTAAAATATGAGAATCTAGATTGACCAAATCCTTTAGTGATTCTGATTTTTATGCTTTTACTCTATAGACACTGGCGTGTGCATGGGGGTATTGATTGGGAGTTGTAACCCCCCATCGCAATAAAATTTTCTATATTTAACATAGGAATATGGAGTTGTAGCTCTGTAACCCCCCATTGAGCCTATAACCCCCCCCTTATGAACTTTCTGCGTACGCCTACGTGCATAGAGTATGTAGTGGCATATAGTACTTTCATTTATGCATTATAATTTATATTTACATATTATTTGTTGCATTGGCGATTTGCAATAAAAGGTTTGAAATGGCCGATTTGTACGTTCAAATATTGAGCATTGCCTAATATGGATGCATGACAGATGAATCTCATCTTTCCTTGTCTATAATTGTGACTTTCCGTTCGTTTTCTTTGACATGATGGCTTAGAATGACTCTTGCTGTCCTTGCGCCATAAACATACCCCCTTTAACTTGAAATAAATGAATTAACTCAGAAGTTAAAGATAAATTCTATATTTATCCTTAAGTAACTACTAGGTAGACAAGGACTTAAATAATGACTTTATATAATCATATGTATAGTAGAATAATGTAGTTCAAAATTATGTCCTAACCTGGCGTTTTCATTCCATCTGAACTTGTGTTGTCTTTCCCAGGGCAGGGGCGAGCGGGGCTCGTGCCCTGGGCCCCGCGAAAAAAAATGTCTTGAAAAAGTAATGAATTTGTGATTAGTGTCATGAATTTTGTTGTCCAGAAAAATGGACATAAACAATTGATATGATTTATCGATTCTTTTGCAGCCATTCGATTTTTTAATCGATTTATCATATTAGGGCTTCTGCACTTTTTTTGTTAGAAATAGGGCTCTGGGCATCGTAACGATAAACAATTATGGTGTTATTAATAATGACCTAATACCAACTCCATATATGTTCGTTTCCTCACATTTGTAGATTTACCTTTGCTGTCTGTATTAAATATGAACAATTTTATATTTGATGAAGGGTTAGTAATTATTTACCAGGATGAAAATCATTCCCAATATTACACGTAAATTAAGTTTTTATCCATTTACAGGAATCAAGCCAGTATCTTTTTTCAGTCTCCCCATACAAAACTACTTTTTATTTATTAAGTGGGGCTATTGAAAAGGGGTTGAAGGTTTGTGTTTCCTTCGCGGAGCACATATTTTAAATGTGTATGAAAACAAACGCAAAAATTTATATTGCGTATGCCCTTCTTCTAAACGTCCTTTAAGTATTTTACCCCATATTAGATATCCCAGAAACGTTATATTTTTCACGAATGATATTATAGCGGCCAGTTGTATCAGGTTATTTCCAATGAGACTGGAAAGGGAAAGTGTGAAGCAACCGATCACGGTTTTGATTTGGTCGATATGACTTATTCGTTGATAGTTTTTGGCAAAGCGTCGTAAGCAGAGCCATGGCCAGCCTGGGGCTAGAAGAGGGTGGCTGGGCCTCCCTGGAAACGTGGGCAGTCCCCTCTGGGAAATAGTTTTTCAAAATGAATTATCTTAGAATTTTATTTTAAATTTGTTGTTTTGTATGAAATTGTACGTGACGGTGAAAATTGTTCTTTTACATTAAAAATGTATTTAAAAAACAGATTTTTACGGTAGATTTTGTGTACATAAAGTATTTTTCAGAGGTTTGAGTCTTTATGTATGTACTCTATAATGAAGATAAGGGAAATTACAAATTTTAATATACCTCTATAAGTTCCAATGCAAAATTTACATTACGAAATTTATTCATTGATCAAACAACAAAGTCAATTAATCAACGTTTATTGGCGTAGTGATACCAGCGCCGATGTTATGGCGTGATTAGATGGTGAAACGTTCGAAAGAAAATAAATATTTCTGCCTTCGGTGGGACCTGAACCCACGACCTTCCACTTGCCGGGCGGAGGCTCTACCCACTGAGCTACGAAGGACAATATATAATCTCTTTACGAACGTATATATATTGTTGCCAGTTATTTCGCAGAATGGTGTAGTACATAGACTACTATTTAAACCAAATTGCAAAGAGACTGGTATTAAATTGATCGAAATGCACGTTGCAGCATATGTATTTATTTTATATTTATTTTCTTTCGAACGTTTCACCATCTAATCACGCCATACCATCGGCGTTGGTATCACTACGCCAATAAACGTTGACTAATTGACATTGTTGTTTGATTTAATCTGCGTAGTGTTCGATTTATATAAAATAAATTATTCACTGATGTTAGATATATATTAGTCTTAGATATTTATCATTATTATTAGATATAGCGATAAAATTCATCAAAACATTAACATTAAACATTAACATTTAACGTATTTTAAGGCCCCTGTAGCATTCTGCCCCCCCCCCCTGTAAAAAAGCGTCTAGTTGCGGGCCTGGTCGTACGTTTCATCGATTTTTTGTAATTGTTAATCTTTAGACGGAATAAAAGTTGGAGGGCGAACAATTCTTATTCCCAGTCAACATATTTTACAAATAAGAATGCCTCATGATTAACTCTGTTCCTAGAGCTTTATGAGTCATGGTTTTATGTTAGTTATTAGGTATGCATACGCACACATTAGTACACTATAACAGGACAAATCACTTGATATACCTTTTTAATCAACCAATTATAAAATAACAGTATCTTAACAAACGTGATAAGATAAAACTAAACAACAGCTAACTCTAAATAGACATTTTTATTTTGTATAGCATTCAAGCATCCACAATGATGGGTAATTGTGTATGTTATTCCTCTGGTGTATATGCAGATATTACATGTATACATATTATATTGCATATATATTACACACAAAACATTCCTTATTAGCGGGCATTCGCCCGACAGAAAATTGTCCGTAAAAGAGGGGTGTCCGTAGAAGCCTGTTATTATTGTTGTGAAGGAATTTCTTACGGGGAAATTTCCATCTGACCTTAAAAACGAGGAAGCTGAGTTCCAAGGGTGTGTGAAAAGGGGGCTAGAGCCTTTTGACTAGGTGCATGATATATGTGTGTATGTATACATGCAAATAATTTATAGCTTTCAGTATTTTATAATATTCATTAAGCTGTTTAACATTCATTAAACTATTTATCTAACAGCCCCTTTAAATCTTGAAATAAGAATGAATAAATTCGTGTTTTCCGTCAACGATTTTCACTATATCTCCGCTCTATATGGAGAGCGGAGAAATGAGGGATATATGGGGAAAAGCATTAGATAGGCTGGTTGTAATGGGTAAGAGGGAGAAAGGAAGACCACGGCTGAGATGGAAGGATAAAGTGATGGGAAATCTGGAAGAGTAAGAATGGAATGGAGAAGAGGCATTGGATAGAATATTGTGGAAAGGAAGATTAAAAGACAATAACGCAGACCCCATATAAACATGGGAAAATGGCGAAGTAGAAGAAGCAGAAAAACTTTCACTATATAATCAAATTGAGAGGAAGGAGATTCGTTAGGGCGAGAGATAGAAGCGAAAAAGATGGAAAAACGTACACAAAGAATGAAGATAAAAAAATCAGCCTTTTAGTCCCATAAATGACATCTTAATTGCCCATCTTATGACAACTCCAATCTTCTCAAGAGGTAAATTCTCAAGTTTAGTAATTTCAAAGCATGGCGGCCATTTCTTTAACGGCATGCACATTCTTTACTAATGCGATTCTGCCTAAGTTGCGGAGACACTATTGCAACAAAACGCGGATCCAGAACGTCGAACCTAACGTAAGTAACACCCATCGACGATTGGTTATCGTCCTACGCTGGATTTTCTGTACAGCCTTAGATGGCACCAATTCATGTCGCCCTTGTCGTTGCAATCAAAGTTAACCTCCTTAAACTCCCAAACTCACCAGCGCATTTTCAGTCGCCCTAACAATTTCACAACTGCTAATCAGTAGACTCCCAGAAACTCATAACCTCTTCTACTGACTTTCAGTAGAGTTCTGAAAGTCGCGCAGTAGCTCGAATATCAAGCTAACTTTCTCGGAGATTCACGACTCTCAAAAAACCGCGTGTTCAGCCTCACCTCGTTTGGCGCAGCCTTGCTGACCTTGCGCCATAAGAATTCGACCAATCAACCAATCACAACCCCTCTCTCATTTCCATTAATCTTACGAGCATTGTATTTTACGGAGCTGGTACTTATAGTTAATGTGTGGAGTTACAACAGTTGGTATCTTTGTATTTCTGCAGCTTCTGTAACTCTCAGATACATTTTCAATTCAAGAGTAATGCTTGTTTGTTTGGATTTTTATGGCGCAAGAGCATCTGGGCTATACTGCGCCAAACATGGTAACCAAGAGTAATGAACCGAGGAGTTGGTATTTAAGCAACTGGAATATAATTTTCAAATTTTCATTACAGTGGAACCCCGATTAACCGAAATAAAGGGGAGATTCTTTTTCGGATTATCCGAATATCCAATTTTACAGTGTAAAGGTACAAAGAAACCCTATGTATCCAAAAAGCGCATTGCGGCTGTGACGTCACGATGTTTCTCTTATGGGGGGTGATTTACTCATTCTTTCTCTTTCGCCATCGGGATCAAATGCCTTGAGTTTAACTATTTCAGTAGCAGCTACTAAACATTCTAACACACCTAATCACTGAGGAGGCAGTTCGGTTTAGAGATGAATTTACAGCAAGATGCTCAAGACCGCGAATTTCTGTGTCAGCTGCGATATACCAGTGATTATACAACCGGACCTTGCCAGATATGGTAGGTCCGTCTTTCCCTTTGACCCGGAAAATTTCGCTTTCATGCTATGTCACCAGTGTGGTCGTAACCTCCAGAATGTGTGAAAAAGATCAGACCCAATTTTTCTTTTGTACATTTCGTTTTTACTGTCATGTTCTTGAATAAAATTTATGTTGGTTTCTTAAAATTGAAGTATACTATATATATATATATATACCGTGAATATGACCGTTTTTGCCAAAAATATTGAACGAGTGTCCATTTAAAAAATAAATAATAATGCTTAGCAATCCAGTTCTGTTAATCCGGATTTCGACTAAACGAAGTTCGTTTGAGCGGGATTCAACCGTATATATCTTACGTCTCGTTTTTCGCTTATAGGTGGTCTTCACGGTCTTGTTCTTCCTTTCATAGGATCTCCAGAAAAACAAAATGCAGCACACAACTCTTGTTTTAGTGTATCAAAACAATATCCCATTAATCGAAATAACATCCTAACACCACACATACTAACAACATTAATAGTAATACAAGTATATGCAAGTTTTCTCAAGAATTACAAATAACCATACACACACACAGCGTTCTTTAAACAACTGGAGATTAAAAAGTCTCTCGAAAACCCACCGGGGATGAAGTGTGAAAAAGTGAGAAGCGGGTATTTTTGCACTCTGAACTTTCTTTTGAACAATTTTAGTGTGACTCTTTTTCTTGAAGGAGGGAAATGCAGTAACCCATTTGAATTCTGATGGTTCTGTTAAAGGGCAGGACATCGTTTGATGGAGTGCTCTCAAGGTGGTATGAATGTCCTTTAATATTTAAACAATTGTTATGTTATCAGTTATATTAGCTGGTCATGGTATATACCACGCCTCCAAATACTACCATCGTCATCGACCTACGCAACGCTGCAATATTAGTATTTACAAGTCCTTTGGATAAGCTGGTGGTAACGGGTAAGAGGAAGAGGGAAAGACCACGGTTGAGATAGAAGGATAAAGTGACGGAAGATCTGGAAGAGTATGGATAGAGTAGAGAAGAGGCATTATATAGAAGATTGTGGAAGAGAAGATTAAAGGACCACAACGCCGACCCCATATAACATGGGGAAATGACAAAGCGAAAGAAGACAAGTCTCTGTTGTTTTTATAGAATACGTACAATTTTTTTTAAATTGATTTTTAACCTTTCGGCGCACCCTTTTCGAATAATACCTTTTTTTTTTTTTACAATTACATTATACAGCGAAATTTGTGTACAACGATTTTTAAGAAGTCGGGAAACGATATTATTGTAGACAAGCTTGGAAATGATACATTATCTGTCGGGGCAGGGGGTAAATACTGTGTTACAGACAGATTACACTGTAGGCCCGCGGGCCACTTGCGGCCCGCTGAATCATGAAAAATACAAATTGTTTCACACAAAAGTAATGCCCCTTGCACACTTTCAGTTTTAAATCCATGTATTTCAATCTGTTTACATTTTCACACTTCGTAATAAATATCTTAAAACGTTAAAGAACTAAAGTAATACGCGGTCTTCCCTCAGTCGTGTTTTACTTCAGTTTTCTAGCGTATATGGGCATTAGGAGTAGTTTTATTGATTTGCAGTGCAACAGTGATTTAAAAAAAATTCAACTTAGGACTCATCAAATTCTATTCTAAATATGTCGATAAGAACATCTTCCCCACCATCTGACTGCATGCTCTGAAAATGTTGCTATTTGGGATAAAAGCGTATTTGCGTATAAAAGTACGCAAAAAACAGTTCATAAGCGGGATTGCAGACTTACAATTAGAGGTACAGAGATAAAACTCCACATGTTATGTACATATGCAAAATTTCATCGCCATGAGGGTTACAACATCCATCCATTCTTCACTTCGTACGCCTACGAACAGCTCTTTTTCTTCGAGAATGAAGTTGGTAAAATCAAAAGTCAGGACCAGAATAAACACCCACCTTGAAAGCACTCTTAGAGTTGTAACGTCAAAAATAAGACATTATATTAACGGGTTTGTTAAAAATAAGCAGTGCCAAAAATCTCACTAAAAGGTTTGATTTCGCTTTACATATTAATAACTAAAAGTTGTGTTTCTATATATATTTTATATTGCAATATATATATTCAGTCACAGAGGCGGAACCAGAAAATATTTTCTGGTGGGCAGAAACTAATATAGAGACGTAGGAAGAAACAGCGATAAAGGCGTGTCCAAGAGGGCACTCCCCGCCCCGGATTCGCCTTTGTTCACTCCTAATATTGCTGGCACAGAAGTGCGGCCCGCGGCCCGACAAGAAGAAGCAAAATTGACCCTCGGATTAAAGAAGGTTGAAGGCCCATGCTGTAGAGTACCTTGCATGAGGTGAATTTCAGTACGTCTTCGATTGTTAACATTAAATTTAAATCAATTGTACTGTACTGAAAATTTAAATCAGCTGTACTGTACTGAATTAAAGACACAGCTCTGGGTTTGGCGGAGGCACATAGTGGAATAGTCAGGGTAACCTGCAGCACTTGATTTATGAAAGATGTTGATAATTGTGTGTAAATCTGTTTATGAAATCTAAATTATCTGTGCTGTAATTCAGTAATCTGTTTTCACTTCCTGTTTAGCTATTACATTTGGGAGTCTGTTCTTTCAATAGTATTCATTCTTTTAATAGCAATGGAAATTGCTAACTTTACCTTGCTTTGTCTTAATCCAATCCACTTTTATCAATTACAAAATCCTCCACCATGAGTCATTAAAGACTTGTGACTTGGTGAACAACCGGACGTGAATGTTACAAAGAACATTATGAAATGTTGTCGGGTTCATGCACTGTATTCTAAGAACGAAGTAATGCTTCTCTGTATTTTCTGCAAGTGGTGTCATGTAGAAGCGAAATACGAATCGCCAGCAGCTAGTTTTGAAAGTAGTTTCATCAACTTTTGTGGGTCGCAAGGTACAGGAAATTGTTGTCCCAATAATCGGGTTTCAAAGGGAATTGCAACAACAGTTACACATATTCCAAGAAAAATAGTTATACTACAAGGGGGATTGAAAAAGAAATGCTCTCCAGTCAAGTTTCGTTCTCCAAACGGGTTTAGAATCGCATTGTACGTATGGCTTTCATCCCTTCCATCAAAATGCTTGTGTGTGGAATCAGTCATGTGTAAAACGTAATTGGTAAAGGTCAGTTTGCTGCAGTCTCCTAGAAATGTGACCCAGAATGGCGTGAAAAGAGCCAATCGTTCAAAGGCTTCACAAGTTGGAGAGTTGAAAAAGCATCTTCAGCCAAGTTTGTCGGCAACTGCTACTCTATCTTTTTTTTTTTTCTAGCGCTTTGACGGCAATCGTTATTTAAACTCTTTCTATCACACACCTGTTATCATTAGATATATACGCATTCATGATGATTTTACTCTTAAAGATTGCATTTGCTTTATTGGGTCAAGAGACAGACTCAGCAGAAATGATAGGCATCGAAAATATACTTGGTAAAATCTTTGCGACAAGCTATTCTGTAAGACAAAGAGAGCTCATTAATAATTCACAATGTTGTAACTGGATTCATATTTGATTGGTTGGGCAATTTTTATCAGCTGTTATTCCTCATGTACGCCCTAGTGACACAAAGCTCGCAACCACGGCTTTTATTTCCGAATTCTACTCGCGGTATTTTTACCATATGCCACTTAGCAGTCTAACAGAGAAGTGGCACAGTCATTAGTTGCACTAAACTGAGATTACTTATGTTTAGAGCACGCTATATAGTGCTCTTCAAGCATACTACCCACGCAGTAGAAACGTTGAGGAGTATGGTAATCCAAATTTGTGTAAAAGCATTTGGTGACAATTATGATCTAGCAGTATTCTGAAACGCAAGCTGGCTTGTGGAAGCTTAATTACATGGTGTCCATTATAGTTTTTATGCTTGCTGTTGAGTTCCGAACTTACCACGACGGGCGGGCTTTAATTAAGCGATGGAAGGACATCGCGGCTAAAAAAGTCAAAATGTCCAAACGAAGGTATCGAACTACTGTTATAGAAGCGCAGAAAATAATAACTAATCCATACATAGATATACAC
>QLNU02015003.1:148422553-148457553 GCA_006491805.2 Dysdera silvatica
GGGGTTTTCCAAATCGTCATCACCTCGAGAGTCACGGCCATCCCAAAAAGAATCTTCAAAAGCATCATCACCTAGGGAGTCACGCCCGTCTGAAAAGGGGTTTTCCAAATCATCATCGCCTCGTGAATCACGACCGTCTGAAAAGGGATCTTTAAAAGCATCGTTGCCTAAAGAGTCACGCTCGTCTGAAAAGAGATCCTCAAAAACATCATCGCCTAGAAAGTCACTCCCTTCTGAAAAAGAATCCTCAAAAACGTCATCGCCTAGAAAATCACTCCTGTCTGAAAAGGAATCCTCAAAAACATCATCGCCTAGAAAGTCACTCCCGTCTGAAAAGGAATCCTCAAAAGCGTCATCGCCTAGAAAGTCACTCCCGTCTGAAAAGGAATCCTCAAAAGCGTCATCACCTAGAAAGCCACGCCTGTCTGAAAAGGAAGTCTTCAAAGGGTCATCACCTGGAAGGTCCTACCGGTCAGAAAAGGGGTCTTCAAAAGCGTCATCGCGTGAAGAATCACGCCTATCTGAAAAAGGGTCTTCAAAAACGTCGTCACCTAGAGAGCCCCGCTTGTCTGAAAAGGGATCTTCCAAAGCATCGTCACCTGGAGAATCACGCCTATCTGAAAAGGGGTCTTCAAAAGCGTCATCGCGTGAAGAATCACGCCTATCTGAAAAAGGGTCTTCAAAAGCGTCATCACCTGGAGAATCACGCCTATCTGAAAAAGGGTCTTCAAAAGCGACATCACCTGGAGAATCACGCCTGTCTGAAAAAGGGTCTTCGAAAGCGTCATCGCCTGAAGAATCACACCTATCTGAAAAAGGGTCTTCAAAAGCGTCATCACCTGAAAAATCACGTCAATATGAACAAAGGTGAGCTTCGAATTATAAAGCATAATATATAAATTCAATTTTTTTTTCAGTTATGAAGATAAATATGCTTATTAATGAAAACATATCCATCTTATTGCAATATTATAATAATGTCCTTACGCTAATTCGACTTTCGAAAAACTGAAAATTTCTCATGAATCACAGGAATGAATCACAATTCTTTTTAATCCTTCCCCACTGAGAATAATGGCTCCTATAATACACCCATTTATACATACTAATATTAAAATGTTATACTATTGGATTGCTACTATAGGCGTATGACAATGGTTTTCAATTAGTTTTATCGCGGGCCACTTTGGTCCTTTTTTTCAATCGGCGGGTCAGAAGTTATGAAAACGAAATTATCTAACACGTTACATAGATAATTGGCGTATTGTGCGTTAAAGCAGACTTGACTCCTGGTTACCGTTAGGAGACGGGTTAGTCCATTGCAGTTTAGGGAAGGATGTCTTTCCGAAACTTGTTTTTCACGCGGAAAAAAACAGTTCCTCCAAGAAGGCCTTCCCTAAAATGCAATGGACTAACCCGTATGCTAACTGGGTCACGCGCCAACTGAGCGCGAATGCACAGTAAGTAAGTAAGTAAGTAAGGGGCTAGAGGACTTAACTACGGTGGGGGGATAGAGGGCTTATTTCCTAGAAATTTTCTGATTCAGTGAAATAAGGGCTTTAGCTCCCCTTTGGAAAAAAAAATTAGCCCCCTAGAAGAAAAATTAGCTCAAGATCGCGAGGTTAGTTACGTCTTAAAAAAAATTTACGGTTCTCGCGGGCTGGCGGTTTCAGGAAAAATAAAAACAGCCTCCCTTCAGGTTTTTCCACTTGTGATATGGAAAGGGTCACCCACGCTGCCCTCGTGGTTTTTCTGGAAAAAAAAATCTGAAATTTTTGTTTTGAAATTTTCTTTTATTCCAAACAGTTGTCGGCGGGCCGGTTGAACACTGTTGGTTAGCTGGATTGTGGCCCGTTGAACAACCCTGTTCTAAAGTCATTGCAATGGCCTAGGGCAAGGGTGGGGGAACCTGCTTCGTTAAGGCCGTGTGCGGCCTATATAGCCCTTGAAGTGCGGCCTTTCGGATGAATCCAAATTTTGAAAACCAAATTCTTTTATTTTTATTAATATGATTTTGTCCATCTTATTTTTTATTTATTTTATTTTTATTATTATTTGAAATGAACGTATTTAAAATACAAAAAAAAAAAAAAGTATCATCGAAGTAATGCTCTCAAACTGTCCATCACCATTAAAGCATTAGAAACCAAAAGGGTTATTTTTATATGCCCAATATCTACCATTTATATCGGTCTCCCTCTTAAGGTCAGAGTACATTAGAAAGTGAACATGAACGTTTTTACTGAAAGCATTGAACGAGTATCTACTAAAATAGTAAGCCCAGTTGTCCATGTCGGTTGAACGGAGTTCGAATAATGGGAAGTTCTGCTATACATCTAATCAGTGGCGCAAGTAAGGGGGAGATCAAACCCCTCCCCCACTGGGTAGCAAAATACACTGTTCCGTTTAACGCCAAATCATATGATCTGTAGAAAAACTACTTGAGCCACCCATGACTTCTGAATTGCTACACCCCTGTGTGTCTAAGTGAAATTTCTCGAGTGCGGCCTTCTTCGATTTCAACTAACTCAATGCGGCCTTCCAACCTGAAAAGGTTCCCCACCCCTGGCCTAGTTTTACATAAAGTTTTACATAATGGGCCGAAGCCGTCGCTTTTGCGGTGGTCGCCTTTGAGGGGGTATGGGAATCTGGTCGCTTTTGCGGGGTCCGCTTATCTTGATTAAAATTAGTCTCCCTCCAGGCTAAGATCACCTCGCGTTTCAGCCATATCCCTCTTTTTCCTTTCAGGGGCTGTGTACAAATTTACTATTGGGCTCCATCAACAGTAAAATTTCTATTAACACAATATAAGAGTAATTCGCTCTCGTACAAAATTTGTAAGTTCCCTTCTCTCCTTTATAATATATCTTTAAAACACTTTACAATTTAGAATAAAAATGGTGCATTTAATTTCTTAATACTTAAGAAATATGTTCTTAAAAATATATGAAAAAGATAACATTAAAATTTATTTTATACATGTATGAAATAGAAAGCACATAACTTTAAAAATAAAATATAGAAAATAAATGAAGATATGTATAAAAACACACAACACATGGAGTTAAGAGAATTTATCAAAAAGTGACTTTTAACGCCAGTAACGATAGAAACGGAGGAAAAGTATATCTCTGCGATAGCAATATTAACAAAGTAGAGAATTTTATCATTAGTAAGTTCTCAGAATCGAACTCTCGAAGAGCAGTGGTATACTCCTTTTCTGTAAGAGTAAAGAGTAAAAAGAAAGCTTGACCAGTCATGTATGGTCAGATTCTTGTAGCGTCTGTGATCTTATAATTTAATTACTTGCATTACTCATTTGTATATTATCATCGAAATGTCATAAGTTTTTCAGTTTTAAGGTTTCGGTGTTTGGGGAAATTTTGAAGAAGGTCATTTAAAAATTTTGGAGATATTACAAAATTGGGTTAAAGATAATAAGCAAAGGTTGCCAATATTGTATGGGGAAAAAATTAGGAACCTGTGGGTATTATTAACGATTATTGTATACACCGAACGAAATGTATGAAAGAATAATTAGACATAAATATATAGAAGTAATAGCAATCATAGAAATAAGAAACGAAGATTAAGGGGGGAAGTTATACCTATCAAAATTTTAAATTTCAAAAGGAGGGGAAATATCGATTACATATCACTGAATACGGAACTTAACCAGAAGTGATACAGAAAATAAGCGGCTTTAAAATATTCAAGAAAATAACAAAAGTGCAAAATAAAAGAAAAGATAAGAAAGAGTTTAGTGTCTGCAGCCACATGGAGGGTCACGAATTGATTATACAAAATAGTATTTACTTAGGGTCCATTACATGATATATGTTCATTACATCTAATCATATGCTAATATAAAATATACTAAAACCTCTCTTAAGACCTCGTTTACCGAAATGAATTTTCCCTCATAGACAATGCTAAATTTACATATATTTGTATACTATTAGAAACTATTCTTCCTCTAAAAGTGAGAAGACTTTGGAGAATTTCACTTCTTATTTTCTGACTTTGGAGAATTTCACTTCTTATTTTCTGACTTTGAATATGATAAATTCAACTGTGACCTTCTTTCACAAAATTTTTGTATTATAAAAAAACATCTTAATTTAAATCAAATATATGTTTTAGAATCCTCCTTTTTTGGCCTTTAAGGCGTTTAACCCGTTTCCCAATGAAAAGCTACCATCAAAATTCTCAAACAAAAATTCTCCCTCTTCAGTGAGACTTGTTATTCACCTATATCAACTTCAAATAGTACAGGTATATGCACCAACATCAAGCCATACCGACGAAGAGGTTGAAGAATTTTATGAAGAAATCAAACAGTTACACACCAAAGGGAAACAACATATCAAGCTCATCATGGGGGATTTCAATGCAAGAATTGGACAACAGGAACAAGGAGAGACATCGGTTGGTAAATACGGATATGGGGAAAGGAATGAACGTGGCGATCAACTCATCGAATTTGCAGAAGCTGAAAATCTTAGCATCATGAATTCATTTTTTAAGAAGAAACCGCAAAGAAAATGGACATGGAAACACCCAAATGGGGGAACTAGTGAAATTGACTATATCCTGGCAAACAAGAAATCAATTATTGAAGATTGCAGCGTACAATTCAATACTGGAAGTGATCATCGAATGGTGAGATGTAAAATGCACTTAAATACTAAACTAGAAAGGCAGAAGCTCATTAGGAAACAAGTATGTAAGAGGGTGGATTTAAAGAAATTAAAAGAAAAAGACCGAGGCATTGAATCTGGAATTAAAAAATCGCTTTTCTGCACTGGAAGGAATTGTTGGTTAGTTGGTGGTACGTTTATGGCGCAAGGACAACAAAGATCATTCTGCTCCAGATAAGGTAGGACTGTACATACAGTTTTAAGGAAACATGGAGGGACTTATTGAAGAAATTGATATCTCAGAAGCAAATGAAAACATTGTTAAGACAATAGTTGAAACTGCTGGGGAAATTGGTGGTGTAACCTGTAAAAAGCACAATAGCAAATTATCTGAGAAGACGAAACAGCTCATGAAAAGGCGAAGAGATATGAAGGTGGACAATCGAAATACCAGTTCCAGGATTGAGTATATAGAACTTCGTAAAACTCTGCGCAAAAGCATGAAAGAAGACATAAGAAAATTCAACTGTGAGTTAGTAAGGAAAGCCATTGAAAATAACAAGAGCCTTAGGGTTGTTAAAGGAAGTTTATCTGTTGGGAAGAAACACATCATTGCATTAAAGGGAGAGGATGGCACCGTAACAAGAAATAGGGAAGAAATACTTAGAAGAGTTGAAGAATTCTACAAAAAACTATATGAAGATTAAACAAAAACATCGAAATAGTCAAAGGAACAGCACCCAAAATGTTCAAATAGGAAGAAGAAGTAGCATTTGCAATAAAAAGTATGAAGAAAGGAAGAGCCCCTGGTGATGATGGTATTACATTAGATATCCTAAAAGAAGCTGGAGAATATGTAGAAGACATACTTGCAAAATTCTTTACCAAATGTCTTAACAGCGGTAACATACCAAACCAATGGGATTCTGCAACAGTAATTCTTTTGCATAAAAAAGGTGATAAAGAGGATTTGAAAAATTACCGACCAATTAGCTTGTTACCTGCTATTTATAAAATCTTCACAAAAGTGCTAACACATCGCCTGCAGAAAAAATTAGATGCAGCTCAACCAAGAGAACAAGCTGGATTTCGAAGTGGATATGTAGTGAAATCGACATTTCACTTCATGAATTCAATAGTAAATATTTAATAAATGTCATTATCGTGTGAATTATAGATTTATTTTAGAATTCTTTTGTTTTAAAATGTATTCATTGTACGATGAATTCATTTAAAATATAGTTCTTCAATCGTAACTGTGAAAGAATTAAATATATAGGAGGAGTTTGGTATCAAAGACGGACAACTCCATTTTGTTTTTCGAATTTGAGTTATTGATGCATTCTTATAGGATTTTCCACGCTAAATTCGAATCTGAGACCCTTTAGTTTCAAAACCGGCTAGAACATGAAGAAAATCGCATTCAAAGATGGCCCTCCGCTATTGGTGCAGTTAACAATAAATTCAGTTTTTCAGCTCTCCTGAAAAAACTTCAAAATGGAGTTGTTCTTCTTTGTTACCAAAGTTTTCAATTATACATTTCACTTCTCGTAGAAAGAAATTATCCCATCTTATCTTTACTGGTTGTCCTGGCAACACTCTTAATATTTATACGCTACAGATGGATTTGGATCACATGGCGCACTGTGCCAACCCAAAATTTGGCACTCCCCCACCAGCTAAGTATTCATTATTTTCAAAGAGATTCCCTTTGTGGCACAGTTTTTTTTATTTCTAAGTAATCTCCTCAATAAGCTACTTAATCTTATTATAAAAAATACTGAATACTATTACGAGATGGCAAGCCACGATAACAACTAACATGTCCTTACAACAAATATCATGTAACTAAACTGCAAATACTTTTCCTGATGAGTCAAAAATTAAAGCCTTATATGAGTTTCAGTAAACTGGGATTTTCTTATGCCCAGTCAAGTAAATCCATCTTTTTTGAAGTAGTTTTCACTTATTAGCCTGAATTTATTCTTATCAGTTTCAGAAAACGTGTGAAAGTATAGTATATCTTTTCTTCGAGAATGATGTTGGTAAAATCAAAAGTCAGGACCAGAATAAACACCCACCTTGAAAGCACTCTTAGAGTTGTAACGTCAAAAATAAGACATTATATTAACGGGTTTATTAAAAATAAACAGTGCTAAAAATCTCACTAAAAGGTTTGATTTCGCTTTATATATTAATAACTAAAAGTTGTGTTTCTATATATATTTTATATTGCAATATATATATTCAGTCACAGAGGCGGAACCAGAAAATATTTTCTGGTGGGCAGAAACTAATATAGAGACGTAGGAAGAAACAGCGATAAAGGCGTGTCCAAGAGGGCACTCCCCGCCCCGGATTCGCCTTTGTTCACTCCTAATATTGCTGGCACAGAAGTGCGGCCCGCGGCCCGACAAGAATAAGCAAAATTGACCCTCGGATTAAAGAAGGTTGAAGGCCCATGCTGTAGAGTACCTTGCATGAGGTGAATTTCAGTACGTCTTCGATTGTTAACATTAAATTTAAATCAATTGTACTGTACTGAAAATTTAAATCAGCTGTACTGTACTGAATTAAAGACGCAGCTCTGGGTTTGGCGGAGGCACATAGTGGAATAGTCAGGGTAACCTGCAGCACTTGATTTATGAAAGATGTTGATAATTGTGTGTAAATCTGTTTATGAAATCTAAATTATCTGTGCTGTAATTCAGTAATCTGTTTTCACTTCCTGTTTAGCTATTACATTTGGGAGTCTGTTCTTTCAATAGTATTCATTCTTTTAATAGCAATGGAAATTGCTAACTTTACCTTGCTTTGTCTTAATCCAATCCACTTTTATCAATTACAAAATCCTCCACCATGAGTCATTAAAGACTTGTGACTTGGTGAACAACCGGACGTGAATGTTACAAAGAACATTATGAAATGTTGTCGGGTTCATGCACTGTATTCTAAGAACGAAGTAATGCTTCTCTGTATTTTCTGCAAGTGGTGTCATGTAGAAGCGAAATACGAATCGCCAGCAGCTAGTTTTGAAAGTAGTTTCATCAACTTTTGTGGGTCGCAAGGTACAGGAAATTGTTGTCCCAATAATCGGGTTTCAAAGGGAATTGCAACAACAGTTACACATATTCCAAGAAAAATAGTTATACTACAAGGGGGATTGAAAAAGAAATGCTCTCCAGTCAAGTTTCGTTCTCCAAACGGGTTTAGAATCGCATTGTACGTATGGCTTTCATCCCTTCCATCAAAATGCTTGTGTGTGGAATCAGTCATGTGTAAAACGTAATTGGTAAAGGTCAGTTTGCTGCAGTCTCCTAGAAATGTGACCCAGAATGGCGTGAAAAGAGCCAATCGTTCAAAGGCTTCACAAGTTGGAGAGTTGAAAAAGCATCTTCAGCCAAGTTTGTCGGCAACTGCTACTCTATCTTTTTTTTTTTTCTAGCGCTTTGACGGCAATCGTTATTTAAACTCTTTCTATCACACACCTGTTATCATTAGATATATACGCATTCATGATGATTTTACTCTTAAAGATTGCATTTGCTTTATTGGGTCAAGAGACAGACTCAGCAGAAATGATAGGCATCGAAAATATACTTGGTAAAATCTTTGCGACAAGCTATTCTGTAAGACAAAGAGAGCTCATTAATAATTCACAATGTTGTAACTGGATTCATATTTGATTGGTTGGGCAATTTTTATCAGCTGTTATTCCTCATGTACGCCCTAGTGACACAAAGCTCGCAACCACGGCTTTTATTTCCGAATTCTACTCGCGGTATTTTTACCATATGCCACTTAGCAGTCTAACAGAGAAGTGGCACAGTCATTAGTTGCACTAAACTGAGATTACTTATGTTTAGAGCACGCTATATAGTGCTCTTCAAGCATACTACCCACGCAGTAGAAACGTTGAGGAGTATGGTAATCCAAATTTGTGTAAAAGCATTTGGTGACAATTATGATCTAGCAGTATTCTGAAACGCAAGCTGGCTTGTGGAAGCTTAATTACATGGTGTCCATTATAGTTTTTATGCTTGCTGTTGAGTTCCGAACTTACCACGACGGGCGGGCTTTAATTAAGCGATGGAAGGACATCGCGGCTAAAAAAGTCAAAATGTCCAAACGAAGGTATCGAACTACTGTTATAGAAGCGCAGAAAATAATAACTAATCCATACATAGATATACACTGTAACTTTTTTACTATTAATATGATAGTTTAGTAGTATATAATTTAACGTTTTTAAGTAAGCGTTTTGCTTTCTACTTTTACACTGAAAATTAAATGTCCGAAATGAGGTCCGCCCGCCCATTTTAATTCGGTTAATCACTTTTTGAGATTTCATACCCAAAAATGCATGAGACACTACAGTAAACACAACATTGAAATATAAGAAAGAGTGTATGAGTACTGAAACAAGTAATGAACTATAAATACTTTAAAAGTGTTGTATACTAAAAATAGCCCTATGGTGGTGTGATGCACGATTGCGAGATGTTTTCGTCAATTGTCTCGATTAATTAAAGCTTAAATCGAGATGTTCGGTGGTAATTACCACTTACCATCGAACATCTCGATTGTTAATTTCATCGACCACTCGATTGCAAATTCGAAGCCATCTCGATATAAGAACATCCCGTATTCGTGCATCACTACTATGGTGACAGTAGCTTGTCAATTAAAAACGCATTGGGGGGGGGGCTCAAGTGGTCTTTACAGATGGTTATGATGCGGCTTTAGAGAAAATGCGTCTTTATATCCAACGGGGGGGTCCTGGAGCTCCCTCGGACACCCTTTCCTATGCCACTGTATGGTGGTAACGCCTTAGATCTCGCTAAGTGAAAACGCGTTCATCTATCGTGCCTTCAACTTTGGTTTGATTCCAATGAAGTATGCACCACGTTTGGCACAGCAGACCTTTATTATTCTTACGGCACTAAACACAATCAGTCGAACTGGTGGCACTTTGGCTTTCTAGATTGATGTCTAGGATAGTTACTGCATTACTCTCAGAACTCATTTTTCTATTTTCTTAAGCGATTAGCAAAAGGACTAGTGCCGTAGAAAAAGGGGGCTCAGTTGGGGTGGGGGGGGGCATAGGCCTGTCGATTGGACGTCAAAACACATTTTCTCTAAAGCTATATCACATAATCTTCTTCACAGACCTCCCCATAACCACTTTGAACCACCCCATAACCACTTTGAACCACCCCAGTGGCGTAGCTAAGTGGTGCGGTCGCCCCGGGCGCCGCAATTTTGGAGGGCAATTAGCCTTTAAAACACAACATTTATTTGTTATGTTTTGTTATCCCATTGGTGGGGGGAGGGGCGGCAATGACAGTCACTTGTCCCGGGCGGCAAAATATCTGGCTATGCCACTGCACAATCCCATGATTTTTGAATTGCCATGCTACTGAAAAGTACTTTTTTTTTTCATTACACTCCAATAAATAATAAAATAATAATAATTCATCACACTCTTGAATAAATAATTTACTTTTCATTACACTCGCGAAATATGATTCAATTTTCGTGGTTCTTCAACTTAGAATTGCCCCTGCGTTATTTCATACTACGTATGTTTTACAATATCGCAATATGCACACTACAACATATATGCACAATAAATACTACAATGTAATTTAATTTTATATTTTTTTTATTTTTAGGTTCATTATGTGATTCGCGGATCAAATTATGTATGCGATAGTTATTCAAGGTTTGTGTTGTTGACCCTCACTGAACTTCGCGAACTCAAGAGAATGGATTGGATGCACTCTGGATTACCTCAGTAGCAGTTGACGCCAAACTCAACATGGAGGATTACCACGAGGTAGGCATTAAAGCTTGTTTTTTTTCTCAATTCCACGGAAGATTTTTTGTTGTAGAATGTATCTTGTTGCGTGAACTTGCCCTGGAATTTGACATTGAGCTGAAACGCACCCAGGGTACCCAATTAAAAACGCGTTTCGGAAGCAGTCGCCAGCTTACATTAGCAAGGGAACGAGTTTCCGCAAGGCAGACTGTTTTGAGCAGAGAAAACAAGGATTTATTTAAAAAGTACTCGTCGAATTGCCATGGTGTGTAAGAGGAAAGATTGGAACTGTGGACACAGTCTTCCATGGGCTCGGTGGAACAGAGCATCTGGATTCGCCACACCGATTAAAGAAACGATTAAACGACAGATTGACCGATACATGATCATAATCTTTTTACCATCGTCGGACCCCATTGTCTCTAATTGTTTGCGTTAATAACTGTGGCGGGAAGTTTAAAATTAATTACGATGCCCCGCCCCTTATGACTTTTGATGGATAGAATCCCCGCCTTCTATTGTTGCGACAAAATGACCTGGTGGTGAAGCGGAGAGCGAAATTTCAATTACAGTGGAACGTGGTAAAGTGATTATCTTGCTAAATTGACCACTTGTATAAAGTGACCACTTTTTGTAAACGAGAACTGGTAGGGACTTAGTTATGCTTATACTGAAGTCTGTCGTATATAGTGTCCACCTCTCCACGATGACCATCACGGTCCAGTCCCAAAGGTGGCCACTTTAGACAGGTGCTACTGTATTTCCGCGCATATACCTTTGTTTGATACTTTTCTTATGCTTATTAATATCGAATCAGTGACGTATGAAAAGGTAAAATGACTCGGGATAACCCATTGGATAACGAAGTACGTTGTTCTTTTTAATGACGAATCACGTGATCTTTCTCAAGCCGTTTGAGCACACTGCCCCATGATTTTTTAATTGCTACGTCCCTGTTTCAAATGACTGTAAGGCCGTGTTGATAACTTACACATCTTTTAATTTTCTCGTGAAGTAAAATTTAAAAATTATGCACTGGCCGTTTTTGGACAGATCCATCTCCTGATAATGTGTGTGTGTGTGTGTAATATTTCCTTTATTATAGCCCGATGGTTGGTTTACTAGATCTTAGAGGTTCGGATCCTTCGGAAAAACATAGGTTCCGGCGCAACGTAACCTTTGTTGTCCTTGCACCGCAAAACACACACAAACGTGAATAGAGGGCGATCTTAAGAACCTGAAAGTTTCTCCTCTTCCGCAATAATTCGGATTATTTAATAGAAATATTTTTGTTTTGATTCAGTGTACACAAATAAGTCGACAACAGTTAGCCATATGCAACGTATATTACAGGTGACATAAAACTACAATCAAAACTTTTTATAAAGAGCATGAAGGGACCGGCATTACTGCTCATTATATCGGTATTCTCGTTAAATCCGGTTTATCATTAAAATACGATTAAAAATAAGGGAGGGGGGGGGAGAAAGAGAGACGGGGGCAGAAAAGCGAAAATAAATATCACCATTTACTTATTTTACATATCATGTATGTAAATACCAGAAGTTTACCCATTTTCGCCACGTTCTAATGCCATTACGTATATAATTGTGAATTAGTGACGAATTTAGACGAGAAAGTTTTCAGTGCTATCATGATCTAATTCGGGATTGTCCTCAACTTGTATCTTAATGATATCATTAGTAGTAGTAATATTGGCGTCATTTTGATGATGTCATAAATTGACGACGTCATTTATTGATGTCATAACTGTTTGCGTATTTATCGTAGAGATATGGAGGAAAGGTGAACATTTCCTGAAGTCTAAGCTTCGCCAAATTACGCCGCTAGGTATGACTTCAGGAAAATAAGAGAGCTTTTTCTTTTCTTTTCGTGAAAAGTTGGGAGATCCACGTTCAGACTTTATCAAGGCAAATAAAAAAAATATTACTAGACTCTTGCTGTTTATAATAGTTTTTTGCTCTCAATAAGGGGTTTTCGTCCGGTGGATTTTGAATGTCATTAAACGAATGTTTAATCTCCCCTAGTTACAAATGGATTCTAGCTATATCCGGGTTCGTTAGTATTGCTATTATACAATAATTTTTGCCACCCACGTATTAATTAGCTCAAACTAGAGCTTATGTAATTTTGGAGAAAAAGAGACGCTTTCCCCATCCTGGATTCGAACCAGGGTCCCTCCGTTTAGCCCGGAGTGTCTTGGACCGCTAGACGAATGAGGACAAGATAATACCTTAACATCTTTCCTGTCTCATTCGGTCCTCAACCATTCGAGGACAAAAATCAAATATTTCTCAATCGTTCCGATGATATAATATAATAATCCCACGAAAACTCACAAAAATCTCGCCCCGGAGGCTTTCTTGTGTTGACCATATTTGGCAATTGTGTTATCCCTGCGGAGGGTAATAATACCTTAACAGTATTGCTATTATTTAAACATACTGATTTAGCTTCTGCATACGTAGCTAAAAATTATTACCTATAAATACTCACATCTCTTCGAACATTCAATATATTCATTTCAAATTTCAGTATATTTTTCTTTTAAATTGACAAGTTTTATATAAGTTTCGTGAAATTTGGTTGAAAACTCTGCATCCCATAAGCAAAAACACATTCGTAAACAAAAAAAAGGAGTTTTTCAAAGAAACGTTCGTATCGTCGTGAATATATATGCTATTTTCACGAAAATGTACGGAAGTATTGCACATAGAAAGCAAAATCTGTTTTGAAAGTTGGGAATTATTTCCACTTTTTTGCAATACAAATATTTTTTTTCTTCGATTTATTGTTGGTCCCTTAAATGCATTCTTGACTGAATCTTTACCAGAAAGTGTGAGTCCACACATGTTCTTTACGTAACTGAATTTGAAGAATAATTCGTTTAGTATTTCTTGAGAAATTAGAGAAAATGTCGAAAATCGAAAGTGTTCAGTGACTTTTGGGTATGTAGTGTAGAGAGTGACTTTTGGGTATGTAGTGTAGAGAATGACTTCGCGGTTTTCCGTGCATTGATTATTGCTACTGAACGGCTTGAAAAAAGGGCCGGCTTCTCGGTTTATGACACAAACTGTTTTTGAATATTTGTTTTTTATGTATACCAAACCTCTCATATTTTTCTAAATTTGTTGGAATTCCTTCTAAAACACTACATGTTTTTTAAGAAAAAAAAAAAAAGTTTCTGCGAAAAATTTATAATTAACAAATTTATAATTAGTAATGAGCTAAAAAGTACCTTATTTTAAAATGTGACTGTAAAACTTTTGAAAGTAAATGCATAGCAAAAGTGTACAAGTAAGATTTTTAAATAACGGTTATGGGCGAATCAAGCCCTTTTGCCACCCCCCATATGGGCGCCCATAGCACTTAGTGCCGGATTTATGTGTAGGTCAAATAGGCCCGAGCCTATGCCCCCCCCACTCCAGAAACCTTGAATGGAGGCTTGACGATGTTTAAATTTAAGCGTTATTTTAATCTTGTTTATTTACAAATATAGTAGAACCTCCATATAACGAACTTCTCTATATAGCGAAGTTTTGGTAAATCCCCATGGTCATCGTATATGAAAGCATTTCTATATAACGCAATAAATTTCTATATAACAAAATATTTAACTACCAAAACAGAAAGTCGAGTGGTCGCGCCAACGACATCGTGTTTCCTAATACTGTGTATATTTGTATTTCACAAATACAATACGATTTTAAGGTAAGTGGCAAACGAACAGAATGAGGCATGTCTAAGGGACTTTAAACTCCCTAATAAAGAGTTTTCCTAAGCACACATATCTGTATCTGATTGCCCCATACAGTGCGAAACTGCTAGGCTAGAAACAGGCCCCAATTGTCCTTGAATACACCATGTTGTCTGAATAGTAGTACTTGTTGCCCTTTTTTGCTTGTTTGATTACCAGAAATCCAGACCTTGCAAATTTCCCACAGGGGTGCTAACACTTGTATGATGAATCAACACCGCCATTTGTTGTGCAGCAGGATGTTAGAAATTTTTCTACAAAAGCATGAATGTGTATGAAAGAAGCATTAAATACGTTTTCATTTTAAGGTAAGAATTGTTCAACTCTCTTTTTTTTTTTTTTATATGCATGTATATTTCACTCCTAAAAACATCTATTTTTAAATGGTTGAATGTTATTTATGAGAAACAGTCGTTAACTGAAAAATAGGATTTTAATTGCGGTATCATATTGCACTGCCCTGGTTCATGAATACATCGTTTCCACATAGCAAATTTTCTATATAACGAAATTTTTTCATGGAACTGTCCATTTTGTTATATGGAGGTTCTACTGTATTTAAGAAATTTACTGATGTATCTGAATACATTGAGAATAGTGAACTTCAGAGAAAAAAAATTGAATATTTTGATTAAGTATCGCGAAGGCCACATTTTTTAGGGGCCCAATTCGTTCTCCTAGTTTAGGGGCCCATAAAAACCTTAATCCGGCACTGCCATCCGTCGTAGTTTTATCCACATGAACCAACACACGGTGGTAATCAGGTTTAGTCTATATTTATTACCCTTTTTGTAAATGAAGATAAAAACAGCAAAACACATTTACAAATTAATAAAATAATAGTTATTTTTGCGCCATAAAACTACAACTAACCAACCAATAAAATAATTATCCTTGCGCCATAAAAATACAACCAACCAACCAATAAAATAATAGTAATGATAATAACATGTAACACAACAATTCGCAAAGTTCAAACAGTTTATTCCAACTTTATTATTATTATTAAACTATAATACTTAATTATTAATGAATACACTATTACTATATTAAATTACAACACTCAACTATTAATAACTACTAGAAAAATATGAGCGATACACTGCGCAAAATAATATTTAAAAACAAATTACACACAACTATTACTATATTAAACTATAATACTTAACTATTAATAACCACTGTACTATTACTATATTAAACTATAATACTTAACTATTAATAACCACTGTACTATTACTATATTAAACTATAATACTTAACTATTAACTACTTACTATTAGACACAAACTATAATACTATTACTATATTAAACTATATAATACTATTTATTATATGAAATCATAATACTATTAATATTAAATGGTAATACTATATACTATTACTATATTAAACTATAACACTATTACTAAATTAAACTATAATACTATTACTATATTAAACCACAATGCTTAACTATTAATAACTACTATACTAAACTATAATGACGAGTAAAATTTGCCACTGGTCAGAATGTTTCGACCTGTGACAAATTTCACTCGTTACGGAAAACGATGATCAATCGTTGTATACTTCCCCTAAACTATAATACTTAAATACTTACAACTATACTTAACTATTATTGTTATTATTAAGCGTTTTTCGATAGTTTATCCACTTCCTCCGTCCTGAAGCAACCGTAATTTATGCAATTACTATTTAACGTTATTATTATTTAATAGGTGTATTGCACAGTGTCGTCGATCTTCAGACTAGCACAAAAACACAAGGCTTGAGAACAAGGAAACTGTTTTTCATTAATATGCGTTGTCACGACCCATACAGCATTTTTGTTAGTGTTCTTTTAGCAATTTCTTTTAGCATGATGCGCTCATTTTCAAATAAAGACACGTCTTTGTAGATGCGATGTTAAGGTGTCTCTGTACTTTTAAAGTTCCAAAAGAGTGACAAAATCTGGCTAATTTCAAGATACAATATCTTTGTAAATGAATAATATATTTACAAATTTTGTTTTTTATAAAATGCTCCTATTCCAGTTTTATTTAATACACTACCTAAATTATTTAATTGAGTTAAAAATAATTTTTAAATTACATGAAACTCATGCTCACTTTACAAAAAATTAAAAACATAAGTTTGCTCGCATGATCATCTGAATATAGTTCAAAATATTTTAATAGAATTTTCAGAAAACTTGTGTCTCATGTATGTTGGTAAATTCCTCCTGCTATTTTATGACATTTATCTATTTTGCCTAAATGTGGGGACATTATTATATAAATTTTTGACCTGTTTTACCACGTCAAAATTAAAAAAAAAAAAAAATTTAGGTGATAAAATCTTTTATGTTATTTGATTTTGAGGTGGGTTGAATGCACAGAACCTTTCTTACCATTATTCAACGAAATTTAACATTATATAACCAAAACTTTTCATCCAATCATGCGCGCAAGACTATGATATGCTTTATTTATTTTTTTTTTTGTAAAGTGGGCATGAGTTTCATATAATTTACAAATTATTTTTGTCCCAATTAAATAATTTAAGAATTGTATTAAATAAAACTGGAATAGGAACATATTGTAAAAAACAAAATTTCTAAATATATTGTTTATTTGCAAAGATATGGTACCTTGAAATTAGCCAATTTTTGTCACTGTTTTTAGGCCTTTGAAAGTACTGAGACACCTTAAAGCTAGCTAATCGATCAACAATCGCGTTTGCCGGCGTTAGACATCTATAGGAGAATAAGTAAAAGTTTTGCTCTTTACCTGCTGTTCGTTCACGAAAAGAAGTCTGATGGAACAGTTAGAAATAACAGGAGGTGACGTCACAAACGGGCTAGTTCATTAGAGCAGAGGAGGACTACAATTTCAGAACTGTTTTTTGGTGAACGTTTGTCGGCGCCAAAATCAAGTTCTGAAATTGGAGCCCTCCTCTACTGTAATAGAATAGGCCGTTTGTAACGTCACCTCCCGTTATTTCTAACTATTCCATCGGACTTCTTTTCGTGAACGGACAATATATGCTATCAACAACATGGATGGCTAGGTTATTTAGGAATGTTTAGCCATTGTTGTTTGTTTGTTTGAATTTTTAATGGCGCAAGAGCATCTGCGCCAAGTAGCCGTTGTTGGGGATGACGTTTTGTACCTATGTTTTATAATTGTATTTTGTAGTTTATTTTTTTGAGTATTTGGTAAAGCGATTTGTCTTGCCAGCACAATGAATGATTTTACACCATCCCTCGAGAGTTAATCGATGTTTTTTCAGCTCCATCAAAATCTGAGTTGTATTAGATTTCCCAGAATCCCATTGATCTCAAATGAGGCCTAAAGGAATAGAATTATTGGTAATATTAACCGAGACCGTAGCCAGGATTTAATTTCAAGGGGGGGTTCAAAAATTTTTACAGCATGTATCGATACAATCAAAGCATGCAAGGCCGTAGCCAAGTCCCATTAATGTATTTCCGGGAGGGACCGGTCCCTAAGACACCCCTCTGGATACGTGCCTGATATTAACAATATTAGAAACCTATATATTGTTTTCGGATAAATATTATAATAATGAAAAATTTGGAAAAACTACATCTCTATAAACGCAACTTGTGTTTATATAATAAAGCAACTTAATTTTCTTATCTCGTTTTCTCACCTTTGGAAGAGAATCTCTCGACAAGCTATGCTCTTTATTTCCTTATATTTTAACACTATTCAATAAATGCGCACTACTCATGTATAAATTCAGTGTAGACAATTCAACTATTCAGTTGTTCACAATATATATCCATGCTACACGAGGTTGGATCCAGGGTGGAGGAAGGAGGGGCTTCCTCTGGAGAAAAAAAAAAAAATTCACAAATTTTTAGGTATAATTTTTGGGTGTTCGAGCTTTGTGCCCCCCCACTCCTTGAATATTTTTTTCATCCACCCCATATGCTACATATATCAAAGGTTTTAAATAAATAATAGCAGTAATAAGTTTAATATTATACTCGACAAACTCAAAAACAATAATAGTTTATTTTATTATTTTGTTGCGCAGTGCGTAAAACTAATTGACCTTTTTCTTTTTAACTCTATATCATTAACATTGTATAATTATAATATTAATTATTAACAGTAATATTATATTTATATAATATTATGCAATTTCCTTTTATTCCAATAATTCTGTCATTTTGCCAATTGTGTTAATTTTGTAAGTCGACTCACAGTGGATATTTTAGTAATTTTGGCGCAGTATAGCCCAGATGCTCTTGCGCCATAAAAAAATCCAAACAAACAATTTAATAATACTTGCATAGTCGAATATATTTATAGCTATAATATGTAACTTTCGATTTGAAAAAATGCCTTATGGGACGGCGTATGTGTAGGGCCTTTACCCATCGTTTCATTAACTCGAATTTAACTCTTTTGGTACCCTTGCATGTATGCTTTTTTTTTTTCCACTGTAGTCCGGGGTTTAGTTCCCTAGGGCAGTGCTTCCCTACCTTTTTCACAGCACACCTCACAAGCACAAATAATTTCACAGCACAGTTCTCTATTAACATGATTAATTTCTTCTATCTCATACTAAGGATACTATTAATAAAATCTTTCTTTCTATCGAATATTTTTGCCTTATAATACATTCCAGCTAGACACTCGTTCCCGATAAGTCTTCTCATGGCAGGAATCTTCAACCCGCGTTCCGCGAACACGTTTTATGCGGCCCGCCAACTCATGAAAAAATACAAATTGTTTCACACAAAAACAACGTCCTGGCTCGACATCCGAAGTCTGAAATATATGTATTTTATTCTGTTGGTATTTTCATATTTCATAATAAATATTTTAAAACACTATAGAACCAAAGTAACACGCGGTTTTCACCCTCAATCGTGTTTTTAATTTTCTAGCATATATGGGTATTAGGAGTAGTTTTATTGATTTCAACGCAACAGTGATTTAAAAAAAATTCAAGTTGGGACTCGTTGAATTCTATTCTAAATGTGTCGATAAGAACATCTTCCCAACCATCTGACTGCATATTCTGAAAATGTTAACATTCGGGAGTACTTATATCTGCGCATAAGCGTACGCAGAAAGTTCATAAAGGAAGGGTTACAGGCTTACAGTGGCGGTAGGGGTATACAGAGCTGCAACTCTATATGTTCATATATATATACACAAAATTTCGTTGCAGTGGGGATTACAACACCCATTAATCCCCTTATATACGCCAATGCGTCTGTAAACAGCTGTTTCCAAAAATGAAGTTGATAAAATGAAAAGTTAAGACCAGAATAATTGACGTCCACCTTGGAAACACTCTTAGGATTGCAATATCAAAAATAAGACCTGATATTGACAGGATTATTGAAAATAAGCAGTGCCAAAAATCTCGCTAAAAGGTTTGATTTCGCTTTACATATTAATAACTAAAAGTATTGTAAATGTTTTTTGCTTCCATACATATTTTACATTGTAATATATATATATACAGGGTGCTCCTGAATTTATGGTTAACACGTTAAGGGGTTGTAGGGGACATCAAATAAACCATATTGGCACACATCCCTATATCCACAAAAGACCCGATTTGGCTGCAGAGTGACACTATTGTTTACATCCACATCGTTACTACGTTGGCAATTACACGCACAAAAAAAAATAAAAAAAAAATTGACATGTGATTTAAATAATTGCCTTAATAATGCAGTAGAAACAAAAGTCGTAAATTCCCTTCCCTAGTCCTGAGTAGTGTTGCAATTTAGTCATCAAAAGGTATGGAAAACCATTGGTCTACCATACTGCAGGCAGTTGGGAATCGTTAAGCATGTGTAATAGGTGAAAGAGATCAAAAGAAACAACTTTGGCAGAGTGAACCAATGTCCGAAAATGAGCCGTTCTGGAACTACAGGGATGTTATTATTTGCATCCACATTAGTCGATCATGTAACAAAATTTGAAAAATTTGCCATTCCGGCCTAGAATCATATTGAAAAAGGTTTCACTACTTACTATAGTCCAAAACAACTTCCCATGGCCAAATTAATGCAATTCGAGAATTTATGACTTAAACGTGAATGGGGGCTTAAAATGAATTAAAACCAGGGCTTAAAATGAAAATTTTCATGAACCGAAACACCGTCCCGGTTTGCTCCAGTACATTTCGAGCCCTGGCATAGGCCTGCATAGGGCATCCAATAACGTTACATATCCGTAAAGAAATTACGCTCTTAGAAACGCAGTGAGGAGTCGTAAATGAAGGAAAGACAGAGGTTTCCAGAGTGGCATTTATTGCGCATAATTACAACAAATGCTCAAACGTGCATCCACCAACATTGACATATTCGGCACAACAGTGGAGTAACGATTGTCGTAATTTCTTGTAAGCACCGGGCTGATCGCGCACATCGCCGGTTGCGGAGGCCAGTCGAGTTACCGGATTCTCCGCGGATAGTACAGGCGGCTCATACACGATACTTTTCAAATATCCCCAAAGAAAGAAATCGGGACAAGAAAAATCAGGTGGTCTGGGAGGCTACGGGGCAGGGCCCCCACGCCCAATCCACCTGTTCCCAAATGTGGCATTCAGATGGTGACGCGTGTCTCTACTAAAATGGGCAGATGCCCCATTGTGCTGGAACCAAATACGGGCACGAATGGCGAGAGGATCTTTCTCCAACAATTCGGCTAAACCCTGTTGCAGAAAAATACGATAGGTTCGCCCATCGAGGAGGTCCTGCAGTAGGTATGGCTCAATTAAGTAGTCATGCATGATCCCCGCCCACACGTTGATGCTGAATCTTTGTTGGTTTGACTTTGAACGTGTACCATGTGTGTGTTCTGAAGCGCCCACATTTGCGCATTATGCACATTCACCATACCTTCACGTGAGCATGTTGATTCATCCATAAAGACCACCAGAGTGGGGAAATTGACATTTACGGTATTTTGCTGTAGGAACCACCGCATGAAATCTAAGCGAAAGGGATAAGCAGCAACTGTTAATGCCTGCACTGACTGCAAATGATAAGGGTGTAATTTTTCTTTACGCAGTACTCGCCAGATACTATTATGTTGTACACCCAGGTTCTGAGCGACCTATCGCGTGCTTGTACCTGGGTTCTCTGTCAGCATACGCAAGATGTGATCACTCACAGCTGGCGTTCTGACCAACCTTGGTACGACGCATAGGATATCCCTGACGGTACGACCTTTGCGCCTGTTTATAATTGTATTCGACTAATGCGTACATCAGGTGCATATCTGCTTTTTCTGCGTTTGTAAACTGTTCCATCTTGTCAATATCGACACCGTAAATACTGCGATGTGGTTGAACCACTGCTTTTAACGTCTGCCACGTCGTCTGTGCCATTATCGACACGGTTGCGTTTCTGAGCGTGTAATTCCTTTACGGATACATTGTAGTATTGTTGGACGCTATATGTACTACCATCCAGGGCTCGAAATGTACTGGAGCAAACCTGGACGGTGTGTCGGTTCGTGAAAATTTTAATTATAAGCCTCGCTAGTACCCTCTCATGTTTTGGTCATAAATTCTCGAATTGTATTAATTTGACCATGGTAAGTTGGTTTTGGAACGTAGTAAGTGGTGGAACCTTTTTCAATATCGTTCTAAGCTGGAACGGCAAATTTTCCAAATTCTGTTACATGATTAACTAATGTGGATGCAAATAATAGCATCCCTACATTTCCAGAATGGCTCATTTTTGGACATAGGTTCACTAGACCGAAGTTGTTTCTTTTGATCTCCTTCACCTATTACACATGCTTGACAATTCCCAATTGCCTCCAGTATGGTAAAACAATCGTTTTCCATACCTTTGATGACTAAATGGCAACACTATTTAGGACCAGAGAAGGGAATCTCCGATCTTTTGTTTTTTCTGCATTAAGGCAATCACTTAAATCAATTATCAAAAAAATTTTTTTTTATGCGTGTAATTGCTTACATAGTAACGAATGAATGTAAATAATACTTTCACTCTGCAGCCAAATCGAGTCCTTTGCGGACAGACGTGAGGATTTCGGCCAATTTGGTTTATTTGATATCCCCTACAATCCCTTAACGTTTTGGCCATGAATTCAGGGACACCCTGTATATATTTAGTCCCAGAATGGGATCCGGAAAACATTTTCAGGTGGGTACGCAAAATAATTATAGAGACATAAGGGGAAAAAAAAACATCAAAACGGTTGATTCGGGGGAAGGGAGGACGCCTTTTTTCAGTCCTAATATTGCGGATAGTGTGGCCGGTGGACTTACAAGAATAGGCAAAATTGGACCTTGGACTGAAAAATGTTGAAAACCCCTGTCTTATGGAGTCATAAGCACGAAATAAACGAAACAAATGAAGTGAAAATACCTAATCCACACACGCTTATTGATCGACGTTTAACATAGTTTTTATATTGCATCTGTTAACTAAATTGTCAGGTTTGACTGAGTAAAACTTTGATTAAATTTTTAGAAAATTTATTTTATAATATGAATATACAGAAGTAAAATTGATTATACACAACCGAATTAGTAAATATGTATAAATATGCTTATAAAAATAATTTAGTTCAAAGAAACATTTTAAGTATTAATACAAATATCCACAATATTTTTTTTCTATAGTTAACACGCATATTACTTTCATATTTCAGTGAGATACTCTGGCTTATTTTGTGAAAAATTTTTTTTTATATCTGGGTCTGTGGTCGAAAGAGAGACACGCAATTATTCATGTTCAAGACTTTTCAAGGATGATCTCTTTAAATTCTTGATGGTGAGCATAGAAGAGAAACTTTGTTCACACTTGTATGTTGTAGCGAATGGTAAAAGAACGTTTATAGCTTTTTCGCCGATAGATGGAAACTCCTTTTTTTACAGTTACTCAGAATTGAGACAATGGAACATCCTTAAATTCACTTTCAAGGGTACGATCACTGTTTGAGTCTAATAACTCCTTTTCTTTCGCTGATACCACTCGGCGGCCTAGCCCTCCACTACCTCGCCGCATAAATAGGATTTTGCAGTTAAATTTTTCGCGGCACACTTCCAGAACTTTCGCGGCACAGCGGTTGGGAAGCACTGCTCTAGAGTACAGGGATTTGGATTCCTCGGAAAAATGCAGGTCAAGCACAGTATGACCATAGCTGACGTCGAGCTCTATCTGAAGAAACACAACTAACCTGATTTAACAAGTGCCACACAATTATTTATAAAGTTGCTCATACCCATGCTCATGAAGTTGCTCATACCCGTGCTCATGAAGTTGCTCATACCCGTGCTCATGAAGTTGCTCATACCCGTGCTCATGAAGTTGCTCATACCCGTGCTCATGAAGTTGCTCATACCCGTGCTCATGAAGTTGCTCATACCCGTGCTCAGGAAGTTGCTCATACCCGTGCTCAGGAGGTTGCTCATACCCGTGCTCAGGAGGTTGCTCATACCCGTGCTCAGGAGGTTGCTCATACCCATGCTCACGAAGTTGCTCATACCCATGCTCACGAAGTTGCTCATACCCATGCCCACGAAGTTGCTCATACCCATGCCCACGAAGTTGCTCATACCCATGCCCACGAAGTTGCTCATACCCATGCCCACGAAGTTGCTCATACCCATGCCCACGAAGTTACTCATACCCTTGCAGCAATGCCGGATTAAGGCCTTTAGGGGGCCTCGGGCCAGAAGGATATAATGGGCCCCTCTAAAAAATGTGATCCTCGCCATATTTAGTTTATAAATTATGCATTTTTCTTTTGAGTTCAGCATCCTTGATATCCAGGTTTATCAATAATGAAACTATCTTGAACACTTATTAATAAACAAGATTAAAATAACGCTTACACTTGAAAAAGATCAGATCCTGTCAAAGCTCCTGTAGGGCCTCAAAACCGGGGACCCTAGACTGGCCTACTTGGTCTATGCGTAAATTCGTCACTGCCTCACAGTTTCATAAAGCTTTCAAACGTTTTGGGTTCAAATAGAAATTAAAAGTCGAAATCGGTGACATTCACTAAGTTTATTTCCAATGAAGCAGATGAAATGTACATAAACTTGATTCAGTTACATATTTAAATACTTCATGTAAAAGTGCTTCATCAGAATTAGGTCATATTTCTTTAGGATGAATATGCCGAGATGATTCATTTCTTCATTCCGAAGAAGACGTACTTGTTTCTGCCGAAATTCATGCAAATGAACTAATAATTCGTGTATCTGCGTCAGTTTTGTGTCCATTTTCTTCCATTATATTCTGTATTATATACTATGTATGTATAATCATAGGCGTCTATATGGGGACGGGGGCTGCCCCAAATCAAAAATTTGATTTTCCCGATTTTGCTATATGCATTTATTTTCCAAAATTTTACAGACACGTTTTAAAATAAGGATCTTTTTAAGTTCTTTGTTTTTTTTTTTCAATTATTAGATTTTTTCCCCGACTTTTTAGTATGGAGTTGAAATGTGATATTTTCAAGTCAAAGTCGTACGATTAATATATAAATGTAGGTAAAATTGCAATGCAACCTCTTCAATTTTTTTTATTATATTTATTTTCCTACGCAATATTAATAAAGGCTTTCTCAATTTTTTAGTTCTTCATTTTTTCATTTGTAACCTAATACATTTTCGATTCATTAGGTAAACGTTCAGTGTTTCCGACGAGGTTTATAATTATATTTCAAGCAACCAATCAAAATTTATTTCGCTGGTTAAAAAAAAAAATATGTATATATACAAAAACATTCTTTATAAAATGATCATTACATGCAGCGAGGAAAACAACGACAAAAGGTTTAAAAAACCTAACTTGGTCATTATACCCCAAAAGTGAAAAGTCACACAAGCGTCAGGTATGTATTAAATCAGAACATGTACCAAGTCAAAATCAAGAATATACGAAATCAGCGTTATAAAATCGAACCATTCATAAAATACAATAAATTAAAAATTTACACCATATATAAAATATAATAAATTAAAATCAGACTATTTATAAAGTACAATAGTTAAAAGAAAATAACAGTAATATAATACTCATTCATGATCAAGAAAATACTGTTTGATTAATTTTTTGAAACTTTGGAAAATATATTTGTTCCTTTAAATGCATTGGCAGAGAATTCCAAAGTTTAACTTCATTATAATTTAAATTAGTATGCAGGAAGTTAATCTTTATTTTTGGCACCGCAAATAGATTCTTAGTTAAGTAATTATGTGTAGTTTTTGCAGTCACCAAATTAGAACCAATCTTATTATGAGTTAAACAGATTTCTAAACTGTTTTAGAAAATTTGGTTAAAAGAATCACCAATCCAACTTTGAGATCAATTTAATCCGCCTGGAATTGATGGCTAAGTGGAAAATTGTTCCGCAATGGACAATTTGCCAACTGTGGTCAGGTTGGTCGGATGGTGAAATTGACGGAATTGGTCAAAGGGTCAACTTGGTTCTTGGGGACGATTTGTTTGAAAGACGTGGCTAGTTCCATTGTTGGAAAGCCTGGCTACATGGCGAACGATGGAACACGTGCAAGATTAATTTAAGTTTGGTGATTTAGATGATGCTAACTATGTTCTGTTATCGTCTGGATTCGAAGAACAATGAATACATTAAAGGACACGTTCAACTTTAACGCCGTAATTAATGGTCTAAAAGTAAGTGCGTTGCTACTAGTTTCTGCTTTCGTTCAGTTGGCCTTGGCGGGAGCAGTGACTAAGCTGGCGGAAATAACAGGACCCTTTTTCCTGTCTGGAAAATTTTTATTTTACTGCGCAGATGACAGTTGTCGGCCATTAAATAATGGGAATTTATATTACTTAAATTAATATATTCTTCTGCAGTGGTTAAATGAATACAACTTGAAATCCTTTAGAACTTGCGTAAATAAAATCTGCTTTATTATGGACTTTGAATGTCGATGTGGGTATACTATTAGTATATTGGATGATGCGAGCGTGCATCTTTGTGTGCTGTGTATGGTGGACTCTCGAATATTCCCCCTCCAACCCGCCTTGGCGGTTGATTGCGCTACTTGAGCGTCCTGTTTGCGATTACAGTGCCGCTTTCTGCGGCCACCCTTCCCCAATCTACAACTAGTATATTGAGTTCTATTTGTGTGTTGGTTTGCAGTAACAGTGTCTCCTCTCGACGTATGGAGCGAGCACTCTCATGCAGTTGCGTGCTATCTGTGGGGCACAGGTAACTTCTTGACCGTGTTTGGCGCAGAACGACCCTTGCTGCCTTTGTACTATGCCCTTATCCATGGGGGTATTTTAGGGAATGTTCCCCCCGAAACTAAATTTTTTAAATATTTGGGCACCCCCAATTTTAAATTCTGGCTACGGTCTTGCTTTGCACTATAAAACATAACCCGTGTAATTAGCTCCCCACAAAATTAATAGACAATAATTAAAAAAACACAGAACGTAGTTGAGGGCAGTGGCGTAGCAGTTCAATAATTATGGGGACTCAAGTGGTCACGGGGGCTCAAATGGCTTTAAAGAAAATCAATCGACGTCAAAGAAATTATGTGCTTTGATATCCAATTGGGGAGCTTGAACCCACCTTTTCATACGCCACTGGTTGAGGGTGAGATAAATTATATGTAAAATATATTATTTGTCATTGTGTGTTTGCTAATGTTTTTCGTATTACTGTAACAATGTAACTGAATTTCATTTAGGAGGTACTAGGCCTGTACATTTAATACACGAACATAGGTTTACGGTGTTTTAACCTGTTAACTGGGTATGACGACATTTTTCGTCATGCCCGGAAGACTACCAAAATGTCCCCCAAAAAATAACTCCCAGTGTGAAACAAGTTTCACAAAATTTTATTTCCCAGTTAATAATAAACATGAAGCCCCCGCCCACTTAAGACTGCAGATTTAGTCTAAGTAAGTGGGTGAGTTTGTGGCCCACTTCCTCCCCTATCGATATTTTCTCCATGTCGGCTCCCCTGCTCCCGATGCTTTGTATTCCGAACCAGAGTTAAGAAAATGACGCGGAAGGGGTCAACACAAAATTGAAATGTATAAGAATTGGAAGTGCTTGGATTTACTAATGGGTTGAAGATTATGAACAAACACTGGTACTAGTGCACTTGCGAACACACCTTTTTTTTTTCCCCCTGGATTTCATTGTCCCGATGTTGACCACGCGTGCGTGACGGTGACTGGGAAGCGCAGAAATCTTTTTGCATTTGCTGTGTGTTATAAAACGTCAGCTGTTATATTTTTTGGAGCCCTTTGTCTTGCGCCATCATAATATGTTCAGCCGACGAAGCGAAACAGGTCAAGCAAATGAAAACAAAAATTTTGATAACACTATTTTTTTCATTTAATAATTGACAACATGCAGTTTTGGAACGCGACGTTGACAGTCATTTTCAATGGTCTCTTACGAACAGAATTCAAAATTTCTTTCATAACCCTTTATCAGTTTCGACGATAGTTGAAATCAGACCAGTTGCGCGTTGTATCCTGTATAAGACGCTATTTTTTGGACTTAGAAGGCACCCAAGGCACAGGCCTAGGGGAGGTATTTATCGGGGGTCATCGAAGTGCTTAACCATAAAATTGTCCAAACTCAACGGTGAAAAAAAATAATGTTTCTTTTAATTATTGCCCTGTTTCCCCAATAGCGATGACATATAAGCGATTACTTTAACTTGCCTGCAAATACAAACTACAGAATCGAAAGACGAAGACTAGACGCTAGCGGCTGCTCGTATCTGCTCCATGCTGTCCCAAGGATCAATTCTGATCCGCCTTCTGCGCATGTGCGTGGACTCTGGTAAATGCAAGCACGTCACCTCTTAGGTACTGCCAAAACACGCCGAAAACGTAGAAACAAGCCAATGCCGAAACATATTTTAATTTATTATTTAATTTTATTTAATTTATTAATAGGGCAAAAATCGTAATTTAAGAGGTTTTAAAGGTATCCGTCCAGCAACGCCATTGTTGGTCAAAATTACAAAATTATTGCGCAAAATACGATATAATAAGATTTTATTAGTGTAGCGTACACATTTGCATATCATGCGCTTTGTACGAGATTGTGTATGCAATGAAAGTATCGCCCTTACCTGAAGCTTCCCTTATATGCATAGCTGTACGAAGGGAAAGCTGTCACGTAGGGGCGTCCCGTTTTAACTTCCTAAATCACGATTTTTGCCCTATTAATCGGGTAAAAAAATCGTTTTGTACTAACTAATTGGTGCTTAACAACTTTGTAATTGACCTTTTTCCCGTATCTTGAATAGTTTTCGAGATAGCAGCTCTGAGTTCTGAATTTTTCAGCAAGGGGCGCTGCACGCAGTCTCATCTTGTAGCCCATAGTCACTTTACTATACCTATACATCACGTTCATACATATAGCTCTCTCCGTTCGACAGTTATCTGCGTGTATAAGGACTTTACTAACCACCTTGTATAAAAGAGCCATGATCATCGATTTAATCCTGCTGACTAGTTTAGCTGCACGTTGCAATCACATGTGAGGCTAGTTTGTGAGCTGTATAGTTCCTATAATTACCGATCTTCCCTAATTTAGTTACGAGGTATCTTAACAACAGGTTTCTATGTTGACACTACACAGCAGCCTCTGTTTTCTCACGTGTGTATTTACCATCACCATGTTACGAAACAGTGAGATTCTCTTAACAATTGCACTGGTCATCGTAGTCCGGAATTTGGTTCCCAAGGCCTTAAGAGGTTCAGATTCCTCGGAAAATTGTAGGTTCAGAAGTTCGGATTCCTCGGAAAACAATAGGTCCTGGTGCAGCATGACCATTGTAGTCTTTGAGCCGTAAAACCACAAACAAACAAAATTCTCTTAACAGTGCCGTCGTTGGGTTCATACACTCTTATGGCCAGCCAAATCCTCTGACCTCTCGCCAGTCGAACATATCCGCAAAATACTGGGAAGACTAGTTGCAGCGATTAGGGAATGTGAGTGAATCAGCTCAACAATTGCAGAACATTTGGCAAACTCTGCCACAGGACAGTATTCAAACAATTGGATTTCAGACTAAATCGTTGTGGATATAGAAGTCGATATGTTTGTAGTTGCAGAAATACGTCTTGAAGAGATACAGCAATTTCAGCCAATTCAAATAATATTTAATAGAACTATAAATGTTTACATTAGTTCGCCAAAAGACAATTAAATTACAAAGCAACGTTAAAAGAATTTTGAACGCCATTTTATTGGCGGAGCCTTCAAGGGACGTGTACACAGGTCGGAGGAAAATCGAAGACTGATTGCTTTTTAAAATTCCGAAAACAATCACATATACTGTTGCCAAATATATGAAACGAAATTATAATTATACAAAATCTGTTGCCAGATGCAGAAAGTAAAATTCGTGCAATCAGAAAAGATTATGTAAAAGGAAACTATTTGGCAGTTTGCCAATTTTAGAAATTAAACATATTCAGTTTTATTTCCTTACTTTAATAAGTGGCAACAATTAGAAAAAGCCTGCAAAACGAACTAGAAATTCTATTGTGGGAGCTCATGCCGTATAAAGGCTTATTATATTGTCGCCAGGGACCGTTTACTACGTATTTATGTATTGATATGTGGCTTACATAGTGTCACTGCTCTGGAAAAACCACTTTGTACAATTAAAATCCATAATTATTTCTTTATGTACATATTGTATGTGCTGATTTTTATAGAGGTAACACATTTTCTTTGTGTTTTTGCGTTTTCCATCAGACTTCCTTATTTCTCCTCCACTTTTTAAACGTAAAACCTATTCGAAAATGTCTGATTTTGTGCCGTATCAAAACTTTCGGAAAGAGACCGCCTTCTGTCAATCCTTTTTATTTGCGTCTTTCATTCCCAACCCCAAATAGACGTGTTTTGTAAAATATTCGATCCTAAAATTGCAGAGAATTATATGTCAATACATTTCATTAACAAAGCAAAGATACTTAGAACAACATTATTGACGCTGTGTGTCTCTTTTTCTCATGGGTAGAGTAGAGATACACACTCTGGGGTCTAATCATGATATCTGTGTAAACATCTGCCATGATTGTTCATTGTCTGGAAAAGTTTACTTTCCAAGATTTAAAAACTCTAAATATTGAATTAGATTTTGGCGAATGACAAAGAACATTTATTCTCTCTCTCTCTCTGAGATATAGATCTTTGAATCAGAAGAAAAGATATTTATGGATATTAGTATCTGCAGTGAATATCGGTAGCCTAACTTGTCGAGTTCTCACTTCATATAGTCGAAACCGCATATATGCAAATGGACGCAGCAACGAAATCCTTTGCATATAAGCAGGTTTTGCATATAAGCGGGTTTTACATAAAAGAGGTATTCTCTAAACTATAGCGTGGAAATAATTTGCTCATTAAATTTTTATTGAATTTTATTATTAAATTATATATTCTTATTTCTAATTTTATAAATCATACACATTATTTCAATATTTATAATGTACAGTACCATTATTTCATAAATAGCCCAAAAATAACAAGAAGTAATGTAATACTTACGTAAACTCATATACTGTATTTGTGGAAAACAGTGGACAAATTACAACCATATTCTTTTGTTATTTATATCTTTGTCTTATTATTTGATTTCAAAGAATTTAAAATCGCCAACTTTTGATCAATATTTAAGCAGATATGTCAGTTTCTTTTCATCTGCCATGTTCACAATAAATATAAACTGAAAAGTGCAAAAGAAGAAAGCAAAAAACTTGCAAATAGACTAAGTATTTTGTAGACCAATAAAACACGAGACGCATAAAAATTCACTTTGCCAGTTACAAATTTTGATAGTGATTCCGAACACGGGCATGTTGTGTATGTCAGTACATGCGATTTATTGCACATGTGACTTGTCTAATGTAATGCATAAACATGTCTTTACAGATTGTGTGCATTGTATGTCTCCTGTGATAAATAAAATCTATTTATTATTAGAAGGGGGTGGGGGGGCGTCAACAAAGCCATAAATAAGCTGGTACGTGAAACTTCGACAAGGGTTGACAACTATTTCCGATGGGGAAAGCCAATCCTTAAAAATAGAGTTGCCAACTACACATTTACTGTGGATGAAAACTTGTTCATAAAGTTTGTTTGCATATATCCGGTTTAAATTCTATAATAAAACATTCGTTTGGCTTCAAAAATACTTGCTTGCATGCAGTTCCTGCTAGTATAAAATTGCAATTAAGCAGGTTTAGATAACATTAAAAAGATAGGAAAAAATTTGAGGCTTGATATTTTTTGCATATATGCAGTTTTCGCATACATGCGAGTTGCATATACGCGGTTTCGAATTAAATAGTTTCGTTTAAATAGTTTACATATAAAAGTGCCTCCTTTTAAGTCTGTATACCCATTCCTTTATAAGTCTATCTTCAATCGTTTTTGACGAAGTCCATCCGTTTCGAGTCACACCCCATTTAAAGAAATACATTTCTATTTTTCTATTTTTCTTTTGAATGCTCTCTTCATGGCTATGTCCTTTGGAATTTTTTTTTAACCTGTACGCATTCGCATGGCAATGCAATAATAGCTATACGCACACGTCTAATGACATACAAGGCTAATGACATACAAATACTATGAGCCGTGCGTAATGTATGGCTCTTACTACAAGCTGTATGCGTAATGGCGCAAGTCGCTTGTTGGGGTGAACGACAGTCTCTGATCAGTTGCGACCCGCCTACCAAACAGACGAGTATTTCTTCTTTATTGCGCACACTCCACTTCATACTTCTTCATTGCATAACACCCCAGGCTGTTGAGACGCCTCATTGAGAATTATGCGATAGTATGCACGATTTTCTTTCTTTTTTCTTGTTCTATTTTTTCCTGTCTGGTTTTATTTCGTTGGAAGGTTGAACAAATCGACATTGAAGCGAATGTTGTTACAAATGTTATAAGAGTTATGAAGAGCAACAGATGATTTTCAATAAAACGAAATAATGATTCACCCGGGAGTTTCATAGATATAGAAGATTTTTTGTCACTGGAGTAATTCTCTATTAAAATAAATAATAACGTTTCGGGAGCTACCTGTCCCTTTATCAAGTCAGGAAGGCTGAAAAAAGAATGATGATAAATAGAAAAACAAATATGAAAAACACAAATCAAAAGACAAAAAGTAGTAAAATGGTGATTTTTAACCCTTTACCCATTTACCATGTTTGGCGCAGTATAGCCCAGATGCTCTTGCGCCATAAAAAAGCCAAACAAACAATTTTTAACCCACGAGGGAATAAGGACATTAAAGTTTGTTTTTTTTTGGATTCGTTGGTAATGGCCGTAGTCTACAGTTTGTGTAAAATAATGATTAATATTAAAGTTATGAAATACGGTATATTTTATATAAATGTTTTGTAAACATAATGGCTATTTTATAAATGCCATTGCAATATTTATTGGGATTATATGTATATAAGAAAATCTTGTAAATACCTTGGTCAAGCAATGAACCAAATTCTTCAAATCAAATAAAAATTTATTTTGCTAGATAAAAATGTATGTACAAAAAAACAACAATTTACATAAATGTCCAACGCATTATATCACGGAAAATTATGACAAAAGGCTAAAAAAGAATAATAAAAAAAAAAAACCTAACGAAGTCATTGTAACTAAAACGCATAAAAAGTAAAGTAAGCTTTAAAAATGGAGGAAAACAAGCTAATTAACAAGCACACAATTTAAAATATATAAATAATTAAAATAAAATAAAAAAACACATTCAAAATCAAGGAAAAATTTTTTATTTAAGCGTTTAAAGTTTTAAAAAGAGCTTAAATTCTTTAAAGGTTGAGGATGAGAATTCCAAAGCTTTATGCCGTTGTAGTTTAAATTAGTTTTCATTAAATTAGTCTTTTACCTTGGGCACCGCAAATAGACTTCTAACTCTATTCAGGTATTGACGAGAAACAGTTTTCAAAGGTACCAAGTCTCATCCAGTATTATTATGTATTAAATCAAACAGAGATTTAAAGTTGTATATATTTCTAAAAGATGTAGATTCATTTGTTACCTGACTATTTTGGAAAAACTTAATAAATCTACGTTGAAGAGCCATAATACGTCGCCATAGCATCTTTAGGGTTAAATCCCAAATCAATAAGCAATACTGTAAACGTAAATAATAAAAATGTAAAATAATAATGAAAAATATAATGTAAATACTAATAATGAAAAATATGATGTAAATAATAATAATAATAATGAAAAATATAATGTAAATAATAATAATGAAAAATATAACGTAAATAATAATAAAATGTGAATAATGTATAATATAAGTTTGTAAGTATTATATAGTATTAGGTGAGAAATCTGCATTTGCTTTAATAAGTCCGATATTTCTGCTAATTGTTTTTTACATATATAATCTATAGGTTTATCCCATTTTAAGTCTCTCTGAAAAACCCCATCTAAAAATATGGCATGTGTAATGTTCACAATAGGAATATTATTCAAAGATAAAGAAGGAAAAGATAAATTATATTTTTTTTTATGAGAGTATATACAATATTTGTTTTATTAGTATCAAGTATAAAGAAGTTACTTTGCAATCCAGGCACAGCAATTTTGCAATACGACATTTCGCCTAACGGTTAATTTTAGTAAGTCATCAGAAAAAAATAAGCAAACTTCTATCATTTGCATAAGCTGAGATAGTACAATTAGTAATAAAGAAAATAAATCATTAATTCATATAAGGAAAAGAATCAGAATCGGGCCAAGTATGGATCCCCGTGGGATACTACACAAGACAGTTTTTAAAGAAGATTTAACGTTAGGAATTTCAGCATAGATTTGGCGATCTCTAAGATAATTTTGCATAAATAAGTCAACAGATCCCTGAAGGCTTAACCATTCTCTCAGGAGTATCTCGTGTCTAACTGTATCAAAAGCACGGGACAGGTTCAAGAAAAGACCAAGATCCGGCTATCCCTCATCCAAGTACGTCTGAAGTTTACCAATTGCATGAAGCAAAGCCTGCTCTGTACATCTGCCCTTGCAGAAACTAAATTGATTACTGTGTAGTATTTTATCCTTTATCCAAATAATCACATAATCTCTTCACAAGAAGTTTTTAAAAAATTGAGAAAAGGTAATTAAGATATGGGACGATAGTTACCCCTATTAGTTTTATCGCCGAAATTGTGGATTACAATAACTTTAAATGAGCCATGAATGATTCCAGTAATTAAGTTTAATATATATAATAATTAATATTTTTATGATGATTAATGATTAATTTGGGAGAAGTTAAACATGACCAGGTCCTTTATTAACATTAAGAGCGATGAGAAAATTTCTGAGCTCATCATCAGTAACAGCCCTGAGGAAAAAAGAGTTATATCATTTTTTAAATATTTTTTGAAATTATTTTTTTTTGGCCGAGTTTTATTGTAAGCTTTAATGGCTGGTGAATGAATTATCATTATGAAATATCATCAATGAAGTATCATTATGGAATATCATCAATGAAGTGTCATTATGAAATATCATCAATGAAGTATCATTATGGAATATCATCAATGAAGTATCATTATGAAATATCATCAATGAAATATCATCAATGTATATCATTATGAAATATCATCAATGAAACATCATTACAATAATTCGCAATATCAGAATACTAAATTATAGTTATATCATTATGAAAAATCTTATTTCGTATATCTGTATATCTTTTAGGGGTTGTTTTCCCGTGAGAGTATAAATACA
>QLNU02015003.1:148462553-148471104 GCA_006491805.2 Dysdera silvatica
TTTGGGGTAAGGTGACAAAGCGAAAATTCCAGTTACTGTTCCCCGTAAAATTGGACATTTTTTATGAAATAATGCTATATAATCAGATGGGGTGCAAAGCACCCCACGCGCGTTCTCGCGTTCCTCTAACCGGCGCGCCTTCTCGCGAGTTAAAGTTATCGTGGCTCAAAGATCACGTTAAGCTATTGAGTATCTTCCCAGACGACCGAAAGTGCCATCTAAAGAAGTACCTTGCATAATGATTATAGTTTATGAGAAAAGCGGATTGAATTTCTGATAATCTTTGTTATGTGTAAAGTTATTGTGGCTAAGCTGTCGGGCAGTGCCGGATTTATAAATGGGCACGTTGGGCACTTGCCCAGGGCGCCAAATTTTTAGGGATGCAAAAGGCGGCGGATTTTTTTTTATTTATTTACCGCAGAATTCTGACGATCAGTTTTCCCCGAGAAGGCGTCACCACCCTTTTTTTTTTCTAAATCTGAAATTCTGAAAAATTGTGTGAAATAACTCCAACCCTACAAGAGCGTATCCATGCAAGGGGCGTGCGCCCTCATGAGAATAATAAATTTACATTAAAAATAATTATTTTCAAGTAGAAAATAAAACTAAACTTACAAGTGAAGCTTTGCGCCCTCCTCGAAATTTTGTTCTGCATCCGCCCTCGCCCCCCATATCCAAAAAATGAAAAAATCGTCGTCAAATAAAATTAATTTATTCATAGAAAAATGTTTTTTTTTGTTTGTTTTTGAATCTTACAATAATTTTGAGAGGGCGGAATGACAGAATTTCGTTTCTGCTAGTACGGCGGGAGTGGGGGCGGGCATGGGCGTAACTAGTTTCGAAGTCTTGGCGGGAGTAATTTTTTGGAGGGGGCTAACTCATTTTCTAGACGGACTAAACACTATACCTCAATGCTTAGAAGAAATTTCCTGGGGGGTTGCCTTCCTTAGTTACGACAATGAAGGGGGGCGCTAAAAATCGTTGTTCCCAGGATGCTTAGTATCCTAAATCCAGCCCTGCTGTCGGGTACTTTCTTGGATGATTCCCCGTGCCAGCTTAATGCATAAAGAAATGCAAACCAGTCTATCAACAGTCCCCCACAGATCGAAATCTAAGTGCGCATGATGATGATGACCATAGCCCTATCCATGGCAGCATTTGAAATCCGTCACATTTTAACCTTCGTTTACTTAGTGGTGGGTAAAGGCCTTTTCAAGTGTCCTCATTCTTCTTTGTCCCAGAAAATCTTATCCACTTTTATCCGCGGTTTGAAAGATTGCAGGTCACTGGAAGATTGCAGTTGCATATTAAGCGGCACTGTATGTTTATTTATAGCGCCCTACTCACAAGGTGAGAAGAAAACCAGGATTGAGAAGAATTGTCTTTTAAACCCTGAATGCCAATTTAAATGTAACTTAATAGCGGTCATGCCCTGTCGAAACGTAAGGTGGGGGGGGCTCACTATCCCAGGCGGGAAAATGCCATCATATTAATATGTTATTATTTTTATTAAGAATTAGATATGTAGAGTTTACTTATATATTAGTATATATACCTAGTTTTAAACAACCATGTAGAAGAAATATTTGTTTTAATTTTTTTTTTCATAAAATGAAACGAAGGTCCTTGATATTATTGTCTTTAATTTTTGAATCAAAGACAACATAATATAATAATAATGGGTCTTTTGTCCCCGAATATGTGAGAGCACCCTCTGCACCCCCGCTAGCAACGGCCTTATCCTAGGCCTGTGGTAACCTACTTTGAAAAGAATCTACATTGCAGAATTAACAAAGGAGAACACCCTTTCGCGTATGCGTAGTATTCTAGGATAAAAAGGGCTCTGAGATTATTCTGTATGAAATTTTTAGATCGAGATAAGCAGTGGCGTAGGAAGAAAGTTCATAGGGAGGGGTTATAGACATAGACGGTTGCACGAGAGGGGCAGGTGGGGCCGTGGCCCTGTCTAATCACCGTGGATAGTCACTGAAGGCTCCTTAAAGATGGTCATCAGAAATCATGCCTTTCCAGTTTTTTTACATTTGCAAAATAATTTGAAATATGGGTACTGTAAATATGAAATAAAACAAAAATAGTTACGCGTTGCATTACAAAACGTTACACGTTACATTACAAAATCCATATTTAGTAATAAGGGGACCCCAAAATTCCTTCGGCCCCGGGCCCCTCCTAATCTGAGAGGCTGCGGCCGCTTATAGTTATAGACTTAATGGGAGGGGTTACAGAGTTACAACTCATATATTCCTATGTTAAATATACAAAATTTCATTGCAATGGGGGTTACAACCTCCAAAACCGGCCCCTGGCTACGCTTATGGAAATAAGAATGTAGAGGGTTTTATAGTTTTTATACACCCAAAGAGTGCAGGTCATTGTTTATCTTTTAATATTAGATGATATTGTTATAATATTATATATATAACAACTTTCCCTCAAGAATCAAAGACGAAATCTAACGAAGGAAGTAATATGGCCCTTAAGAAACTGTCTCAAAGATTACGGAAAGATACGTTTGCATTTGGAATAATTAGACGAAACAAAGGGAATACCTAGATCGGATAAAAAAGCAAAGAAATTCGAAACGACAATGTTGAGCAAGAACGAAGTGTCAAGAAAGACGTCGACAGTTTGCGGTACTGTATTCCAGGAAAAGGGAGTATAGGTTAGTGAGCGGAGACTAGAACAAAGAAAGTGAGGAAAGGTGAAAGCTGAGGCTGCTCAAGATTCATGAGGGGGTGTGGGGTGGAATAGATGCTAGGGTCGAAGTAATGGGCAAGACATATAAGAAGCAAGAAGAGCCAATTAATTGCAGACGAAAGATATTCTTAACTACAACACGTAAGACCGTCGAGAAAGGCAGAAAACGTCATTGGGTGGGTAAAAGAAAGTGAATGAGAATAATGTAAATGTAGAGTTCACGACAAACCTATGAAGAGGAAACTTGGGGAAGCCATCCAGCAATGGTTTGAGAATGGTTGAATAGTATGATGATAAAAAGATTCAAAAATCTGTGCTTGAAATATTCAGAATGTGTAATGAAATTTGATATAAAATCATCTTGGTGATTTCCATCTCAGATGGTCTTGAGATTGATTGATTTGGGGACAAAAATTTTAAAAGTAGCTAACCAATCATACTTTCTGGAACAGCTCAGATAGAGTAAATTAAATAAATTCCGAAGTCTTATTGCTTTAATTTTGGGCATTGTAGGTGCATTTAGAAAACCAAAATTTAACATTCGAATTCTCTCTTCTTTTGTGAATTATTCACTACTATCCTTTTCACATGAAACACGTTAAATGTCCTGTAGTTAAAGCACCATTTTTTTCATTGCAGTTAGTGTCCTACGAAGTCGCGCAGTGGTAACGCGTTTGACCAGTGTACCTTAATTCGGGCTGGACTCTCAAAAGTAGTGACGCTTAACGACTAACTGACCACTGGCGTCCGGAGTTGGTTTCCTAGAGGTTCCTTAATAGGTCCAGATTTCTTGAATAGCTGTAGGTTTGGACCCAGCGTGACTTCTGATATCCTTCCGCCGGAAAAATACAAAGAGAATATCCTGTGGCTTGTTATTGCCATATGATTAAAGTTAATATCATTTAGTTACAGTCCTGTATTTGAGGTTAGCTCACCTCATTTGGTGCAGAATAACTCTTGTCCTTGCGCCATAAAAACCACAACCAAACGACTAAATTGTAGATACGTTATTACCTTCAATTATAGGACTACCCTTAACGATCTTTCAGTTGGGCTTGATACCCTATGGTTATTGGTTATATAGTTGAAGTTAGTATCTTATGGTTTTTAGTCTTAATACTGAAGTTAGTCTCCTATGGTTAGCAGTCCTATGGATGAAGTCATAAACGTTTTCAGACGCCAATCCTTTCCTAGACTTCATTTCAAAACCATCATGGCTTGTCTGAGGAGTTCCGGGGGAGAAAGTGAAGGTTGAAGCATATCTTTTGATGCAGAAGGGTTTCCAGATAAATTTATGCTTGAGTAATGATGCAAGCATGCCTTGGTTAAATGCCTTTCCCATCATCTATTCCACTGGATTTTAGTTAGTATGGATGACAGTGTACGTTATATATATTGAGACTTTTTTTTTTTGGAAGTCCTACGATATATTAAGCCATAGGGGATTGTCAAGATAGGGGGAAGAGACGACAAAGAGAAGCCTAATCTGTTCGGGGTTGGCTGAACAGCTCGGTTGTTGAAGGAAGCAATAGACTTTTGTAAGTGACGACTGCAGTATGCATGACGTCATATAAGCTTGTAGAATATATCCTATTTACAGTATTAAATTCTGTAAGAATGCTTGCAATTTGATATTTAATGGAGAAGCATTCGTAAGTGTAATTTATATTGCGCTTTCCAGTTAGAAAGACATCGGGCAATCTGCATGAAATCCGTGCATGAAATTCTGCATGAAATCCAGCAGCAAAAGCTCTTGCCGTTCTTGCCGATAAAGTACTAGAACTAGCGTTCTTTGTTACATTGTATTGTTAGCTGGTCTGCTAGACAGAATGTGTAATGGGAAGAAAAAGAAGCTCATTGACTTTGGCTAAATTTGGCTCCTTTTGACTACATTTGGCAACGAATGCCTTTAGTGTTTTAAATCGGCTACATGTTAGTCTTTGGCTATAATTTTGCACTCTCTTCCAACCTTAATTGATATAAGCATGGGTGCCCATATGAGTACTTCGGGGGGCGGCTGAGAAATTAACGAGTACATCTAGGGGTGGGTTTTGAAAAAAGATTACCTCCTTCTCAAAGCTGTCAAGAATTTTAGTGAATGTACAAGATTCCAAAATGCAACAAAAATAATTGATACTGCTTGACAATTAGTAATGAGCTAAAAAGTACCTTATTTTAAAATGTGACTGTAAAACTTTTGAAAGTAAATGCATAGCAGGTTCGGGCAAATAAAATTTTTAAACGGCTAAGGGGGGACCCGAGCCCCTCCCTGCCCCCCATATGGGCACCCATGGACACAAGTAAGTTTGACAACGAAAAGGCAAAATTATTACTAAAATCTCATCTTTGCGGTGGCTTAGAAATATCTCGTTGGTCCACCGTGTCACTAACTCAGATTCGATTACATTAGCATCGTAAAACGCGTGCCATTTTTTCTGCCCATGATGGCTCGCGAGTTCGTTACCCAGACGGTAGAGGTTCGACTGTCTTGGAAAATAATTGGTCGCGACCCAGCTTGTTCTTGCGTCGTGAGACAAACCAAACTCGCCCCGGTGGCTTTGTGTGTTGACCATTATTTGGCAATTGTGTTATCCCTATCTTACAACTTCATAGAGAAGAAAGGGAGTGTTTCTTCTATCCTCATTGGTCCAGCGGTTGAGGCACTCCAGGTTAAACGGAGGAACCCTGGGATTACAGCGCCGCCTCCGGCGGCCACCCTTCCCAATGAAACCCTTGCACAATTCCTCCCTAAACGGAGGAACCCTAGTTCAACTCTAGGACGGGGATGATGTCTCTGTTTCTCCTATACCCAAACATCTTTAGTATGAGCTGAAACACATGGGTGTAAATTTATTATAACAAAACTCCCCTATGAAAAAATTGCAGAAAACTTTCCCCAGGTGTCTTTGTGTGTCGACCGTTATTTGGCATTTGTATTATCCCTGAGAAAAGTAATATCTTACAAAACAAACTAAGTAAAGTTTCAAGAAACTAACCTATTTCGTTTTTTGTTATGCTACAAGAACTGCAATTAAAACTATGGCAACAGAACGTCCCGGCGGTTATGATTACGCCGGGCATAATGATTCGCAATTTCGAGATGTTCTAGACGATTGTTTGAACATTTTGAAACCTCTCGATTGTTTTTTAATCTGACTCGATACATCACGCAACCGTAAATTAAAAAAAAATCGGAAATTTGACTACCATTTCTATTTACCCAGCATTTATTGTAAATGATAAAACAAAATTGTAATTGCATTTTTATCAGTCATGTTTTTGAATATAAATATTATAACGTGTACTATATATATATTGTGCATTTCTTATAACGGCAAAAATAATTTAAATATTTTTATAAATAACTTTAAAACTAAAAATGCAGCTTAAAATACAATAGGGACTACCTTTGAATCACTCGATGCCATAGTTTTTTATGTTCTCATATAAAATCGGCGCGGAAGTGGTAAGTAGGTAATTTTTAGTCATATACGTACACTGAATTCAAAAAATGAAGTTCTTATGTATTTATAACAAGGAAATAGAAACTAAATACTCGTATAAATAAATAAAACAAGTTCAAGTTCTTTGGATTTCGTTAAATTATAAAGATTTTACATGCCGAGGTGGCATGTAAAACCTATATAACGATGCTATAAACAATTGCTATAACTCTTTTGCCTGGATGTCAGAAAACGCGGATAGGTTTAATTATTTACTCACCAGATTGACGACGACGCCATATGTTGACACGCATTCGATATGTGGTTGGACAGGTGACTTGCGATTGCAATCGAACATTTCGATTGTTAAGTTCAAGGACGAATGAATCGTTGACTCGATTGTAAATTTGAGTCGATTGCCATTCTTTCGATTGTAAAAACATATCGTTATCACCCATCACTACTTCATACCTGCTGGGTTGGTTTCGATTGCCAGAAATCGTGGTTGTGTATAAATGGGTCAGAGATCACATTAAGTCGCCTGTCCCAAATGACTCGTGTCGCAGACTTGGTAGGTAAAATATGCAAAACCAAGGGCGGAGACAGAATTCATGTAGCTTCTAGGCAGTTTAGACCCCTTTGACCTCTTGACCCCGTCTCTATACAAAAATAACGATCATATGTGGCAACGCATGCTAGAATGTCACTGTCTCAACTTTCAGCATCCTATCTTGTAGCGTTTGAATTCATCTTTTGTTTAATCCACTTTTAAATCAATTAATTGGCCAAATGTGTATATTGCATGTCTATAAAACCACTCGAAGCAAACTGAAATGAATGATAATTGCCCAGAAGCACGTTCATATAAAAAATCTCATAAAAGAGTATTAATTTCTTTGGTCATTATAGTACAGGAGTCCCCTCATTTTACCACTATGCTCACAAATGACTGCAGTACATATATATAAATGCTCTTAATTTTACAATCGATTTTGAAACGGTTTACTGTGGGGAAAATATTTCTTAGAACGGCGTCCTAATCTAACGTTTTGAATTGAGGATTCGACTTACGACAACTTCGTTACGGCCGTTGTGGGAGTGGGGTCCGTCTGCACAGGGGCGGACTGGGTCCTCTCAAAGGGCGCATACCTTGGATTTTTGGAGGGTGCTAGTCCTATCGCCCATAAGGGTGCACAGGGGCCGGTGGGTCGGCCGCCCAGTCCGCCACCCGCTTCTGCATCAACTTGTCAGTTTCGAGTTAAAATGATTTCTAATTTGTTTTTTTGGACAAAGGTTTAATGCTTATAGGCGTAATCATTCCCAATGTATTAAATAATACATTTATTAAGTATAAGAATTATACATCTATGGTTGTTCTTCATTTGTATAAGAAATACTGAGGGGATAAGTGCTGGTTGTGGAGTACATGACCTCGCATCCCAGAAAGGAATTTGCAATCACAATCATGACATTAGCATAAGTTTAGTTTCGAGGTTAGCAAAAACGTGATGGCATTAATAATGAGCTACTGAATAATGGGCTTTCATTAATTGTAACCTTTAAGTTGCATTAAATGCGCTGGCTAGATCCATTACAAGCTAAATTGAATTTCACCTCCTGGAATTGAACAGTGTTTCGGATAGTACTCAACGCCTTGTATTGTTTCGAAAATGCCGTGAATGTGTGCTGTGTTTCGTAAATCCAGTGACTTGAAAATGTTGTTTTTTTTTCAGCCTCAAAACTTCACCTTGCATAACCTAGAGAGCGTCCGAAAAAGACAGGACTTGGGAGAAAATGGGTTTGAAGATATGATCGAACTGGTGTAAGTTCATTTTAATTACCAGATATGCATTATAAATGATTGTTCATATTTATTGTTGTTTATCTACATAGAACGATCTGGTTACTGAGAGAATTTAGTGAATCGTCAAGACTTGGGAATATATTGAAATAGAAAACCAAATTATGCAGAAAAAAAAATTGAAGAATGTCTCGCGAAATATAATTCGGGCTTTCTATAATTGAAATTCCTGGATTTCTGATGATGAACGGAAGTAAAGAACACATTGCTTTCTCTGCAAAATTCAAATTATATCTCATGACACACACACAGTCAGGTCAGTGTCTGCCGCATGACGTAGAAGTCAGATTCTGCTCTATGACGTAGGCTTCAGCATCTATTCCGCGACGTAGAATCCAGCTTCCATTGCGTAACATGGAATCTCAATTATGCTGCACGACGTTGAATCTAGCTTCTCTTTTTTTCAACAAGGGAGGGGATTATGACCCCTCAACAACCCCCCTTGCCTACGGCAGCGTGGAGAGCCCATCAATGCCGCCTTGCAAAATGAAAGTTCTGTTGCATACTAACCTGTATTTATGTGACACGA
>QLNU02015003.1:148475269-148522255 GCA_006491805.2 Dysdera silvatica
GTTTTATTTTAAAATTGATTGAAGTTCGTCTAGGCAGATTTCGCTCATAACAATTCCCACTGGATCATAGCAACAACAATCATACTATTATCATACGTATTGCCAAATATATATCTATATACTTCATTGGTAACGGCTTAGCCGTGAATTTGAAAGGGTGGTTTGTCATAATTTTGTAAATCCGATTCCCCAACTCCACATCTCAAAAAGTCCGTTCCTCATTGGTCACGCGTTTTCACGAATATTGACGTACAAAAGAAAGCACATCCCGTGCGTTTGCATTCACATTTAGGTCTAGAAAAAGTATCGTTTTATGTTGACTTGCAAATCACCTTCTTTAGAATGTGAATCTTGAATGCCGCTTTTTTTTCTCTTTCTCTAGGCACCTATTCGCAATCGGAAGTTCTGCGTACGGAAAAATGAGTAAAGACAATGAAAATCAAGTTGTGGTCATAAGGTAAAGGGAATCTGTTTATTTTTAAATATCAAGTAATAGTCAGTTGATATTAAAGTATATCAACTTTTTTAGAAGAAAACACGGGATTTGTGAAGTGTTCGGATTCCTCGTGAAACTGGAGGTCCAGCTACTGCATGATTTTAGTTGCCTTTTCGCCGTAAAATACAAACGGACTAAACATACGGTTCCACTAATAAAAGTCTGTGAAATCGAACCTCGTTAAGACGGACACCATAATGGCGGATCCAGTTTGTTGTTACGGGTGGTGCGGTTTCGGGGGCCCCCACCTGGAAAATTTTTAGTTTTGGACTGTGTTAAATAGTTTAGGTAAATGTTGTTATATTACTAGCCTTCCTTTATGCTCACCAAAATATTTAATTTACGATAATGAAGTAGAGTTGGGCTTTCCTTTAATTAAACTATATGGTTTAGGGTAGATTATAGTCAAGTATGACAGAAGGATAAGCTAGTAAAGGAGACATATACAATAACCAAAACGATAATTTACAATGTAATTAATAGAACAAGTTTAAATTTAAACTATAAAAACATTGTAATTATTTTACTTTTTTTATAACAAGCAACTTTTAAAAAAAATTAAGTTTAGTAAGTTGAGTAGTTTAGTAATTCGTTGCTTATTTTTATTATATTTATACGTGAGTGTTGAAAATTATTGTGTAGTTTAGTAAGCTAAGTGCAAAGTCAAGCCATCTTGGTTTCTTTGAAAATTTGTCAATCACTTTATTTACATCAATATGAATATTTTTGTGGGTGTGTATTAAAAGTCTTTCTTCTGTCATTCGCGTTCGAAGGCAAGTTTGAAGGCGCTTCAACTAACGCAACGCTTACCAAATACGTAGTTTGAAAGGCGAGAAGCTTGTAGATTCGTGGAAAAACGTCTGGATTGCATATTTTCAAGACTTGAAGACTTTGGACGCCAATGTAATACTTTTGTTTATTACAGTCATAACAAATAACATAAAATATTCTTCATCAACTTTATTTTTTTCCTATTCAACCCTGTCCGGGGGTGGGGCGAACGCCCCCTCCGCCCCTCGCTGTATCCACCAATGGAACACCAAAGGGAACAGAAAATCTGTTCCTATTAACAGTAATTCGTCTTATCCGAAAAGAACAGTATGCTGTACAATCGGAAGGGACTTCAGAAAACGGTTCGTATTAAAAGTAATTCGTCTTAAGCATGTTCGTCTTAACGAGGTTTGACTGCATTTCATTGAGAATTTTTGAAATTATGAAATAAACTGTTCATAGTTCTGTTCATAAACCGTTCATAATTCTGATTCACAATATTACATTTTACTTGCACAACCACGAATTGTGTTAACTTTTGTTGATCAACGTATAATTACGCTCAGTGGTGCATATCTATCTCATGCTCTAAAGCTGGATTTTGATGTATCTTTTTCTTGAGGGAAAATTTGGGGCTTTATCAATTCTTGAGATCTGTATTTGACCCCCTTTTCTGAAATGAAGTGAACGGGCATATGGGCAAGGTTATTGTATGAGGGGAAAAGACGTGACCTCGCCTCTTCCATCGAAAATTTCCTTTTTCGTGACTTTGAATGAAAGTACCATTTACGTTATTGCCTAAACGTGAGCAGCCTTCCTATGGAGTACATAGCCGAAAACATGATTCTGTGACCGTAACCATTTTATGGATGAAAGCAATATTATGGAAAGACGTTGATGTTTAGAAACGATTTAGAATTTCAATAGTTTATTTCTGCAGTTTAATCGGTTTTTTTTATCATATCTGCTTCTATTATTTACAGTATATTTATTGCTCTTAGATTGCCGCTTCTAGACATAGTGTGTTTGCCTGCTCTTAGGCATAGTATATTTACTGCTCTTGGCATAGTGCATATTTGCTGCTTTTAGACATAGTGCACATTTGCTGCCTTTAGGCATAGCATATTTGCTGCTCCTCAGTGGCAGATGGCAAAAACATTTCGTGGTGGGGTGGAGCGCAAATCCTGGGAACCATTTTGGTTTATTTTGTGAAATTTGTATGGTTGGGTAAGCAAAATAAGTGTGAATTCGTTATTCGCGAAGTGGTGGGGGAGGCGTCCCCTGCGCCTCTCCGTCTATTCGTCCTTGCTGTTCCTAGATAGCGTACATCGAGTGGACAACAGGAGAGTAGCCCCATCGAGCTGTTTTTATATGTATATATATAAACATTCTCCGGATGCCCTGTGCCCCATATGCCCTTTGCCTTGCCCCTGTTGTCATCCTGGTTACAGAACATGTGCTGTTTTTCTACTCACTGTTGTCCGGGATCCACCCATAAGCAACAGAGGTTCAAATTACTCAGAAAACAGTTCTCGTCGCAGCATGATTTTTTACGCCGCAAAAACGGAAAAATGCAACTTCAGAATCCTGAAGAAATACTTGAAGCAATTTCAAGACTCGGGGACTCCTGTATGAGAGTTGTATCTACGTCAGTATTTTTTGTAGAACCCGGCTACAGAAGCCCTTGCTTGGAGCCCTGGTTTTGAAGCGACAATGAGTTTAGTTAACAAGGGAATAATCCGGGTTAGATTTTAGCATGTATACAGTACGTTGCCCTCCCTCCCCTTTTTTTTCCACTAGTTGATTGTCCGTTGTAAAGGAGATCTGAGGTTTAGACTCTGCGAAAGCTGCAGGTTCTAATGTAGCATGACCTGTTTATCTTCATAAAACGCATACCATGGGCTTGACCAGTGGCTGCCAACCTGCTTACATAAGAGTTATTTAACATGTTTGCTGTTTACGAAAAACCTACTTCTAAATTTTTGCATATTGGAAAAAAAAGTCGCTAATTTTCCGTATACTTTTAATTATCACAAAAACGTGGCGATTTTTATGCTTAGATTATAGTTTTATGATACAGTTCTTTATTTTTAAAGTGTTGCAAAATCATTGACCCAAGAACATTGAAGGAAGTTGCAAAGCAGTGTTTAAAAAGTTTCCACAAGCGATCGCTGAGTTGACGATCGCTAGCCTAGAAGACACAACAACTTGTAATAGTTCATCCTGTATAGTTCCCAAAAAGGTTCCAAGTAGAGGATCTTTTAGTTTTGCACTGAACTTTTCTTCCTAACGTTACCGTTTTTTTCAGTGGTGAGAGCGGTGCTGGAAAAACGGAAAGTACCAAGCTGATTATGCAATACCTCGCTGCAGTCAACAAGAGCCCAAGTAACCTCATCACCGAGCAGATCCTGGAAGCCAATCCTTTGCTGGAGTCATTTGGGAATGCCAAGACTGTTCGCAACGACAATTCAAGTCGCTTTGGCAAATACATGGAAGTCCACTTCAAGGAGTAAGCCAGTTAATACATGTACACCGTATGATTTCAATTATGTGGATTACCAATATTTGCATTATCCAGTTAAAGGGATCTGGAGCTTTCCGTGACCAATATGGTCGATTACTCTCTCTCTACTTTTTGGTTCTAAATTCCGGATGCTCAAATATTCTATTTTACTTTGGTCGCAAATAGTCTTGATACTTGGAGTTCAGTAGAATTTTAAGTAACAGGACCATAGATGTAAGCAGAAAGTTCGTAAGTGTGTTGCTTGATGGGGCTGGTTACAGAGCTACAGCTCTATATATTCGTATGTATATATCAGGGGTGGGCAAATGAGGCTCTTCATTGAGTTAAGTGCGGCTTCCGTCGAAAATTTGAAACCTCTTTTTTTCCCAGAAGCTTTTTTATGCGTCTTGGAAAATTGATTAAATAAGAAAGTGAAGTTTGGTTAACACATTTTCATCATAAGCGCATATATGATAGGAATTTTCCTGGCCACTAGCATCAAAGCGCAGATATGAGCGCCAGGTACAAAACACTAGTCCAAAAAAACACTAGTGTTAAACTATTAAATTTCATTTCTCAAATTATTTTTAATGTATAATTTCATTGAACTAAATAAAATTATAAATTCTTTGTGTATGCCATTTTGTTTTTCATTTTTCTTATTATTTTGAAATATTTCTAATCTTTATACAATAAAAAAAAAATGTTGGTGATATGGGCCAATTTTCCACTTGTTCGAATGATGCAAATGGGTTTATGAAGAGCAGACATCTTACGTAATCATTTCGAAAGTTGGTCTTCGGTTGCGTTAATAGGTCCTTCTAGGAGTTATTATTAAATTTCGAAATAATTATTACGAAATAATTATATTTGTATTTTCTTTCTCTTAATTATATTTTCTTACATGTATATTTTATACAGCACTTAAGACTTTGGTACAATATGTAACCATATTAATTAAATTTGTGTATTTAATACTATGTAACCATGGTGTAGTTCTCTTTATAATATACGATAAATTGGAATGCAGCTCTTCATTGATATCATGCTTGCCCACCCTGGTATATATATATATAGTATAAATTTATTTATACTATATATTATTAATTTATATAATACTATATATTATTAATTATATAATACTATATTATTAATTGCTAATACTATATATTACTATTCATTATAATACTCATATATTATTAATTTATATATTATATACTATATATATTATTAATTTATTATAATACTATATATATATTATTATTTATATTATTAATACTATATATTATTAATTTATTATAATACTATATATTAATTTATTATAATACTATATATTATTAATTATTATAATACTATATATTAATTTATTATAATACTATATATTAACTTATTATAATACTATATATTATTAATTTATTATTATATAGTATAAAATTTCATCTCAATGGGGGGTAAAACCCCATCAATCCCTCCCCCTGCGTGCTTCAGTGATTAGGACCGCTTGAGGATAAAGATGGATGGCATTGGAGTTAGGGCCCCAATATTTTTTTCAAGTTGGCGCCACTATGCTAGAATAATAATAATATACAGTTCAATAATTTTTTATGTTTTCTGGTACTTTGCTGCTGTAATGGATACATCAAATAATGTGTTCACCAGTTGAATGGCTTTGAAAAATTTATACATTTTAGGACGTCGTTGTTGATAATACACTACTGGACATAGAAATTGGCCCACCCTGAAGAGGGCGTGCTACAAGCATGGAAATAGCACATATTATAGAGGAAGAGGCATTGCCAGGGTTTTTGGGGGGGGGGGTTGTAACCCCCATCGCAATGAAATTTTGTATATTTAACATAGGAATATATGAGTTGTAGCTCTGTAACCTCTCCCATTAAGCCTATAACCCCCTTATGAACTTTCCGCATACGCCACTGATGATAGGCATGTATATATTACATTACATGCAAAATTGCAATTTGTTGTGGGGAGGGAGTTTCAGTCCCTTGAGAATAAGATTTCACACTTGTCGCTAACTGTGCTTTCTACTCCCTTCCATTTCTGATCTACTTGTTGGACACCATTTTCAAATTCAAATATTCCAATGTAATAAAATCAGTAACTGTTCATCATATGTATTATCTAACGTTTTCAAGAGAGTACTTTTACGCTAAGCAAGCTAGAAGTAAGTAGGCAAATATGAGAGAGGGAGGAAGGGAACTGTAATGTTGTCTTCCTCTATTGGACAAGCCATTAGTATGTCAAATACCACAATTTGAATTACAGATCAGGAGTTTCACAGGAAGAGAAATGAAATAATCCAGAGTTATTCAGAGTATCGTATTAAATCTCTCACATGTATAAAGATAAATACGTACATGACGTTCATGCGACAACATGAACTTTATATACGTTCATGCGACAACATCGCGCTTCCACCAGGGATGGAATCACAGATTCCTCACTTGAAAACGTGGAACAGCATTTGCCATAGTTTTTATCAACAGTGTCTATCGGTCACGGTAATCGCATCGTTTAATCTTTTAATCACAGAACTGTCTAATTTTATTTTATTTATGAAATAACGTTCCGGTAAGTTATTCTTCTATTCCGCAGTGATTCGGGAATCCTTTTTATCTGACGCTCACTGAGTACAATAGTTCATATGAATTAGGAATCACCGATCCTTCCCGCCTGTTGATAGATTTAACACGACCCTGATACATACCTGATATATAGATACCTGAACATATAGATATATAGAATATATAGATACTTGAACCATACAGGCGTGGTAATAGGAATTAAGAAAAGTATGCCGGGGGGGTGCAGTGCTGGATTAAGGCCCAAGCACATTTTATGTACGTTTATACATTACAGTATATGTAAAATCGCAATTTATTTCAGATTAAAGGGGGGAGGGCCTCGGCCCCCCCCACGGGTCGATATAACTCTACGCTTATGATTATAGGGCTTTAGACCAACAACTATATTTATTATAAGGGGGGGGGGGTTTAGACACGGACCTACCCGGCCTATACGTAAATCCGATACTGTAGTGGAGAAAGCTAAAATAACGTGTACATAACAAAATATTGTATTTTTCTAAATCGTAATTATATGAGCAGTGGCGTACCCAGCATATTTCCAAGGGGGGCCCAGTGGTGCAAGGAATTTTTGGTGGAAAAAATGGCCAGTCTCCATATCAATTACGGTTGTCTTTTTGTGTACTTTTATCATTATTAAATTACTAATAATTCTACAATGCAAGATACTTAAATAATTAGAAATAGTAGTAGATTTTGTTTATACAATTCTACAATGGCCAGCCCTTGTCTTCCACAAAGATTCACCGTTTTCGTAATAGGCTGAAAAATGATCCTATTGTTAAAAACTTGCTTCTGTCGTCCACTGTCCACTACTTGATCTACAGAAGCCTTTTTTCCTTTTGTGACCTTTAAAAACTCATCGGCTTTGTGAACTGAATCCTTATGATAAGAAAAAGTTCTATGTTGGTTGAACTTTTTCAAGATCTTCTAATTATTAAATTCATTTGAAACGAATTGACCTGTGGCTGTAGCCCAATTGCAGCATAAACAAGGAAGTAAAAAATAATTTTATTGAGATTGGATGGTCACAATTTTCACGTTTTCATATTGGACATCAAGTGACAATGCGTTTTATATCTTTTTTTGTAGGCATTTGATTGTGCATATATGCCACTTAGCGTTATTTATTTCCCGTATTGCCCCCCCTTCTCTCTCTCTCTCTCTCATCTCTTTCTCTGCTTCTCAACGTTCGTTACAGGGGCGGACTGGGTCCTCTCAAAGGGTGCATACCTTGGATTATCAGAGGGCGCGAGTCCTATAGCCCATGAGGGCGCAAGTCCTATAGCTCATGAGGGCGCACCGGCCCAGTCCGCTCCTGATTTATTATGTTCCGGGAACAAAAAAAGAAGACCCCCCCCATATTTCCTTAATGGTTGAAGGTAACTTGTCTGATAATTAAGATCCTTTTTCGATTAAGGTTTTGTCGGAGGAGTTCAGTTATGGTTGTAGAAATCATAGTTTTGAAACAAACGTTGAAATTCGGGCTAAATGAAAATATTGAATTCAGCCGCGAACCTAATTAATGTGAATTATTTTTGACATGAGCTAGCTATTTCCTGTTTTTTCGACAATGGAAAACTTAGTATAATAGGATTCCATCCTTTTTTGGATAACATGAACGTGCTTTGTTAGTGTTAGCTTTACCGAAATTCCACTACGTTAAGTTTTGGGTATAAAATTCAATTTGGATATGATTAGGCCTAGTTTATTATTTGTTGATTATTTTGCAAATGAACAAAAATGGCGTCCAAGTCACCCAATGGTTACGATATCGGTATTATAACGTACCGGATTGAGTTCGTAAAAATTATTTTTTATTTGTAGATAAACGTAGTTGGTTCAGATATCAGGCTATGCTGTCGGTATAGTTCTCTCCGTTTATTTTCTTATACAGTCGAAGCCCCCTATAGCGAACCTCAAGGGACCGAACTTTTTGGTTCACTATATCTGGGAGTTCGTTACATCCGATAACAGCAGTGGGTGACTGGATAGAACCAAAAAATTCGTTCATTATATACGGAGGTTCGTTAGAAGCAGGTTCGCTATAGTGGGGTTTGAGTATCAAATCTGTTGCCATTCAATATATTTACTAAGCATCACACGATGTTTCAATATAAAAATCGTACAGCGATGCCAGGATGGTAATAATAATAATACCAATCAGCATGGCTGGTATTAATAATTTATTTATAAATTAATTTATGAATTAATGTTTGGTTCTTGCAGTGGGGTGATAACCGGAGCCCGAACCACGGAGTACTTGTTGGAGAAATCCAGAATCGTTACACAGGTGAATATTTAAACTATTGTGAATATATGTATTTTTAAGTGGCAACAGTTAAGAAAGCTTGCGAAGTGAACATGGTGTTTCTATTGTGGGAGCCCACACTATTTCATTTAAAACTCTCACTTAAAACTTAAATGTTGATAATATTCATCTTTCAATCTTTTGGTAAACGAGAATTTTCAAAGAGTTAAAAGGTTCAGAGCATTTACATCATTTATTATATCACTGCATCGTCTTTGAAATCTTTGAATCAAAGACAACGAAGTTACTGGTTACGGGTAAAATGGCGTTGACCATTGGAATATTGGTAACACGATAACTTACTGACGATTCTGTTTTACTAGTCTCCACAGATGACTGACGTGACCGTAGATCTCGTCCAACGTTGTCGTAATCGTAGAAGATATGCTGTAAATGGCTAAACGGTAGATTATGATGAGACGAAATGCAATATTCAGAATTTTTATTGGCACAGGATAACTTCGTAATATACAGCAATTACATATATATTAGAGCTTACGACGCTAAGCAGCGGACAAGGAATACGTCTTAGTCGTTTGGAGTCTAGTAGCAGAACTGTCACGAAACTTGAGAACAAATGTATTTTTTTGTGAGGGGCGATCAGGTGGTTGGCAAAGGCGTTGGTTAAAACCGCTGAGTAATCGTGACGTACGGTGTCTCGTTACGAGACACCATGCGTAATCGTGTCTCGTACGATTTACACGAGACTGATACCGTATGGCTCTGAGATGAGTACAAGGCAATAAAACTTAATTGGAAAAGCGCCGACGAGGTGTGGAAATGAAGTGGTTTTTAACTTGGGATATTTCTAACAAAGAAACTGATTTAAAACAAATAATTTATTTGGAAATAGTATTTTAAATTTATTATAAATTTATACTGTGTAAGTTAATTTTGTAGCTAATTAATATAAATTGGCCGCAGATACTCCCTTTCTGAAAAATAGACGTAATTATCTATAATGAAGTCTATTTGCAAATGTTACTTTTCTACCAGACCTGGTAGTAATTTTGCTTTCACTAAAATCCGAATGTGGGGAATAAGAATTCGTTTGCTTAAGAATACTTTTAGGGCCTTCAACATGGCTCTTTAAAACCTGTGCGGAAGTTCGGCTTGTGGGGTTTAAGCTGGTTTGTTTTGCGCTAGGAGCGGCGTTAGTGCGGGCGCATTCATTGCTTTGAACAACAGAAGTCGTTTCGAGGAAATTGGTGAGTAGAAATGCTGGTTTTAACCTGCCCATTGAAACAGTTTTTGTTTGCCTACATGGGCCCCAATGGCATAAAAATATTGGGAGGGGAGGGGCAGTGTACCAGTAGAAGGCAGCTTGTTGTTAACCAGGGCCGTAGCCAGTGGGTGGTCATAAGGCCCCCCCCTCCATCCCGAATTTTCGCCTCTTCGAAAAAATTTCTGGTTAAGGCCTTGTTGTTAACAACTCTTTACAGGGATAACAGACATCAACAAAGCAGTGTTCAATTTAAATCTGCTTCTGCTTGATGACGTTCACTTTACCATAAAATTAATATTCTAGTTACATTACTAGTTTCATTTTCACATGCAATGCTCCTTAATAAATTGCGTATTTATTATGCTAATAGTGATGGTGTAGACAGTCCCTTTAATTTATGTCGTTGATAATGAGCGTAGAGGGCCAAAAATTTCCTTGAGCTTGCGAAATTAAAATTGGGAAAATGTAGTTGTAACGTTATTAAAAACGTTCCGTTTGAAAGTTGAAATAATAACATGTCAATGAAAACGCTGCCATGCAGAAAAGGGAGCGCCATACACAGAGCCGACAAAGGGGAGCACCAGACTGATTCCCCTCGTCGTGCTGCAGACCGGGGGCCCGGAACGGGTTTTATGCATTCAAAATGCCTATGCAATTGCTTTACGAACTCTGATGCGTTTATATCCACTTCGGATGTCTTAAAAAATTCGCCTGGTAATTTTGAATTAGTACCATAAACTAACTCAGCAACTGAGCAATCTAACTCTTCTCTGAATGCGTTTCTGTAGCCTGATAAAATTAGTGGCAAGGACTTTACCCAGTTATGATTATCGTAACATCTTAGCGCTGATGTTAAAGGACGGTGTAGCTTTTCAATTAACCCATTAGCTTTAGGTTTATATGCAGTGGTTCTGAACTTTTTTACACCCAATAAGCTTGCTAAAGAGCGAAATAAATTGCTTCCAAATTGCGTACCACGGTCAGTGGTTAAATAGTTGAAAATTCCTAATCTAGGAATGTATTCTCGGAATAACGCTTCTGCTATTGTTTCTGCTGAAATGTCCTTCAGTGGAATAACTTAAACCCAACGAGTATATCTGTCAATAATTGTTAATGAGTATTTATAACCGTTAGATTCAGTAAGTGGGCCAATCAAGTCGATATTCATATGTGTAAATCTTTGATCGGGCACGTCAAACTTTCCTAAGGGTGATACAGTGCGACGATTTACTTTAGTAGACTGGCATGCGATGCATTGATGAGCCCATGTTTTGCAATCGTTTTTGATTGATGGCCATACATATCTATCAGTCATCAATTTAAAGGTAGCTTTCATGCCAGGGTGCGACAAGTTATACACGCTAAGAAAGACATTGAACCTATGTTGTCTAGGAATATACGGCCGTATTTTGTTTTGAGATATATCGCCGCAAACAACTTTTGAGTTGGTATTGGGATATAATGATTGGCATGCTAATGATTTCAAATTTAGCGAGGAGTTTGATTACAGTGTTTCTAATTCTTCATCTGTTTGCTGATCGAAAGCTATCTGTGACCAATCAATGGGTGAGGAAGATGAGATTCTATTCGTGAGAGAAAATCGGCTGTTACGTTTCCAGTGCTTTTAACGTAGTCAATTTGAGTGATAAATTGACTTACGTATTACAAGTGGCGCAATTGCCTTGGCGATGCCTTATCTGGCTTTGGCTGAAAGGCACTTGTTAGCAGTTTATGATCAGTTAACACCTTACATTGTTACTTTCAATATCATGTTTAAAATGTTGAAGTGAACTATAAATCGCCGTCTATTATAAACTGAATAATTTCTTTCACTAAGGGCTAACTTACATGAAAAAAAAAATGCCAGCGGTTGGAGTTCGTTGTTGTGCGTTTGGTTTAATGACGAACCAATAGAATGGCTTGATGCATCACATATAAGTACGTGATTTGCATCTATTTTAGGATGCGCTAGAAAGGCTACATTAGCTAATTTCTGCTTAGATTCCTCGAAAGAGGCGTTTGATGCATTTGTCCATAAAATGGGAGATTTGTTATTCTTTTTGGATCCTTTTAATAAAGTTTCGGCGCTATGGGGGATGGATCGTCGATAAAAGTTACATATGACGACCCACTGACGAAGTTGCTTAACCGTTTCTGGTTTTTTATATTCATTGATTACCCCAACCTTTTCGGGGAGACGTTTGATACCATGTTCATAAAATTAATAACCAAGGAAGTATTTGGGTTTCACCAAATATACATACGTCAGCATTGATGGTGAGGCCATAATCGCTTAAGCGTTTAAAAACTACTTGAAGATGTTTCTCATGCTCTGTGCTATCTTAAAAATATTTGCTCGAATAACAATGTACAAAATAATCTTCACATATAAGAAGTTAAAAATGTATGATATGCATTACTTTTTTTTTCAAAAGCATTTTTCTTGCTTTGTAAGAGAGGAAAGGGGCGTTTTTATTATTTAAGATATTCTCTTGAATAACTTTGTGAAAACCCACCTTCACATAATAAGTTAAGAAGGTGCGATATGTGTTTTTCAAAAGCATTTTTCTTGCTTTGTAAGAGAGGAAAGGGGGCGGTTTTTATTATTTAAGATATTCTCTTGAATAACTTTGTGAAAAACCACCTTCACATAATAAGTTAAGAAGGTGCGATATGTGTTTTTTCAAAAGCATTTTTCTCGTTCTATAAGAGAAGAAGAGGTAATCTGCGCGACCTATGCCTGGGGGTTGGTAAATCCCTAAATCTCCCACTGGTATATAAAAGTAAACATTGCATACAAATTCTCATTGCATACAAATTCTTAATTAAACAATATTAAATTAACAAGGCGGCGATAATATTTTTGTACCGGGACGGCCAACAACCCAGGAACGACCCTATGTATATAATGCAAATTATATTTTTTAAACAATTTATGCTGTATAAACCGTGCAAACTATGCATATTATGCGAATTATAACCATGTATTTATGTAATTATAACCAAGTGTATTTGTTATGTAATTATAACCATGTATTTCTATGTAATTATAACCATGTATTTATGTAATTATAACCATGTATTTATGTAATTATTATAACTACATGTATTTATGTAATTATAACCATGTATTTATGTAATTATAACCATGTATTTATGTAATTATAACCATGTATTTATGTAATTTATAACCATGTATTTATGTAATTATAACCATGCATTTATGTAATTATAACCATGTATTTATGTAATTATAACCATGTATTTATGTAATTATAACCAAGTATAAATTATGTAAACTATGTATGTTGTACGAATTACAGGCGCCAGACGAGAGGAACTATCATGTTTTTTATGAAATGTTGAACGGATTAAGCGACCAAGAGAAAGAAAAATACGGTCTTCAAACTGCAGATAATTACTTTTATTTGAACCAAGTGAGATTCGTATAATAATGTACATTTCCAAATTTATATTAAAACATGTGCACATAAATGGGGTGACATGCGGTTTTTTTTTAAGATTTACACATCAATAAGTTATAATATTTAAATTTCTATTATTTAATATTTTTGCCTGTTTTCAAATTAAGTTTGGAGTATTTGTGTGTAGAACTATTTTGAAAACGTATTGAAGGATATGCGTGTAAAAGAAGTTTTAAAATTTATGTAAAAAAATTGCACTTTGTAGTCTACACAAATCGAAGTGTACACTTGTAGTTTTAGCCATAAAAAATCCAAACAAGCAGTTGTATTTTTAACGATTCGCACTAAATTTTGTGTGTTAAAATTATTAATCCAAGATCATGTGTTACAAATTTTATCTTTGTGTAAATTTTCTCTCTTATAACAAACGTATGTTAAACACCACGTTATTTGGCGCAGGAGCTTTGCTACCTTATATTATAAAAGTTTAGTCAATTAACAAACCATGTGCCCTGCGGTGGCGCAGTGTGGTAACGCGTTCGCCTAGTACGCCGTTAATCCGGGTTCGACTCCAGCAGTGTACAAAGGAGCAGCTTACTCGAGATCTCATAAAGATCGTGTTACTGTAGTCCGGGGTTTGGTTCCCTGGGCCATGGGGAGTTCCGGATTCCTCCGGAAAACGGTAGGTCCCGGCGCAGCATGACCATTAGCCAGTCTTTTGAGCCGTAAAACCACAAAACAAACAAACCATGTAATGGAAATGAAAACTTTGACATATTAAATTTTAGATTTTCACTTTTAAAATTGCTTTAACTGGGTATGACATTCTTCAAGTCATGTCGGAAGACTACCAAAATGCGAATGACGACATTTTTCGTCATTAAAATTAACCGTATTATGTTGAACGCATTACGTTTTATGTAGTTCTTATATATTTAATCCTAGCGTGATGGTGTGATGACATTACTTATCACTGTGAAAAAAAGTCCCCAGTGTGAAACGAGTTTCACAAAATTTTATTCCCCGGTTAACAGGTTAAATAAACGTTTGTTAGATGGACTTTTCGCCCTGCGGTGGCGCAGTGTGGTAACGCGTTCTCCTAGTGCGCCGCTAATCCGGGTTCGACTCCCAGCAGTGCAAAGAACGCTTACTCAGAGATCTCATAAAGATCGCACTGCTCACTGTAGTCCGGGGTTTGGTTCCCTAGGCCTTAAGAGGTTCGGATTCCTCGGAAAACAGTAGGTCCCGGCGCAGCATGACCATTGTAGTCTTTGAGCCGTAAAACCAAAAAGCAAACTAAGTTAGATGGATTGATGTGAAGTTCACACACATAAGTGTTGGTGTTTCACATTTGTATTCACATTATAAATCCTTGCAAAATTTGCATAAAAGCTACGGTTACATTGAAGGTTTTGCAATGTTTTTTTAAGCTTTACAAGACTCACATAACAGTTCGTGTGAAGTTCACTTGAAAGTGCTTACAATCATAGGCGGCAGCCAGTAAGGGAGGGATGAGCCGAACGGGGAGCTGGCAGCCCGCGAGGATTCGCGTTATACAAAATTTTATTGTAGTGGGGAGGTTACTACCCACCTGCGTACGCCAATGCTCACAATATTCGCATGCAAATTCTCGCCAGTGCCAGACGAGTTTTTGAAACAAGGTTTACACATAAAAGGTTTTCATGTCCAAAGTTGCATGCAAAACAAAATTTACATAAATATTAAGAGAACATTTTCCGTTCGTTCAATGTTTATTCCAACATTAAAGCTCTTTCTAAGATTTACATAAAGCTACATTTGTTTGTAATTTTTTTAAACTACATAAAGTTTGTCGATCCTTTTTTTAGGGCGGATGTTTTAAAATCAAATCTAAAGATGACCAAGAGGACTTTCGTTCTTTATTGTCTGCTATGCAGATCCTTAGCTTCACTTCTGAAGAGCAAGATACCATCTTCAGGATACTAGCTTCAGTGCTCCATCTTGGAAACATCTACTTCCATCGCAAGCAGGTGAGATCATTGGTCATCATGCTCTTTGCTTTACAGGTATGCAAAATAAAGGTAATTTAGTACAGGATTTCTCAACCGGGATTTAGCCAAAAATTCGCAAGTGTATGGGCTAGCACAAGCGAATTCGTCGCCCAAGGCGAACGACGTGTTCGCTTAACATTCAAAAAGTCAAAAAGTACGGTACATTCCTCCCTCCCTCTCACCATGGTTCTGGTTAAAGCATGATATGATGATCACAACTTGACTCACAACATACAAATAAATAATCTGGGATTTTGCTGTTGAAGGAGACAATTGTAATTCTCAATGCCTTGTAATAACGAATGAAGATATCAAGAAGCCAAAAGTGCCTTCCAAGCACATAGTGCGGCAGCGGCACTAAACGCGCCACTGAAAGATGTATCCGTAATGAGAAAATATTATACAGAGTTACGGTTAGAGGAAAGTTTTTTTAATGTAAGAAAGTAAGAAGTTGGTATGGAAAAGAAATATATAAGAGAAGTATATATAAGGATAAGTAAACACTGGTGAAGACATTCAATCGAAAATAATCCATTCGCTTCCATTTATTTATTTCCAAGTTTATCTCAATCAGCCTGAAGTATTATCTGAAAACAATCTATTGTAGTGACGCCCCAGTTCGCTTATGTGGTCACGCATGGCCTGGTGATAGGGAAAACACTTATTAAAGTGTAGGTAGCGGCAGTGTGAATCTTCGATCTTGTAAAAAAAAACTGTATATTTGGAAAATTTCTTGAGAGGCTTTAACATATACAGGGTGTCCGGGCTAAAGGAATCCAAAAGTAATGGCTTATACTTAGAGAAACACACATGACTAATTACGGAAGTGCTGTATCAATGATAGGGGATTGCTCCAATTTTTTTATCCAAGTTTGCTATTACGGTCGCGCATGCGCATTGTTGACAGTTGCGTTGAGCTGCTTTCCACAGCAGTCGTATGCTGACTTGTGATTAGGAATGCTTAGAAATGGAATCATCGGCACATTTTGTTTCGCAGAACCGATAGTGGCAGGACGCAGTAACATTGACTTGTTGGAGAACTTTGCCGTTCCACATATTCGACCAAATTTCATATTTCAGCAAGACAGTGCTCCACCAAACTTTCATGGAGATGTTACCGAGTTTTTGAATAAGATCTTTGCTGGATCGGAAGAGAAGGCCCTACTGCTTGGCTTCAGAGATCTTTGGACATTAGGTCGTTGGACTTTTTTGCTTGGGGCTTCAATAAAATGATTGTGTACCAGCAAAAAGTTCGTAATTTGGATGTTTTGAAACAGTATCTGTGCAACAGTATTGATTTAATAATACCTCAGATGTACCTAAATACCTGGCAAGAGATCGAATAATATTTGGACATCCGCATAGCCACTAATGGTGATCACAATAAACTTCGTTAACCTGAAAAGAAACTTGAGGAGTTGCCATTTTTTAATGCAACTTTAATTTATAACTAATCATGTGTCATTCTCCCAGTATAAGTCATTACTTTTAGATAACTTTAGCCCAGACACCCTGTATATTGAATACTCGTTGCGAACCCTTTACATATTTATCGCGAACCACAGATTGGAAATTACTGCTCGAAGTTAAATAGTTTGGAAAGACTTGTTTAGTGTCCATTTATTTCTGCCACAAATAAATATGGCAGTTCTCAACTTTGCAGTATAGTAAGTTTAATCTGAGCAGTGGCACACCCGCCGAGGGGGCCCGGACCCCCCTTGGACTAACAAAGCGAAAAATAATTACTCAAATAGACACTGGTCATTTTCTACTTTTAAAGAAAGATTGAAAATAGTGACGTTCCCAACAACATTCCCCTGAACTCTGGTAACGTTGATGAGACTGCTCTTGAGAAAAGCAACAGCAGTGGCCCGCGACTGTCTTCAAACAACTTTGTAAGAGGTAAAGGTAGAGCAAAACATAATATCAAACACAGTTGAAGTGGAAATTCTGAATGCAGATATTTTTACTTATGTCAAGAAATCTAACCTCACTAATGGATAGGATAATAGTGATAAAAGGTCTTTGGAAATAATATGCAAATTAAATTTTTTCCACGACTATTAATTAGTAGTGCTGTATTAAGTAAAAGAAAATTTCACCATGGACGATAGTTCTGCTCACATTGGCTGAATAACCATAAATAGTTAGCTTACTCAACGGTGGAAGTATTGTGTTCTCTTTTCACCCCATGAAGTCAGTTTAAGATCGACACAAGCCACGGGTCAATTTGTTTCAAAGGGATTTAATAATTGAAAGACCTCGGAGAAGTTCAACCAACGTGAATCTTTTATTTATCACACGGATTCGGTTTTCATAGGCGATGATTTTTTAAGGGTCGTGGAAGAGAAAAATGCTTCTGTGGATGAAGTAATAGACAGAGGGCAAGCAAAAGCAAGTTTTGTAAAATAGGGTTATTCTTAAACCTATTATCAAAACGGTAATTTTTTTTTCTGTGGAGGACAAGGACTGGCCATTATTTGTTAATGGAAGGTAGAATTTCTTTAAGATGAAGTAATAATTGTATAGTTCAGGCAATTCGGTAGCAATTTTGTTAAGAATCTTGCATTGTATAATTATTAGTAAATAAATATTGATAAATGTACACAAAGGGACAAAAAGGGAGGATCCCGAAATCTTTCAGGAAGGGTGGGGGGGGGCTGCGATTTTTTTCCGATTCCTATTTTTAGCAGTGTCCGGTACTTTTCATCTCATTTCCCCCACGATATAATCCTAGCTCGGGGTAGGCAATTGCCCCATGCCCACCGTCATTGAATCCGTGCTTGAACGGCAACCGTAATCGATATGGCCTCGTTGACCATTTTTTCCATCCTCTCCCCCCCCCCATTGGGAAGTATCGCTACTGAATCTGAGTTCACATTCTTTAAACCGAGATCAGTTTTTCACTGACAATTATAATTATTTATTATGAACATTGATGGATAGTTTATGATTATTAATGAATTATAAACATTAATGGATTGTTTATGATTATTGATGAATTAATTATAAACATTAATGGATTGTTTATGATTATTAATGAATTATAAGCATTAATGAGTTTTATGATTATTAATGAATTATAAACATTAATGGATTGGTTATTGATTATTAATGAATTATGAAACATTAATGGATAGTTATTGATTATGAACATTGATGGATTGGTTATGGTCATTAATGGATTGGTTATGATTATTGATAAATTGATTATGAACATTGATGGATTGATTATGAACATCGATAATTTTGATGGTCTCTAATGATCAAAATACAGTGGAACCTGGTAAAGTAACTACCTGGATAAGATGATCGCTTTTTATAAGAGAGAACTGGTAGGGACTTAGTCATGCCTATACCAAAGTCTGTCGTGTATAGTGACTACCTGTCTATGGTGACCATTGCAATCCAGTCCTAAAGGTGGTCACTTCAGGCAGGTTTTATATAGATAGGGATAGAAACATGGAGAGCAGTTACTTAGATCTATGACCAGCTTAGACATGCTTACTTGGATGTGTATTAATGGATTACACATGTCTTATATAGACATCGATGAACATGTTGTCTCTTACACAGATTTACCTAAAAACCTAATGTCTTACATAAACTTTAGATGTCATTGACTTACCTATAGATGTCATTGACTTACCTATGGATGGCATTGACTTATCTATGGATGGCATTGACTTATCTATGGATGGCATTGACTTATCTATGGATGGCATTGACTTATCTATGGATGGCATTGACTTATCTATAGGTGCTATTGACTTGTCTATAGGTGCTATTGACTTGTTTATAGGTGCTATTGACTTGTTTATAGGTGCTATTGACTTACCTGTAGATGTCATTGACTTGTCTGTAGATGTCTGATAGACTTGTCTATAGATGTCTGATAGACTTGTCTATAGATGTCTGATAGACTTGTCTATAGATGTTTGATAGACTTGTCTATAGACATGCCTTATATAGATTTATCTATAGACATATGCTGTCTTAATGTATGTCTATGATGTATGGTACTAAAAATTATAAAGATTATCCATATTTTACATCTTGACTGTACAGGAAGTGGGGGAGGGGGCTTAGTTCTTCCATGTAGAAAATGTTGTAATCATGGATGTAGAGTTATGTGAGCCTTTCAGGATTCCAGCTCCCCCCCCCCCAGTAATTTGAAATGAACCGCAATTTTACATATATTGTAACGTATAAATATGTATAATATGTTAAATCATATATAATATGTGCTTAGGCGCACCCCCAATAATTTTATAAACTTTGATGGTTGCAGCTATTCCTTCTGAATATTGTTCCATGCAATTTCATGTGGAGCAGATATAGATGCTAATGAAAATAATTGTGAAAATTGTGATATCTAGAATTGTCTTTAAGTATTATTTTGATTTTTTTTATTTGTAGCTGAAGCATGGCCAAGAAGGTGTAGAGATTGGAAGCGATGCTGAAATAAGATGGGCCTCTCACCTATTGCAACTTTCTTTAGATGGCATCTTGAAGGCTATAACGACGAAAACAACAGTAAGATGAATTGCTATTTGCAAACTTTTTTTGCAAATTTTAAAATTTTATTCTGCATATCACCATGTTTTAATTTTGAAAATCCTCATACTATCTATCGTTCATTGTTAAAGGGGTGTTATTATTTCATTACAAACTTATCTCACTGCAATTTTACCGTCCCATTACAAAATTAACGTTTCATTCTTCTTCAATTGTGCAAAGGTGACTGGAAAAGTTGGATGCTTTATCAGCTTGTATTCCCAGAAAAGGTATGGTAAAACTATAATGAGGAGGTTGTATTCCTGCCACATGAGTAATGACGTATGAGTAAGAAATGAATCATGACGGAGTTCCATGATTCAGAAAAGGTAGGGCAGAGCCTAGATGAGATTTGATGAAGTAGGGCAGAAGATATGAGTAATGATTTGGCGACCACAAAAACAGTCAGCCGAAGACACAGGACACCAAGACAAGAAGCAACATGGAAGGGGAGGACGGCCAACGGCACGGAAAGGCACCACATGGCAGACGAAGGACACCAGAGCCGACACAGCAGAGACACCATCAACGGCATGGACAAACACGAAACAGAAGAGATGAGCAGAGGCAGCCACGGACTGCGGAAAGGAAAAAACTGCCGAACACTCCGCTGCATTGTTTGGAAGCGGACACATGTCCATTGCAAGATAAAAGTGTTGGGGGAGAAAGCGGGGGAGAGGAGGAAGAGAAAAATCCAAACCATCGATGCAAGGTGAAACCAGGGGCAATAACCTAGGAGACGAGACAAAGAAGGGAGCTAAAAAAAAGTGAAAAATGAAGGAAAGGGAAGAGTAATGTGCCGAGCGTCCACTCCCTGCGAGAATCAGAGCCGGAATCTTAACGTTTTATTAAAAATCATTAATGCCTCAATAAAAACTTTCATTGGTTCGGAGCGCTTGCCACTTGTATTTATTTATTTTATTTTGTCAATCGGTTTTGTGGAGTTAATTTCCTAGGTAGTCATAGAGAATAGGATTCCTCGAAAAATTATAGGTTTTAATGCATCAATCCTTATGTCATGAAACACAAACACTAAAAACTTAGAGGATAAATTTCTGGAACAGAAAGGAATAAGTTCTCGGTGGAAACTGCACCCACAACCACTTGATAACCAGTGAAATGCTTTCTCCTACTGATCTGCAGACGCCAATCAATCTCCCCTCTGCGAGCTAAAAGCTTAGTTTCATTACAAAGTTACTGTCTGACTACAGACTTACTACAAGCTTATTTCTTACTTTTTAGGAAACCAGGAACGAAAGGGTGGTGACGCCACTAAATATTGATCAAGCTCTGGATGCAAGGTAAGAAATCCTTCCGTGCTGTCATTAGATTCAAGCCTCTACGGCAGTGTTTCTTAACCTGGGGGTTGCGAAATTAGCCTACAACTTTACACGTAAACCATAATGAAATCATTTCATGAGAAAAAATCATTTATTATATGCATTTTACTTACAGTTAGTTATGAGTACAAATGTAAAGAAAATAAATTGATGTGATGATTGAGTTTGTTTTTGATTTAAAAGTTTCTCCATATGTAGATCTGTATTGAAAACGCCCCAAAACAAATTGTTTTCAATTTAAAATACTGCGCTTTCATGGTGGCATGTTTTCATGACTTCAATGTTCATTTTCTTCAGACAAGGTTTTACTAGCAGAAAAAAAAAATTGAAGAAAGAAAGGAAACAGAGAATGTTTCTATTTATATTTTTCAATTAGTCTTATATAGCAGCATTGTGTATATACATAAAGACAGTCTAATTATATACCTCTTCCCTATTCATGTGAGAGCTCGATTGACCTCTAAATGACCTTGCTCTATTTTCTTTTCATCGCTAATTCCTTTCTTTTGGTGTCTTACATTTTGCTTTTAGCAAGCCTTTAGTTTGCTTGAATAACATGTTGCTTGGATTCACGCGCATTCACACGTTTGGTGTATACTTCCGTAACCGCGAGCGAGTAATACGTGATAGAACGGAGCACCAGCAGAAATGCTTCATCTCCCTACGTCTTGAAAAACCATGAGCTGAGGAAAAGGAAGTTTCAGCGTTGAAGTACGCTAGTCGTGAACAGTTATGAAGGGAGTGCGTCGAGTACACTTGTCTGAAAATATCGTAGAAGTACGCTCGTCGTGAACGTAGTTAAATGGAAATGTCTTGAAGAGTACAAGTCGGAGGTTAAAGGGAGGAAAAGACAGCAGAACTGCGTGGCCACCGGTGAGTGTGTCGTCTGTTGGCAGTGTCCTGTTGCCCAGATGAGTGGATTTGGATGGTCATCGAGCTTGGAGAGGAAATCTCTTGAGTTTGTTGCCAGCAGGTCTGGGATCTTTTCCAGTCTTGAGTCCTCGATGATTTGAGGATTTCTGACGAAAAACGGGATTTTAAGGTCTTTCTCAGTGTCTTATTTTCAAAAGATTGCAAGGTCTTTATGTTGGTGTTGCTTTGACCCAAGATGGGCAGTTCTGTAACTGTACATGTGCTGAATGTAGGTGACAGAAGTTTTTAAATAGCGCCAATGATGTTTTCCAGAGGACTGTTAGAAAAAGGTCACAAGAAAAAAAGTGTTTTCAGAAAAGGGAATCGTGTGTTATTGCTACGGCTTGTGCTTTGAAAATGAACTCGAATTGAAAGCTGTGGGGGGGGCAAGAACGATTTGCGCCCTAGAACTGGTATGGACTTAGTCATGCCCATACTGAAGTCTGTCGTATATAGCAGTGATTCTGAATAGCTGGTCCGCGAACAGTAAAATCTGCGCGGGGGGAAAAAATGGCGGTGTTACGAGCCGAGATTTGATAAGTGTATAATTGAATCAGTCATTTTGAAAAGGGGTCAACTCAATAGGAAAACAATAAGACATAACCCCTTTTCAAAATGGCAGATTCAATTAAATGTAACAGCACTGATGTCTTTTTTCTCCAAACATCGCTTGCAGTATTTATTATATGTATGTGCAATGCTCGATAAGGGAGGGTTCAAGTATTACGTAAGCACCTGGGGAAAAGGGCTTGGAATGGCCAAAATATTGCTTATATAATACTTGAACTCTCCCTATCCAATGGGAGGGGCTTAAGCCTTCCCTTTTCCTAGCCACAGGTTTTAGAAATATTCTAATAATCATTTACATACATGGGCGCCCATATAAGTGGGAGGTACGATCCCCTCTAACCATTTAAAAATGTGATTTTCCCGATTCTACTATGCATTTACTCTTTCATTTTAAAGTAAGGTACGTTTTTAGTTCATTACTAATTATCAAGCAGGATCAATTAGTTTTGTAGCATTTTATCATCTTATACAATCACTAAAGACCACCTTGAGAAGGAGGTAATAATTTTTCTCAGCCTCCCCTAGAAATACCCATGTGGGCACCCGTGTCTACATACATACGCGGAGTTAGCTTGGCAGTCTAAGGGCGTGAATTGTTTTCTAGAAGGGGCTAAAGCTCTTATTTCAGTGATATTTAATTAAATCGTGACATTTCCAGGGAGATAAGTCTCCTTAGCTCTCCCAGTTACACCAATGTATATATAGCGTGTAAAGTAATTTAATTTTCATAGCTTCTGGCCCGCTGACCGAACAAAAAATCCAAAGTGACCCGCCATCGGAACTAATTGAGAACCACAGGTATATAGTGACGACTTGTCTACGATGGTCACTGTAGTCCAGTCCCAAAGGTAGTCACTTCAGGCAGGTTCTGTTGTATTTCTTTCCTTGTAAAGATGGCGGCTATGTGTCCTGTGCCCAGGGTTGACAACTTCCTAAATTTGTCATTACTGGCAATATTGAGCTGGTAGTTATAGTAAACCTGCTGTTTCTTCACGTTCTAAATAGTTATTTAACAAAAGCTGTGGTTTAACATAATTAAATTATATACTTTGACTACCAATGTATATGCTTCCAATATAATTAAACCATTTACTTTCACTACCAGTGTACTTTGACAATTGAGAAATAGCTTTCCATGTCGAATTTAGTATTTTTAGGCGCCCTCAATAGAGGACGTTACTACGATATATCTAAAGTGCATTTACATATTTAAATAATACTCTTTTCAGGGATGCTGTGGCCAAAGCACTCTACTCCAGTTTGTTTTCTTGGTTGGTTCAACGCGTCAATAATATTGTATTTAAGGGGACGCGTAAAACCTCCATCGCCATCTTGGACATATTTGGATTTGAGGTGCGTTTCACTTTATTGTTGTGTAACTTTGTTTTTCCAAAACTGTATATTAATATTTTAAAATATTATTTGTGCGGATATTTTATGTATAATAATTTGTCAAATTTCCGTGTGCAATTGGTGTGTTTATATATTGGTTTGCTTGATTTTTTATGTAGAGTATGTGCGCACACGAACTAGATATTCACACGATAACACTTTCGATGTGCATGACGTATGTATGACGTCATCGTAATTGTTGGTGTTTACGTGCAAGGGGTGTGCAAGATCGTTCCCTGTTTCAAATTGAGGATAAATACTCCTAAAAATTAATAAATACTCCCGAAAGTTGATAAATACTCCTAAAAGTGTTAATAAAAACACTTATACGACAAATCCCAATATTAACTAGCGACATATATTAACTTTTAAGAAAAATAATTTTACCCTTTGTGACATTTTATGTGACTCTTTTAACCACGAAATCATTTTTAATTTTTTTTATCTAATATTGGTTATTCCCATCTTATATGATTTTTTATTTCGTTTCGTTCGGTACTTTGTTAAATTTTTTTTTATATATTTTCACCTTTTTAGTTTTAACTTATTTTTATATTAAACCCGTGTGCACATTCTCACCTTGTTTGGCTCAGAATGACCCTTACTGTCCTTGCGCCATAGAAACACAACCAGCCAACTTATATGACAACCCATCCAATTCTTTACCTTTTCGACCATGTTTGGTGCCGTGTAGCCCAGATGCTCTTGCGCCATAAAAAATCCAAACAAACGAATTTATCTTTCCGATTGTTGAAGTTTACTCAAATCAGGTATATTCAATGGTGTTTCACTTGGTTAGTCAATAATTACAACGACAACCAAGTCAGTTCATTTGTGGCATAAGGAAAAGAATAAAATATTCCGATAATGTTCTATTATTGAAGAAACTTGCACCTCTAGAACGATGATTCTCCTTGATTCATTTTTATAATATGATGTCAGTTAATTTACTTACACTCTGTTCATCACTCCAAAAGAATTTTGTGATAAGCTAATGTTTTTTACTCTTCTATTTTTCAACCTAACCATCAGCAAGAGGTTATTTTCATGTCTTTTACAATCTGTAAGTGATTTTTTTTTTATTCAGTTATTTATTTAACATCGATACATAATATGAAAAATAAGAGCAAAAGATGTAGTATATCAAACACGAAATCGTCTCCATTATTTCCCAACTGGGTAACATAATCCAAATTGTGACATAATCAAATCCATAAGTAGTAATGAAAATGGCTCTAATGATGTAATAAATGCCGATAATTTTTACTATATATTAGTATCTACGAAGGAAGCATCAGAAAAAGACCAGTTTATACTGGTCTGACAGGGTTCGATGCCCCATGTGGTTATTATTATATATATGAACTCATTGGTTGTATGTATGTGTGTGTAATCATTGAGGTAGCGTGGGGGTGGCATCGAGGCAAAAGTCCTAGATGCAAAATTTCAATATTAAACTGGTGAAAGGGAATGCTAACGTTTTTTAGCGAGCACTAAACTTGCCCCGAGCGCTGGCGACCCACGTTTCCCCACACTGTGAGGCGAATCCCAATCAAGGAGTGAAAAAGTCTGAGTTTGATAATGATTGAGATTTTAAGATGGAAAAGGATTCAAATAGTCTTAAATCACGTAAAATAGGATCAAGAAAATCGATTGAGTTGGTACACATGTCCAGGAAGATTGTTTATGTATTTTTATATCTGAAATAATTTCAATACTAAATTTCTAAAATAAACTCAATAATTTATTAGTGTGATTTACATCTTGCCATTCTCTCTTTAGATAATATAGATGTGCCTTAAAATTTGTTGTAGGATTTTAAAGAAAATAGCTTTGAGCAGTTGTGCATCAATTATGCGAACGAAACTTTGCAGTTCTACTTCAACAAGCACGTATTTAAACTTGAACAACAAGAATACGTTAAAGAAAGGATCGAATGGCAGCCAGTTAATTACCAGGACAATCAACCTGTTATCAGTCTTATTTCAAAGAAACCTGTTGGGATTTTGCCCCTTCTGGACGATGAAAGCAACTTTCCAAAAGTAAGCAACGAATAACGTATTTGATGAAATGGAGTTATTGACCTGTGTGTGAAAGAAATCGATGAAATTCGAAACAATATATATTTACGTTTGTTACGATATTCTTGACAGCCAGTGTAATTGAATAGTTTTGAGAACTTTCAGTTCCATAAAGGTGTCGGGATAAAATGCTCCTGATTTTGTGTCTTAAAAAGTTTGGCGATTCTTGCATAAGCCTCGAAACCAAATAAGAAATTCTGTTCATCAAAAGATATTTGTTGATTTATTAGAGTTTTACGGAATGTGTGTGTGTGTGTGTGAGAGAAATATGGATGGTATACTGGATAAAGCGGAGCATTAAACTACTTATATTTTAAACTATATTTGAAAGCCTATGGAGAAATAAAGCATATGGGCTGTTTTCTGGTCTATTTTAACCTGTTGTTACTGAATCAAAATTTGGCGCAGTATAGCCCAGATGCTCTTGCGCCATAAAACACCTAAACAAACTGAATAGAAATAACCAGGCCATTTTTAATTTTAAATGTGGCTATTTCATTAAAAAATGAAATAGTTACGACTATTAATAATTACAAGGAAAGTTAAAATAGCATTTATTAAAAAGTGATTTTATTTATCAAAGGATTCTCTCCTTTATAAAATCATCAAAGCGGTGATTTTGTCTGTTAAAGGATAACAGAATGTTTTTAACACTCTCCACAAATTGTGGTTTTCCACCACAGCTTGTAGACAATGATGGATTTACGTACAGGTAAAATACGTCCAGGCCTTAGATCCCATGGGGACCTTGAAGAGGCCTGGTATTATTTAAATTTAAGCATTATTTTAATCTCGTATATTTAAAAATATCTGATAAACCTATATATTGAAGACGATAAACTTCAAAGATGATTTATTCACCAAATATCGCGAGCTTCACATCCGTTAGGGGCCCATTCTAACCTTCAAGTATAGGGTCTGTAAAAACCTTAATCCAGCACTGCTTATAGATAGCATTAAGGAGCAAAAGTTCCTTTTGTTATTCTTTAATAGACAAAACCACTACCTTCATAACTTGGTAAACAAGAGTTGTTGGTAAATGAAATAATTTTTTGATGAACATTTTATCTTTCTTTGTAATTACCAGTATTCTATTATTTCAATATTTCATATGATCATTTCGTATTTCCTACACTCAATTTGTAAGTTCACATTTTTTTTTAATTTAAACAGGCCACAGATTTATCTTTCCTTGAAAAGTGCCATTACAATCACGCTCTGAATGAACTTTATAGCCGTCCAAGAATGTCATCAATGGAGTTCGGAGTAAAACATTATGCTGGACAAGTGTGGTATTCCGTCGATGGCTTTCTAGACAAAAACAGAGATACCCTACGTGCAGATGTCGTAGATTTGCTCATCAGTAGCAAATTACCTGTAAGTGTCAAGTACTGCATTCATTATCCACAGCATCCTATTCATTTCTGTTGTAAAAGAATTTGTGATAAGGAGTTCTTGTCATTTCTAGTTCTTACTGAACATTCAAGTACAGAGAACGGACATTCAGGGACTTAAGAGATTAAATCTTATTTGTCTTTTATATAGATGATATCTAAGATGTTTCAAGAGCTGAGAGATACTGCCGAAGCCGCCAAAACCATCAGTAAGAGCAACGGGAGGTTCGTTACCATGAAGCCAAGAACGCCAACAGTTGGCGCCAGATTTCACGATTCTTTGCAGTCATTGGTGGATACGATGGCCAAGTATGCGGATAATTCATTATTCCTATTTTTTAATAGCAGTTTATACAAAATTTTGAGTATATGTAACGACAAAGAGTATGTGAACGTTCCTTTGCTGGTTAAAACCCAACTCGAGTCTTCAAAAGAACATGGTTTTCTGCCTTCACTTGACAAAGGGAGCAGTTGGCTCCCGAAACGTCGTGTTTTTAAACCTTACGCCAGTGTCGAAATAACTGTTGTTAAAGAATTTAACGGCCGCGATATAAACTCTGAGAATTTATTTTGCCATGTGAGATTTTGTTAAGTTTTATTGGATACAATGATATATAGGAACAATTCTATATTTGAAAAAATTAGGGCAATCCTTTTTAAAGTTTCAAATAGGGTTAATAGAGGCTATGAAAAAGTTTATATCCTAATACACCGATAGCTGCGATGTCACATTTGGCATATATACCTCATACGGGGTGATGGTAAATTGTTTTAACGAAAAAGAGGGGGTGATAATACAGCACGTCAAGATGAACTATATTTTCAGTACAACCTAAGGCCGCATTCCACACATAGTGCCAGAAAGAGTAAGCTTGTAAAACGTCCAGCATGCACAAGTATTTTACAAACAGTGCATAAGAAGCACCAGGTGCAAATCAGGTCAGTTGATCACGTGCATAAACAATTAAGACATTGCATTTTGTGCTTCTCATGCACTTGTTATAAACACTCGTGCATGCTGGATGATTTCCAAATTTGCGCTTTTCTGGCATTATGAGTGCAATGTGGCCGTAGGTTCCATTGCAAATATTGTTTGTCATGATGTGTGCTATCTATCACCCCTCCTTTTTCGTTGACAGGCTTTGCGATCACACTGTATATCAGAAAATGCGCCTTATATATCTGTTCAAAGACCGAATTTGTGCAGTCACTGAAGGTTCAACCCAATTTTTATTCAAAAAATTTTGCCGTGCCTGCTGTAGAAAAATAATTTTTTTTTTCCGTTAGAAATACAGATTTTCTATTTATTTTGTTTACTGGTATATATGAGAAGCGTAAGGTTAGGTAAATGTAATGCCGCATGTTTGACCTATCTGTGTTTCATCGTTTATGTAAGTTTTTTAGTTTGTCGTTTAATGTAAATTGTAGTAAATGAAGTTATCAACTTTTTGCGTTTACGATGGTTTGGTCAGCGTTTTTGCTAAGAAGGCCCAAGAAGGTTAGAAAAAATAATATGATGGGTCATTCTTTATCGTGAAAATTTTATCGATTTACAATGCAGCTATTACAAGTACAAAGATGCATATGTTCTTTTTTTTATAAAGGCTTTGAATAAAGATAATTTAGATAGATTAAGCACAGGCCTTAATTTTTAAACAAGATGCCTTGCGTCATAGGCGTAAGCAGAAAGTTCATAAAGGGGGTGAGAGTTACAAGCTTACAATGGGGTGTTACAGAGCAGCAACTGTATATAATCATATGTACAGTGAGCAAAAAAAGTATTTAACACCTGCATTATGTCGTATAAATGAGAGTGAAAAGCAAGTACTACGAACTGTTTGAATCATTGCATTACTTTTACAAAAAGAATCCGTACGTGTAGTTATTTTAATAATTGCAAGAAATTAATTTATAAAATAATAAAAACTTGTGCAAATACTTTTTTTGGCATGAAAAAACAACTAACAGAAAAACCAAGGAACAAGAAATTTTCAAAATCTAAAATATTACTAGTATTTAGTATTCACGCCTTTCACTTTAATTAAAGGTTATAATTGGTTGAACATTGACTTTGCTGATTTTTTGTTGTTTGTACACTGATTTTTACCCATTATTTGCCAAAGTGTTTGTCTAGATACGGTTGTGCTGGAAATTTTTAATTTTCCTTACATGGAAAAAACAAAAACAAAAAAAAAAACAAGGTCTCAATAGGATTGAGGTCTGGAGATTATGAGGGGTATATTCAATGGTTTTTAACATTTTAAAGCAACCACAACCTTGCTTGGTGTACATGATCATCATCGTGTTGTTCTGTTGAAAATGGAGTGAACTCCAATTTCAATATACTGTCTCAATATATGGTCTCGCAATATCTTAATATAACGTCTAGCATTTACATTACCTTCAATAAAGGCCATATTGCTAAATCTATTTGAAACCACACACCCCCAAATTAGCCAGTGGCCATCGCTGTGTTTTACAATTGATCTTGAGTTCCTTTTTTCAAGGGAAGTATTTATCTTTTATCAAACTTTTACTCATCCAAACCGATAACCTTAAACTTAATTTCTTCGAAAATCATCGACTTTTCCGATACTGCAGATTTCTTGACTTGAGCTTTGGAAAACTCGAGTATTTTCCGCCTCTTTCTTCCACTTATATAAGGTTTGTTCTTGGTCTTCTGACTCGAATATATGCATTGTGAAGAATTCTTCTGGAAATTATTGTTGCTGTCTCCGATGCTAAAGCGACAACCATAGCTAATTCTCGACCACATACGAGAGGGGCCCTTCCATACCTGTTTGATGATGTTCCTCACCTGCCTTGCATTTTGCTTCTTTGAACAACCAGATCTCGATTTATTTTTCTAAAATACTAATCATTTTTTCATTTTTTATTACGTACCGAACACCAAAGAAGTCCAAAATTATATTCTCACCTAAAACGCTATAACTAAAACAACAGTTACATAAATAAAACTATAATACTCTCCCACATTGCCATCGTAAACTGGCACTTTTTTGGAGCCAGGACAGCAAAATTTAACTAAATTGATGTCCCAAAGCTCCTATAACGTGTCTTTTGAAAAGTATGGGACTATTCGTTGTAAGTTTATGTAGTACAATGTTTAACTGCTTAAAAAATTTTTTAGGTATGCAAATACTTTTTTATCATGAAAAAATAGGTTTTTATTTTCTCTCTTGCAATTATTAAAAAAATAAATATATGTACGGATGCTTATTGTAAATAAACATGGGTAGCTTACACCGGGTCGAACTTGGTCCGAATACCGGTTTTGGGTTGAATTCCAAAGGTATAGTTGGGATAGTCCTAAGCCCAAAGGTTTGGGATTATCGGGATCGGACTCAAACCGGGAGTTTGGGCAAGGTACCGTAGGATGAAAAACCCATCCGGTGTCAGCTTAAGAATGGGATGGTAGGTGAGGGTGTAGGGTTGGAGATGGTGGTATGGTGCCCAACCTAGTTGGGGCTACGGTGCTCAACGGGGCACCGGTAAACCCCGGACTCTTTGTGTCTGGGTGGCTTCCCTGCCAAGCTGGGGATCTGACTGGTGCCCATCCTACATGGCGACCAAGCTGGACCGATCCAGACGTTATTCGACCCAAACACGTCTCGACATAGACCACTACCCAAAATGCGCCATAAATCGGGGGAAAACGTACTAAAAAAGCATTTCTTATTTGGAACTTTGTTCTAACTGAGCTATAACGCCTCTAATAGTACATATATCTTTGAAACACGGTCTACGGTACCTCTCTACAGGTTTCACACTGAAAAAGCCCAAGTTAGAACATGCAAAATGGCTGAAACAAGCTTAGGACCTATTTTGTTCCATGTCTTAGAACCGCACAATTCCCGAAAGAAGTGCCCATTGACAACTTTGCTTCCCCTCACCTAAGCGACAGTTTGGCACAGGTTTCATCCGTGTACGCTCATGGGCCATTTTGGGCATCCTCCTTTGTGTATTGCACCTGCTATAACAAAATCAATACCATACGATGATATAATCAGATGTTTTGCCGAGAAGAAAGCTAGACGTCATGCTTTCCATTTAAATACCAGTGTTCGATAGGCTTTTATTTTTTGTTAAATTAAAATTTATTTCAATAAAATTGAATTTGATTTATTATATACCATGAAGAGATAATACTTCAATATAAGTTAATATTATTTAATGTTTATGTTTCAATTTATGAGTTTGTTTTTCAACATATTTATTGTCAATATAAAAGTTTTGGGCGTATATTGAATGTAACAATTTTTATGTTCTTACCACTGATTGGAGGGACAGACTGGTAGGAAGAGGCGGCAAAAAGGAGCCTTGGGGAGGCAAAAATAGCCTAGGGGTGGCAAAATGGTAAATCCCCCAATGGGTGTACAGGATATGAGACACATGTCATCACTTTATGAATTGGTATCTGTATCCATAGGAATTAACAGCATCCACATATAAATTGATATTTTATTCATGTGAATTGATGTCATTCATATGAATTGATGTCATTCATATGAATTGATGTCATTCATATGAATTGATGTCATTCATATGAATTGATGTCATTCTTGTGAATTGATATTTTATTCATGTGAATTAGTCATTCCTATGAATTACATCTTTCTTACCCTTTGACGTATTTGTGCGTAGCATAAATGTTCTCTATTGAACTTCCATAATATTTTGATGTATTCCATTAATAGGTGCCATCCATGGTTCGTGCGCTGCATAAAACCGAACAATGACAAAGCGCCTATGAAGTTCGATATGCTCATAGTCTTGGAGCAACTTCGATATTCAGGAATGTTGGAAACTATTAGCATCCGTAAAACGGGATATCCAATCAGAATGAAATTCCAGCAATTTGCAGAGAGGTGAGTGCTATTAATTTTTATTCTATCATAATTTTTCAGAAGCAAATTCCGTATTTTCTTCGTACCAAATCTTAAGATGGCGATTCGTGTTGTTAAGCTTGGGTTTTTGGTTACAGAAAAAAATCACTTTTCCTATATTAGAACTAAAACCCGACTAAAATTCAATATTGGAGAGCTATTATTTCTTTAAGTTGTAGCCTAATTTTGCACAATCAATTTTTCCCGCGCGACTAAATAGCAAGGAAGCATGCAGCATTTATTTGTTTCTTTGTGTTTAGAATAGCCATAGTTAGCGATGCGATAAACGATCCGTCTCCAGACATCGTCTCGGTAAAACTTGTAGCAAGCTCCCATAAGTTTACGAAGAAAGTTCATAGGGGGAGTATGCAGAAAGTTCGTAATGGAGGGTTATAGAGCTGCAACTCACATATTCCTATGCTAAATATGCAAAATTTCATTGCAATGGGGGAGTTACAACTCTCGTCAACAACCCTCTGCGTACGTCAATGGGAGGGAGTTACAGATCTACAACTCTATGTATATTCCTATGTACATACATACAAAATTTCGTCGCGATGGGGGGATTACAACTTTCATCAACTCTCCCTGCTCTTGGAGAGCACAAGTTCCCAATAGCATGCTGTACATATGTACCTGCAGTACATTGATAACAAACGGATATCTGTCATCTCAGTGCAAAACTTCAGTAGCTATAATGGAGGAGCCTTCATTGTTTCAAGGAAAGGGGGAGGTTAAAAATTTTAAAGGATGAAAGGGGGGAATTGAACCACTATCTTGAAGAAAAGTGGGGGTGGCGGCCCAGTTATTAGCTCTAATACTATCCAATTTCTTGGGCTTGGTTTTCAATCTCAGGTGGAGGGTGTGTCTTTGCCACCCCCTTCATAATTTTATTAAAAGAAAACGTCTGCTGACTTAAATAAATGACAAATTATAAAATATTATTTATTCCAATCGCTTGATAGTTCTTATAACACTGCTGGCTTATGTTGGTGTTATAAAATGTAGGCCTGATTCCTCATATATAAAATCAGTTACATCTTTACAGAGACGCTAAAAACATGAATAAGAACAGTATATTTTGTAAGTTATGTCTTTTACGTTCATTCATTCATACCTGCATCTCCTTCATTCATTAAACATCCATTTAGGAGGACCTGGCTCTACAAATACAGGGTATCCGGGCTAAAGGTATAGAAAAGTAATGACTTATACTGGGAGAATGACACAGGGTTAGTTATAAATTTCAGTTGCATTAAAGATGGCAACTCCTTAAGTTTCTTTTCAGATTAACGAATTTTAATGTAATCACCATTAGTGGCTCTGCGGATGTCCAAATATTATTCGATCTCTTGCCAGGTATTCAGTTACATCTGAGGTATTATTAAATCAACACTGCTGCACAGATATTGTGTTTCAAAACATCCAAATTACGATCTTTTTGCTGGTACACAAGCATTTTATTGAAGCCCCAAGCAAAAAAGTCTAGCGGCCTTATGTCCAAAGATCTCTGAGGCCAAGCAGTTGGGCCTTCTCTTCCGATCCAGCATCCAGGAAAGATCTTATTCAAAAACTCGGTAACATCTCCATGAAAGTTTAGTGGAGCATTTTGTTGCTAAAATGTGAAATTTGGTCGAATATGTGGAACGGCAAAGTTCTCCAACAAGTCAATGTCACTGCGTCCTGTCACTATCGGCTCTGCGAAGCAAAATGTACCGATGATTGTGTTTCTAAGCATTCCTAACCACAAGTCAGCATACGACTGCTGCAGAAAGCAGCTCAACGCAGCTGTCAATAATGCGCATTCGTGACCTTAATAGCAAACTTGGATAAAAGAGTTGGACAATCCCCTACCATTGGCGCAGACTTCCATAACTAGTCATGTGTATTTCTATTAATATTAGCTATTACTTTTCGATACCTTTAGCCTGGACACCCTGTATATTGAAGGGGATAGGATTAACCTGGTCTCTGCAAAATTGGCGCCTTTGTAGGGCGATCTTTAAATTTAATATTCGGATTGCAGAATTGGTATGGATCATTGGTCGAAATCGTGCATCGAATTGCTCCTACAGCTATGCTTATTATCGTGGAAGGCTAAATTTAGCCCATTTCTGGCATAAGTATGTTTAAGGCGAAATAAATTACATAAATTACAACTATTATTAGAAACAAATAGATTAGAATTCCAAAAAAGAACCATGAAGAAGTACAAAAAAAAAAAAATTAAATCGACGCACCAAGAAAGAGTTGTCCGATTGTAATGAAATTTCGTATGCAAAGACATTTTGACCGAACATGCAAATGATTAAAATTTGGTGTCCAATGAATGAATAGCGGGAACTCCAGCGCATCGGAACTGCGCATTCAGCAGGTGTATATAAGGAGCGATTCTCAATATGTGGTCAAAATTTCTGTTGCATTTTGACTGTGGATATCTTACGTCGACTGTAACAATGCCTCGCCAAAAGATTCGTGCTCATTACGAGCATATAACAGGACGTTGTGGTGAAATCTCCTTTGATAGCCGGACCCCTTTGGTGGTCATTTCTGGCACACTTACAGCACAGCGGTACGTAGACGACATTCTACGACCGGTTGTGTTACCGTTCCTTTTGCGACACCCTGGACTTACGTTTCAACAAGACAATGCCCGGCCGCACACGGCACGTGTTGCTATGAATTGTCTTCAAGCTTGCCCAACACTTCCTTGGCAAGCTAGGTTTCCTGATCTCTCTCCCATAGAGCACATTTGGGACGCTATGGGAAGGCGATTGCAACCATCCCGGAATGTTGACGATTTAGCCCGACAGTTGGAGACAATTTGGCAAGAAATTCCGCAGGACACCATCCGGGATCTTTATCAGTCTATGCCACGCCGGGTGACAGCTTGCATCCAGGCCAGAGGTGGACCAACGCCTTATTGACTTCCTCCCTTTGTAACGGTCAAACTCTGCAATAAATCATTCAATTGTTCTGAAATTTTAATCATTTCTTTTTCTATGTATGTTCTTCATATCCACCAATTTTTATCGCAATCGGTCTCTTGGTCGATCTTTTTATTATAGAGTGTATATAAGCAAATTGAAAGCAAACGTTTCGAAGCCATGGCAACTTCATTTTCAGTGCGAAATGGCGAATGCTGGAAATATTGTTTAAGCGTTACATATTCTGCAGGTAGATCGTGAAATTGTCTAACGCGTTATAGTGTCTATTTTGCTAGATTGCCAATTTTCAAGGAATAAGCGGATATTGTAGTTATGAATGTTTTGTGCAGGATTTTTGCATTATGCCAGCATGGGACATGGCTCTGTTCAGCACAGTGTTTGACAAGAAGTGAACTAAAATCTTGAGTCCTAAATTTGTTTTTATATTCTGAGTCTAGTTTTGAGAGATCTTTTAGTTTGGCTATTATATTTGCCTCACGCAGTTACTGCATGCAATCTATTGAATAACTAACGCCGGTGGCTATTGGGTGGAAGCTAATGGAATTGGAGAAGTTTTAGATGGGGGGATGTTAGTGAGCTTAGTATTTAGTTTGTAGAAAATAAACATGTTTTTTTGAAGAGAAATTAGTTCTAATATTACCCTGATTTCCTATTTTATCTACACATCTAATTTCAGTACGTTTGACCTAAAACTCTAACGTGAAACGTGAGTACTGAAATTTAATTTAATTTGCTAATTTCCCTGTGAACCTTTGTTTCATAGAGGTATGCATAAAGTTCATAAGGTGGGTTATAGGCTCAATGGGGGTGCCGTTACAGAACTACATCTCTATGCATTCCTATGTTACATATGTAATACATTTCATTATATATTTCTTTGCTGTTCTTATCCCGTAAAATTCACAATTAAAAAAGAGCTATATCTAAATTTACAATGAAAAGGGCTTCCACGTCTCTGGAAAACCTCGAATTGTCAGCGAATTGGAAATCGGCCCTAAAAGTCTGGAGAAACGCAGGATTTTGTTTTTTCTGTCAAGCCTTTCGCAGTTTTCTGGAAAAGTCCCGCCAACGTAAACCATTTTTTCAATAACCGAAGTTCAGTTGAAAATTTTGTTTGCCATTGATCCTGGAATTGTGCCGGAAAATTCAGGGAACTTTCTTCGATGCAAGTGAGAACCACAGGCTTACTCAGGGGGTTGTTGATGGGGATTGTAACCCCCCATCAACAATGCATCCCCATTGCAATGAAATTTTGTATATTTAACATAGGAATCCATGAGTTGTAGCTCTGTAACCGCCCATTGAGCCTATAACCCCTCTTATGATCTGGCTGCATACACTGATGATGAGAACCCTCTATCGATGTCTTCGATAAACATCTTTCAGCAGAGTTATACTTTATTTTTCGCCTTATTCTCATTTTTACACTTTCTCTTGGTGCTCGATATTTGGTGACAATACCTCTATTTTACCTATTTTCACACTCCGTTAAACGCTGTAATTCACCGATTCTCCTGGCAGCTGGATACAGTCTATTTTTCAGATTTTTGTTTCTATTTTCCCCAATCGTAATGCATTCTGTACCTGTACGGGATGGCTGCTATTGCAGTTAATTTTATGTGCATAAGTGTTTATAGTGCACGTTAATTTATGTGCCCTTTCTTCGTAAGAAAATGTATATTTTTATTGTGTTTTCGCATGTGAAAAAGAGGTCACACGGATTGCGCATGTGTGTAGTATTAAAATTGGGGAGATTGACAACAACGTACAATCTTTGTACGTTGTTGTCAATCTCAAATTAATACGATTGTTGTCAATCTCAAGATTACGTTGTTGTCGTCTCAAGATTGTACGTTGTCAATCTCAAGGGTGTACGTTGTTGTCAATCCTCAAAGATTGGCTACGTTGTCAATCTCAAGATTGTGCGTTGTTTAATCAATCTCAAAAAGATTGTGTTATTGTCAATCTCCAAAGGTGTACGTTGTTGTCAATCTCCAAAGATTATGCGTTGTTGTCAATCTCCAAGATTGTTGTTGTCAATCTCCAAAGATTGTACGTTGTTGTCAATCTCCAAAGATTGTACGTTGTGTCAATCTCAAAGGTATGCGTTGGTATCAATCTCCAAGGTGTACGTTATTTCATCAATCTCAGATTATGTTCGTTGTCATCTCAAAGATTGTACGTTGTTGTCAATCTCAAAAGATTGTACGTTGTTGTCAATCTCAAAGGTGTACGTTGTTGTCAATCTCAAAAAGATTGTACATTTGTTGTCAATCTCCAAAAGATTGTACGTTGTTGTCAATCTCCAGATTGTGTACGTTGTTGTCAATCTCCAAAGTTGTACGTTGTTGTCAATCTCAGATTGGCCGTTGTTGTCAATCTCAAAGATTGTACGTTATTTATCAATCTCAAGATTGTACGTTGTTGTCAATCTCAAGATTGTACGTTGTCAATCTCCAAAGATTGTGGCTACGTTGTTGTCAATCTCAAAGATTGTACGTTGTTGTCAATCTCAAGATTAGCTACGTTGTTGTCAATCTCCAAAAGGTGTACGTTATTGTCAAATCTCCAAAGATTGTGCGTTGTTGTCAATCTCAAAGATTGTACGTTGTTGTATCAATCTCAAAGATTGTACGTTGTTGTCAATCTCCAAAGATTGTACGTTGTTGTCAATCTCAAAGATTGTACGTTGTTGTCAATCTCCAAAGCTTGTACATACCAGGGCTTACCATAACTAGTAAAATTTGACACTGGTCGGAATATACGAAATACAAATGAAGAAGGTAAAAGACATTTACCATCTGCAAAAATATTCGCATATTTTGCAAGTGAATATTTTTGCAGATGGTAAATGTCTTTTACCTTCTTCATTTGTATTTCGTATATTCCGACCAGTGTCAAATTTTACTAGTCACTGGGGAGATTTCTGAAAACGGGGTGCGTGGAAAATAGCTCCCTACTTTATGTTTTGACGTAAGGTGGGCTCTAAAACAGAAAAATAACAATAAAGTAGGAATAGTTAGCCATTTCGATATTGCTAAACAGCCTAGGGCATTCAGGTCGGGCCCTCGCCGGTGTGGGACCCAATTTGGGTCACTTCTGGGAACCCTCCCCACACCCCTTGTATAAGCGCAACATAGTAACATTGTAATTTGTATATAAATTAATTTTTTCTATTACTAGACTGAAATTTTTTAAAATTCACATCAATATACAACATACTGTAGTTAAAATGATTTTTATTTTCCAGTACTAATTAAAATATAAAGTATTATTACAGTTTTAAAAAATTCCTGCAATTTTCTATTTTTAATTTAGGGATTCATTTTTAAATTTTTTTTATATTTAATTTTCAGGCATTAAGGCTTCAGTTCGTTTTTTCCGTTTTATGTTGCCTTATCAGAATATTTCCATGCCACCAGTGACGTAGTAAATCAAATATGATGGTGGAGGGGATCAAGCGATTTAAAAAGATTCAGTGATTTAGCTCTAAGAACAACAATGGGATTTTTTTATCCAATTGGGGGGTGTTTCAGCCTCAGGGTGATCCAGATTAAACAGGTGTTCATACCTCTCTGTTGGGAAAACTACTTGGCCAATTTCACCTAAATTTCGTACACATGCTCTCCTGAGTATGCGGTTTTGATTTCTGAAAGAAAACATTGAGTTCATATTTCGGCCGCTAGGGAAGGAAATGGCGCTGCGGAGCAGGCAATTTATTAATATTAACAACGAAAAAGTGTTTTAACATGCAATAACCTTTATTGCAATCACATGAAATTAACTACAAATTACAGTATACCGTAGGATAGTAGGTATGACTAAAAAAAGATTTATGCAATAACTTTATTGCTATCATATGTGGAACCACACTATCATCACAGATACGGCTCGATATGTCCTCCGTCTCTTTGCTCTAGAAATTGCATTCGATGCACAACACATTCCACGGCAGAACGTAACTCATTCGCTTGGAGGTGGGATACATGTTGCGAAATTCTGTCTTTTAAGACTGCTAAGTTCGGAACATTGCCTTTATAAACGCAGCTCTTTAAATATCCCCACAGCCAAAAGTCACAAGGGTTAAGATCGGGTGACCGAGGCGGCCAAGATGTTGAAAATGACCTGCTAATCACTCTGTCATCCGAAAAGTTTTGCCGTAATAATGTTTGAACAGGCAACGCGATGTGCGGGGGTGCACCATCTTGCATGAAAATTGTAGTGTCAAGACAATTTCTCTGTTGAAGCAAAGGAATGACAAAGTTCCAGAGCATAAATGCATACCTAGAGCCAGTAACAGAACATGTCATTGGCCCCGAGGCCGTATTTTCTTCAAAGAAGTAAGGACCAATGACGAAAGATGAGGTGAAGCTACACCACACTGTCACTTTTGGAGCATGCAACGGAATTTGTTGATGAACGTGGGGATTTGTGTCAGACCAAATACGGCAGTTACATGTGTTTACAGCGCCATTCAAGTGGAAATGGGCCTCATCACTCCACAGTATCTGCCAAGGCCATTCATCATCCACTGTCATCCGAGCAATGAACATCAAAGCAAATGTTTTCCGCACGTCATTATCACCAGAAAGCAATTGCTGAGTGTGGGCTATCTTATATGGATAAAACTTCAGGACATTTCTCATAACTCTCCACACTGTCGTATATGGCATGTCCAATTCCCGTGATATCGCACGTGCACTACTGCTACCATGTGCACTTGCTGCTCCACTACTGCAGTTGCAACTTCTTCAATTTGCTGCACTCGAGTTGGTTTGCGGCATCGTCCTGGTTTAATGGCGAATGTTCCGCTCTTTTCGGAATGCAAGATTATTTTTCGAAGATTTGTAATTGTGAGAGGGCCTCTGCGTAAACCTTTTACCTGCCGAAATGCTTTAAGTGCAGCAGAAGCATTGCTATTTCGTTGATAAAAGAGCTTAACAAGTAACGCGCGATCTGGTAAAGTAAGTTTCATGACGGAGTCCTCGTATGGTGGAAAAATGCTTCACGACTCCTTATATAGGCAGAGGATGTTGCGCATGTTAAGTAATATGTAAATTGCCTGCTCCGCAGCGCCATTTCCTCCCCTAGCGGCCGAAATATGAACTCAATTTTTTCTTTCAGAAATCGAAACCGCATACTCAGGGGAGCATGTGTATGAAATTTGGGTGAAATTGGCAGAGTAGTTTTCTCTACAGAGAGGTCTAAACACCTCCTGTTTAATTTGGATCACCCTGGTGTATGTATGTATATATATATATATATATATATATATATAATCTCATCCATTATCTGTCCACTTCTGAATGAAGGCCTTTCCAAATACTTTCCACACAAGTATATCCTGAGCAATTCTTTTACATATCATCCCAAACTGTTTTCTTATTTCATCCAACCATCTAGTTTAAGGTTTTCGATGATCCTTTGGAATTCAGTTCAGAATTTCAGTTGTCCATTGTTGATCAGTAGTTCTTGCGATATGCCCAGTCTATCGCCGTTTCAGCTTTTTTACTTTAACAATGATGTCCTCTATTCCTGTTCTCTCTCTCTCTCACCGAAATGTTTTTCTATCTATCCCTCCTAGTTTTTCTTATCTTGTTGTATTACCACAAAATATGAACTATCACTAATTTTTCTCGAGCATAAATCATAGCATGCTCATGATTTGTCACAATTCCAGTCCATAACGCTCCCTATTTGTGGCACTTCGATTCGTTTTGGTCTCGTTTCATTGTTATATGTTCGTTTTAACTTAATGTCATCATTAAACTGAGACTTAAGCCAATTTAGTGAAGGTGTTAGTTTCATAAATAAGGGGGCTTAAGGTTGCGGCCCCCACCCTAGAAAAAATCAGTTCTGCCCCCCACAGGTGTCATAACTCTCAAATATATTTATTTCTTTACTGTAAAAAAATTCCAACTTTCATGATAAATGAAGGTGTTATTCCAAGACCATGGCAAATTCTGTCCTTGACCCCCCAAATGAAAGTCTGTATCCGCTCCTGGTTTGCCCCCTTCACTTCTGGATGTTGAGGCTAACTTCGCTAATAAATGACACCATTGCTCTAACACCCCAAATATTTAAAATCGTCCGCATTACTGTAAAGAACGCGCAAATTTTGCCTACACGAGGTTCCGATTTTGCGGAAGACTGCGTTGTCTAGATTCTAAACTCATTTTGTTTATACATTTTTGCAAATAGATTTTTTTTCCGAGTTATATGTGTTTCGTTAAGTAAGTTAGGAAATAAAGGAAGACGAAGGTAAAGGGAAGAAGGCTAAATTAAAAGAAAATTAGATAACGCGTGGTAAATGCGGTAAAGCCTTCTTCTTCTACTGTGCGGTTATCCCGGATTCAACTCCAGCTGTGCAAAAAGAAAAAGAAAAAAGCTTATCGACCAATTGCTCACCGTAGTACGGGTGTTGATTCCCTAGACCTTAAGGCATTCGCATTCTTCGGGAAGTTCCGGCAGGGGCGGACGGTCCTCTGAGAGGGCTGATACCTTGGATTTTCGGAGGGCGCGAGTCCAGTAGTCCATGGACTACTTAAAGAAGTCCCAATGATCACCCATGGAGGCACACACGGACTCGGGGTATTGGCAGTCCGGCGGCCCGATCCGCCCCCTGTGTTCCAGTACAGCATGACACTTACTCCGCCGTAAAACTCAAACAATACAATGCAAGAGCATTTTCAGCAAAAACAAAATTTCTTTTTTTTTTTTTTTAAAATCTCATTTTTCTAAAAAAGAAAGTTTGATTTTACTTTAATAAAATCTTACATTTCATAAAAAAAAAAAATTCTTTAAAAAAATGCATGTAGAAAGAGTTTTTTCATGTAATGATAGCGAGGATTCAAAAACATTGATTTTCGATATATAGGACTTCGAAATATAGAAATCGTAGTTATATATAACATACAGTAGAACCTCCATATAACGAAATGGACGGTTCCATGAAAAAAAATCGTTACATAGAAAATCCGCAAGGTGGGAACGATGTATTCATGAAATAAGGCTAGCCTAGTTTTCCATGTCTTCAGGGGCATCTAACGTGAGAACGTTTTATCCCCTAAGTGTTTAGGGTGAAAATGATCTTGGAAAGCGGGGGGGGAAGATATGGTAGTGGGTTGATGGAAAATTTGATATTGAATGAAACAATAGAGGCTAAAAAAGTAAAAAAAAAATTAAGCAATTAAGAAGGATAATTAACAAAAACAAAAGGAGAATATGATTAAAAACAATTTAGAAATACATTTGTGAGGAGTAAATGAGTAAAAGAATTTTGTCTAAGTAGCGATGGTGTTTTTCATACTAAAAATCAAAAAAATTTTCAATCAACGGAATAAAATAAAATTTAATAACACTGTCATCGAAAGAGTTAACTCAATAAAATTTCTGGGAATAATAATTCAAGATAATTTGTGTTGGGATTGTCAAATAAACGAAATTAAAAAAAAAATAAAAGACCTAATGAAATTTTGACAAAGCTTTTTACAATCTTACCTTTAAACATAAAAATTAAGCTTTACTTTGCATTAACTTACATTTACCTAAACTACGGAAATATAGTGTGGGTGAAATTATCAGTAACAAACTTGAAAAAAATTAATAATTTACTTAATAAAACAATTTAGAAATTATGCTATAAAACAGGAAAACAAAAAGACATAATATATGACAACAAAATACTCAACATAACTAATATACATAACTTAAAAGTAGAAACATACGTATACGAACGATTAAACGAAATTAAGGACTTAAACTCAATCTCAATTAAAGAAAATGTTCATAATTACAACAGAAGAGATAGAAAAGAACTGAACACAATTAAAATCAGAACGATTATAGGTAAAAATAATATTGATTACTATGAAATTGAATTATGAAACAACATCTTAACAACGATAAAAGAAATGAAACCAAAAAGTAAATTTAAGACAGAATTAAAAGGATACTTACTGAAGCGCCAATGAGATTAATCGCCACGGTTGCAAGAATTTTAAATATTTATATAAATCGAACACTACGCAGATTAAATCAAACAACAATGTCAATCAATCAACGTTTATTGGCGTAGTGATACCAACGCCGATGGTATGGCGTGATTAGATGGTGAAACGTTCGAAAGAAAATAAATATTTCTGCCTTCGGTGGGACCTGAACCCACGACCTTCCACTTGCCGGGCGGAGGCTCTACCCACTGAGCTACGAAGGACAATATATAATCTCTTTACGAACGTATATATATTGTTGCCAGTTATTTCGCAGAATGGTGTAGTACATAGACTACTATTTAAACCAAATTGCAAAGAGACTGGTATTAAATTGATCGAAATGCACGTTGCAGCCTATGTATTTATAAATAACCGGCATCAGTAAATAGTCTTTATATACGTTCGTAAGAGATTAGATGTCGTTCGTAGCTCAGTAGGCAGAGCCTCCGCCCCGCAAGTGGAAGGTCGTGGGTTCAGGTCCCACCGAACGCAGAAATATTTATTTTCTTTCGAACGTTTCACCATCTAATCACGCCATAACATCGGCGCTGGTATCACTACGCCAATAAACGTTGATTGATATTGTTGTTTGAATTCTAAATATGTTTTAATTTTGTATCCTTTGTATGTCATAATTTGCATGATATGCATAAATAAAATTGATTGATTAATTGATCAAGAGAGATCGAGGATCGGGCCCAGGTGGTGAGTCCGCACCCACGTCTGGTCATTGTTGCGGTGAATGAGGGCACATTATGTGTTAGGGGCTGATTTGGTGTTGGGTGTCATGGTTCTGCCTTTAGTGCTAGATTAAAGCTGGAATGGTTTAATGGGTTGAACAGGGATGAGTTTAGATGGGTTGTCCAGGGGGAGGCCTAGGTGCAATGGCACGTAGGGGACGGCGTGGGATTGGTTGAGGGTTGGGTGTGCTGATATCGGGGTGGTGTTCGGCTGGATGAGCCGGATTGGAATGTAAGTTGAGTTGTGAGGTTGTTGGGCAGTTTGTTGTGTGGGCTAGGGTACAATTCGTCGGAGGGGTCTGTGGGTGACAACTGGGGTGAGTATAATTTGTAAAGCGGATAGTATAATATGGCTATTGTTGATGAGGATGATTGAGGTGGTTTGGTTTGAGGTGGGGGTTGAATGTGTTGGTTGTTTTGGGGCGGGGATCGGGGGCTCTACGGCGATTTTTCTTGGGGCCGTGGAACTCTACGACGATGATATAGCGTCGACGGATGGTTCTAGTGGTGAGGAGAGGGGACCTTCTTGGTCGGCGAAATCTTTGTGATGTAGGTGGAGGAGACGGTAGCTGTGGGGGGTAGGACGAGGGGGAAGGGTTGAAACGTTTCACAAATGCTTTTAGGGGTCAGCTAAAGCGGTGATGAAGGGTGTCATGGAGAATGTGAGAGCTAGAAATAAGAGGGTTTGGGTGTAGATGGATGTGATCGAAGTAATTATGTGAAAGCTCGAAGATGGTTTCGGTAATTCGGTCTTGGAACGTTTCTTTGTTACGGATATACCAGAGTACGTGTAGGATTCTATTGAGTGTGATATTTTCGAATTGTTGAAGGGAAAGTGGGGTTTGGTTGCGAAGAAGAGACCAAGCAGGAGCGGCGTAGGTGAGAATTTGACGAATGGCTGTTGTGTACAAGAGAAGTGTGTTTTGTTGTGAAAGAATGGAGCGTGGTTCGATCAAATTACTTGGAAGAGAGCAAGCGACTTTAACTTTGTTTTTGACAGAAGGTGATTTGTGAAGGATAATTTATTGGTGAGTGATACGCCGAGGTATTTGATCGTTGATGACCAGCTGATGGGTGTCTGGGTGTGCTTTGATTATGATGATGGGGGGCTTGTGAGCGGTGTTTAGAGAAAAGAATAGTCTGTGTTTTGTGGGGTGCTAATTTGATTTTCCATTTGGCCATTTAGTAAGGTTGTTGACGTAGGTTTGTAGGGTTGAGATGGCTTGAGGTAGAAGAGGTTTTGAAGTCTAGATCGCCGCATCGTCAGCGATTAAGGCTAGTGAGATGTTACGTGATTTTGGAAAATCGTTAAAGCAAATAGAGAAAAGTGTTGGGGAGAGACTGTCTCCTTGTGGGACGCCAGCTGAAGCGGTGCGTATTGTAGAAAGCGTTTGTTGAGATTGATTTGGAAATTACGATTTTTAATGAAGGAGTGGATGATATTCACTAGATATGGGGGAGGGGTATTAATATGTAAAAGTTTAGCAATTAGCCCCTGGTGCCAGACCGAATCGAACGCCTTTGATATGTCAAAGCTTAATAAGAATGTGCATAGGTTGTTTTTAAGGGAATGTTTCATATTTTCAATAATTCTGGCTATTTGGTGTATGGTAGAGTGCTCCTTTTGGAAGCGAAATTGTTCGTGTGAAATGATGTTGTTATTATTTTCGAGAAAGTCAATTAACCTGTTTTGAATAATAGCTTCTGCGATTTTAAAAATTGAAGACAGAAGCGAAATAGGGCGGTAACTGTCTTGATTAAGGAGGCTTTTACCGCGATGATGAATGAGTGTGATATGAGCTGTTTTTCAAAATGTGGGGAAGTACTGTAGAGTTAATGAGCTATTGATAATATGGGTGAGTGTGGAAATGGCTGGGGTGTAAGGTGCTTAACTATAGTGTTAGAGATTTCGTCTGGCCCCGGTGCTTTAACCAAGGCAGTGCAATACGATACGACAATTGAAATCCCGTTTTTTCAATAAACGACTCTTTCTCATTAATAACATTCAACTATTTCAAAATAAATGTCTTTAAGTGTGCGTATTGTATTCGCACAATATTAGGGAACCCGATGTCACTGACGTGACTACTCGATTTTCTGTTTTAGTCGTTAAAAATTTCGTTATATAGAAATTTACGTACGTACGTATGTACACTACGGCGGCTCAAATTAGGAAACAAACGTATATCCGACAATATTTGCAATGCTATCTGATAAAAAAATAATCCGCACAGCGCGTGGCCTTCTTCAATAACTGAGGATCTATTATCCAGGATGAAGTCCGGAATTAATAAAGCTAAATTTTGAACTGGCCGCCACAAACACAAGCAAACATGAATTATAAAACGCATTAATCTGATTGTAATTTTCATTTCAACCAGCGTTTGTGGATGAAAATGAAAAACGTGGATTTGGTAAATGATAAAATACGAAGTCTAAAAGTGAACCGGTTATGTAGAATATATTCGTTCTGCTCCAGTATACTTAGCTTTAAATGTAGTTGAAGATGCACTGAGTGCTAATAATGAAGATTGCGCCAAAAAAGGGGAGAATTCCTAGAAAATTTGCAGCATTTTCTAGAACAGTAGATTGTGTGTGTGTCGACAAACTTGATACTGTATATGGAATGTGAATAATAAGCGTCCTCGAACAAATAATAAACCATTTGAAGGATGGAAATTCGAAACTAAACAGAATAGTTAGTAAACATCGGCCAACTGATTCATCAACTTTTGGTCAAGTGCTTAAAAAACGAAGCTGTTAATGTGTCGCTTTAAAAAAAAA
>QLNU02015003.1:148522355-148534452 GCA_006491805.2 Dysdera silvatica
TGGGTGTGTTATTGATTGGAACTGAAATAAGAAATTATCGAAAAGGAGAACAATAAAAATGCTTACCAGCATTCTGAAGAATACATGTTAATTTTAATAAACATAAAACACAAGTATGTGCTTAATTACTGCTTCGAAAAGAAATCTTTAATTGACGATTGTTTTGTTTTTCTTGGGAGTTGGCATTTAACATTGCCTTTTCGATTTTTTCAAATGCACTGCAAAAACAATCGTTGACGTCAAAACGCAATAACATTATTCTTTATACACTGCAAACCATCATTCGCTTCATTTGAGTGAAAATTGAAGTTGATTTTCTAACTGAAATTCTACTTGCAGGCCAATGATGAAATGTTATCGTTAAATCGAGGAAAGCAAACGTCAAACTGGGGAAAATACATCGTACACACATACATACACCGGACCCTGTGTTACTCAGCCCGGACCAATAAAAAAAGTTCGTTAAATCGAAGTTAAACTATAGTTTTGAAACCTTTAAAACTATCTAACCTTTTTTATAATTTATTTCATGATGGAGTTGTATATTTGCTTAATTTCTATGGTCAGTTCCGTTGGCAGTATCACTTCTCATATGTTTCATTACCCGAATTATTATATGTGTTCCGGGGTTTGTATTTCTCAGGAGACAAGTTCGGATCTCATGGAAAACTGTAGGGCGTGGGAAGGTATCAGTTGTTTTGCATATCGAGCATGTGGGTTAAAAAAATGATTAAACTTCAGTTCTGCCTTAATTCAATGATCTTGAACTCAAAATGTAATTGATGAAGAAGAGAAGAAGAAATTGGCAAACTTGCGCTTAAATTCCGGAAAGTAGGGGAATCCATTTCATTGTTGATGACAAGTTTACAGTCTTCCGACAGTTTGTGATGAATCCTGTCACAATATCTGGATAAAATATTGAGGAATGCAGATATCACCAAGCCTTATGAATTTAAAGTCCAATCTTTAGGATTATACTATTACAAAATGGCATTTAATCCCCGAACGTAAATTCCAAATATATTTCCCATATTTGTAAATTGGCATACCATATTTGGCGGGCTGGCGAACACCCTATGGCAAAGGGACGCGAAAATAAGTTTTCATAATACTGTAAAATATTTATACTTTATTGAAGTGCTTTTTATTCGTTCATGGAGTGTCTAATTTTCTGGATTTTAAAATTCCTGGATGGTTAAAACTTTGTGGAATAATGGTACTGAATGTATTTAAAGTCGTAGATAGATAGTTATTTAAACTATTTATTTATTAGGCTATATTTTAACACTTTGAATTTCTCGTATTTCATTAAGGCCACGTCCGTTTGCACAGATTCACCTTGTTTTGGGCAGAATATCCTTTGCTGTCCCTGCGCCATAAAAACTAACAAATCACTCAACTATTTCAGGTCTCACTTAATACGAGGGATTGATTTTTTAGAAATGATTGCTAGGCGGAACCATTGTAACATTAACGAAAGATGGAGTGTTTTTGTTGGCTGTTAAACGTGTGTTGCAATAGCGGCTGCTCTTGACAAGTTTTAAGTACTGTTTAGAATTTTTTGTGCCATGGCTTGAAAAAGAAAACTTAATTTATAAATTACATTGTAACGAATGAGCGTTATGTTGATTCACAGTGTGTTTAAACGATATTTGTTTTGTATAGAATATTCACGTTGTGGCCCATTAACTTTGCATCAAATCTTTTCGTTAAATTGGAGCATTTCATATGGAGACCTATCTGAAATACCATTCCGCATACATTGTTTTCGTTTGTTGAATGTTGAATTCACCGCAGAAATTGGTCTGTTTTAGGGCAGAATAGACCCGTTTAGAGCACGAATCTGCAGATCCATAAATTAGTGGAAACACGCAAAAAATACGCGTAGAGCTAGTTTTGAGAGGATGAGAAATAGCAGTTTTCTCTCCAGCAAAACTTTTAATTGCCATTTTGTATATAGCTCTCATTTAAACGAGGTTTTTAAAAGCCAATTGTAAAATTAGATCGATCAACAGGTACAACATCAATTAAAGCATGATACCACATGAAAAAGGCGTTAATAATTCCCATAGGCGAAATTGAAAGACCCTAGGAGCTGGACCATTATGTCTTGTTCATGCTGCAATGAAAGTATGACTCTTGATGCGGATGATGTCCTCAGAAAGTAGTTTAATGGGATTCTCTTTACTCGTTCACCAGCTCACCATCTCCAGCGATATCTGAAAGCATACGGGCAATTATAAAATTCGCCAACTCATGTCCTAATTGTGATTTCGGTGTTCCATTTTGTATGCGATCTCGTGGCTGTTAGGGTGTGTGACTGCTGCACTAGCTGCAGGCTGTGCGACAAACTTTCTGCAGCTAAGTACGGTTTCGGCAAAGAAAACGCAGCCAAGCATACATCGAGTGTTTGACCCAGATACTTGGCTGCACCAAAGCTCAGTATGTCTGCGGTCTCCCTCTTTGCCATAATATGATCTCGGTTCGCAAACCTCGCAATTTTGGAAGTTGCTGTTGTTGGTAAATTTTGCCGATGTGGGTGCAGTCAATATGGATGCATTTGGATTCCAATTCGATCACGTAAGTGCTTGGCCTCTCCATAATGGCGTAGTTATTTTACTTTATAAAATTTTGCATTCTTTTTTTTTTTTGGTGGGGGGGGAGGTCTTTATCATATGTTGTTGGAAAATGTTTTCGTTGTGAGTGAAATGGGATGCTGCTGTTATAAACCAAGTATGCAGTCACTTTACGTTGTCGTTGACGGATATCTTCTGTAGAGGAAGGGTGATTGTATGTAAGTATGTTTATCAAATCCCCATACTACGAATAAGCATAAATACAGCCACGGCCAACGTTTGCTGCCATTTAGATCCCCCCCTTTTTTTTGCATTACAGACCAGAACATTACCATAATGTCAGCGTAAAGGCATTTTGTAAATTTACTATTTATTTCCAGAAAGGAATGGCTGTTATTTTAAGAATTTGTAATTTTTTTTTTGAATTGTTGCACCTGTATTTAATTGTGGACATTCAATTGAAATTGGAAGGGACTAACATAGGATAGTGAGGAATAGGGGAGTCAGTATATATGCTTTTTCTTACCCCCATTTACTGTTTGCTTTTTGTTTTTTTTAACGTAATCGAAATTTTCTTCTGAAGTCGGAATATATTTTTTTATTTGGAATACAAGAGTTATTTTAAATTGCAAAGTCATTAAAATATTTAATTTCTATTCTTTTTCCGTTATTATTTTAGAAATTCGGAATAATCTTGCCATTTAGTTTATTGCTTTGTATATTCCAAATTGCGTGATTTTTGCTTCTGTCTTTCGTTTTTAAAGACAGATTTTAATTTCTCTTCGTTTTTTTGCGATTTTGCCAGTATTGGGACCATTAGATTTCTATAGTAAATTACTCAGGGGCGGACGTAACTTCCATTTGGAGGGGTCAAGGACAGAATTTGCCATGGTCTTGGAATAACGCTTTGCATTTATCAGAATGTTTTACTGTGAAAAAAATGTATTTTGTTGGGGGGGTCGACCCTGTGAACTCCGGTGAAAATACTGAATAGAGGAATATGAAGGATTTCTTTTCATATTTAGAAAAAGTATTTTAAGAAATATAAATTGGTCAGAGCAGAGTTTTACTGTATGTTGCGTGTTTTGGTCAAAGGGTGCCTCGACATTGACTAACATTTTATATAATAGGTTATATGAAATATTTATATCATGAAATTTGTACAATATTGTATTTGGGAGCTGTAGACAATTTATAAAAGGTGGAGAAAGCCGTGGGTCAAAGTTCGAAGACCCCTAGGTCAAATAGCCCCAAGTGCTTATGGCCGCGAAATTTGAACTCTTGACTTTCTCTCTCTTTCCAGCAAATTTGGTTGCGTCTATTCATATCGAGGGTCAGGTCAATATCAAATTAAATATTAATAACATTATATATATATATTTACACACGATATGATAATGTTTATTTGATATTAATCACAAATAATACATTAAAATATCGCTATTGAAAAGACGTGTTTTGCATTGTGCGTAGGTTCAATTCCGTTAGAGAGTGACGTGAATGACCGATATCAGAAAAAGTCATGTAGATAGTGATTATTAAAATAAGGTAGTTTATAAATTAATTAATCTGTTCTGGTAATAATAAATGCTGCTGCTTAACTCTTAACTAATTTGAACGCTGCCTATAACTAGGCACAAAAGTCCGCATCTCCTATTTCATCCATACGCTAAAACAGAACCCCATTGGTTATTATCGTCACCTATGAATCTGAGGGTGTCTTGCCGCTAGCGACCAAGCTAAAATCGTGTCAGTAAGCATCATCACAGCTGTCATCGTGCTAGAACGCCAGACCAATGAAGAAAATACATTTTGAATTATATGTTAACCACAGCCGACGAGAAGGGGGGCAGAGGATGAAGTTTAGGGGCCGTGCTGGTAAGGACCTATGCTGTGGGGGGGACCCGGCCCAGTGAAGGGGTTATGCGGGCCGGTAAAAGTGAGCCTGGGGTCCACGGTGGCCCTCCGCGCCCCTGATGTTAAACCTTTAAAGAATTAAAAATAATGAAGCCTTGACTTACCTTTAATTATCTATTTCCATTATTATTTTTTCATATTTTTACCGTCTTCTTAAATCTTCATTACTAAATATGTAAATGTTTCTAAGTCTTTTTTGCACTAAATGTCTTTGTGAATCTTTTTACTATATTGTACATCAATCGTTTTAAAGCCTTTTACTAAATGTGAGTCTTTCTGAATCTTTTTACTAAATTTAAGTCTTTCTATAAATCTTTTTGTGTACTTGAGTTTCAAGAGCAATTCTTTTTTTTTTCCGTTTTTGTTTTAATTGCTGTCTGGAATCAATCGGGGATTTTTTTTAATGTAATTACAAACGTCAAAATCATAAATTCTTAATTAGTACGTGTTCGTTTTAGAGTGTTAATTATTCTATCTTTCGTTATTAATTTGATATTAGCCCAATGATAGATACTCACCCAATCTCTTGTCAGATTTTCTTTCCCAATTATTGATTTGTTTGCAAATGCTTGTGAACAGGAAACGTCGATTTTTGAATGCTTATTTGCTAGCTAATGCTAATTCGATTGCTGATGTTATGCTCCACTGATGTGCTCGGTCAATCGCCATATCTTGCTGTCAAATAATTAAAACATTTTGCTTTTTAGAGCATATATCCTTCTATCACTAATGAGTAATGGCAGGCTTTTCTCGAAAACTGGAAGGGATTAGTGCTTGCCTGATTTTGGAGCACAAAATTACTTGTTTTGTCTTCTGTACAGCATATTTAAGATTAGTTGAGTGATTGCAGACGATTTGAAAAATGTGTTAAAGGCTTCTCTCAAAAATACCAGACAGCATGCTTTGAACTTCACGACGCGTGACGAGTAAATATGGACTGGGTTGGTATTCGCAATTTCAGATTGAAACATTAATTACTTTGATTCTCGTACCACTCGTTTTGCGAATGAATTATATGACGACGTTCAAAGAAATAGGTTAAAATATGGTCGAATTAATTTTAAACTATGTAATTGTTGCTTTGAGTAATTAACACCAGGTAGCTTCGATGAATTTTTTCATAACGACTGTTTTTCAACTATTGTTTTAAAGTTTTATCTCACGAAAGCCTTCCTACATCGTCGTCGCTCCAAAGATCTCGTCTTGTTTCACGTTTCGGTGCTCGTTTTTCATGTATTCCAACGTTTGGTATGAGAATGGAGAGCACTGCTAGAAACATTAATATCGAAAAAACTGATGATGGAGAAGAATCAGTGCCAAAATCCATGCCCGTGGTTTGACATTGGCATAGACATTCGTTTCGACTTGTGGACATATCCATAAGACGCTACCCCCAGGTTTTTCCTTCAAACGAGTATTCGTTGGTCTATCTAGCTGGTATTAAGACTTTTCTTGCATTTATACCAGTGGTTCCCAACTCAATTTAAGCCGCGGACCACTTCGAAAAATTTTCACGAGTTGACAATCAACACCTTAATAAAAAAGGGAGCCGGGTCGTCTTCTTCTTCCTCCTCTTCTTCTCCTCCTCCTCTTCTTTTTCATCACTGGTTTACACAGATGGATCAGAGCGGATTAATACGTTGCTGTTGCTTGTGTCTGTGGAAGTGTTTTGCTGAGTTATCAACTACAAACATTCTTCTCAATTTTCCATAAATGGAATAATGGAAATGCATAGATCAGAATTAGCACTGAAATACGTTTTTTTTTACCATGCATTCCCTCCGTCATCTTTACGGATTGTGCTACAGTCTGAATTCTTCCACAACCTTACAGCACTCTGGAATCCACAGGGTTCGCAAATGACTTATGGACATAAAAAAAGCACAATATGTTATAAAAGTCTGTTGAATTCCAGATCATGTTGGAATAATTGGGAATGAACAGGCGGACAGTGCTGCAAAAGCAGCAACTGCAGAACTGAACAATATCACTATTCCATTCATGGATTTTAAAAGTTTTTTATCTTATCACTTTATATGAGATGGCAGATGGAGTAGAATGGGCAAATTTCTAACAAATTTTAGCTCATTAAATCACAAATCGAAATATGGCAGTCTAGCAACAGAAATGACCTTAAAACAGAAGTGTTTCTAGCTAGACAACGTATCGGACATGCAGGAAAATCTCCCATTGATGCAAAAAAAAAAAAACAAGCAATCATTGTATATATATAGTTGATACAGTTGTTTTGGAAAAGCCGGTCAAATCTACCGTTTGTGAGATACAGTCGAATCCTCATAAGTATTCACCGCATAGCTGCAGAAACCCCATAGTTGCACAAAATATTAAGTCTCAACAAATTTTCTTTCTTTTTAATCTTATCTAAGCCTGCTAAAACTGCATATCTATAATTGTACAAACTGCATAAGGGCAAGTGTTCTTTTTAGTCAACCCGTTACGTGCAGAAAGTAATGTTCAAGAAACCACGCTTTTGGTTCCATAAAAGCGCGGGGCCTACAAACAGACCCAAAATAACATCTGCCCACTCACATTGGAATTCCATGTAGCAGTTAGGAAGTGAGTGACACATGTGGCTATGTTTTGTCTCGTCCTTTCCCACATTTCCACTCGTTTGCTCGAGATTATTGGCTAGAAAACATTCGTACTTCTTAAGCATTTTTAAAATTATGCCCATGAGGGTTTTGCGTTAATTATGGCAGATAGGAGAAAATTCAAACTAGTGTTTTAAAATCTTTAAAATATAGCGGAAGTACTATTGTATTCCTTGTTTTTCTGAATAAAGTAATTGATATATATATAATTATTAAAATAAATACGGTATATGATTTAAAAACTTAGCAAATGGGAAAATATATATATGGAGTGTAATATAAATATATATATATATATATATATATGAAGTACACTACAAAAGTTTAAAGGAAATATACTTTTCATGGGAATTTTTTTAAAGAAGTCCGGTGAAGTATACAAACAGCTCGGAATTTCGTTACTTTGTCGGCTGCTTTTCTTGCGTTTCTAAGTGGCAACGGTTAAGAGAACCTGCGAAATGAACTAGCATTTCTGTTGTGGGAGCCTACAATCTGAACTTCCATGGTTTTGACAGTACTAACACCAGCTCTGACGAACACTTATTATTGTGCTTCTTTTAAAGTCGCTTGAATCACGTGTCTTTCCCATGTTGTAGTTTTCCAATATTCTGACACATTTAATTCCTTTCCGGTAAGTACGTTATCAAATCTGTTGTATGTGACAGTTGTTTTCGTTAATGATACTAAAATCTACTCCATGGCTATATCGGATATTCTTAATAATAGCAATTAATTAATATTAATCCTAACATATTCTTGATAGTAATTTGTATATTCATTGCTTATATGGCAAAAGGTACAAAATAAAATATAAAACGTTAATTGTTATTCTCAGTATATTTCCTATTGATCTCTGTAAATTATAAAAATTAGCCACGTGATATATTAATAATTAATAACCATGAAACTAATCAAAATGTCGTTAAAATAATTAACTGTCAATAAAATTAATATTTTATTGATGTTTCGTAATTGCGAGGTACACACTCGCGTCAGTTGAATTTTTTCCTCGTCCTATGAACTAAATTGGTTTTTCATACCCACGGCAGCTATAATCGATTAAAAAAAGTTTATAACTAAACTAGCATGTGCAATGTTTTACATATGCACACTTGTGTTTAAAACGTTGCCTATACTCACATTTCGTATAAGAATATAGCCATTATAATATGTCAAGAAATTTGTTTGAAATTCGCCACATTTCACCAAGTTATTCAAGAATATTTGAGCCATGACGTGTCACACTTAGCGCGTTTAACTTTCCTGAGGAGGTGTGGCAGCTGTGTCTATTCTCCCTTGCCAATTTCTTTGCCTATAAGGATGACTAGACAAATGTACTAAACGAACGTCAATTTTCAGAATATACTTTGGCGTAGATTCTACTAATACTTAATCATAACTTAGAAGTGAAAAATTCTGGCAAAACCTCGTCAAACGGAGAGTGCTCAGAGAGTGGAACTGTTAAAAATATATTTCCTCATGATCGCATTGATTTGAAACGTAGGTTTCACTCAACCATGGAACAGCTGATCAGATAACCCACATGCTTCATATTAACTTACACCTTTAACTCGCGTCTTAACTTCGAATTTAGATGTTAATGGAACAACGCGTTATCCATGGGCTTTGCAGTGAAAGAGTGTGGAAAATAACCAGTGAGATGAAAGCACGAAGTGTGGCGAACAGTTGGCAAAGAGAAAATAGAGCAATAAGAGATTAAGTATTAAAGCTAGGGGTGTTGTCAAGATTCGTGTAAGGGCAAGCAAAATTTCCTTTTGTTTGTTGAGTGGTTATTTTCGTGTGTTTCCACACGGAAACACCGAATTTGTGAGATTTGAGGGAAAGGGAATGCAACTGGAAAAGTGGTGAAAGATATCCTATTTGCAGTGTCCTTTACGTGTTTCATGTAACACTGGGGATTTAAAACGCCATAGGTGATTTTGAATTTATAGTTAATATTTGCTGTCTTTTAAAAACAAATGAAATATGCAAATTTGTTATTCGTAATCCTTGATTAAAAAGCCAGGAATGCGGAAAGAAAACTAAAATATACACATCGAAAAAAAAATTATACAAATAACAAAAAAATTTACAGATAGAAAAAGTATTTGTTTTAGGACCTATTCTTAATAGTTGAAATAATTAACAAAAACCAACGGTTTTTTTAATTTGTTATTTCTGATATACTTTTAAAAGAAGAGAAGACTTTCCATAGCATAGTATTTTTTTGGAGGGGAATGGGCGTTACATTCAGCCATAGGTGACATAATCGCAAGGTTAGAATTATGAACTAAATTGTAATTAAATAATATTTATTAGCGACTTAGAAATATCTTCAAACTTCAGTTATAAATAGCTTATGGAATCACAAAATGCACCGTTTCTCTCGCTTAAAATATGATATTCCAAAGCGATGAAAATATGGATTGTTAGTGTAATATAATGTATTACAAATAGTGCACGAAAAGAATAAGGATGAAGGCAGCTGACAGAATTGGTAAGAGAAAGCATTATAAACGCTTATACTACGTCGCATTTATATGTAAGTGTATATATATACAGTTTGAACAATGCAATTTATATTAATCTTTCTTACCTTAATTCTATTCGACCTTTTCATCCAACTCGTCCTTTTTACATGCACTATTCATCTTATATATGTATTTGCTATTTTTCACTATAACTTATCCATTATATAGCAGTGGCTCAATGAGCGCTAGACTTAGATAATTGCACAGTTATTTCTTCTTTATATTTTTCTTTATTGTTCTTTTCTCCAATTCTAAATTTACTATATTTAAAATCTCTCTCTATATCTATCTGTCTAATCAATTTTCAATCCACCATTGGATGGAGATCACTCTGTTATGACACACACGTAGTATGATGAAAGAAATACAAAGGAATCGAGTCTTAATTAAGCTCACCTACGCTAGCCGGACGTGTTGACAAGCTGGACCTATAGTTTTACGAGGGTTCGAAACCTCGGTCACCACAACTCTAGTGTTGTGGTTAAGGCCGTGGCTAAAGCGCAAGCTTAACGGTCGTAAGTGGTCACTCCTTAAGAAGATCATACGTTGTGGGGCCTTCCTAAGGAGCGACGGCTAACTAGGCTGCTTTCAAATTTAGCACTCAGTCAAGAGCCGGTATGCTTGGGACCTATATATGTATAAAATTCCGATGACTAAAATGTTATATGAACTAATAAAATAAATTTAGCGACTATCTGGTTAATACAAATCTAAAGGTATAAATATTGAAGAAATGCAGTAGTTCCATCCAATTGAAATAAAATTTATGAATGCTTGAATGTTTAGTTAATTTATTAATTCTCCAAAAGATAATTAAATTACAATGCAACATTAAAAGAATTTAATACTTTTTTTGCGAAGTCTTCGTGGTACATGTGCATAGGTCGATGGTAAATTATTGAAGATTAATTTGATTTTAGAATTCAGAACGTACTTTCTCATACCGTTGCCAAATACAGAAAGTGAAATTATAAGTATGCAATATATAATAATAACCTTTATTTCATTTATGATAATATATATATATAACATGGATGGTCCCGAGAAAATGGCTTCAAAAATATAACCCGCTCGAGACTAGGAAAAAAGTACATGCCAATATGTTACCAGATACTGAAAATGAAATTATGTATATTTACAAAACATCGCATAAAAGGAAACAATTTGGCATGTTGCCAATTTTGGAAACTGTAATTATTAAGTTTGTGTTTCTTGGTATTCCAAGTGGCAACAACAAAGGAAGCCCGTAAATGAACAAGCGGCATTTGTGTTGTGGAGGCCCACAAACCTATAAAATGAGTTAGGATAACGTAGTTTTGATTTTAATAATTGAAGGTTTTCGTTATGGAAAGATACTTCACTTACTCAATGCTAAATACTTCACTTGGTCAACTCCAGATAAAACTTTCAGGCAACATCAGATAGCACTTTTAGTCAACACTAAATAACTCACATGTTCCAAAGAACCCAATATAAAGTTAGTAGTAGTAGTTTCTAGAAGTTTTTTTAATATGAAATTGAAATACGAATCCAGTTTGCATTCAACCCCATGAGATTTTATAAAAAATAATGACCATTGTTGTCCTTGCACCGTAAAGATACAACCAACCAGTCATAAAAAGTAGAGTCAAATATATATAGTTTAATGTAAAATAATAGAAAACAAATTTATTTTTTTTTACAAATTGTCAAAAACTTGATTGTTGGATCTCGTATGATTTTTGACTTTTAATCTTCCTTCAATTGCAGAATAAATAAGCAGTTAAATGACTCGAGAGAGAGAGAAGCATATAATATATATAAACATCTATAAATGTATATAAACATGAGTATAATGAATGAATGAATATAATGAATGAACATCATGAATAATGCATGAATATAATGAATGAACATCATGAATAATGCATGAACATAATGAATAATGATGATGAATAGCTCAGTGAATAAATAAATGAATAGTTCACTTGAATAAATAATGCACTGTATTGGATAATTCATTTAAGTATAACATCAATATTCCCAGCATAACAAACCAATGAATTTATTGGTGAATAAGGAATAACATGCGAAATTAAGCTGAATAGGAAACGTCGTGAGCACCCGTCAAAACTCGAGTGAATACTCTTAGACGTTTAAATACATTTATACAGGGTGTTCCGAAAATATCGGATCAAAAGTATATAGCCATGATCTTTGTGCAAAATGGACCATAGCGACCCTTTACATGGGGGGTCGGAAATAAATAACCACGGAGTTATGGCTATAAACAAATAACAAAGCATGATTGGATAAAAAAGGAAAGTTGCGCCTATAATGCACGTAATTGTCCAATAAACTGAGCCTGGGTTGTATTATCAAAAAACCTGTTTCTTTTTCACTAAGGGTCTCTGGAATGTGGGAGTTAACAATTTCGAGCCAATGAAAATTGTATTTGAAAGTTTGGCTCGCCTCTTGAATT
>QLNU02015003.1:148555354-148572742 GCA_006491805.2 Dysdera silvatica
CGTTAGACTGGCTGTAACATGGCTAGTGCTATAGAATTTATATTGTTACAGCAATTGATAAATACGTAGTCTCAAAATGCAACCAGTTTTTGACAAATCAATGTGACGCTAAATGGAAACTCGGTGTGTCTGTAATCACCATTATTTGCACCGTTACTCTTTGCAAATATTATTAAGGAAGAGAATTCTTGAAACAAGACTTGGCTTTTCTGATTCTTCCTTTAAGCCTAAACAACAACGTGTCAAAATTTTAATTTATCAGCCATTCTTATGTGTTGTTACTGAATCATTTTGCCTACTATTCGTATCTGCCAGACTTATATATGTTAGCTTTAATCAAATATATCTTGCGATGCATTTACAGGGTTGAATAAATTATTATTAATAAACACGTGAATTCGTGTGGGGAATTTTCCCAAGCACTAGATCCCCTACTCCATTTCCTATTTCTTCAAAGGGATCTTTTGTGAATAGGACTTTTTCGAATACAAGTCTATATTCTTTTAGTTTAAATGATAAACATGACATAATGATGAATTTATTAAATGTACTGACATTCCTAAATCTGTGGTGGTGAAAGGAAATCAAAACAAGTAAAATTAGTCCTTATTTCATTAATCTGATTAACGAATCATTTATTCCGATTTTCGTTCCGCTTAACGAAGCTTTCTGGTTAACAGCCTTTATCTCTCCCTTGAGATCCTTTAATCGGAGAGAGAGAGAGAGAGAGATTACTGCTCCAATTAACGAATCATTCATTCCGGTTAACGGTCTTTTTTCTCGGTCCCTTAATATCCATTAATCAGAGAGAGCGATTACTGCTCCGATTAACGAATTTTTCTGGTTAACGGCCTTTTTTTCTCGGTCCCTTGAGATCTGTTAATCTGAGAGACGAGAAAGATTACTTCTCCGATAAACGAATCATTCATTCCGATTAACGTAACTTTCTTGTTAACGGCCTTTTTTCTCGGTTCCTTGTGATCCATTAATCGGAAAGAGAGATTACTGCTCCAGTTAACGAATCATCTATTCCGATTAACGAATCTTTCTGGTTAACGGTCTTTTTTCTCTGTCCTTTGAGATCCGTTAATCGGATAGAGAGAGAGAGCGAGCGATTACTGCTCCAATTAACGAATCATTTATTCTGATTAACTAATTTTTCTGGTTAACGGCCTTTTTTCTCGGTCCCTTGAGATCCGTTAATCAGAGGAAGAGAGCGAGCAAGATTACTGCAGATGAAATTATTGTTTTTATCATGAGCTAAGACTTGTATTTAAGAACTAAAATATTATTTCGTGTTAAGTCGAACATTAATTTTTTTTTAAATAAGCTAGTATAATTAAAACAATATATTTTTCATTTTCTTTAAAAAAAAATGCATGCATATATATTTGCAAAAATATGTACACTAAATAGGTATATTTTTATTCACATGCTGTATCGAGGGAGTCGCAGGGGTAAAAATATCTGAAAACCTTTGTCATGGAGCGAGTTCTCCAGCGTCATTTGTTTATCAACAATGAAATGGGTCATTATTAAAAAAATTCGATAGAAATTGATAAGGTCCCCGAATAATTTTGAATATTTTATTGCTAGAAGAACATTTCAGGAAACTTAGACTGAAAAACATAGTAATGCGCATACAACCATTTATATACAGTAGAACCTCCATATAACGAAATGGACGGTTCCATAAAAAAAATTTGTTATGCAGAAAATTCGCTATGTGGAAACGATGTATTCATGAACCAGGGAAAGTCAATATGGTACCCTCAGAGATCTCATAAAGATCGCACTGCTCACTGTAGTCCGGGGTTTGGTTCCCTAGGCCATAAGAGGTTCGGATTCCTCGGAAAACAGTAGGTCCCGGCGCAGCATGACCATTGTAGTCTTTGAACCGTAAAACCAAAAAACAAACCAATATGATACCACAATTAAAATCCCATTTTCCAGTTAACGACTGTTTCTCATAAATAACATTCAACCATTTAAAAATATACGTTTTTAAATGTGAAATATACATGCGTATAAAAAAAAAAATAGTTGAACAATTCTTACCTTAAAATGAAAACGTATTTAATGCTTCTTTCATACACATTCATGCTTTTGTAAAAAAAAACCTCTTAATATCCTACTGCACGACAAATGGTGATTGTGATTCATCATAAAAGTGTTAGCACCCCTGTGGGAAATTTGCAAGGTCTGGATTTCTGGTAATCAAAAAAGCGCAACAAGTACTACTATTCAGACAACATGGTGTATTCAAGGACAATTGGGGCCTGCTTCTAGCCTAACAGCTTTGCACTGTATGGGGCAACCAGACACAGGTGTTTGTGCTTAGGAAAACTCTTTATTAGGGAGTTTGTAGTCCCTTGGGCGCGCCTCATTCTGTGTGTGTTTGCCACTTACCTTAAAATCGTATTGTATTCCCAAGGGCATTAGGGAACCCGATGTCGCTGACGTGACCACTCGATTTTCTGTTTTGGTAGTTAAATATTTCGTTATATAGAAACACTTTCATATGTAATGACCATGGGGATTTATCAAAACTTCGCTATATAGAAAATTTCGTTATACGGAAATTTCTTTTATGGAGATTCTGTTGAATATGATTGTTTTAACAAATAATTTTTTTCATATACATTCTGTGCTTCAAGAAGTCAATGCATACACATACATGTAGCTCCGTGGTACTTTTTTCGTAATATATCTTGAAATTATCTACTTTTTTTATCCTCTAAAAAAATTTAAACTTTTCCGGAGAACTTTCAACGTTTCAGATCTTTATGTTGAACTTGAATTCATAAAAATCTTCACGTTTCACTAAGCTGGAAGTCTTAGAAATGCTGTGGTTTGCATAAATAATATATAAAATAAAGTTTTTGAACTTTTTATGTTTTGCTTGTCAGCTATCTTTGTAGTTTCCTAAATGAGACTGATCGATTCTTATTTTCAGCAATTTATTTTAGCTTAATAGTCGAGATTTAAATTAACAAATAAAAATAGTTAATTCAATTCGTAAAAATAAGTATGCAGAAGTTTTTCGACAATAATATACTCGCTTTTTTTTTTCATATGTTTTATGTACTTAATCTAGTGAAAAAGAGCTTTCTTTAGGTTCTATTCCAAATTTTATTCACATTATTTGATACTCTGATATATTTTACTGTGGTGGTGCTGACCAGTTATGGCTTTTTTATTTGATGTGAATGACTGTGTTTTATTTATTTAAGTGCATTGTAATTTTAATTACGTTTGAACATTTGCACAAGTTGGTTTTTATTTTAGCCCACATAACCCCGAACGCATAAACACATTCGAAATCGACATTGAAGAAACTCCACCGGCGCCCATCAGGCATCGTCCGCCATCTCCTAGCAGAATCATGTATAATAGATCAAGATCGGTGGACGATATTACTAGAACTGAACAACACACGTCTAAGGACTATGGTAAGAAATATGTGCACGCATCCTCTTTTAAAGAAGTTAAATTGCCCACTATTCCTAATGAAACCATAGGCGTACGCAGGAAGTTCGTAAGGGAGGGTTATAGGCTCAATGTTAGTGTTACAGAGCTGCAACTCACCTGTTCCTATATGTTAAATATACAAAATTTCATTGCAATTGGGGGTTACAATCCCCATCAACATCCCTTGCGTACGCCAATGCGTGAAACGAACTATTAAATTTTAAGATTTATTTTCATATTATGTTTATTTCATTTATTTTTTGGCTTATTTGTGCTCTTCCATTATTTTAGTTGCAAAGGAACGGCTTCGAAGAGAACAGTTTGCTAAAAGCCGAACACGATCACATTCAAGAGAACGTTTATTGTCTGATGCACCTCCCGATGTGCCGCTTTCTAAGACAAGTGCCCTTAATGAACGTTACTTCGATAATGGTAAGACACGATCTGATTTTATTGAAGAACGTCGGAAATCGAAACTCGTGACAACAACTGAAGCTATTGGACTATCTAAGAGTAAACTGAATGAAAGGTATGAGCGGGATATGCAAGGCCTCTCAGAGACAAGTCGTCTGAACAAGAGGTATATGGTGCCTAAATCTTCACATATTTCATCAAGTAAAGAAAAGTTGACCTCTCTTGATGACGTGCGACACTCAACTGCTACTACCGTGAATCCTCCTGCTCCAAATGCTTGGCAAGAGTTGGGTTTGGCTTCGTCAGCTCTCAATGATCGGTATTTCTCTCGACAGGAGTTACTCAAAGGAACCAAAATGGATGGTAATGAAGGGTTGAATCGAAGAAATGGTGGTAGCAGTAGTCGTGGTACTCCAAGTATTGAAGAATTGGAAAGGCCCAACCAGCTTAATGGACATTTGCAAGCTCATCATAATGGGTCACCGAACCATCATACAGAAGATATTTCACATGCCGCTGGTAATAACAGTCCACATATGTCCTCCAGGACATCTAATGACGCCATTGATTTTCCGGAGTTTGATCTGGATATAAATGGTGATGAAGATGATGGTGATTATATGGATGATGGTGAAGCTGGATCCAAGACTAGCAGGGATCCAGATTCTACACGATATGTTAAGTATACTGGAAAACAGGCTCAAAGTACTCACTCTCATTCGACCAAAGCTCACATTGACAAAAATCGTGATGATTATAGTAGTACAGGTCCTAAGAGTTCCGCCATGTCTGATACATCTGAAGCACCTTCTCTCGCCTCACATGTTAAGAATGTCAGAATACCGTCGCATACTTCCGACTTAGACCAATATCTAGATGATCTTTTCAATCCTGTGCTTGATGGTAATTTGGACGAACTGAGTGACGCCAGATCTTTGGCAGCATCCATCAAAGGTGGTGGCAAATCCAAATCATCACAGGAAACAGAATTTGATGAACTACAATTCCTTGACGAACTTCTTCCTGATACCGAACTGAGCGACCTAGAAAATCCTGTCAACCTTGCTTATGCGTTGAAAGGTGGTGGTAAAGCTGTTGAAGGATCTGGCATAGAAACACAGGTACGATTATGTTTATTTTATATTATACTCACCTTTGACAACTAACTAGCTTAATTACGTACAATATATAATTCTACGTGTCTCATTCACAAGCACAAATTTCAACGTATAAAGTACAGTGAAACCCCCTCTTACGGGACGCCCCTCAGATACGATCACCCCGCTTTTGCGATCAGATAAAAATTTCCCTGTAGAAATTGATTTACAGTAATATATTTCAAACCCCCGCTAAGCGGTCACCCTCAGACACTTTTTTCATGATTCATCCCATTAGACCAGAACCGCTGTAAGGACAAAATGCGCTTGATCTTCGGCCTTCACTAGAGACTTTTCCCATAACAGGGTAAAAATTGAGGAAAAATTCCCCTTTCAATAAGCGGCAATTGGCTCGAATTCGCCGATTTAAATGAGTAATGCTTAAAAAAGACTTTGATAATAAATAAATCATATAGTGATAAACTGCGTAAAACTAATAAAAAAATCATTAACACCAAACTACCTCAGTTCAAATTTATTTATTTAAATAAATCGAACACTACGCAGATTAAATTAAACAACAATATAAATCAACGTTTATTGGCGTAGTGATACCAGCGCCGATGTTATGGCTATATTTATTATTTTAGCTACGGAAATATTTATTTTCTTTCGAACGTTTCACCATCTAATCACGCCATAACATCGGCGCTGGTATCACTACGCCAATAAACGTTGATTTATATTGTTGTTTAATTCAAATTCATTATCGTTTTCTGGAGCCCCCACACAGGTCTTGTAATCCTGTAAATGAAACGACGGAAAAATGGTAAATTCAATCTGGCAATTAAAAATACATTTCGAAGGAAAAAGACTGGCGAGTAAAACCTACTAAACATCGATTGATCAATTTCTATTCCAAGACAAATAAATTTTAATATTTAACATTGTTGTAAATTTACTTATTATATTCAACAAATGTTCGTTATTTTAAACATGGCTTATGTACTTAAAAATACGTAAATTTCGAAATGAAGTATTTAAATGATTGAAATATATTTCACCTACTTCAGAAAGACCCCTCTTTTAAGGCCAAAATTTTCTGTCCGGCAAGTAGCCTCTAATGACAGGTTTTACTGTAATATCATCCATATGTAATGCACAATTAATAGAAATGAAATTGTTTGTTTTTTTACAGCAACGAAATGGGGGTGGATCCCATACAAGTGGATTCAGTTTGAATTCCAGTCGGCCACCAATGTCTCCTCCACCTCCGATTATTCCTGCAACTGGAGCTGGACAAGGCTCTCCTTTAAGTCCTTCTGGAACAAACAACCTTCCATTATATAATCTATCAGGTAAATTTCACTCTTTTGAAAACCCTATATAAAAGCTGGTTTACGTCATTCAGATCAGCGGTCGCCAACTCGTAGTCCGCAGCAAAATCTGGACATTATTTGCATTTTTAATGTTTTATTAATAATAAAACAAAAATAATATTCTAAGAAATTCTCATATTCTGAATGACAATTTTCGCCTTTATATTGCACTAAATTCACAAAATGTGGTCCGCGGGATTTAAACATATGAATTTAGTGGTCCGTGAGGTCTGAAAGGTTGGCGACCGCTGATTTAGATGGTAGGATAGGCGGGATAGTAGCTAGCTTATATAGTAACAAATATAGCTATTATCATAATGTAAATTTTCGGTACTTGGCGCAGTACTAGTTCTAGTATTTGAAAGTAAGCTGTCCACTTGACCAGCGGTCGCCAACCGGTGGTCCGCAGAAAAAGCTGGACATTATTTTCATTTTTAATGTTTTATCAGTAATAAAACAAAAATAATATTCTAAGAAATTCTCATATTCTGAATGACAATTTTTGCCTTTATATTGCACTAAATTCACGAAATGTGGTCTGTAGGATTTAAAATTATGAATTTAGTGGTCCGTGAGGCCCGAAAGGTTGGCGACCGCTGCACAAGACCACTACGCTGTTGCTATTACCACGTTTTTCGTGGTAATTCAAAATTAATAATTTTATATATATAAAAGTTTATAAGATTACATAATATCTATAACAATGGATGCATGCAAGTTACTAGTAAGGATTTTTTCCTCTTAAATACATACGTATATATATACAGGGTGTATACAAAATGGCGGAAAAAGTTCACTACACGATTCCTTGTGAAAAAAGGAATAAAAATTGTCTAGTGTAATTTTTGCTTAAAATCAATATTTAATAAGATAATTAAGGCTAAAGATGAATGAATCACGCCCCAGATACGCCCATCGTGAGAAAAGCAAACCAAAGAAATTCTTGGAGAGGCATGTCTCAGCACAAGTAAATCTGATTGGTTAACTTCAAACCTGAAAATTTAGTTGCGTGTCCAAATACGTCATTGGAATTCCGAAGTATGGCTACCTAGTAAAGGTTGTTTCATCGCCAAATATTAGAAAAGAAAGCCAACGGAACACCTGTCTTTTTTTCTGAATCTGGTAACTTTATAAAAAATGTATCCTTTGGCATAGGCAGAGTTCAAGTATTACGTAAGCAACTTTGCGGGAGTGGGTGGCTTTTGTGCTTATTTTTAATTTTTGCTTACCAGAGGGAGGAAGGTGTTGAAAATGGCCAAAATATTGCTTACGTAATACTTTAGTCGTTATAATGGGTGCAGGGTTAATTTCTTTATGGAAAGTGAGCAAGTAGATAATAAGGAAGGGGAATAGCCATTTTGAAGTCATCTGGCAACCCCTCCCCGGCATTTAATCCTGTTGTTTTTGTATTCGCATATCATATGACAGCAGTGGCGTACTGATAACCTCCACAGTAAGGAAAGCCCGAGAGGAAAAGGACCCAGTTCGTCATTGTTCATTTTCCACAAAACTTATAGTAAGTACTTTGAGAAAAAAAAAAATATCTATTATTTTACAATTAATGAGGCAAAAAATTAATCATATGAAATTTTCTTTAAAAAATGAAATAAAAATCATCAGTTTCCAAATAGAAGGAAATAGCCTATGGCAAACTCAGAAGCAGCATGAACCTACTTCAAAGGAGGGGAGGGGAGGGGGATCATTAACAATTCGGTACCGATAATGGACTTGGTAAACCAAATGATTTTCACTTTTTTTCTTAAGTAAACAATTTTAATAGGAAATTGATTCTATTCAGATAAGATTTCCCAAACCCACAACATCTGCCTTGTGCAAATCTTTCACAGTTATGAACATCGAGCTAAAATACTATTATTAAAGCCGAATCCACAAGAATCTGCTTTATTTCATTTCATTTCCTTCGAAACTGAATACCCAAGGATTGTAAATTATGAACTAGTTTCGAAGTTATATGATATGTGATTTGTACTGGCCCTCCTGTGGAAAACGTTGCTTCATAGATGTACTACGTTCTGTTTAAAATATCGGAAAATGTGCACGTCGCGGACAGTGGCGGATTATGTATTTCAAGGGCAGAGGCGCGGGTCTAGAGTTCACTTTACTATACCGTGGATAGCAAATACGTCGCAAGCCTGCCAGACGGGCACAGGACGGAATGTCCCTGGGACACGACTGCTTATAAAATAAGAGAAAAATACTATTAATTATAATACTTTCCCCACAACAACGAAGAAAAAAGGTTGAACCTAGTGGCAAACAGCACATTCCGATCCGTATACTTCCCGTCAGTGGTATGAGTGATTTGGCACGAGAAATCACCAAATCTGGTGTTTGCTGTTGATTATGACGTAACTAAACTAACTCTTTAGTGAAGTTTCGATATCCCAAAGTTCAAGTAACACGTGACCTAAGCAAGTTTTTAAAAACCAGTGAAATTTCCGCTTCTTCTCTCTCTTCGTGGCAAGGGGCGTACATTCGCGAACGCATATGTAATTGCATTAAATCGATGCTAAATGGGTTGACTTTGCCTTATTATTGGTTCAACTATGATTTGAAATAACTTATTAATCTAATAACTTATTGATCTTAAGCAAAAATTGTACTGGACATTTTTTATTCCTTTTTTCACAAGGAATCGTGTAGTGAATTCTTTTCCCGCCATTTTGTATACACCCTGTATGTATGTATGTGTGTGTGCACACAAGCACAACTCCAGCGGAAAATGAGAACCATCCAGAGAAGAGCCGGACAACTACACCCTGCAACGGCAATTGAACGGCAAACACTACCCCGGGAAGAAGGAGGACGCGGACAAGCGGACCTCAAAGACTTACATGACAAGCAGATCCAGAGCATGAGGCAATACTTCCAGTTGAAGAGTCCCCGATCGCCACTCATCCAAGCCATAATACAAGCAGATGCAAATTACACGCCACTAAACCTGTGTAGTACCGAAGAGCGTGTCCTCGAAACAGCCAACGAACAGAAACTGAGAACTTGGGCCGGAAAACCATTACATGGCAGGCACTACAATGACCTGCAACAACCACACGTTGACAAAAAGGCATCAAATTCTTGGCTGGCCAAAGGCACTCTCCAGCCAGAGACAGAAGGATTCATGCTAGCCATCCAAGACCAAGTGATCGCAACAAGGAACAATCAGAAATTCATCCAGAGAAAAGACATAGAAAGCGACAAATGCAGACACTGTCATGCGGCATCGGAGACAATCCAACACGTGATGGCAGGATGCAAGATCCTTGCGCAGTCAGACTACAAACATAGACACGATCAAGTAGCGAAAATAGTCCACCAGAAATTGGCAGCGAATGCTGGCTTTCTGACAGAAAAATGCCCGTACTACAAATATGAGCCAGAGACCGTGCATGAGAACGAAACACACAAGCTTTACTGGGATAGAGCAATCATAACAGACAAGACAGTCCCACATAACCGTCCTGACATAACCCTCGTCGATAAATCGAATAAGACCACGTACTTAATCGACATAGCAGTACCCAACACCAATAACATACAGACAACCTACACAACGAAAATCACCAAGTACCAAGATCTCAGACATGAAGTACGAGATATATGGGGTATGGAAAAGATCTTCATCATCCCGTTAGTCATCTCAGCAACAGGGATAGTACCAAAAACGCTTGCGACGAATTTGGAGATACTCAACATTGACCCAAACACCTACATTGAAATACAAAAAGCCACAATCCTAAACACGTGTCACATTGTCAGGAAGTTTCTAGACATGGCACATTAAGAAGTGATGTAAAAAGAGGCTTGGGAACATGGCGCTCTGCCCGTCCCAAAGCCTGTTTCCGCCAAGAATGGGCGAGGAAAACTTTTATATATATAGTTCCCGGAGTTGTCCCCCCTCTTAACAAATTCTAAAACCGTCTTTAAACGGGCGGTGGGTATTCACATTCTTCCTTACAGTTCTCCAATGGAAGTTGGTTAACGATATTGCGTGTTTAGGCAAGACCGATTGTTTTTGAATCGTAAAAGTTGTTCTGTGTGTAGAAGCATTTTTCTGCTTGTTCTTAATGACGCAAAAGAAATTTTCATTAAATTTTTGTGCAATAAGCAGACCAATATTTTCTGTTAAATATCAAGCTTATTGCCCATGACTTGTCATTGGACCTAGGGAGCGCAAAATCTTGCTCAATAAAAGCAATTAAATTATATATATATTGATCTTTGAAATTATACGAAACAAAATCCACATTTTCCTTGCTAAATCGGAAACTCGTCACATGCGGGTCCGTTGTAAGTGAGCCCAACTGTACTTCATTTTAGAACTGCATACTTAAAACTGAAACTTTTGTAGGTATGACAGTGCCCATGGTAGATGCATCACAGCTCATTCAGCAACAGTTATTACAGCAACAGATGATACAAGTGAGTGTTACAGTTGTTGCATTGTTAGCGGAAGCTGTAGATAAGTATCTTAATTATATTTCGTTTTGTATTAATTATAAATTATACATTTTTTTTTAAGCTTCAACAGCGAGCTTTTCTAGCTTCAGCTGTCCAACAAAATCTTCAAATTCAGCAACATTTGATGCAGCAAAATCAAGCACTGCAACATCTACTAAGTAACGGTTCTGTAAGTAACAATATATTTTTATTTTTTTAGTTACGCTTCTTCAGGGGCGGACTAGGCCGCCGACCAATCGGCCCCAGGGCCGATATGCCCTCATGGACGATAGAACTCGCCCCCGATAATCCGAAGTATGCGTCCTTGGAGAGGATCAGTCCGCCCCTGCGGTTCTTTGAACTGTTTTGGTTACGGTTCTTCTTAATACTTGGTTATATTTTTAATGTAACGGTTCTGTAAATAACAACATACTTGTATTTTTTTAGTTACGGTTCTTCTAAATACTTGGTTACATTTTGAATTCACATACAATTAATTTAAATGTTTATATTTAGGCATAGCACTCAGTGAAGCATTTTCCGTTGGGAATTTTGACCGCCTCCTGGCCATTTGCGCCCACCCCCCTTCTGTCTCCGGCCCTGTACGAGCTTTGTGACCAAACTTTATTAAAGAGGAGGAGCTTAAGCAACGTAGTCGCAAATCTAAAAACCACGCCATTATTTTCAAAGTTATACAGAACTATAATATAGCAAAATAAACATTTGCCCCAACATAAAATAAATACAATTAAAAACATTAAAATATAAAATACTCAAGCTGTGGTGAATTTGGGTACGTGGGCGCCCATATGAGGGGCAGAGGGCGGCTCGATACCCCAGCCATTCAAAAATTTGATTAATCAGATTCTTCTATGCGTTTACTTTCAAAAATTTTACAAGCACATTTTAAAATAAGGTACTTTTTAGATCATCTACTAATTATCAAGCAGTATAAATTATTTTTGCAGCATTTTAATAAATCTAAAAGCTCGTTTACTAAAATGTTTGACAGCTTTGAGAAGAAGGTAATAATTTTTCTCAGTGCCCCCTTGAAGTACTCATATGGGCGTCCATGTCTGGGTATGTTTCAAGTATTTAGATAACGGGGATTATATGTGGACAAAATTTGACTTCAAAGAAGTTAATTCATTTTGAAATACAGTTGGTTCTCCAAATAAGGTTCAAATTAAAGCTATTTTTTTTAACGACGGTATTTTGCGGTTCTGGCAAATGTTTCAGAGCATTACACATTGCAATTACCGTCTTTTTCCGTTTGCTGACAATTAACGATTATCTTTGTCCTTAGAAAATCGTTAGTGGAGGAAATTACATATATTTACAAAGTGAATAATTCAATCATGTTCAAATATGTATACAGGATGTCCAACGATCCTCGAATAATAACGACACAGCTACATTCCTGGGACAATGTTGAGATATATAAAAGTGGCCTTCATTTTGGTGATAGGTCAATACTTTTTTGTGATATTCGCCAAAGACGTCCAACCAATGAGGAAGCTGTTTGCATCTGTTAACACCTTCGCTGGTTAGTTTAAGACGAATTACAGAAAACTCGTTTCTGTATGGGGGGATAAAGCACTAGGCAGTTTAATTGGTAATTTAATTTCAAAAGCAAAACGCACGCGCAGGTTTTTTCCAGCCATTTAAAGACCAACGGCTAGGTGCACTTTCCAAAGGCATTGTGCTCCTGTATGGCCATGCATTCGACGATCCTAGCAAGGGACATTCTGAAAAAATTTAAGTGGGAAATATAGGACCACTCCTATTATAGCCCGGACTTTGTGCCATGAAACAAGTACTTGCAAAGAGAAGTTGTCATTCTGAGGAGGAGGAGCTGAAGGCTACAACCCAATAATAGATATCGTAAGTTGGACGGCAATTTTTCACACACAGGCATAGAAAAACAAACATCACGCCTCGACAGTGGTTTAAATAAAGGAGGACATTACGTTGAAATGTAGCTTTTGAATGGTACTTTGATGTAAGCATAACATTGTTCTGTATTTCGAGCCATTTTTTTTTTCTTTTGAAGCGTGGAACTTACTTTTTAACTGCCCTACGTAGAAATCATAAGAATGTTAAAATCTTCCTCACAGTTAAATAAAAATCTTCGTTAACTTAACAAAAACAGCGGCAAAGCTTATTTTTTAATTTACGGAACTCCCTCACAAGAACGACGGTCTTTATATTTATCTCAACAAGCAAAAGTTAAGTCTTATTTGGAATATTTATCTTTTATTATTATAATTTTTAATAACTCATATGGGTAATTTAATTTTTGATTAATTGCATTGTAGTTAGGCTTCTTCTGATTTTCCGGATTTGAAAATTATTAAAATTTTCCTCTCTTCCTCAAGAATATAATGAAATTTAACATAAAAGTCTGTTTATTTTCTGCAGGTTGGTCCCTCGTCTCCTGCTCCTGCTGAACCAACGTTAATGACGGACTCTTCGCCGTTGCTTGGTGCTCTGTCTCCAGCATTAGGTCCATTACCACCATTGATAACGCAGAGTCCTCTGCCGTCGTCCATTCTTCAAGCTGGCGGGTCCCATCAGGATATTTCGAATATAACCTTTCAACAGGCAACTATATTTTCACCTCAAAGAGACGCCAGTGATGCTCTTCTGATGGCCGCTCACAGAAGACCAGACTCACCAATTAGAACCAAATTTCCTGGTGTTTCTGCACATGACTCCTTTGGGGATGTATTGAGTGAGCTGAGGAGTAAAGCCGGCCGTGAAGAGCCTCCATCTATACCACGATCCCAATTACCACGCATGCCAGGGGTACCACCACCGCCCCCTCCACCGCCACCACCACCTCCTCCACCCCCAATGTCTCCAGACAGCCAAGCCAAATATCAAGACATGTATGGCAGGGCTAAAACAGTGCGTATTGGAAAGTGGCGATGGCCTCCACCAAGAGACGATGGTCAGCAAGTCCCTGCAAGTTTTCTTGATTTTAAATTAAAGAAACAGCAAGGCCGTGGTGATGAAAAGGGGGGATCAGGAGAATTTGTGGAGTTTCCAGAAATACCAGGGATGGAGCAGACAGATGGACATTTTAGTCCATATTCAGATTCTGCTCTTTCGCCATCCACATCGCAGCACTATCAGCAAACAGAGGAAAAGCAGAAAAAACCCGCAGCTGACATCAAGAAAAGCAAGAGTCTTGAAGAACTGAAGAAGGATGAAGATAACAACGATGTCATTAGAGCTTTCGAAGGAAATGATAAACCATTACCAGGTAGCGTCGGGAAACTGCGTATCAGTTCGGAGATGCGTGCTAAGCTGGAACAATTGACAATGGACCATAGTGTGCGGTCTTCCAATAAGGACCCTAGGGCAAAAGTAATACCTCAAGAAGTGGATATGGATTTGCTTGAGCCTCCTGGTGTGAAAAAGATTTCAGAAAGCAGGAAAACACTGTTAGAGCAAAAGCTTCGAGGCAGTGGAGATTACATGGACAGTGCTCCCATGTCAAGGACAGATTATTTACCAGATACTTATGATGCTATGCTACTTCAAGGCTTTCCTACTGACTTAAGAAAGCATAAAGGCGAACCGCAGTTCGTGGTTGAAAATCTTGTCAAATCCCAAGTTGAAAGAATGGAGAGAGCAAGTCGTGAAATCCGAGAATTGCGAGAGGAGTTGGGACATCCAATGGCCATGCTTCCCTCCAGGACGAGTACCCAGCATGCAGAGTATATGTCCAGTCATTCATCCGGAAAATACTTTCCTCAGCATCCATTAGAAAGGCAAGTATTGCTAACCACATTCTGTTTTCAGACTACTGTAATTTTTTTTTTCTTTTGCAATTTGAATATATGTACACAAATTTTTCGTTTTTGCCCAATTATTTTTTGTAACTATATTGTCAAAATTCTGCAGATTCGATCATTCCAGCCAAAATTCCAGAAGCATTATTTATGAAGAAAGTCTAGCGTCTTCAAGGGCATATCCTGGACATGGATATCTTGCAGAAGATCCACGTATGTACATACCTTCTAAAGGACATCACCTACCGCCAGCTCCTGTCGGTCCCTTGGGCAGTAAGAGTCAAAACCGTCATCATGCACATCTACCTTCCATCACGGCATCATCCAGTTATTACGCACCTAGTTCTATAGTTGTACCACGGCACCGTGAGCCTCCTGCACCCATTTCGCCCCAGAAACTCATGCATGACAGAATGTCTTCTGACAGAATTGAATGTACGTTTTTAGTGTATAGTTCTTTATTTGGATTAGATATAGGCTACTGTTATCTCCCTAATTTTGACTAAAAGTTTTACTATAATCCAAATTTTAAATCAACTATAAAAATCGCATTGAAAATGAAATATAAAATGTAGGGATCCCAAGCAACCTGGAATTATTGAAGAATTTTAAATGGTTCCTAAAAGTAAGGGAGAAATTAAATTTTATGATCAAATCTGGAAAAGTCGGGGAAATTCTTCCTGCATTGCAAGGGTGGATCCAGATATCTTTCAGGAGGGAGGGCGATTTTTTTCCGATTCCTATGTTTAGCCAAGTATCCGGTACCTTTCATTTCATTTTCTATGATATAACCCCGGCTCAAGGGGGGATCCCCCCCTCTTGGATCCTCGCTTGGTACCCTGTTCTGAATAGCCACGTTTCATGTGAACACGAGGCTATTTTCTTCGCAATCAAAGTTCAATTCAAAGCTTTGTTTGCGCTCAATCAGAGAATTTTGTCCGAAAAGTCAGCAATTTTTTTTCTCCACGTTGAGTGGGAACCTTGAAAATGAAATATAAAAGGATATAGATAATTTTACAAATTTAATGCAGCAATGGAGGCTGAAGATGCAAAAAATTTCAAGTGCAAATTAAAGTGAGAATAAACATGCACAGTCTCGACGTTTAGAATAGTTTTAGTTGCTACTTTCGTATTTTTAATAAAGAGGAACTTTATGTGAAATTGATAAATATTTTTGTGGTAAATGATGAATAGTAAAAGTTATACGCTGTAAGAAATCTGATATTTTTTATTGTTAAAATTTAGGACTTATTAAGCTCCAAATCTGTTTTCTTTTTATTTTTAAAATGGAAAAAAAAAGAGCTTTAATACATGAAAATGGTAAATTATTTTAGAAAAAAAGATTGAATAGTAAGAAATATTGTAAATTTTTTTATTTTTGCGTGTGAAAAGAATTAAACTTTATATAAAATAACCCGATGTATAAAACACTTAATTTAAAATAAATATTAATAATCATTTTAACTAAAATTACTATTCTCGTTCTTGTACCATATTAACTTTGTACTTTGTTGTTAATCTCCTATTTTCCAGGGCGTAGAGGATGGCGCCATTTAAAAATAATCTGCTATGTTTACTTAATTATTACGTTTTATGAATGTTTGGAATAATAATAATTATGTTTACTTTCAGTTGAAGAAAGTTCGGAATTTCTGAAGCCCATCGACATGTCACCACCCATTGTAATGGACACTCCAGAACAGAGGACGCTTGAAAGCATCAAGACAAAACTTTTTTCAGAGCTTTCTGGCTCTTTTTTCTATTATGCCAAAGTTTCGTGGCAACTGCGCATTCGTAAAGAGGTAATTTTACTTTTTGTATTTAAAGTTCCACGAAGGAATGAGGACTTACCTTTCTTCTCAGTGGTTTTCACAAATTTGGTTTCGAAGTTCGGTTGCATTTGTATTATTGTATTTCTTTTTGTGGTTTCATCCAGGTGTTCTCTCCGGCGGAAAAGCTTGACAACCCTATTGCTCTGCATCTCGTCTTTTGCCAGCTGATGGTTGATGCTTCTTCCTCAGCTTGCATAAGGATGAACAGAGAGGAGAAGAGGAAAGTCCAACAGCTGATTGGTATGAATTGTTAAATATTGTTCATGCACATGATGTTCTGTTTTACACGTAGACTTCTTACTCCCTTCATTCGCCACATGTAACGCACACTTTCGTGACCTATTCCTTCATTTGCTTTTTTTTTTTGAAGTATTGCACCTGAAATATATGCTCATCTGCGTACGTATTATCATGCATACTGTTTGAAAAGTAATGTATGTGCATCAATCTCTCATAGGTTAGAACAACACGTTATTGAGAAAAATTACCATATGTTATTGCACTTAAAAGATAATACATACATTATCACCATGGCTGGACCAATCGTAGTAAACAGAACTCACCAGACAAGAACTCGCCCGCCCGATGAAACAGCTAGAAATAACGGTAGGTGACGTCACAAAAGGACTTACCGATTACAGCAGATGGGAACTCAGATTTCAGAACTTATTTTTGGCGAATGTTTGTCGACATTAAAAACAAGTTCTGAAATTGTAGTCCCCCTCTGCTGTAATCGGCTAGGCCGTTTGTGATGTCAACTCCCGTTATTTCTAACGGTACCATCGGACTACTTTTCATCAACAGACAGTAGATAGAACGGAGTTATGGTATTTTCCTGCCTAAAACCAGTGTCAACCAGTATATTCCGCTTTAATTCGTTATTGCCTCATCCTTTTACATTTTTTCTGACGATTTTATATAAATGGCTGAAGCAAAT
>QLNU02015003.1:148578466-148612099 GCA_006491805.2 Dysdera silvatica
GCGTAACGTCAAAATCCATATGAAAATTGGGGACCAAACATTGGTCCAGAGTTTACAGGTGATATTTGCGGTTTTCTGGGGGTTGTATACGAGTAAAAATTATTTAATTCAAGGGCAGTCCAATCTAGTTAAGATGTTCAGACCCCCTATGGTTTACAGAGGTGCCGTTGAAGCACTATAGCGAGTGAAATAGCGCATCCCATGAGCCCGCTATTTAGTAAGGAAAAAAATGTTTTGTTTCTTGAGGACCCACATTTTCCAAAAAACACCTATGTTTCAAACATAGCGAATCCTTCGGACCTAGTTTTATGAGCACCCAGGAACCCCTCTGGTTTAAAAGATGGGACCTAGAAAACTGTAAAATTCAAAAGTAAAATGCTTGGGTGCGGCCTGACGTTACGGGGCAGTGGCGCGATTCACGTTAATGCTGTCCCAGATTACTGCTGACCTCGGTCTTGAACAAAGTATTTTTAACAATTAGTGTTTAAAAAAGAAAAAAAAAAAATACGTAGGCTTCAGTAATTTTAACATTTTTATTGTTCATTTTATTTGCCAGAAATAACCTTTTCGTTAACCCGAATGCGCATTTAAGCCAGAGCCCCTTCGGACCGGAACCAAGAAGCCCATGTCACTATTAGGGGAGAAAAGGAGGAAATTAGCTAGTTGCAAAATGAGAGTTTCTCAACCAAATCCAAATGCTGTAGGAATTATCCTAAACAACATCAGCTGGCAGTCGTTAGTCGTACCAAAAACTCTCGATATTCATTTCCCGGACCCCTCCACTACCCCACGGTCGTACAGTCCTTTATATGAGAAACTGCAATTTATCGGTGCTGATACATAAGGAAACGTCTAAGAGCTGTGTTAACGGCGCGATAAGATAATTTGTGAACTTCCCCTATGAGCACTAGGCCGTGAACCCGCAACATCCTGAATCATTCTGTCTATATACGGTTTTCCAATCTCTCGCGATAAACACTTGCTTGCAACACATGTCCATTTCATTGTGTGGCTCGCAGTCAGTTTCAGATTTGGCGAAGTGAGTGTCGCAGGGTGGTACTCCGAAACTAGAATAGTTATTAGAGGAGGACGGTGGGACCTAGGTTCTTCTATATTTTATAGAAGATGGATTGGTTAAGACTGGGACTGTATTATGATTCTTCCATTGAAACGACCACTGCCGAAAAAATTGAGAAACCAAATTATCTCACCCGCAAATCTCTTTATTTGAAGGCAATTATACGAGGTAATTTCTCGCCGGAGTTGGAATGTTGCAAAATGCTGTTGATGAACTAAACCTGTGGTATATCTTGAGTGTGATGTTTAACATCTTGATTCTTGAATTGTTACAGGCTGGTTGTATGGTGTTCTAGATAACGGGGAAGCTGGAATATTTCCGTGTGAATACGTTGCGCCTTTGGGAAAGCAAGAACAACGAAGGACCAACCACTATCGAGAGGTAAGATTGTTTGTTTGGATTTTTTATGGCGCAAGAGCATCTGGGCTACTGTACCGCCCGAGAGGTAAGAATATTACATCCGTATATTCTTTCTCTTCAATTGCTCAGCCACGAGAGTTCCTCGTTCGTATTGCCGAATGTTTCGTTAATCGGCTACATGGGCGCCTGAGATGAGGGCCTGACTCTCAGCCTTTTAAAAATTTGATTTGCCCGAATTTGCTATGCATTTAGTTTGAAAAGTTTTGCAGTCACGTTTTAAAATAAGGTACTTTTTTAGCTCATTACTAATTGTCAAGCTGTATCAATTATTTTTGTGGCGTTTGGGTATCTTGTAATATTCTGTAATAATTATTAATACCAATAATTAATTACATTTAATACTATATTAAGTACAGCATATTATTGACAGCTTGAGAAGGAGGTAACAGATTTTTTCACCGTCCCCATTATTTAAAAAAAAAAAAAATAAAAAATTTGGCTAGAGAAATTGTTGAGTAATCCCCCGAAAAGCTCCAAATAAAATTGGAAAAGTGATGTATATTCGTAATAGACTCCATGTTACCGACGTAAATTATTTGATGAACATATCAATCAATGGGCCAGAGAAGAAAGAATTTGATTTTAAGGCTGCATATCATGCATGGTGTAAGCAGCGGCAAAGAAGAATGCAGCCAAAATATGAAAATAATTAAATGACTACATGGAGTTAACTGTTTCTAACCAGAATTTCTCACCAATTTGTAGCTGGAAAAAAATCATATTCATTTTATATAAATCGAACACTATTTAGAAGACAACATCATCAGCCATCATTATGGATATCCGCCATGAAGAGTGTGATTGCGAGTTCGAAAGAAAATAAATATTTCTGCCTTCGGTGGGACCTGAACCCACGACCTTCCACTTGCCGGGCGGAGGCTCTACCCACTGAGCTACGAAGGACAATATATAATCTCTTCCGAACGTTTCACCATCTAATCACGCCATACCATCGGCGTTGGTATCACTACGCCAATAAACGTTGATTGATTGACATACTGTTGTTTTGAAAACAGTTTTCAATTTTTCTAACTCGGCTAGAACTTTTAAGTGCAAGTTATCCGAAAAGCTACAAAAATCTCTTTGGAAGATAACTCTCTGCCTGCAACATACCCTTGTTGTCCTTCCTTCGTGAATCCGACTCAGTTACGAGTGGTTTGTTTGGATTTTTATGGTGCAAGAGCATCTGGGCTATACTGTGCCAAATACGGTCAGATTAAAAACTGTTGTAAAACCCAGTTCTCTGTAAAAAGTTAAAGACGTGTGTGGTCAACATGGTCGTTTAAAATGTTAGCGAGTAATGAAGAGTTAAAATTGAGAGAGTACGAACAAGGTTAAAATAAGGGCATTGAGTTAAAATACGTAAAATACAGACTGATTCATTATCCACTTGGCAAATTGGTGCTGGTTTTTCTGGCGTTTTTAAATCCTTAAGATGTGATTACCTCTTTTCTTTGAATCCTCATTCCAGAATACTGAGACTGTGTTTCCAAAATTCAAGCCTTTGGTTTGTTAATTTGAGTAGGCTTCAATTGTTGCCCGTCCTGTAAAACGGCCCTCTTCTGAAGAAAACAGTACCACAAAAGTGGACATTCCCTGTATAGTCAACTAGAAGAATACCACTTTGTGCAAGATCGTAAAAAAAAAAAAGACTATATCAATAAATAGCAAGATTTAGTGAATTACACATCCCCAATGTCACCTTTCAACCCCACCCATTTGTTTTTCCTTCGCACGCTCTTGATTACGCATTAATGGGTTTTACGTATTGTGAGTTTTCGAATGAAACGATTGCCTTCACGGAAATTTAAATGCGTTGCTCTGTTGTCGTGGAGTTACTCGAATCGTTTCCGGGTCTATTCTTATCATATTTGCATCCTACAAAGCAACATCCGAGAATTACTTCTTGTTTACTTCCTCTGGTTGTCTAATAGCAAATCCAAACTTCCCCACTATTACGTATTAAGGAAATCGTTACCGGATATATACTGTTCGTTTACGAAAATAAGTCCGATGGAACAGAAATAAAGGGGGGGTGGGTGACTTCACAAACGGCTTATCCCATTGCAACAGAGGACGACTCCAATTTCAGAACTCGATTTTGGCGCCAACAAACGTTCACCAAAAACCAGTTCTGAAATTGTAGTCCTCCTCTGCTGCAATGAACTTGCCCGTTTGTGACGTCACCTCCCGTTATTTCTAACTGTTCCATCGGACTTCTTTTCGTGAACGAACAATATATATGTGTGTGTTGTGTGTGCCAAGGGTGGGTCCAGGAACTTTCGGGGTTGTGGGGGGGCGATTTGTTTCCAATTCCTATTTTTGAACCAGGTGTCCGGTACTTTTCATTTTCCTCGATACAGTCCCGAGGGGGGGGGGCTTTGCCCCCCATTGGACTCGCCAGTGGTTTGTATACATATATATATATCCTGCTATGCCATTCTTATTCTCCCTCACCCTATCGTATGGAGTTCGCATTAAGTACTTTGAGAAGGAGCGCTTGTTGACTGATCTGCTCATTGTAGTCCAGGGGTTGATTTCTTACGGCTCTCTTAAAAGGTTCGGCTCCTTTGGAAACCTAGATGCCGGCGCAGCATGCCATTTGTTGTCACCGTAAAACACAAAGAAACGATAAGGACTTGAGAAACGTTGCAACCAATAAGGCCAGACCTGGTCGCATAGACAAACAAGTCAAATGTCTAGGGTCCGCCTTTTTTTAGGGGCCCGGCGCGTGGAAACTAAACACCACTTCAAAATCCTTACCGATCAGACCTTATCACTAGATAATCACTATATATGATATACTAGGTATCACTATAATTTTATCGCGGCGCGAATTTCCGCGACGTTTTCCGCCAATTTTACAGTTTTTGTATGTACGTTGCATTCAAATATGTTCCCTGTAACGACTTTTTTTTTTCGAAGTTCAAAATTTAAATTCCAGAACGGATTTAGCGAGCATTTTCATTGGCTCCGAGATCCTCGTTATATACGGATCCTACTGAAATTACACAAGCTTAATTTAAGCTACAAGGGGGCCCCGGAAAAAAATTTGACTAGGGCCCCACCAAAACTTTAATTTGAACTTGACTAGAGCAAGAACCTAAGCCAAAGCAGAATTGCCCTACCAATTCGTAGATTTCAATCAGGACCGGGGACAGGATTTAAAAGCTCACTGGCGAATCCCAAGATGGGGCGATCTCAAATCCGCCATTTTGATGCCATCGTACCGCGTGACCTCATTTGCCCCTGAGTGTGCAGTTCAGTGATTTACAAGTGCGTTATTTTTAATAGCATAATGTGAAATGGGTTGGCGTGCCACTGTGAACTGTTCAAATCATTTGAAGGACAAATATAGAATGTTTAGATCTTCAACAGATCCTATAAGAAGAAAATGAGCTATTGTATTACATGCCGTATTTGTTACGTTGCGTACCAACTGTACAACAAAATGGCGGCTGATGCGTGGCCTTATACTCTTAGGGACTCTGTATACCACAGTTCAGGATCAAGGGCGGACACAGACTTCATTTTGGGGAGTCAAGGAAAAAATTTGCCATGGTCTTGGAATAACACCCTTCATTTATCATGAAAGTTGGAATTTTTTACAGTGAAAAAATATGTTTTGGAGGTCATGACCCCTGTGACCACCCCCTTGTGTCCGCCCATGTCCAGAGTTGGCGTCCTATCTATAAGCGATTCAGATTTCTAGAAAAACTGTAGGCCCCGATGCAGCAGAACTTCAGCTGTCCTTGCTCCGTAAAACACTGAAGCATCCGATTTGGAAAAGCTAAAAGATTGAGTACAATCATTCTTTAAACTGAATGAAAATTGCAACTCTCGTTCACTTAAAAGAATCATTATTTTCATATTTTCCTTTAGCAAATGCGTGAATGGGAAAGGTGATTCCCATTCTACGAATAAGTGAATAATACAAAGGAGCGACGCATTCGAGTCCAAAGAATGCATTCTTTTAAAAGAATGTGTTCAGCAAAGTGAAGAATGATTACCCTCCTATATATAATATATAACATTTTCGCTCTTTTCAGACTGAAGGTTTTCAAGCAAGACATCAGGTTGAATATCATTCGGATCTCCGTTCTATTAACTCCATATCTTCTTTAGCACCTCATCAAAATGGCGTCGATGACATCGAGGACAACCGCAACGCCCCTTGGGTTGAGAGCAAAATGGTGAGATACTTTTTACATGTATAGTGTGTCTCAAATGTTTAGTCACAAAAGCTTTCAACGTTAGCTTTTAAGAAAAAATTACGTTGTACACAAAATATTAAATACATCGATTTTATTATTCAACATATGCTGCTTGCGTATATAAATTCAAAACTTCTGACATTTATTTAATAAATTACTCTTAATTAGGTAAAACTCCTGAATAAAGGTCGCCCGTGGGACTTTGGAAAGGTACCGTCCTTCGGAGATGACTGTTATTTAGAGATTCACTATAAAAAAATAGAAATAAAATTAACAATAAAAAATTAGTAATTTCAAATACATTTACGAATACAAATTACACATTACAAATACAAATTATTCATCTATTTTTATTTATATTAAAAAAAATCAGTCATTCGTAATTGCTTTGCTTTTCTGTGGCAAATATACTTTTCTAAGGAAAACTCAGTATTTGTAGTCCTTTTGTACAACTGGCCATCATTTTTGCTCAGAGGAAAATTTGCCAAAATATCGAAAAATATTCTGGTATTATAATTTTGTGTCAGTTCCACTCTTTCTTCTGTTTCCATTTCCTTGTCATTTCTTCTCCTTCCATCATATTTTCTAAGGATTCCTGAGTATTTTTAAACATAGCGGAAACTTTTAAATCTTCGTCCATGCAAACAGACTCACTGGCTTTCATATTCGCTATTCCTGTTTACATGAGAAAGCCACCCAACCTTTCCCCATCATCCCCTCTGTCTATATTTTCAGGTTCATAAGGTGAGGAAAAAGTCTGTAATTAAAAAACAGTTTAATTGCTGGATTTTTGATTGAACATCAGTCAACAAAACTTCAAATGGTGAGATTAGGTTGATACGATATTAGGTATTGACACGATATTAGGTAGATGTAAGGTACGGGGTCTTAATTTCGTGCCCCCTAAGCTTTTTCTTTTCTCACCGAAGAACTAACTAACCGACGCAAAGTCAGAAAAAGGTGGAGAAGCAACTTTAAACCTTCAAGTAAATGGCCCTGGCATCTACTCACCGATATCTGTCACCAAAAAAAAAGGTTAGAAATATAAAAGCATGAACGCTTATTTTTCAGTTTCTGAACAATGTGTTCCTAATTTCGTTCCCTTAATCTTCACTAATCAAGAAGCTCGAAATGAGTCTTATATCAACTGATCTGAAAACATATAATATTTAATTAATGAAAGTAGACTTTTTAGATGTACATTTGAAGAAAAACAAACAGGAAATAAACAAGTCATTTTTCCGTATCTTTGAAAAATAACACAAAAATTAATTAAAATAGCACAAAATAAATGCAGACAGTCCACAGCCTTGTCTACATACAGAAATCACAAAGAAATTTCTTTACCACTAGTGCTGTGGTGAACTTCTCGTGGCACCAGTTGCAACATTGCATGCACCTAATCTATTTTCCTCCCGTATGGTCTCAAGAGAAAGGTTCCTCGCACAGCAAACAGTCAACGTCCAAATCGGTGTCGCTGTCTGCATCGTCCATGAATACGTAACCTAGGCCTACGTCCTCACCACTTTCGCTAGTAATCGTTTCTTCTTCAAACAAACTCTTCTTCCGTCTATTTGCAGGGATTTTGACTTTTGGAGAATTTTTTTTCAGGGAACTTGCGTTTCGGAGGAATTTGCTTTAGGCCTACTTGTCTCCTATCCTTTCTCCCGGTTCCAGATATTGAAGGTTTGGTATGTTTCTCTTGCGCCGACAAAACTTTTTTTTCCTGTGAGGTGGATCAGTGACCAAGATCGCTGTTCCTCATGTAGCACTTTTCATGGGCATAATGAATGGAACTTCTCGAATACTTGGATTAGTAACAAGCGCTGCAGACGTCGTATCAGAGGATCTATTTAGTTGCTCATAATTTGAACTAGCCGGAGAGAATGGTCCTGTAGATGTAAACGCGGTTGGAATGACGTCTACATTCCTTGTGTGTGAATGGTGGCCATCCGAAATTAGGACAATGGGATTTCTTTTGACGGCTTTACAATGATAATGAAATGTTCTATCTATCTCCAAAAAAAGTGAAGAATTAGCTTAACCGGAATCGCTGCAAGCACCAATAGAACCTGGTGGGGCACCGTCGACGAGTTCGTGTTGCCATCTCTTCTGTGGGAAAATCAACATCGGAGGAACGTCCTGCTCAGCTGCCGACATGTATGTGATAACAGTTATGGTTGCACCACGCTCGGCACACGACAGTTTCTGGACTTGTGGTTTGCCCTTAGATGCGATAATTCTTCTAGCCTGTGCTGGACAACTGTAAGCCCAGTTTCGTTGACGTTGAACAAATCGTCGCGCAAGCAGTGTTGCCAACTCTTAAGCTCCACAAAAAAAAAAAAGCAATTTTAGCAATACATGGGTTTAAAAAAACTCACCCTGGTTTGAAAAAGCTAAGTTGGCCATACTGAACGCAAGCACTGCCTCCCATGCACACCCTTGCGACCAAGATGCCTCTCATTTAAAGGAACACAAACGCATAAAAAAACACCTAATCAGCCCAAGCAACCGAACCCGTTTTGCACACGACAGCTCACGAAGTTTTTTCTAAATAGCATATAAAATTATCAACTTCATTTCCTAATCACATGTGGTAGTGTTCCTAATTTCGTTCCGTGGACGAAGTTAGGACATACCCAAGGGGACCAATTTACGCACATGGTAGTTTTTGTATTTAAGCTTACAAAAAAAATAAGTATTAACATTACGATAATTTTCACCACGGGATATTAAAACGAACACTTTATCCTATGCATAGACGAAAAGAGAAAAAAAAAAATTACTCACCTTTGATGTGGCAATTGCAGATTTAAATTGTGGGAAAAAAATCATTTTTCGGTTCAAAAATGAATTTTTTTTTTCTAGCACGCTGTCGGTTCCCGTAGTGCATACGATTGCTGTTAGTACTCAACTGAGGTGTTCCTTACAGTTTTGCAAGGTCACCGACTGGTGGCAACGTTTTGAAGCTTGGGGACGAATTTAGGGGCAGGGACGAAATTAGGGCCCCCTACTCTACCAGTTTTTCTGGCACTTCAGTGTATGTATGTATATCTATATATATCAGGGACGGACTGGGATGCCTGCCAATCGGCCATTGGGCCCGCATGGACGATAGGACTTTCAAGCCTATAACCCAAGGTATGCGCCCTTGAGAGGACCCAATCCGCCCCTGTATATATATATATATATATACAAATAGCTGGATGGGGAAACTGGGGCCCAGATCTTTGCTGACCCCGGCTCGGCCACAGGACTGGGTGCGTGTGTTATGAAAATGGCATTTAAAAGGAGGAGGAAGAAGAAACACAGGGAAAAGTAAACAAGCATATAATCCCGATATGCTTCAATGTCCACAGGAAAACTTACATTTGACTTCAAAGTTGTTTTTCGTTCATTTAAACTAATGCTTGAAAAAAAATCTTGACACACAACTATTGAAAATACCGCGTATGAATATTATTAACTTCAGCTTCCATTCTGAAACTGTATGTAGATTTTTTTTTTCCAGCTCCAGAAACTCAGTTTTAATGGAATTGCCTCACTTTTTACTTTTCAGTCATATATATGTGTATTTGTTCCGCCGTGTGTTTTTCAACTTCGATAAGTATAGTGGTATTTAAGTAGAGGAGTGCCGGAAGAGTTAGCGATATTGAGAAGGGGTAAAGACGTTTTAACTCGTCACTGAATTCAAAGTGTGCATTTCTTCCGTTTGCCAATGAGTAGGAGCCAATCTTTTATCGTAACTGAAGTACGTAAATTAATTTTTGGGCATAATAAGAATTATTACACATGAATTCATTCCCTGTCTATCATTTCGCTGTGTAATAATATACAGGTTTATGCTATGTATATCCCCAGTAGCTTAGCGTGACAAGTGGGTCCCGCTACGCTACTGTATGTCCTCAGTAGCGTATCGTGAACATTTGGAGATGACCTACTTTCTAAGTCACGCTACGCTACTGTATATCTTCAGTAGCGTAGCGTGACTTCAAAAGTGGGCTCATGCAGCTTTAAGAAAGATCACGTTATTCGACGTTTAGAACAGTGTACTTTGTTAACCCAATGGGGAGGGGGGGGGATAGCCCCTGGAGCCCCTCTCCTTTCATATGCCACTGCTTGCCGATAATAAATTGATCGAGAATCTCATCGGATCAGTGATCGATCGGCATGGAGATCCGTATACAGATTAAATGTGAAACAAGAAGTTCGTGAAATTTCAGCTATAAAGTATTTTCTCCTAATTTAGAAAATGAGTCATTATTTTTAACGTTAAGCCTATAATGCATTTTCTCAAAACGGTCCCGATTGTATTAAAGAACGGTTGACCATATCAGTATATGGGCGTCAAAGTAGAGAAGCGTGTCCATCGCAGAGCCGTAGCCAGACTGGGGCTATAGGGGCTGAGATCCCCGAAAATGTAATCAGCCCTCTGGAAAATCGCTTCTCTGTATTCTCTTGCTGTTCAAAGTTTTTTCATTTAAATTTTACTTTGCTTTAAAAGTCTGTTATTTGTATGAACAGATCATAATTCATTGGCATAACTAGGAAGCTAAGCGTGGCTTAACCCTTATTTCAGTCGAAACCGCGTATATGCAACTCGCATATATACCAAAAATATCGAGCTTCAAATTTTCTCTTATCTTTTTAATGTTATCTAAACCAGCTTAATTGCGATTTTTTATACATGCGAAAACCGCACACATGCAAATATTTTTGAAGCCAAACGAATGTTTTATTACAGAATTTAAACCGGATATATGCAAAACAAATATTCATCCAAAGTAAATATGTAGCTGGCAGCCCTTATTTTTAAGGATTGTCTCTCCCCATCGGAAATGGCTGTCAACCCTTGTCGAAGTTTCATTTATTAGCTTATTTACGGCATTGTTTACATCTGCCTCCTCCTTCTTCTATGCTCGAAATCACTGTCAAAATTTGTTTTTGTAACGGCGCCAGTCTGGTAAAGCAGCTGTTTCTGATACTTTTGCAAGATTATTTAAAATCAAACAATTTTCATATGGAAAGCGCTAATACCTTAACAGATCAAATCTTTAATCATTTATCAGAAAGTCCATGCGTGCATAGAAAGTTAACTGATTTTTTTTCCCACTATGACAGTACACGTATTTATGTAAGCACTACTACATTACTTCCTGTTATTTTTATTAATAGATTTATTAATAGTACTGTACATTATAAATATTGAAATAAATAATGTATATGATTTATAAAATTAGAAATAGGAATATCTAATTTAATAACAAAATACAGTCGAACTTCTATAAGTCGAATAAATGTTGCGATTTCTGTAAAAATTTCAATGGAATTTTTTATTCTATTAAGTCGAATTTGTATAACTCAAAGTTTTCTCTATCTCCAGTTTTTTGTGCTGTTGAAATGCAAATTTATGTTCTGTAACTCGAAGTCTTGTGGAGAAAGTTGTTTCTTTCAAAACACTTACACTGCGGGATATCCTGCAAAATATAAAAATTGATTAACATTGAAAAGATCCCCAATATGTCCCTAAAAAAAGTCTTTAAATTTTAGTTCCTTTCACCGGCAAATGCATATGATTGGTCAGGGATAACATCTATAGTAATCCTTTGATTGAATAGATTTCTAAAACATTGTGAAGTTCGTGACCTTCCTGAAGTTCAGTTCATAGTAGTTACAACCATGGCATGAGCCAACATGTCGTGAACTGACATGTTGGCTCATGGAAAGTTGCCCCTGTTAATGATAGACACAATTAAAATGCCAAGGTGTTTTGTAAATATAAAGTGTTTGCCTATAAAATACGAGAATAATAAAAAAGCCTGAATGATATCAGAGTTGTATAAATCTTAGATTACGAAATTGGACAGAAATTTAAAAAAAAAAAAAAGTTGCAATGGTTGTTAACAATGGTCCCGCTTATTCAAAGGGTTTTAGTAAGGAATTAAAGTGATTTTTCACCTCCAAGTGAAAAATCAAATCTTCAGCTCATGGATCAAACTATTGCAAAAACAAACAAACACTGAAACAGGAAACGTATTATTTTAATTGAAACTTATCTCTTCTGTAAATGATGAACAGATTAATACTTTTGGACTGTATGCGAATTATTCATTATGCATGGGAAACAGAAAAACCATCGAATATTGTACATAACTTCAGAAAATCTGGTTTCAACCACGGGAAAATTTTCGAAAGCGCAAAATTTCATCAAACGTTGATTGCGTCATTTCAACTACAATTTTTTTTGGCGCCTGAATTGAAAATGTTAGATTAAATAACTTAGAAATCTACGTTGATAATCAGTGCCAGTTTGGCAATTTTAAAGCATCCTACGAATGACGATATTATTCAGTTCAGGAGACGCCTATTGATAATGACGAGGCACAGGGTTCATATCCTGCTCCTATTTTTAAGGACACTTTTTAATCAATCGAAACATTAAGATCCTTTGCTGAATCCCTCGAATCAATGCCTGAAAACATTTTTAAGACTACTGTTGATTTAGAGACCCACGTTCTAAATTAAAATTTTGCATCGAAACGACAAGAAAAAAATTACAGATTTTTTTAATAAAATATGATTTTGTTCGTATGTACGTGTTAAAATTTTCTTTTACTCATAGTTTATATCAAATACGGTATTTTGTATGATTTTAAAACTTGTTATTGAATTTATGTGTAGTAATAAATTAATTATTTTATAACTCGAAGTTTTGCCCTCTCCCTTGGAGGTTCGACTTATGGAAGCTCGATTGTACTATAAAATTTTAATGAGTAAATTATTTGAACCCAATAGTTCAGAGAATACTGCTTATATGTAAAAAGCGCTTATATGCAAAATTCGCTTATATGCGAAACCCGCTTATATGCATAGGATTTTATTGGTATGTCTATTTGCATATATGCGGTCTGGACTGTATAATGTAAATTATTACTTCCTGGATTTCAAGAATGAATTCCTAGAGGACCTGCTGTTTTTCTCCAGGAGTGTATGGTTGGGTATAACTCATTGCAAATGTCTCATTGCAAATGAGATAAAAATCAGTCTTTATTGTTCACTAATTTTTCTTCTCTTTTTCAAAGCTTTCGCAATTTCTAATTGTTTCCTGTTTTTGCGTTCACAACAACGTAGGCAGTTGAAGGAAAAGACCCACATATTTGTGTCAAGCCGTCAACTAACCGTGATAAATGAAACGTTATCGTTCTTGTTGATTAAGACCAGTCATTGGAGCATATACTTTTTAAAGCATTGTACCGTACTTCTGTACTGACATGTTTTGTCCCAGTGCAGTGTTTTCCGTTCTGTCGGATTCTAGCAGTAATGCATGGGCGGTTAACTTCATTCATTTGCAGTGGGAATTACTATATGTATATATATATATATACCACCGAAGACCTAGAAAACGTCCTCAAACTAGATGGGTGGGTGGATAGAGTCAAACTAGGTGGGCCCAGGATAGACTTGTGTGGAAAGCATTTGGAGAGACCTTCATCCAGCAGTGGATAGATAATGGTTGAATATGATGATGATGATGATATATATATATGGTGAGATTTATTTCGTACCATTATGGTTCAAAATTTCATTTATCGCTTCTTGACGTCCAAATTTTTTGGTCTTTTTGAATATCAGAAAAACTCATTTTCTTACATAGCAGAGGTCCTGCGGTGGCGCAATATAGTAGTAATGCGTTCGCCTAGTGCGCCGTTAATCCGGGTTCGACTCCCAACAGTGCAAAGAACGCTTACTCAGAGATCTCATAAAGATCGCACTGCTCACTGTAGTCCAGGGTTTGGTTCCCTAGGCCATAAGAGGTTCGGATTCCTCGGAAAACAGTAGGTCCCGGCGCAGCATGACCATTGTAGTCTTTGAGCCGTAAAACCACAAACAAACAATAAAAATTATATAGCAGAGCAAGAACTTGCAACTTACGATATGACTCTCCGGATTCAATTTCCACTCATTTGAGTTATATGCGTTTATACACATCATGGTTCGAAAAACGTAAGAATATCCTCCGGAATTCTAAGCCAACGCATCAGTCGCCATTTTGTTGTACACCCGGTTTTATTTACCTTGGGGATTAAAGTTTTCCTCATTATACAATAATTTTTGCCACCCACGTATTAATTACAGCTCAAACTAGAGCTTATTAATTTTGGAGAAAAAGAGACGCTTTCCCCATCCTGGATTCGAACCAGGGTCCCTCCTTGGCACAATGATAGCTATTTTGGCATAAAAACAATCAACAGTTGGCGATTATTCGACGAATGTAAACATTGGCGCAACTTTTAAAATGTCGCCAATAAATACAATTTACACGGTCACGTGATATAATGGCAACAAGATGGCGAATATGCGCCAGCTCCTTTATTCAGAAACTTTGAAAGAACGCGTTCGTTAAACCGACCATTACATACCCCATAAACGATTGTACATTTTTAAAATACGGAAAATTGCACAAACTCACTGTAGGTGGAAAAATCATCCTCGTAATGCTTTTACATATTAATCTGGAGTAATATGTAATGCTTTTACATATTACTCCAGGTTGGGAAAAATTGTTGTTCAAAGAATCCTTCAGTAAACGACTTTGTCGATGGCTCTTGGTTTTTGGTTGCATGTAATCAACTCATAGGGTTCTTCGGAAAATACGAAGAGGGACTTTTCCGTGGGTATGTGTTTTCCAATATAAAAATACATGCGTATGTCGAATGGGGTAGATTACATGACCAGAGTGACCCACAATAATCTCCCTGAAAGTAAACCTTTATATCTTATAGCAGGCCTGTAGCCGGATGAGGGGCAACTATGGCAGCCGAGTGCCCATGGGTCACAGGGCACCATGGGATTGTTTTATATATATATATATATATAAATAGCTCGATGGGGCACCTGGGGCCACGCCCCTGCTTGGCTACAGGCCTGATCTAAATAGCCAATCGAGTTAATAAGTCCATATTTTGGGGTTAACCAAAGTTACTACCAGGGTATAATTACAGTGGTAGTAATTACAAGGGTATAATTACAGTCAAACCTCGTTAAGACGAACACGCTTAAGACGAATTACTTTTAATACGAATCGTTCCCGAAGTTTCGTTAGGTTGTATAGCATACTATCCTTTCAGGATAAGATGAATTACTGTTAATACAAACAGATTTCTTGCTCCCCGTTGTGTTCCCCTTAACGAGGTTTGACTGTATTTTTCTTCCATTAAAGGAATTCTTTTACTTTTTTTGAATATACAGGGTCTTTATAATTAAAGTTCCACTTTGAAATGGCCATAAAAGGAAAGTTGCTTGGCTAAGTGGTATCATCAGACTTGGTAATAGTTTACAGGAGGTCATGGAATTTTGTTTTCCGGAAAAAAAAAGGGAATGGCACTGTATGTAATATTGTTAAACGAAATAAGACATGAAGACATCGTTTTAAAACGTTTTTAATCGTTTCTAAAACGTGTTACAAAGCATGTTGAATGTGGCGACTACCATTTTCTGAAAGCAAGTTAAATCGCATTACTGCGTTCTCAACAGCAGCTCTTAGCATATCAGGAGGAATGTTGCGGACATGTCGGTGTATCGAGTTTTTCAATTCCGCCAAATTGTTTATGTTATCACCATAAACAATAACTTTGAGATAACCCCATAGTCAGAAGTTTTAGAAACGATTAAAAACGTTTTAAACCGATGTCTTCATACCTTATTTCATTTAATAATATAGCACCATTCCAAGCTGGTGGTGACTTTTTTTTCCTTCTTTTTTTTGCGGAAAATAAAATCCCATGACCTCCTGTAAGCTATTACCAAGTTTGATAACATTTGGTCCAGTAGTTTTCATTTTATGGCCATTTCAAAGTGGAACTTTAATTATAAAGACCCTGCATAGCAAAAGTCGCCCCTTACGCGCTACTTCCCCTATATACAGCTATGCATACAGATAAAGTATCTTCCCCTACGTTCTACTGTTCCTGTGTGTATAGCTGTATATATACAAGGGCAGTTGTACGCTTTGCTGTATACAGGAGCAGAACTATATAGGGGCGATTTTCGGCGTATACTTAAAGAAAGTTAGAACAATGAAGTGAACCAGGGCTTACCTCAGCTAGCAAAATTTTGACACTACTCGGAATATACGAAATATAAAGGATATTCTCCAGATATAAGTATTTACTTTCAGAGAGATTATTGTGGATTACCCTGTTTACGTGTAAATACCTTTTTATGGAGTTCCACCTGCTCATATAGTTGTTTCTTTGTAAAGAAAATAGCCTTCAACTCCCTCATTTTAAAAGAAAAAGATTGGTGTGATCCAGAAATCTATTAGAAAGAAAATCCAATATCGTTGGATAATTACGGACTATTACGGGTTAATCGCAATAAAACATAATTTTCAGTGGTCTTTTCGACGACTTCGAACTATGTATGACTTGCTCTGGAGACGGTCTTAAAAAAGAAAACAAAGTCAACATTTATTACGCTCCTGGCCGTCCTAATGCGGGCCCTGGGCAAAAGATATTTTGGGGCCCATACAGGTACGAATAAGAATATGTACATGTACGAGTAAGAAGGGAAGAAAAGGAATAGTCTATGACCACTAGATGGCACAAAATACGAGAGCCGAAGCAAAAATATTTTTGGGGAAATTTTTAATATTACAAAAATTAAAAATTTGAGAATTACGCTTCGCTGGGCATGGGCTCCACTCGTCCCTACTTAAGGGCGACCCAGAGTACGCCGTTTGCATCCTTCAGTCGCAACTCGTTAAGTCAAATTAGGCGAGTACTAAACCAGAAAACCGTTTTCGAGTATTTATCGTACTTCCGTTGAATTCCTTTCCAGAGAAGTGGATAACCAATGGCTCCTGGCACATTAAACAGCATTTATTTTTTAATGTTATATCGCCAATATTTCCTGCCGCTTATCTTCAAATTCATACAAATGTGGTGTACTTCCTGGACTTTTATTTCCTCCATCAAGTTCTCGTTTTCCATTTCGTTGCATATCTTTGCATTGAAATCTTGTTATCCTCTTAACAGGAGAGCGGAACTCTGGATGAAGGCCACAGTGATGTCACTCAGCTGACCCAGTCTAACCACGACGCAAAATCGCTGTTACAATTCGCGCTCTTCAACTTCAGAGAGTCCCTCGAAAAGTGAGTTTTGTTTTTTTTTCTCTTCGATTGTGTCTCATTTGTTTACAATTGTGAGATAATTTGTTACGTCAAGGTAACAATTGTGAGATAATCTGTTGTCAAGGTAACAATTGCGAGATGATCTGTTATGTTATGGTTTCTTGACTTCACCAGAGTGTTTCATGAAGGTATAAAGAGTAGAGAGAGATAACGCTCGTTCGAAGATGGAATGATAGTCATTTACTTCTGCAAAGTTAACAAAAGAATTAATTTTCAATAAATGGAAGAATTTTAATGTGAATTGATAATGTTTAAATTAATATCCATGTATATGTACTGGTTTACAATTATTACTGTATTATGATGAAAAAGAGTGCCGTTTTGTTTAATAATTTTGCCAGTATTCATTGACGAAAGGAAATTATGGAGAAGGATTTGTAGACGTGTGTGTGGGGGATGAAAAACTTTTTCTTCACTGACTAGTCTTACATTAATCACCTAAGTTTATGTATGATTTTAATAGAATTTTAAAAAGTTAAAAAATGAACCCAAGTCGGAGCTGGAGGGGGCTTAGCACCCCCCCACCCGGAAAATATTTTTTCCGGAATTGAATTTTATTTTAAATTTTTTGTCTTGTATAAAATTGTACATAACAATGCAAATTGTTTTTTGACGCTGAAAATGTACTCAAAATAGCTTTTTATTGTAGATCTTGTGTACATAGTGTTTTTTATAGGGCTTCGAGTATCATTCTACTTCCATTATAAGGAAAGGGGGAATTATTGAGAAGTATACTAACATTTATAAGTTTTTAATGCAAAGTTTACTTAAAGAAATTTATTCGTTAAAGTTAAATATAATTCCTATTTTATGAATTGGCATTTATTATTTTTATTTCAACAGGAATCATATGTTTTCTTAAAGCATTTTATTTATTTATTTTTTCTTTTTGATTGAGTTAATTTTTTATTACTACCAATTTTCCTTTTGAAGTTTTGTAATTAATTATCAGAGTGTTAAAATTCTACGGTTATCGTTTTTTTTTCTTCGTTAATTATACTTACTACAATAACAGTTTTTTTCCCCTTAAATTACCGATTTTTACTAATCCTACTCATACAGCCAGTTATCTGCATATTTTCGGCTTAATTCGTATTTCCTGATTGATATTAATTAGTATGGTTGTCGTGTATAGGTTTATTCTTCCCATTCATACAGGAGTTTCCCCTTATTTACCTTGAAGTTTTTTTTATCCTGTCATGATTATAATTGATGTCATGATTTTATTATGTCATGATAATAAATATCAGATTTCCATGATTTTTACTTTTGTTTAGTCCTATTTATAAACGTTGGCACTTCCATATTACCATGAGGTAAAAATCATGATAATTTTTTTTAATGAGGTGTTCCTCAGTAGGTCTATTTCTCACTAAAAAAAATTAACACATTTTTTATTTTTTCAAATGCTTTATTTGCTTTAAACATTAGTCATATATTTATGTTCATACACATACTTCTAGATTCTAGGAAACAATTATCATCATAAAAACAATCGTACACAAATACATATCCATACAATTACAAACATTAATCGTTTTCGTATTTCCTTATTATGTACAAGCAGAAACGAAACTATTTTAGCATTAATCAGTTTTTAAACATTTCAATACATTTTGTTATTTATTAATCAAATGTTTAATTTGTTTTAATCAATACAGTCATATATTTATTTCTATACATATACTTCTAGATTTATAGCTAACAATTATCATCAGAAAATCAATCGTATACAATAACATACATAACATCGACACAATAACAGACATCGATCAATATCACTTTTCCATTTTATCCTATTAAGTAAAATCAGAGAACGAAACTATTTATCAGTAATCAGTTTTTAAACGTTTTCATAGTGGAAGGATTTCATCATCATTTTTATACCCATAGGGAACAGTGTTTATATTATCATATTTAATTATCATCTTTAATAATCATCATGTTTATATTATCATCTAGCGCCATTCTTTTGTCATCATGAGGACATACGGATTTTTTATTTCTCCATGCTGTACATTTTGTGTTTTTTACTTATTGTTTTCATTACGTTTCTCATTTCATTGTTTGTGAAACGGAAGATTTATATAGCTGAAAATTAAAATGGTTTCTAACAATAACCTTATTTACACTTTTAGCTTTTTTCACTTCTCCAATTTCAGAACAAAAAGCATACATTTTTGATCTTAAAGATACAAATTCTCCAATGGTTTTTCCATTCCTTTCATCTTTAAATTTCCCAGTGACTTTTCGTTTATATCACTGTAAAGATTACGATTTTTCGGGTAATCGCTTGTGTCCAAAAATAACCCAAAATCTTCCATATCTTTATACCAATCTTCAGTTTTAGTCTCATAGAAGAAAACATTTGTATCCATATGCAATATTTTAACATCTTTTTTTTTTAATATGGTGGCTTAATTATATCGTAATGCAAACTATACATTAATGTTTTTGAAATGTCTGAAATAGACACACGTACGTATATTGGTTTATTAAAAAGTAATTTCGTTATATCCATATGAACTTGTACTAAAAAGTCTCCACATTTTTTTCATTCTTCAGAATCGTACGATCCCTGAAGTTTGGTTTGGAAATCAACTTTTCCATTTTTTTCTCGTCAAACGCCAATTCAACTTTTGTTCTATTTCTTACGTTCTCCGTCGTTTTTCCAAATACAGAGTTATTCATAAGCTTATAAAAGTCTTTATCAAAATCAGTTTCAGCCAATTTTCTTTTCTCGGTATTTCATTGGATATAGGATTTGCAACCATCCTTTCTGAGAGAAACTTATACCGCGATTTATTCTTTTTATTTGTAATCCACCTCATAATGCTTGCTTGAGTAGCGAGTAATAAACAATATATCAGTATTTGTCATTTAGAGTATTAGTCAACAATATAACAGATTCATATATATCAGAAGAAGAGTATGACCTAAAAGTTTGGAAAACACTGAAAGTTCAGGATTTGGGACAATATACTGACATTTACCTTCAGTCTGATGTTTTAATACTAGCTGATGTCTTTGAAAATTTTAGAAGCATATGTTTAAAAACATAGGAATTAGATCCTGCATGGTACTACAGTGCTCCTGGATTGTCCTGGTCTGCAATGTTAAAATATACCGGAATCACCTTGGAACTCATATCTGTCGATGATATGTTTCTAATGTTAGGAAGTGGAAAACGGGGTGGATTATGTCCAAGTATAAAGAGGTACGCATTTGTAAATAATAAATACCTCAAGGACTATGATTAAACAAAGTCATCCATTTTCATTTCCTATCTTGATGCTAACAACCTGTATGGTTGAGCTATTATGAAAAACCTTCCATATGGAAACAATAAGTGGATGTCTTCTTAAGAAATTGCAGCACTAAATATTGCAAATATACCAGATGATGAAGAGAAAGGTTATATTTTAGACGTTGACATTAGCTATCCTCAATGTTTGCATAATCGGCATATCGATTTGCCCTGAACTACTTTCTGTTCCTGGAGCGCATCAAGCAAAGCTTTTGACAACTCTAAATGACAAATACCGATGTGTTGCCCATTACTTGCTACTCAAGCAAGCATTACGAGCTGGATTACAAATCAAAAGAATAAATCGTGGGATAAGTTTCTCTCAAAAAGGATGGTTGCAATCCTATGTCCAATTAAATACCGAGAAAAAAAAGTAGGCTGAAACTGATTTTGATAAAGACTTTATAAGCTTATGAATAACTCTGTATTTGGAAAAACGATGGAGAACGATAGAAATAGAACAAAAGTTGAATTGGTGTCTGAAGGGGGGAAAAAAAAAGGAAAAGTTGATTTCCAAACCAAACTTCAGGGATCGTACGATTCTGAAGAATGAAAAAAATGAAGACTTTTAGTACAAGTTCATATGGACATAACGAAATTACTTTTTAATAAACCAATATACGTAGGTGTATTTATTCTACAAATTTCAAAAACAATGTACAGTTTTCACTACGATATAATTAAGCCACGATATCAAGATGATGTTAAAATATTATATATGGATACAGATAGTTTTCCTCTATGGGACTAAAACTTTAGATTGGTATAAAGATATGGAAGATTTTTTGTTATTTTTGGATACAAGCGATTACCCGAAAGATTATGGTCTTTACAGTGATATAAACGAAAAGTCACTGGGAAATTTAAAGATGAAAAGAAAGGAAAAATCATTAGAGAATTTGTATCTTTAAGGCCAAAAATGTATGCAGAAGTGAAGAAAGCTGAAGGTATGAACAAGATTGTTGTTAAAAACCATCAGCCATATAAAACCTCCCTTTTCACAAACACTGAAACGAGAAACGTAATGGAAACAATGATAAGTAAAAAACACAAAATGTACAGCATGGGGACAAATAAAAAATCCTTATGTCCTCATGATGGCAAAAGAATGATGCTAGATGATAATATAAACACTGTTCTTTTTGGGTATGAAAACGAAGATGAAAACCGTCGACCGTCAAAACGTTTAAAAACTGATTAATACTAAATAGTTTCGTTTTCTGATTGCGCTTAATAGGATAAAATCGAAAAATGATAATGATCGATATTTGTTATTGTGTCGATATAATATATGTTATTGTATACGATTGATTTTGTGATGATAATTGTTAGCTGGAAATCTAGAAGTATAAGTATGGAAACAAATATATGGCTGTATTGATCAAAACAAATAAAACATTTGACTAATATATAACAAAATGTATTGAAATATTGTTTAAAAACTGATTAATGCTAAATAGTTTCGTTTCCTGATTGTACATAATAAGGAAATACGAAAATGGTTGATATTTGTAATTGTTTCGATATATATTTGTAATTGTGTACGATTGTTTTTGATTATATTTGTCTGCTTTAATCTAGAAATATGTGTATAGAAATAAATACATGACTGTAATGTTTAAAGCAAATAAAGCATTTGAAATTTTTTTTAAGTGAGGAATAGATCTACTGAGCAACACCTCATTAAAAAAATTTGTCACGATTTCTACCTCACGGTAATATGGAGGTAGAAACAGTTTTAAATAAGACTAAACAAAAATAAAAATCATGGAAATCTCATATTTATGATCATAACAGGATAAAAAACTAAAGGATGGATAAGGGAAACTCCTATACGAATGAGAAGAATAAACCTATACATGACAACCATACTAATTAATATCAATCAGGAAATACAAATTAAACCGTAAATATGTACGCAGATAACTGGCTGTATGAGTACGATGAGTAAAAATCGATAATTTAAGGGGAAAAAACTTCCATTGTGGTAAGTATAATTAGCGAAGAAAAACACGATAACCGTAGAATTTTAACACTCTGATAATTAATTGCAAAACTTCGAAAGGAAAATTGGTAATAACAAAAAATTAGCTCGATCAAAAAATAAAATAAAATAAAAAAAATAGAGAGAGAATGCTTTAATAAAACAGATGATTCCTGTGGAAATAAAAAAAAATTGCTAATTAATAAAATAGATAGGAATAATTAATAAAAATTAGGCCGAAGAAAACTCATATACGAAGAACGCTCATTAAAGACAAATCAGGAATTAAAAAGTCGAGAAACATGTTCGTACGCCTGTAGGAAACCGAGAGAAAGACATGGCAGCCATTTTGGAAATGAAAACCGGAAACGGCGGCCATTACGGATTGTTCTGGAAGTCCCCATTTGTTACTACTACTTCGAAATACAATTAATGTAAAATTTTGACGTACTTTCAAATATTTGTTTAGTATTAAATGAACAAATTTACAGTGGATTTACTAGATACGAGACCGGTCTATCATCATGACTCCTGAACTATGGACCATTTATTTACCAACACTCTCACAGGAGATTATTTCATTGAACCTATAAATAAATCATGTGCGAATGCCAACCATTTATTTTCTCCGGCAGTGTTTCCAGGGGCGGACTTGGTCCTCTCAAAGGGTGCATACCTTGGATTTTCAGAAGCGCGAGTCCTACAGCCCATAATGTTGCACCGGCTCCATTCGCGCCTCCGAGTATTTTTATCGCCGTGTTTTGTGCCGCCTCAGTCTAACAAACCATTGGTAAAAATCTTAAGAAATTTTAAAAGAAAAAAGTTAAAGAAATATTGTATTTGTGGCACTACACATGGCTCGGAAAGGTCCTCTCGGACAATCCGCGACGAGTAAAAGTACAATGCGGCCAATCATATTTTTGAAAGGTCCATTCTTTTGGATGCCTGAGTAAATTCAAGGAACCTATACTGAGGTATAAAAATCCGATTTGGGTTTTTTAATGTTTTTGATAATGGTGCAAAGAGAGGGAACAAAGTTATGCAGCTTCCATATATTCTGATAGAGGTCAATAGGACTTAATCTGCGCCGGATTTACTCATAGGTCAAGTACTGCCCCGGGCTCAGGGCTCCTCTGTTTTGGGGTCCCACAAAGTCTTTGAAGGGGTCTGATGTTCTTTAAACTTATTCATTTACAAGTTTCCGAGAAATTTTCATTATTCATGAACCTAGATCTTGAAGATAATGAACTTTTGAAAAACCGCATGATATATTAATTAAATATAGCAAAAAAACATACTCTTTAGGGGCACATTATGTCCTTTCGGCCTAGGGCCCATAAAAACATTGATCCCGAACTCTGGGCCCAATATTATTAAAACAGTTGGTAAAGTTAGTATCGAACAGCCTATTTTTCAATTATCTCCCGGAAAAGCCCCCAGTTTTTCCTCCAAGTGATCTGTGATGAGTAAAGATAATGCATAAAATTGTGGTACGTAAGTGACCCCCCCCCAAAAAAAAAAGACGAGCAAAGGAAACATTACAGCAACTCAAACTTATTGTTAGCCAATCTTATAACTCCGAATTATTGCGTTTCATGTATAAATGATATTTAATACATACCGTGATTTTACACACACTTTTGTGAAGAGAGCGTTTTAATAACCATTAGCTCCTCTGGCTTTGATTTAATGTAAATATCCTATTTAGGTACGAGATGTTACGAACGAGGGAAGGCTCCATTAGGGGTTCTATTAAACTAATAGAGAGCTTGAAATCTAAAAAGAGCAAATCCAAGAAAGGCAGCAAAGAAGTATCAGATTGGACGTGGAAGGAACTAGCAGATATGGTGAAGTATACAAAGGTGAGGCCAGAAGATTGTTTCCACAAAATTTTGCCTCTTTTCCCAAGATTTTGTCGTTTTCCAAAAGATTTTGTAATGATTTTCATTATATTCGTAACATTTCTATGTATTATATTATTAATATTTTTTCCCTTTCATTTCAGTCACCCCTTCAAGCATCGCTGTTAAAATTTGAAGCACCTGAATTAAACAAATTAGCATTAGAATGTTTTGTAGGTAAGTTAAAGAAATGCCATAATGGAAATATAATAGCCACACAGTGCACACAATATAATTTAATGAAACAGACACAATTTTGATGAAGTTATATAAATTATTAATATAATAAATTATGCAACTACGTATCAGTTTTGTGTCAATTCCTGCCGTGTTATTCATTTTATGCAGTTAAATACGAATGTTATTTTTTAAGTGAGGTCCGTTTGTGAATAACGTTTGAAATTCCTCGTGCTTGCGCAGGCTCCCGGCATTCTTTGAGCAGAATCCGACGACTTTTTCATTCACAACGTCAGTTCTTACGCTTTGTACGCTTCGTTAAAATGTTTCAGAAAAAGCGAACACCCCTCCGACTGTGAAATGTGGTCTGCCATCCAATTCTTAACAACAAGAAACATAAAATCCGCGGATATCCATCGCCAGATATGCGAAGTTTACGATGACAACGCAATGAGTGATTCTAAAGTGCGCAAATGGGTAAGATTGCTCAAGGAAGTTCGGAAAATATCCATGACACATTACGCTCTCGTGGGCCATCTGTAATCACTGACGATTTAGTGCAGCAGGCAGTTGATACCCAAATTCACACAAACAGGAGATTCACAATTTCTAAGATGTCATCGGAATTCCCACGAATTTCAAGGTTAGTTTTGTTTAAAATTGTATCTGAGAATTTAGAGTACAAGAAATATTGCTGTCGATGGGTTCCTAAATTGCTGAGTGAGGAACAGAAAAGGAAAAGTTTGGCAAGTGCTCTAACATATTGACACTCTACAACGAGGAAGGTGATGATTCGATCATCCGTCATACAGTCCAGACCTTACACCTATCGACTACCACCTCTTCCTCCATCAGAAGACCTTCCTGGGCGGCAAGCGTTTAGACACAGATTAAGAAGTAAAAACTTAACTAAGGTAACTGGCTATCATCACAGGCGGCAGAGTTCTATGACGGCGTTATCTAAAACCTGCTAAATGGTTACAATAAATGTTTCAATCGGCAAGGAAATTATGTAGAAAAGTAAAGAATTGTATGTAAATTCAGAATATCAATGCTTTTTTGAGAGAAATATACTTATTTTTATTGCAAAACGGACCTTACTTAAAAAATAGCCCTCGTATCATCAGCATGTTCAGTCGTCATCAGCCATAGGCACCCATATTGGGGGCAGAGAGGGCTGAAGCCCCGCTGGTCGTTTAAAAATTTGGTTTGCCCTAACCTGCTATGCATCTACTTTCAAAAGTTTTAAAGTCACATTTTAAAATTAAGGTACTTTTTAGCTCATGCTTAATTGTCAAGCAGTATCGACTATTTTTATATCGTTTTGGTATCTTGTACATTCACTAAAATTCTCGACAGCTTTGAGAAGGAGGTAATAATTTTTCTCAGTCCCCACCTATAAGTACTCGCTAATTTTTATCACCCCCACCCCCCTGGAAGTATTCGTACGGGCGCCCATATCATCAGCTCTGTCCTGGATAAAGTTTAAGATAATCACATTTTTAAATATGCATAATTTTTGATGAATATTTGCATAATGCGTGATGCTTTAATTTTAATTTAGATTCCATTATTTTGTAACATTGCTTTCATCTTTGATAAATTTAGGTTATTTTTCTATATTTACTTTTTTGTTTCTTTCTAGCTATTATGAGATATATGGGGGATTATCCTATGTCCAAGAATCAATCTGAAGTCGATTGTGTATATACAATATTAGTAGTAAGTTTTCTTTTACCTTTCCTAGTTATTTCAAGATATATTAGTTAATTCCAACTATTATTAGTTCAATCTGTCATTAATTAATTCAAGCTATTATTAGTTATTTCAAGCTACAATATATAGTAAATAGTTCAAACTGTATTTTTTCTCTGTGCTGCATTATCTGTGTCCTTTATCCCTACAATAATTTTAACGCTAAAAACGCTTTTGCTATCTTGAACTTGTACAATTCGTCACGTCATAATTATTCATTTCATCATGTCATTTTCATCATGTCATAAGTATTGTATGAAACCAAATCTTGCGGAAGACGTTTTCACCATATTAATTTATGGTTTAAATTAATTGAACACTTAATTTGCATTTTTTAGTTGTAGGGAATAAATAAGAAATAATTGAAGTAGGCCCCATGGTGGTGCAATGGTAACGCGTTCGCCTAGCTTGCAGTTATTTCTGGTTCGACTCCCAATTGTGCAAAAAAGAAAGAATCCTCGCCCACTAATTGCTCACCGTAGTCCGCAGGTTGATTCTCTAGGCCTCAGAGGCCTCGATTCTTCTGAAAACTGTAATTCCCGTCGCACCATGGACTTTTTGATCCTTGCGGCGCAAAAAACACACAAACAAATAAAATGATTAAAAAAAGTTAAAATCTATATCTTTTATTTTTAGGTTGTTTTACAAACATTTTCATCATTATCTTTCAATTAATTTATTCTGGCTTTTAGCATAAATAGTTTTGATTTTAAATTTGAATAAAATGTGTGTCTAATACATTAGATTCTCGATAATTTGGTCTCCAGCTTTGGTGTAAAAGGGGCGGGGTTATACTTTCATATGACGTCATGAACAAGGATTAATCTATGTGACGTCATGAGCGAGAATTAATCTATGTGACGTTATGAGCCAGAGATTTAATAAAGAAGTAAACTAGATTCTTATGCGCTCTCAGGAATCTGGTCCTCTTATGCAAAAAATAGCCGTAACATCGAGTTAACTGTAATTTAATTTAAATGAACGATTTTAAATGTATAAATTCTCATTTTATGAGAAACCTATAAATAATTTACGTTTTGTAATTATTCTTATACGATAATTTGTTTCACACAATACAGTAAACCTCCTCATAACGGCCACACCCACACAAGGACAGTAACCCCGTTTTCATGGTCACATAAAAATTCCCTGATAAGAAAAGTATGTCTACAGATCTGAAAGACATGGAAAATCTTGAAAAAAAAAAGTGTTTTTAGCTAAGTTACATAATTTGTAACGAATTTTAATCATACCAATCTCTTTTCATGCACATTTCAAATGGAATAGAAGATGAAGCATCAGCTTTGCGATTATATAGTTAAACTCTTTTATAATGAACTCAAAAAGGGCCGAATGGAAATGTTGCTGTAAATATTTAATTAGTGCAAGTTTTTAGTGTAAAGAAATACATTTTTTAATAGTTTTTATATTTGTAAATTCACTGTAATTGAGTCATAAATGGCTTTGGGGTTTATGTTAGTGGATTTTATGGTCTTAGAAACTTATTTTTATTACGCAAATTTTAATGTGTTGTGTGTTGTTTACTGTAATTAGCGACTGGAAATCGATTAAGACTTGGTCCTGGAAAAGTCAGTGAGTCCCGCTAGAATCGAGTCCCAAAGCCCAGACTTTGGACGTCTTTGCGATGATTAGGCCCTGCATGACATGCAAATTATTTTCCTTTTTATATATGTGCATGAGATGTAAATTATGTTTCTTCCTACACTTGTCATATAAATTATTATCTCCATGTCTATGTTTCGTAAATTATTTTCCTTTCTATATACATGTCATGTAAATTTTTCAGACTTGTCATAAATATCCTCAGCTGAGGGACGAAGTCTACTGTCAGTTGATGAAGCAAACCACAAACAACAAGAGTCCTAAATCGTTAGTGGTTTTTTTTTTAGATACTTTTAAGGGCAATTTGCTTATGAATTTAAAAATTTTGTTAAATGTTTTTTAATTATTTCAGTGATAGCTGTCAACGAGGCTGGAGACTTTTTTCAATTGTGGCTGCTTATTTTGAGTGCTCAGATGCCCTTAAACCGTATTTATTCAAGTATTTAGAAACGGCAGCTTACGATAAACGGAGGGCTTACCATGGTGAGAAACTATTGTTATTGCAAAAGTATATTTCACATAAAAACTGGAAAATGGAGGACACTGCAGTAGATGATTGGCTCCCCTTCAAAGTCAAGAATGTGTGATATTCCCATATGACCATCTTCCCTGGACCGTATCTAAGAGACTATCTTCAAAGTTTCCACGCACCTGGAGCATTGGCGTACGCAGGGGGGTGTTGATGGGGGTTTTAACCTCCCCATTGCAATGAAATTTTGTATATTTAACATAGGAATATATGAGTTGTAGCTCTGTAACCTCCCATTAAGCCTATAATCCCCCCTTATGAACTTCCTGCTTACGCTTATGACTTGAAGATTTTGGAAGTGTTAAAAGATTTGAAATCGTCCTTAATAGTCGGTAAGAAACGAGATTTTTTGTCAAATTGAAAAAAGTTAGGAAGAACCTTTCTAACATCTGTTCTGAACAGGTGAATTTCTCACGAATGGGGAGCTATTTTTCCCGAAATAGAAATTCAATTGAAGGTTTTATTTGCGATTGGTCAGGAATTTTGTCAAGGGAAAGACCTGGAAAAAGTGCAGGATTTTCCCCCTTCAAGGCGAGTGAGAACCCGAATTTCCAAACGGAAAATTTAAATTGAAAACTGACTTTTCAAAATCAGGCCATCTTAACATGTTTTGGATTCCCAGGCTTTTTTTTTTCTTCACTAACTTTTAAAATTCAAAAATTTTGCTGTATGCAAAATACGGTGCTTTAACAAACGATGTTATCTATATTGATACAACCCCGAAATAACATAAATAAATGAAATTTACACTAATTTTTGAGCTTCCGTTCGAGTTCCAGTTCGTCCGCCTTATAAGACATCACTGATCAAAGTTAAGAGTTAGTGGTATTGCCATATGGTCACCCTCCTTGGCCCCTTCTAAGAGGCTATTTGCGAACGAACAGAAGATTTATGGTTCTGTAGCTCCCCCAAACTCATTTTAATATAATAAAAAACATACCCTTAATGGATATATTGTTAGTTAACTTTGATTGATAAATACTTTAGGCAAAACCTGAATCGTATGTTAATACAGTATGAATAACCAATTGGTACTGGAGGGACCAACTGGCACTGGAGGGGAAACATCGTGGGAAAGAGACCTAGAGACAGAAAAAGAAGAGTATGGATGGATGACTTCAAGGCTTGGACTAAGCTAAACGCGGCAGACATTATCTATGCCAGTAGAGACGGGAAAATGTGGCCAAGATTGGCCGCCAACCTCTGAATTGGAGAAGGAACTTGATGATGATGAATAACCAAAAATGGTTAAAGTTATTATGGGAAACCGGAATACAAATCATGCCATAAGAATTCATCTCCAAGAGGTACAACTTTTGCAGTTCCCGTTTAATCCGATGTCACTTACGATTCATCTACACATAATGCCATATTAATGTGTGGTGTTGAGAACGTCATTATTTAACGCTTTTAATCATAAATCACAGGCTGTTTTATTACGATGATAATTTCTCACAATTTGTCAGTATTTCTTTTGAGAAATACTGAGAAACGTATTTTTGGAAGCAGAAGTCCTTTGTAAGACACTGCTTTTAAAAATGAATGTAATATATATCTCACTTTTATTTTTAAAATGTTTAAGATTGAACATGGTGTGTATTATTGAGATGAAATATAACCTTATACATAGTATATATATATAATTTGTTTATTAATAAAAATGTGAGTTGTGTTCTAATTGAAAACAATATAATACTAGTAATAATAATAACGAATGTATCTCTTTTTAAAATTTAGGCACAGCAATGGTTTGCCTTCAGAACTTAAGAAAAACGTTTAAATATGGTGGTCGAAAAAATGTGCCAAGTATCGAAGAAATATCTGCCATTTCGGTAGGATTAAGTATTCAGAGTTGCTTAATAGTGAGATGTGAGGCTTTGAAAACAACTGTGGTGCAAGTCCATTTTTGCTTGAAATGAGATACGAAAGGGTTTGAGTTTGCGTCCACCGACCCAAACGCCAGTTTCGTTTTGGCCAACAGTAACGTGGTGCCATCTTGTGGCAATTAATTACACTATGGACATATACCAGTGTTGCAGACAACAAGGCAACCCCAGAGGGTACTTCCATGGACTTAACTCAAAAAATTAATTTTTGGGACTTATACAACTGTTGTTTTCAACGCCTCATATATAAATAATACTTTATATACGTAAGTGTAGAATATGTAGCCCCCAATTTAAAATACATTGCAATTTTGCGTATATTGTGATGTATAAATATATATATAATATGTGCTTGATTACCAGCCCGCCCAATAATTTTGAAAACTTTACATTGTTGATAGAAGCTTTAATTCCAAAGTATCAATCCTGTACTTCTAGGCTGGCCGTAATTCTAAAAGGCAGATATACAGATTGCCGGGTGGTACGGAGAGAATCATTAACACTAAGTCAACAACGGTTGTGCAAGATGTCATTGAAGAAATATGTACAATTTTGAACGTTCGAAACCAACTAGAAATGGAGGAATTTTCACTCTACTGTATCGTTGAAGGAGGTAAATATCGAATGATGTTCGTGTTTTAACTTACGCTCTAAACAAAAGAACGTATACTTATTGCATGATATGCAACATGTCAAACCACATAATGTGCAATTTATACATATGCTGCATTGTATGATATTTCACATTTATAAATATAAAAGTTGTATTGTGAGCAATTGTACGTAAGTTGTTGGTATGAAAAAGAAAATTGGTGAACTACTGAATCAAGTTTTATGTTTGGTGCTGAAGTTTGGAAGACCAGTGCATATAAATAGTATGACGTTAAGATTTGTTGCACACTTTTATACGTTGAAATCTTTAAATAATTCACTTTAAGAGGTAGTAATGATGTCGTCTATGAATTGAAAGTTTTTACAACGATGAGATATTTAACGTTAGGTTCATTATTTAGGAACCAGATGTTTATACACAGTAAAGATAAATACGTATGCACACACACACACACATCCGGGGCTGGGCTTACGGTGTTAGCGGCCCTGGAAAACGCTTTGACAAAACAAAATTGATTTCCTGATACTTGCAATACATTTTTGGCGGCCCTGGGTGGCCGCCACTCACCCCCCCCCCCAAGCACGGCTCTGCACACACCTATATGCGTGTATGTATACCTTCAGTCAAGCTACTTGTATGTTTACTTAGTCAAGATATCAAATACGTTCTTAATCACGGTATCAGACGGCTATGCTCAGCTGAGATATCCTCTGGCGTATATGGTGGGGGGAGGGGTGGTTGACAGGATTATACTCCCCATTGCAATGCAGTTTTGACTATATGAAGTTGAAGCTCTGTAACATCCCCCTCCCCAATTACCTTTCTGCGGCACTATTGGAGGTACCAGGTATTTATAAAATTAAAAGCCATGCACTGGAAAGTCGACTAATATTTTGGACATTGATACTGGTAAACAAAAATCTAAATAATGGATGACATTTAGGATTCGATACAAAAGAAAAACATCGCCGCTGATGCATGACGATGTAGGCTACAAAGGAGTCTTAAGTACTCCATGATTCAGGGTATTTTGGGCATTCCCAGAGGGAAATGGTCCATTGAAGTGGATAAAATACCTTCGTTGGAAGGACGTATCACTACACCAGCAAATAAAAAGCCTCAATGGAAACCATGGTTCCCACTGTCCTTGAAAATCCTTGAATTCTTTTTTTTTTTTGAAGTTCATGCCCTTGAAACGTACTTAAAAACTGTCAAAACATGGTTGGTCCTTGAAAAGGCCTGGAATTTTGGAAAAAAAAAAAGTAGTATATTTCTCCGTATTTTCGGAACAAAGCCAGTAGTAATTCAGGCACGCTCCCTTCCTCCTCTCGCCTGCTGAGCATGGCTGATACAAGGGATGCAAAAGGGTAGCGTTTGCTGACAGAGTGCCAAGTTGAAAAGGAGCAACATAATTAAACACTCTAATTTTAATATTATACTTATAATGTCTTGCATTTTTAATTAAGTTTTATGTTGCGATTGACCTTGAAAAAAATATTTGGTCCTTGAAAAGTCCTTGAATTTCATCAGGACAAAAGAGTGGGAACCATAGAAAACGATAAAACGACTGTGTCAAACGCAAACGGATACGATAGAAAACTTTATAACCAAATCCTAAGTTCGTTATGAATTTTTTCTTCCAGATCCATATACCATGCCATTAAACAGAGAAGAATATATCTTGGACGTCACCACGGAACTCTTGAAGAATGGTCAAGTCTTCTACCTCATATTTTGCCGCTCAGTGTGGTACTATCCGCTAAGATTGGATAACCATTTGTACATCGAAGTCATTTTCAACCAGGTAGCTCCTGATTATTTGGAAGGTCTCCTTCTTGTCATGCCAGGAGAACACATCAAGGAACAGAATGTGGTAAGGCTTATACACATTATAGTTTCAAAATGTCTGCACAAAATGCTAATAAAACTGGCATATTGCTATTCGTTCATCAAATAATAGGTTCAATCAGGCCCATAGTTAAGACGTTTATTACAGAATGGCTTAAAATTCATAATTATTATTAATATATTATTATTATAATAATAGGCATTATAATTGACCTTAAATGGATATTTTGAAACACTCTGTGCATGTAATATGCATAATATTTTATCGTAGCATTGTAAGTTATATTGTCTAACTTTTCTATCATTTTAGGGGGACATATCAAAAGTTGCTTCACTTTTGCATAGGGCTGCCGACATGGAGCATGTCCCTGCTAAGTAAGTTCATATCACTAACAGTATAACTGAATAAAACTGTAGTGTAGTATTCAGATTATATTATGCAAAGTGGAACATTAATTCATTTAATTAATTGAATAATGCAATTAATTGCAATTAATTAATTAAACAAATGCAATTAATTAAAACAAATGCAATTAATTAAACAAATGCAATTAATTAAACAAATGCAATTAGTGAATTAAACAAATGCAATTAATTAATTAAACAAATGCAATTAATTAATTAAACAAATGCAATTAATTAAACAAATGCAATTAATTAATTAAATAAATGCAATAAATTAATTAAATAATGCAATTAAACAATAATATTAATGGAAGTAAGATTAAAAATAAGCGAGTCTAATTAAACGGGGGAATTCAGAGAAGCATAAAATTAACTTCAGGAAACTGAAATCACTTTAAAATAGCATCAACATCTTTTTATCTCGTTTATTTCTGTCAGATCTAGCTTTTTCTGAAAGTTTCTGGCTTTTTCTAGCTTTTATTAGGTGAATTTTGGAAATACAAATTACTCAGCAAAATTTCAGTAGCAAATATTGCTATAGTTATTGGAATTTTTAGCTAGACTGGTAATTATGGATTTAATTGCTTTGCTGTGGAGAAAACATCTGGTAACACTTCCAAAATAAAGCATTATATCACTCGCATGTTGTTTTCGGAACTTTAAAAACAGTGCCTCAAATATATTTATTTTGACTTTTCACAC
>QLNU02015003.1:148614099-148682011 GCA_006491805.2 Dysdera silvatica
GTTGATAGAGTTAGGTCTATCTTCTTTCTTTCTTCAAAGATAGTTGATAGAGTTAGGTCTAGCTTCTGAATGTATCCGCAAGTGAGCAATAGGCAACGCCATCTATCGGCACCCAAAACAAGTAATACAGCGAAATCCGTCTCTCACAGTACTTACGTACTGGGGAGAAAATCATTATAGGTAATATTGAACATGATCACATTCTATATTTGTCGAAACGGGGAGAAAAATATCATTACAGACTGAGTATCGTTATAGATAGCATCATTACAGACAGAATATCGTTATAGATATCATCATCATCATGGACAGTATCGTTATAGATATCATCATTACAGACAGAGTATCGTTATAGATATCATCATTACAGACAGAGTATCGTTATAGATATCATTATTACAGACAGAGTATCGTTATAGATACCATCATTATAGAGAGAGTATCGTTATAGATACCATCATTATAGATAGAGTATCGTTATAGATAACACCATTATAGGCAGAGTATCGTTATAGATAATATGGGCAGAATTTCTTACGAGGAAAAAGTTCTCACACTTCTAAATGACGAAGATACCTATTGAACCGTTGATAAAAACCCTACCTCTCTCTCTCGTATTCAAAAGGACATGAATAGTATTTTATTAAAATTTCACAAGTACTCTAAATTAAATAGAAATTTGTATTCAAAACTCCGCTGCTCTTCCGGAAGCATTCATTTATTTTATGATCTTCCGAAAACCGATAACACTGGTATCCCCTTGAGATCTATTGTTAGTTGCTGCAATTCTCAAAATCTGTATTACTATTCAATTGGACGAACTTTTCAAGTACTTAGCTTTTGTACTCTTCACCTCACCGGTCTCTTTTCTCGAACAATAACCTTTACTGGAAACTTCTTTCACCCCATCAAGGACATAAAAAATTTCCCAGAAGATTCCATGGTCTCTTTCGACATTGTCTCACTCTTTACATGCATTCCGATGAATTTAGCTGTACAGATAGTATTAGATCGACTGAAAAATTATGATTGTCTTGTCGAAAGCACCTTACTAAATTTTTGCTCAAATTTCACAGATTTTCTTCCCAGGATGAGTTTTCAAACAGTGTAAATGCACTGCAATGGATTCCTCTGTTTCCAGTGTAGTTGCAACCCTCTATATAGAGGCTTTTGAAACTAATGCCTTAGACACTTGCAACTTCCAAATCAGATTATGGAAACGTTATGTTGATGACACATTTGTTATCTTACCTAAGCATTTTGTCGCCAACTTTCACGCAAATTTCAGCAGCCAAGATTCAAATGTTTAATTTACATTAGCAGAAGAAACCAATGACTGCTAACCTTTCCTTGATATCAACATTTCCAGAGACCAGAAACACATCAACTTCTGTGTTTGGAAAAGCTATACATACCGAAAAATATCCTAACTTCCTTTTCCATCAAACAGCATCCTACAAAGCCTCTGTAATTTGCACCCTCCAAAGCTGCGCCTATTCGCATTGCAGCAACCACCTCCTCAGAGAAAAAGAACTACGACGCTGTAAAGGCGCCCATTTAGACAACAATTATCTAAGTAAATTTATTCTGAGAAACCAATCCCTTCCACCTACAAGCAACAGAATTCAAGAAGATAATTTCAATGTTTCCACTGTCATCATCCCTTGCACAGCAGGCATTTCTGAACAGTTTTCCATGGTCCTACACCGCGTAAATATAAAAACTTTCTACAAACCTCTACATAAATTTCGCAACTTTATTTCTAAAACCAAAGATCCTCTTTCATTCATTCGAACTTGCAGTACTGCTTACAAAATCCCTTAAAATAATTTCAACAAAGCGTGCATTGGTCAGACTTCAAGACTTTTAGAACGACGTAAAGAAGAACATTTAAACGCCGTTTCCAAAGGCGATTTTTCAAATGCACTCGCCGAGCAGACGCATCAAGGAAACTACGAACCGGACTGGAATTTTCTTGAGATTTTACATCAATCATCACACATCAATCCAGCAGATTCTTTTTGGAATCATTCGAATGCCATAGAATCGGACAGCTTGCCATAAACCAATCTAAGATACTCCCAGAGCCTTATTAGGATATTTACAAACAAACGCTCTAGATAGTAATTTTTCCCCACTCCTACCATCAATTGTTTCTCCATTTTTCATTTCCTCCATAACCTTATTCCCTCGCCACTTAAAAAAATAAATAAATAATAAAATATTTTGTGTTTTTGTTTTGTTTCCCATGTTTATTTTTCTGTTTATCATCGTTCTTTTTTTTTTAGCCTTCTTTACTTGATAAATGAAGCAGGTAGCTACCGAAACGTTGTTGTTATTTATTTTAATCAAAACTACTCCGGAGACAAAAAAAAGTCTTCTGTCTCTATATCGATTAATCGTTCAAATAATTTGTTTAGTTAGCTTAATGATTATTTAATCCATTTTCTTACGTATACACTCAACTCCTTCTCGAACATAGCCAGATGCACATTCACAAGAATAGCTTCCGTAATGATTTGTACATAGTTCGTGGTTTGGACATGCATTTGGCATTAAGCATTCATCAATATCGACGTCACAATAACGAGCGGTGAATCCTTCAGGACAATTGCACCAGCGGTCTTCGTCATCTGCAAAATAGGCCAAGAATATAAACACTTTATACTAATATTCAAGTCTCAGATCATATCAGAATGCAATTCTTATCATACTAGACTCAGATCCTTATTATGACAGAATCAGATCCCTATTATTACAGAATTAGATCCCTATTACGACAGAAACTAATCCTCCCTATACCAGAATCCAATCCCTGTTATGATAAAACCAAATTCTCCCTATACTAGAATCCAATCCCTTATTATACCAGAATCAAATCCCTGTTATGATAAAACCAAATTCTCCCTATACTAGAATCCAATCCCTTATTATACCAGAATCAAATCCCTATTATGACAGAATAAAACTCTCCCTAGAATCCACACATTTATTATAAAAGAATCCACTCCTCATTATACTAGCATCCAATCCCCATTATACCGAAATCCAAGCTTAATTATACCAGAATCAAATCTCCATTATTGTAGGATTGTACACATAAGTGTAAGAAAAACTGGTACACCTACGTAATATTGTGTAGCCCCCAACCCCACGCATGCACACAGAAGTGTCGCAACACGATGTGGCATGGACTCGACTAATGTCTGAAGGTATCCTGGAGACAATTCACACCAGGAATCCTGCAGGGCAGTCCACAAATCCATAGGAGTGCGAGGTGTTGGAGATCTCTTCTGAACAGCACGTTGCAAGGCATCCCAGATATGCTCGATAATGTTCATGTCTGGCGATTTAGGTGGCCAATGGAAGTGTCTAAAGTCAGAAGAGTGTTCCTGGAGCCACTCGGTAGCAACTCTCGATGTGTGGGGTGTCGCATTATCATGCTGAAATTGTCCAAGTCCGTCGGAATGCACAATGGACATGAATGGGTGTAGGTGATCGGACATGATGCTTACGTACCTGTCACCTGTCAGAGTTGTCTCTAGACGTATCAGGGGTCCCATATCACGCCAACTGCACACGCCCCATACCATCACAGAAGCTCCACCAGCTTGAACAGTCCCCTGTTGACATGTAGGGTCCATGGATTCATGAGGTTGTCTCCATACCCGTACACGTCCATCCGCCTGATGCAATTGGAAACGAGACTCGTCAGACCAGGCAACGTGTTTCCAGTCATCAACAGTCCAATGGCGGTGTTGGCGGACCCAGACGAGGCGTAAAGCTTTGTGCCGTGCAGTCAACAATGGTACACGAGTAGGTCTTCAGCTCTGAAAGCCCATATCAATGATGGTTCGTTGAACAGTTCGCACGCTGACACTTGTTGATGCCCCAGCATTGAAATCCGCGGCAATTTGAGGAAGTGTTGCACGTCTATCTCGTTTAACGATTCTCGTCAGTCGTCGAAGGTCCTGTTCTTTCAAGGTCTTTTTCCGGCCGCACCGCTGTCGGAGATTTGATGTTTTACCGGATTCCTGATATTCACGGTATACCCGTGAAATGGTCGTACGCGAAAATCCAAATTTTGTCGCTATCTCGGAGATGCTATGTCCCATCTCTCTTGTGCCGACTATAACGCCACGTTCAAAATCACTTAAATCTTGATAACCTGCCATTGTAGCGGCAAGAACCGATCTAACAGCTTTGCCAGACATCTCTTGTCTTATATAGGCGCTGCCGACCGCATCGCGTTACGCTGATTGGTTGCAAAGCTCCGTTATTTGCATACGCACGCCTGTACCAGTTTTTCTGGCACTTCAATGTATATCTAACGATTAGTTGAGCCCTATTCTCACCCGTTAACACGAACTGATTGTTAAAATGCATTTGAAAATAAAATCAATTGTTTTCTTTCCTGCTGGCGATAAAAAGAGCATACGGACACTAAGCGAACGAACAAAATTTTTGCAGTTTGGGGACCGTTCGTTAAAATTTTAACAGCACATCGCTTCATATATCCGATCCACAATACACCAGAATCGTACATTCGATTCACATTATATCAAATATTAGATCCAAGCAGCATTATACCAGAATCTTACGTCCTATTCACATTACATCAGAATCTTGTATCCTATTCACGTTACATCAGAATCTTACATCCGATCCACATTACACAGACTCTTATATTCGATATACACTATATTGAATCTTATGTTCGATACAAAACACATAGAATCTTATGTCCGATCTGCACCCAGAATCTTATGTTCGATACAAAACACATAGAATCTTATGTCCGATACAAATTACATCGAATGTTATGTCCGATTCATATTAAATCAGAATCTTGTATACGATCCTTATTATAGAGGGACTTTATTTTAAATCTACCTAATTAAATAATCTTGTGCTGAGTAAAGTTAGTATTTTCTGCTGACTGATTTATGATTATAAATATTATGGTTATTAATATGATTTAGAAAGTTTATATTTGACACCAAACGATACCACGAAACATCGAAGTGTAAGAGGGTGACGAAGATTAAGCTTTGTTCACACCATTTGCACAAAGAAATAATATTCTGCTTCCTTGAATTTTCTCGAAGAATGTTTATTTCCATTTCTCTTAGTATTTCTGATCATCCTTTTTCCAACTTCCTCATCAACTTCCTTTCTGCAATAGGAATAGCTAAGGATGCAACAACCAAAGCACGACGCATGTTTAATTTGAATATTAACGCTTATTATATGTGGAAATCTTTATCCTTTATTTTCTGTGGTTTGGTGCAGCTACATCCTTTAGCAGCATTATTTACCTAATCCTGAATTATAAATTTAAAGATCGATGTCGCTTGCAAAAACCTAGACACAACGTCCACGCATGCTTTAAAATGCTTGTAAATTTACTATTGATTTTAACTCGTTGTTCTATTGGCGTATACATAGGGGATGGTTGATGGAGGTCACAATCCCCCATTACGCTGTAATATATTTTTGTTTATACAGTAGAACCTTCCTAGGGTGATGGGACTGAATCGCAATAATCACTATAGACAGGGGGTTACACATAGACAGGGGCTATACACAACAGACTTGGGTATAGACACAACTACGTCCCTACCAGTTTTCACTTATAAAAATTGATCACCATATACAAGTGGTCAATATATCAAAGTGGTCAGTTTATCAGGTTCCACTGTATGTCTACATGTTGTTAATCTGTGTACGTTAATGCATTGCTCAATTGAGAAATTAATGTAAAAATGTCAATTTCGATTGGTTTAGACACCAACATACTGTACATAGCTATATTTCAGCAACCGCTGAAATTTTAACATTATAAGCGGTGCTTAATTGTATACAAAAATTAATTATTAATTGAATTATATATATATAAAAGTTTAATCATTAATGATTATTAAAACTGTTTATTATTATATTTTGAACTTGATTATCGATGATTTTTGTCAAACTATTGTTACATGAGGCTTTTTGCCTATTCGTATTTTATATTTTATTGTCCCTAACTTCTTGAAAATTTGAAGCAAGTGATTTCGTGCTCGCTGATCTTGACTTTCTCACTCAGGTTTCTCTCATGTAGTATGGTGACTTATTTCTATGATGTTCTTATTGCTTTTCAAATTAATGATTGGTATTGCATCATGACAATTTCATGAGCAACATCAACTATTTGGGACAACTATCTGTTTGTCCCCTTTTTACCATCATTATAATCTTCGACTATACCACCAATTAGCGAAGGTAGAGCAGCAGTGGTACTTCAGGGGAATTTTTCTCAATACCTACAGAATTATATGCAAATAGCTTGCAAAGGGAATAGACCAGGGGTTTTTCAACTGTGGTTCGCGGAACCCTATCAAGGGGTCCGCTAGACTATCTTTGTATTTATATCTTAGTATTTTTCTGAACCTTTGTGGAAAACACAAAAGTTCGGAAAAGTACTAAGACGAGAGTATTTACATTTTAATGCTAAGAATAAATTATGAGGGGACGAAAAATTCCTTCCTTAAATAGTGAAAATCAGTGATGAAACACTAGAAATAAATATGTATGATGCAAATTCTGGGCTTTAAACTTTGAGTTAATTCTTGGGGGTCTGCGAGGGTGAGTGATCTCTGAAAGGGGGGTGGGGTCCGCGGTCTAGGAAAGTTAAAGAACCACTGGAATAGACAATTTGAACGTTATATCCGGGTTGTCGCCACAATTGAGGTCATTATAATTAAGTTTAGCTGTATATATTTTGTCCAACACTGCTCGAGTGGTTATCGTGGATAGGATCGACGACTTAACTGGACTTTAGAGCCCAGATACGTTCAAATAAGACTGTGCTTTTTGAGGACTGGGACCTTGTGCAGTACTGTCCATTCACAAAAAAAGTCCGATGGAAAGAAAAGACATGAACAATAGGTGTCGACGCCACAAAACCGGCTTTTCAATTGGACTTTCTTTTGTCAACCGACAGTATGTCTGATGACTAACCACTATAACCACTAGATTTATGGGGTGCAGTAACTATTCAAACACGAACTTGTCAACTCACTATTAGTTATTTGCAGAGATGTAAATCCTGTCGCAAAGTGTTTCAAAAGATCTGAAATTGAAGTTGACGTTCGTCTTCAGGGGCGCTGAGAGCCAACGCGGGGGCCTCCAGGCTCGCTTCAACCGCCCCACCCCCACCATGACCCCTTCCCTGGGTAGTGGCATAGATATTTTTTCATGTCCCCCCCTCACAGCATAGGTCCTCGCCAGCGTGGACCCCTAGACTTCATCTAGACCCTCGGGCTGCAGCCCGTGCTGCCTCCCCCACTTCCCATCAGCTCTGTTGGTCTTTATAGAAAATTTTATTTTTCGTGTAGAAGCCAAAAGTTTAATTATCATTTTCGTTTAAACTCGCGTATTTCCACTGAAAAATGAATTCAAACGTATTTGCTTCAGTGTAAAGCAATCGGAGGCAAATATATATACACTATATAGCCTATGTATATTTTTCCTTGTTCCAGAAAACTCGATTGTTTAACATATTTTAACCGCCAATCTCTCAATTATCTTGTGCTTCTTTATTTTTAAAAAATTCTGGTTTAGCATATTTCACTATTTTAATCCAGTTACATGCACATGCGCTGTGTTTAGTGGCGCTCTGGTGATTAATTTAAATTTTACACGATCATGTTTGAAACCACAGGTATAGGCTCACCTACGGGCCATTTTTGTAAGAGAAACAAACTGTGTACCGCTAAAATCGATAAATAAAAACATATAAACTTTCTGTCGTTTAAAACGATATATAAAAAGGAATAAACTTTGTATTGAATAGATCTTTGCATTTTATCGGTTGAGTATCTGTTCCACACGCTTGTGTTTTTTTTGCTTTTAAATTACTGTCAAAGTCGCCAATTTGGGGTTACAAAAGAGAAAAACAAGATGGCAGTTTTGACAATGGCTCAAGCTTGGCGACAGCGGAACCGTGTATCATAGTCGTACCTAAAAACTTTAAAATAATCATACGTTTCCTCCTATCCCGTATTTCCTCAGTCACTACTCTGACTGGAACTTCCTTTTTTCGTAAACTATCAATTCGTTTACCGTGTTATTACTTCGATAGCTTTTTATTATCGTACGGTGGCAAAGTTGAACAACTTGTAACCTTCTCATTGCCAGATTAAGGGGCGGTTGTCAAGGCGAGCGCCTGAGGCTTCTGAACCTACAAAAAGCGAAGAGTCTTTTTTTCTATAAAACCTAAGCCAATGACACGAAACAGGGCGCCAACATGATCTTTCTGCCCCTAGGTGCTGGAATATCTTCATCATCCCCACTCCATAACTCTCACTCAACGTGCATATTTATAACAATAATAATAAAAAAAAAGATCGATCCATACTTACTGCGTGTTGGAACGTGACAAGTCCCACCATTGAAGCAACATTCGTGACTTGGTGTTATCGAGACGTGCGGTTCTTCCGTCATATTTGGCATCAATAGGTGCAGTGTTTCCGGTTTCAAATCTTTAATAGTCTCATAAAATTTTATTTCCTCGTCGGGACCGACTTTTCGTTTTAGCCTTCGGATAATGTTTTCAATCGCACTCGTTTTTCCTTTTGGGGGATTATTCACTTCTGTGAAATGTGGGATAAATATAAAATTTATAAATTTATGCTTAATTATCAAACAATTAGGCGGGCAGGAAAATAGATAGACAGACGAACAGAGAGAGTGAGAGAGAGATATATATATTATCTTTTACTTCTTTCTGGATAAGCAGACATATTTAGCATATGATCGCACTTGTTGAATGTTATACGCGGCACACACAATATGTTAAATTCATTATTTCTTTTGCAACAATTAATGTTACTACATGCCCATCCACGACAGCATTGAAAGTAATTCATAAAATAACAGAAAGTATAACAGTTTAAAATGTTCCGGAAAACAGTAACAGATATTCCAGTAGCAACGTGCTGACTTCTTCAGAACGAAACAGACAATATTTGTAAGCGATGCTAGCCTGGCATCGGCTTCTTTGCTACCGAAGTAGCTACAGTAAAACCTCCCAACAACGATATTCGCTATAACGATAAATCCCTCTAGGTTCGTATAATAGTGTTGTAGAGAGGTTTTACTGTATAATGAACCCTCCCTATAACAATAACTCCCTCTACAACGATAATTTTTCTCGGTCCGTATAATATTGTTATAGAGAGGTTTTACTGTATTAATATTTTTAGAATGTTTTTAAACTGTTATAATTTAAGCTTTACTTGAATTGCATATTATTCTAAAAAAATGTATTGTAATTGTGTTATATAGAAATTCTGCACAGTGTGTCTCAAAAGACTGAATGGAGCTCCAGCCTGTCTCTGAATTTAAACTGTACACACTAACTACCTCACCCACCTTTTTGTTCTTTCATCCATTTTCTCTCCAAATTTCTCACCATTTCTATTACTTTACGTCATTGTGGGGCACTGCTGCCAGAAAAAGATTTATTGCATGAAATGGGGCAACGTTCCGTGTTCAGTTAGAACTAGCTCAATTCAGATCTGAGGAACAGCAACGCCTGTTCGAAATGTGTCGATACGTTCTACCATCAAAAGCTCTACACTTTAATGTTATGACTAATAGTTAAAGTAAATAAATAAATGAATGAATGAATAAATAAATAAATAAATCTAAACCTACTGACCTTTCCACAAAGAATTCTGAATCAAAAATGATAATATATCCCCAAACATTGAAAGACATATAAACATACAAATGACTCGCCTCGCCATCATCCGTCACCCGTTTTTACTTTCGTGAAAATAAAGAAAACTTAAAGTTAGAAATTGCATTATTACTTAACGACGATTTCACGAGAATTTAAGAAGCAACGACATTCGTTTTAAAGTCTCGTCTCTTTTGCATTTTTGAAGAGTTTTTGCGCTGATAAAAGTTTTAATGCAACGCTGTTAGGTATAGTTTTAGTCGTCGACGGTAAAAGTTAAAATTAAGCTCTACACATATAATTCTTATTAATATTCTAAGTAGCGTTGCGTATATTTTCGTGTTTTTTTCCTGCAGTTGATTTTGTTAAAATGGAGTGGAAAAACAGGTATTTTGTACTTAAAATAGGTATTATTGTGGTAGTGTCGACTTCTTCAGTTCAATTCTTAATTAAAACTGAGATAATACAGCACTTTAACGAAAACATTAAATATTAGAACAAATCGTAAACGGAATCAATGAATGGGAAAGGATGTCATAGATAGAAAATGTAAATAACCCTTTATAGAGAGAGAGAGAGAGAGAGAGATGGGTGGGTATTTCACTATCTTTAAATTGAACATAAATTGGAACCCTAAATTGGATCTTAAAAAGTAAAAAAATTGGAATTAAAAGAATAAAACTTGAAATTTAATCTTTCTTATCCGATCTTAAAAATGCTTCAAAATCCTGATCCAGTCATTTTGCACCCTATGGATCAAAATTATATTGCAATTGCCTCGTTGCTGTTGTTGTTTTGTATGCAAGTAAAAATAATAAATAATCTGGAAATGTTGGCCGAGCAAGCGGCACTGTGTTTTAAGGAGAGGGAGGGAGATATATAGTCCAAGAAAATTGCTTCACTGCTTAAGAAATGAATCTTGTGATAAACTTATATCACTGGAGAGATCTGAATCGTTGAAATTCTGGATTCACCGTATTCTTGAATAGAGGGTTAAAACCAAATGTCCATGGAAATTTTAAAAATGTATTAAAAAAGAGGAGGAAAAAGTCATAGCACTGAAGTGTGATTTGCAAAATAAGTGTTCTGTGGAAACGTTTTTTTTTTTTAAGAATAAAAAAATGTAATTAAAAGAAATCATTGGTAGATGGATAGGGCTTTAAACATTTGAAAGATAATGAAAATAACTACTGTGTGTTCAATTTATGTATTACACTAGCGTATGTTCAGCATAACCCTCACCACAAGGTGTAGTAACGCAATTCATACGAGTGGTATCGCTCGTGACAATAGAGAGAACCATATCCTATCTCTATTAGAATCACAATGTGAACTGGCGCTCCATTCTGCATAAAGGCTGCTGTTGTAGACATCGCGTTTCGCTCTTACAAAGACAATACGACTTTTTCAACATTTGTGCGAGACACAGCGCAAGCTCAAAACGTAATTCCAGCAAAGATATTTCTTACTGAGACTTTTTAGGATGAAAGACTTACCAGTAGGAGTTGCAGGATCCTGTGGCCTCCTCGCTCTTCAGATTCGACACCAATTGTTTTCTGGTTGGGGGGTGGTATTTAAAATTTCGAGTTTATCAATCAGGTCCTTCAACAACGTCGAAACCGAAAGCTGCCATTCGGATATGTTGTACTCCATAGTCACTCGTTTGAACTCTGTGGAAGTACTCGACATGTCCTCTGTGCAAGTCAGGCCTGTAACAAGGATGAAAGGACAAGTGTGGCAAGGCAAAGGACATATGGGGCACAGGACACCCGGGGATTGTTCTGTATATATATATACTCGATGGGGCAACTTGGGCCACACCCCTTCTGGCCTTGACTTTGCTACAGGTCTGGTGCAAGTACTCGACATGTCCTCTGTGCAAGTCAGGCCTGTAACAAGGATGAAAGGGCAAGTGTGGCAAGGCAAAGGACATATGGGGCACAGGACACTCGAGGATTGTTCTGTATATATATATACTCGATGGGGCAACTTGGGCCACGCCCCTTCTGGCCTTGACTTTGCTACAGGCCTGGTGCAAGTACTCGACATGTCCTCTGCACAAGTACTCGACATGTCCCCTGTGTAAGCACTCGACATGTCCTCTGGTGGAGGTCACGTCGGGCACTGGCTAGTTTAATACACAGATTGAACACACACACAGTGGTCCTTTTCATTGTATTTTAAATGTCTAAAGCGCCAACAATCGGTGAGTTTTAATACAATTGTTTTGTTCTTAAAACATACACACGTACCTATCCCGACAATAATTACCGTGCAAACCATACTTCAATGCGATGATCTTGCCTTATTTTATGCATTTTTCAAGTTCTTACGGACTTCTGGTTGACTCTGTGCATATTTTTATCTTTTAATATTAGAATAGCAAAACATTGCTTTATGAAATAAGAACTATAGAAGGTTTCTAAAAATCCATGGATGTGTGGTCGCGTGTGGGATGGATCACGAAATATATAAAGAAGACGATGAAGGGAGATACTGCAATGGGAAAACTTTGAAACACAGACTAAGGAAACGGTGGGGATTTGATAATTATTTGATTAATGCAGCGTATTTGAACAGTGAGTGGTTTAGTAGGGGCTGATAACTTGGTTGTGACTTATATTCAGTTTGGAACATTGTTGTAGAAGACCGGCAATCTACTGATAACAGAAACGATTGTTAGATATCAGTGCGGAGAAAGGAATCGTGTGATGTAAAAATATCGTGCGTTTCGATTTGCTAAGCAACTCGTGGCGATCAAGCCGAGGAAAACAATGGAATAAGGGCAGAGCTGTCAACAAGTGATGTCGTAAACAAACAAACAAAGAAGGAAAGGAAATATATTAAACGATCAGCTTCCACACGAACCTATTTAAGCAATCATATATTACGTTCTTCAAACCAGGTGAAAATCAATAAAACAACATGATATACGGTAATGTGGTGATTGTATATTATAATATTGCAGAAATGACCCTTTTTAGCAGTGAGGAGACGATCATCAATGTCTCCCCACCCCCCAAAATAATATCCTGCGTACGAACAGAAGAGGAATGAAAAACTGATGGAAGTGGCAACTGCCACCTTGGGCTTGGATAGACGATAGACGACCAGTCAAATGCCAGTCAGCGCGGCGAAGTGACGTAAAGTCCAATAACCCCGCAATTTTAATACTTTTTACTTAATACAGCACCACATATTCTCAATAATTCTCACCACTTCAAATTTATTTTTCAACGGTGCAAAGAGCGCTTACTCAGCGATCTCATAAAGATCGCACTGCGCGCTGTAGTCCGGTTTGGTTCCTGACTCTTTAAGAGGTTCAGATTCCTCGGAAAATTGTAGGTCCAGAGGTTCGGATTCCTCGGAAAACAGTAGGTCCTGGCGCAGCATGACCATTGTAGTCCTTGAACCGTAAAACCACAAACAAACAAATCAAAGTGTGGTCCTCTCAGACCACTGATGGTTCGTAGCAAGCAGGGGCGGACTGTGTCCTCTCAAAGGGCTCATGCCTTGGATTATCGGAAGATGTGAATCCTTGTCCATTCCAAGGCGCTAATCCTATCGCTCACGAGGGCCTACTATCCTGGGGGCAGTTGGCCGGCGGCTCAGTCTGCCCCTGGTAGTAAGGCTACTAAAAAAGATAGCTGGCGCATCCGCCATTTTGAAGCCATCGAACTACATGATCACATTCACCGTTGCATGCAGTTAAATGATTTACAAGAGTGTTATTTTCAATAAAACAGTGTGAAATGGGTGGGTGTGCCGCTGCGAATTGTTCAAATCATTTCAGGAATAAACATAAAATGTTTAGATTTCCAACAAATCCTCTAAGAAAAAGAAAATGGACTATTAATTGTCTAATAGTAAACGGTAGTAAATGAAACCTGGTGTACAACAAAATGGCGGAAGATGCGTGGGCCTATAATTCTAGGGTCTCTAGTCCATAGCATCGAATCGAACTGTATGCAGAAACTTCAAGAAACCTCAGGAAAAACAAAGTGAAATAACGTATATTGTTAGCACAAGAGCTTGAGAACAGGGACGCCGAGAGCCAACGCGGACCCTAGATTCATCCGAGCCCCAGGGCTGCAAACCTTGCTGCTCCCACCCTTTCCTCCTCTCGTCGGCTCTACCTGTCCGCGACTAGCAAAATTTCCGCGTGGGCAATAAACTTCCTAAACGTCGCGGGTGTTTAAGTAATCTAAGAATTTTAAATAGTGGGATGTAATAATTTGATAATGGATGCTTTCAACGTTTTCATGGTAATGAAAAAACAGAATTATTTAACTTTCAACAACTGATTGTTGTCAGTAGGGTGCAATATTATTAAAAAAGGAAGGTGGCAGTCTTACGTTTGATTTGTTGTTTGTTTGGCTTTTTTATGGCGCAAGAGCATCTGGGCTATACTGCGCCAAACATGGTAAAATCAAAGACTGTAGTAAAAGCCAGTACTTTTTAAAAATTTTAAAACGTGCGTATGGTCAGCATGGTCATTTAAAATGTCAGAGAGTGATGAAGAGTTAAAAGTAAGAGTGCGGGCAAGTCTATAATAGGGGCATTGAGTTAAAATATGTAACATACTTATCGAAGTCTTAGATTGATGCGATACATGTTTGAATTTTTTTCTTGGGGAAGTCCTCAGATTTTATCGCTCTAGTGATCCGTTGAGCAATAGCAAAGGCATGGCGAATCCCGAGAAATCAATTTTTGATAAAATTGATCTAAATCAGGGATAGGGAACTTTTCATGTTGGAAGGCCGCGTTAAGTTAATTGTAAGAAATCTGCATTAGATTAACTGTAATGTAGGAAGGTCGCAACAAATTAAATGTAATGTAAGAAGGCCACATTAAGTTGACTGCAATATAAGAAGGCCGTATTAAGGAACTGAAAGAAATCCGCATTAAATTAACTGAATAGCAAAAAATTAACTGTATGATAAAGAAGGCCGCATTAAGTTAACTAAGAAATTCACATTAAATTAACTGTAATGTAAGAAGTCCGCATATTAACTGGAATGTAAGAAGGCAGCAAAAAATTAACTGTATTTTAAGAAGGCCGCATAAAATTAAATGCAATGAAAAAAAGCCACATTAAGTTAACATTAAACCGCGTTAAGTTTCTTAAAGTAAGAGGGTCACATGTTTTAATCGTGATGGAAGGGGCGGAGTGGGCCCTTGGGCTGGTGCGCCCTCATAGCCAATAGGACCCGCGCCTCCGAATGAGTAAGGACTCGCGCCCTTTGAGAAGACTCAGCCCGCCCCTACGTGTCAGTCAGTTATTATGGACTATTTAGTTGAATCAGAGTTTAAGCTGGCTCAAAACATGCTGTCGCAAAAATGCTAAAATGGGGCAAAAAAGTTGTAGCAAAATGCTAAAAAATATTAGTTGCTTTCGTTGCTCGAAAAACCCTATCCATGAAATTATTTATATCAATGATGCGTAACAGGTGCTGTTAAGAATTTTGAAGAGGAAACAAAAAGGAACAAGAAAAGATCGCTGAAGTGCAAAACGGATATTCTGGAATCGAGGAATCCTGTTTTCAGAGAATAAACTGTGGTTAAAAATGCCTGTCGCATTTTCGCGATGGGCACTAATTTTTTTTTCGCATTTTCGAGCAACTCGTCGCATTTTGCGAAAAATGCGACTGCAGCTTAAACCCTGAGTTGGATCTTCTTTTACTCTTCCGTATTTGAAATACATTTATTTTAAGATTAAAATAAAAGTAAAAACAGTAAACATAAAAGGACTTTTTTTCACCAAAATCTTAATTCACTTAAAAGGCTGCATTTGATTGCTAAAGGGCACGTTTCCCCACTTCTGGCCTAAATTCTTGAAAAAATTTGTCCAAGTCATTGATAACACCATCTTCATCCAGCAATGAGCAACTTGACGTTTTTGAATGTTAAAAAATGAATAAATAAATGAATAAACAAAAAATAAAAATAAAAAATGAAATTGATCCAACCGAGTTATATTTTGGTGAAAATAGTTTTCCTCTGTCTTTGACATTCTGTTCACGCATCTAAATCGCAGTTCATTCATTGGCCAAAAGAAACACGTTGCTTTACGGACACGCGCACGTCCCGGCTTGGAAACCTGCTTTGAGGTTATCCTTTATTGGCGTTTTTTCGCCAAATAAGAGAAATTGGCGCACCGTACACGCAAATATGCTTTTTCCAGCCGTATATAATTTTATTTTTAAATTATGAGACATTTATTTTAAGCCAGGTCTCGAAAATTTTACTAAAATTAATCGTATTGGACACGCAGCTTTGAAATAAACATAGCTACCAGAGCATAGGTGTACGTAGAAAGTTCATAAGGGGGGGTTTATGGGCTCACAGGGGATTTACGGAGCTACAGCTCACATATTCCTATGTTAAATATACAAAATTTCATTGCAATGGGGGGTTACAACCCCCATCAACACCCCCCCCTGCGTACGCTAGCGTACCAGAGGTTCTTCTAAAAATGTAGGGCGCGACATTTAGGGGGGGATCATTTAAGTTGTTATTCAAGAGGGGGGCGCAAAACCATTTTTATATAAAATTATTATTTTTAATAAGATAAATAATGACTGATATGTTAAAAGTCAAATTATTATTTCGTGTTGAATTAGGGATTGAATTAATTTAAATTATACAGTTTTGTTTGAACTACATACTTTTAATTTTGCAATAAATCAAATCACTGCTTTATATATTCTTCATTTGTATTTTGTGTTTCATAATAACAATATACTGTGTAACTACAGTGATAATACAGACAATATATACTAAAAGTACATCATATTAGACTCTACAATGAAAGGTCTCAAGAAAATATCAGCAAGGATATAACATACCTGGGACCTTAAGATTATAATCTGATTACAAAGATGGCACACAATTAATTATGAATAACTCATTCTTTCATTATTTTTTTTGTTTTTTTTAGTTTCCATTACCCTGTATCAAATATTTTCTTAGACTTTTTTAAATTTTTAAAAATTTTAAAAATTTTTTTACTTTAATAAGATTTAATTTGCTTTAATAAAATGTATTTACTTAATAAAATGTTAAAATATGTGCATGTGCAAAATATATACCTAAGTAAGCACACATTCATGTCGATTGGAAGAGGAAGCAACATGTGCATGTAGATATAAAGGGAGGAACAGGGTAAAAAAATTAAAACACTGGTATAAAGGGCACTTTTTTGATATTGCCCATGAGGTGTAGTCTTTTTCTATTTTAATGAATTGAGTATTTGACTACCGAGTAACTCTCAGATAGATGTTGCACATTTTTTGTTGTGCCAATAAATTTATAAGTATGTTTTGAAAAGCCGTACTTGTTTTTAGGGCCATTTCTAGACTGTTGACGTCGTGGTGCAAATACGACATAGCTTCTTTTATTAATTTAATATTACTTGATCCAGAATTTGATATGTGTGTGCCGAGTGTTTTCTTTTATATTTATTTACACATAATTTTAAACAGCTATCATGCAAAGGTAAATATTTTTTAATTTGTATTTTCACATAAAATAAAACGAAAATTTTCAGTGTCTTTAATTCAAAGATCAAAAATAATATTCAATTAATAAATGGTCTGTAGCCGCCCAGGAGCTGGAGCACCTCCCAGATAGCACAAAATGTCCGAAGGACGTAACATTTCACACCTGTTTACCTCAAGAGGCATGAAGTAGTAAATTTCTGTTGCCACTCTAAATAAGAAAAAGTTGGGAAGTAGTAATTGCCAAGCAAATCGCGATGGCCCAGTGGTCAAGCTACTAACTTTGAAAAAAATGTGGCTTAACGAACAGGTTAAAAAACATTTATTTTCTTGCAAAGTCAACATATACGAGTTAATAAGTTTCGAGAAACAATACAACTAAAAGAAAACGAATAATCAGTCGTAGGTAGCAAACTGAAAACGCACTTTACTTTCTAGAAAAGAAGGCACTATGAAATATGTAATTGTTTTAGCTACCGGACACTAATTTTACAAAGGGTCATATTCAGCGTCTATTTACCTTAGTTCTTACACCCAAAAATTAAACTAAGCACAACGATTTATAAAAACGTAATAATTGATGAAAACTAGTAACTTATAAAAAAACTAATAACCGATAAAAGGAACAAGTTGCATATAGTAAAGAAAGGACCAGCTCAAATGAATTAAAAAAATGAATTTTAACGAATTAAAAAATGTATGTTCTTGTGTGTTTATATTTTACTTTATCTCACATATATCTTAGTTATTTCTTCCTTTCGCTTTGAAAGTGTGGGGTTATGTACACCAATGAAGGAGTCGCCATTATTTTCCTAAAATATATATAGATTTCCTGGCTCCGTCGTTTGGGGATTATACATTAAATCGATATAATATATAATAGATCGAACTATTGTCCTAAAAACATCCAAAAATGTCCTTAAAAAGTCCTAATAGTAAATCTAAATTTCGTCCTAAAATCCGCAGTAACAAGTCTTAAAACATGCTAAAAGGAATTCCAGTTTTTGTCCTAAAATCCTCCGAAATATGTTCTCCGCGGACATCCTCAGGACCCTCAAAGGACGTACTTCACGCATGCACATGGATCACCGCATGACGTCCCACGGACGTCCGACAGTGTGCACTGAATGTCTTGGAGACGTTGGGGATGTCCGCGCCGGACGTCCTGAGGACGTTCTCGGGACGCTTTTGTGCTGTCTGGGCTATTACACTCCTTTCAGGAATGGCTCTTCTTGTCTTAATTCCATAATGACTGTGTCGTACACCAAAATATAATGGTTGAGCTGAAGCCGTATCCAGGTTGAGTTATAGGGGTTGAGCACCCTGGAAATGTAGCCAGCCCCACTGGAAATGTAGCCAGCCCCACTGGAAATGTAGCCAACCCCACTGGAAAATGGAAAATACTTTTTCTCAAAATAAAATATTGTAGACTTTTATTTTAAATTTTTTGTTTTGTACGAAATTGTACATGATAATGGAAATTGTTCTTTGACGTTAAAAATGTATTCAAAATAGCTTTCTACGGTAGATTTTGTGTATATAACGTGTTTTTTTATATACGTTTGAGTCTTCATATACTTTATAATAATTGGGGAAATTATAGAGAGGTATACTAAAATTTATTTCTTAATGCAAAATTTACGTTAAGAAATTTATTTCTTAATGCAAAATTTACGTTAAGAAATTTATTTCTTAATGCAAAATTTACGTTAAGAAATTTATTTATTAATGTTGAATGTTAGTCTGCTTATATGTTTAGTATTGCATATATTACTAAAATGCATCAAAACATTTAAGAATTTTAAGCCCCTCTGTAGCTTTGAGCCCCCCTGTAACTTTCATAGCCCCCTCTGTAGCTTTGAGCCCCCTGTAACTTTCATAGCCCCCCTGTAAAAAGCATATAGCTACGGGCCTGGGTTGAGAACCACTGCAAAGAGCTTTATCATCATATAAATTAGAATAAATAAAATAATATTGGAAGAAAAGAGGATATCAGATCAAATCGAGCATGTGCGAAGAGAATATAATTCAGGAGTAGAATTTGTGTGTATTTTGTAAAAGGACTTACAGAGCATTGCAAGCAAAAAATTGTTAAACCCCTTTAAGAAAGTTTTTTTTTAAGTAACAATTCATAAATACAATGTAAAAATAATCACAAAAGTGAAAGATTGAAAATTACCCAACTCAAAAAGCAGCAAATTTAAATCTATTTATTTTTTGATGAAACCCGAATATAGCTTACAGATTCAATGCCTTTCTCTCATTTTGATGACAACAAGAAGGATATGAAGGGGGAATAAGTATTTGCGCCAAACTTGGCGAGGTTTTGGCTAACTTACCTTCTGTTTTCTCTCTGGTAACCTCAGGTGTATCTCTCCTCTGTTGTGAAGAAGTTTCTTCCAAGCAGTCTGTGGCTTAGTAATGGCCGGAGAGTTTGTGGTGTGGTCAACAATGTTTTTATCACCTATAACATTTGGATAACATTCGCCTAGGTGCCGATCCTCACATTGTAGAGTTTTTACAGTTGTAATTTCGTTTTTACCGCCAGTAATTACCGCTATTACGGAACCTTGGTGTGAAAACCGCCAAGGATGGCTTTCTCATTAGCTTCTAAACCAAATTAAACGAAAGTTTAATTAGGCTTATATCTTCACCATTTCCGTCCACTAATTCCCATCAACTAAGGATGTGACAGAGTGAGGTAAGCGATGACTTAATTTCTTTTTTGACATGGTTTTTAAAACTGCTTGTGTGGCTTAATCCTTATGCTAGTACGTGATTTTGTCACTTAATTACTAAATAAATGTTCAGAAATATCAATTACAGAGGATTTCGCCCGCAATTCATCGAAAATTTCTGTAAAACAGGATTTTTTTTTATGCTAGACTCCTTGTAGTTTGACACACCATACACTTTTTATTTTATAAACAAAGATAAAATTCTTTTAACTAAAGTATATATGACTCGTCCTCATATTCTATTATTCATTTCACAGATGTTCATAATTTGAAAAAATATCAGATATATAAGGTAACACCGAGTTGCTCATGTACTTGTTGATTCTGTTAGGATGTACATGTCTATTCTGTTGACTCTTTCATAGCTATTTGTTATGGGGCTATTTTAACGATGTTTAGGATTATATATATATATCGATGTAGAGTTCAAAAAATAAATAACATATAAAATCATATAAAAATTAATGTAAAATACTGGAAAGTTAAATCAATGAAATTTCTATGTATTAAATTACACGAAAAACTTTTATGGAATGAACAAATAGATGATATAAATAAAAAAAAATAAGAAGAATAAATGAACTATTAGCCAGATTAAATAATAAACTAACTTTAAATGCAAAAATTGATATTTATTATTCAATAATTTACAGTATACTACTGTACTGAAAACCAACATGGGGTGGACTAAACAAGAAAAACTTAATAAAAATAAATAATTTATTAAGTGATACAATAAACAAAATAAAAATCACCATATCAATCAATTGTTCAATTTAGAGAAGAATATCAACTACTTAATATAGAAAATATACACAAATTAAAAATATCTCAATATATATTAGAAAGAATAAATGAAGGAAAACACATAGACATAATAGAAATAATAAAAGAAGACCACAAATATAATACTCGCCATAAAAAAGAAATTAAAACCAAAAATATTCGAACTAATTATGGAAAAGATAATATGAATTATTACGGATTAAATATTTGGAATAGCATACCAAACGAAATAAAAAATTTAACACCAATAAAAAAAAATTAAGAAAACCCTTAAAACTTATTTTTTAACTAACCACATAAATGATCAAAGTTTTTAGGTTGCATGTGTATTAACCTATAGTTTTAGCATGTAATCCATCATGCATGTATGTACACGTAATCTATACACATATGTATGAAAATAAAATTCATTTGTATTGTATAAACAAAATTTCTATACAACACATAAAATCAATATATGTAATTACACGGTAAAGCAAAATTTGTATAGCCACTCAATTTACCAATAAAAGGTAAACGAAATAAATTTCTTTACGTTAAGAAAAATTAACTTGTTTACCGATAGACAAAACCTATTTGTATAACGACGAAATCATCGTTTAACGATAAAACCAAATTATATAACGACTATAACGATAAAATTAAAATGATATAACGATAACATCGAATTGTATAATAATAAACGACAAAAACAATATAACGATGAACCATAAAAGCTGTTTGTATACTAATTTATGTAAACTATAAAATTTATTGGCATAGAATTTGAAAAAATCAAATTGTATAACGATAAACAATAAAATCAATTTCTATAACAGTAAACGACAAAATCGATTTGTATAACGATAATAAACACATTATTAAGCACTTACTTTTTCCGCAGTCTTCTTCCTTTAAATAAGAAGACGCCTTCCCTTTATTATTAAAAGAGGGACCTTATGCGAGAAAAGTATTACGTGGCGACATACCCAGTGACTTATCGATTAAACCTAAAGTTCGCGGGTTCGAGTCTTATCTAAGTGTATGGATACTTCTCTTGTAGTGCAGTAGCTAGATATGTTTAACAGGGGGTGGGGCTCTTAATTCATTAATATACTTTATAATATTAAATATTTAAGCACACTAATACGTTTAACATTAATGAATAAATTTTCTTAAGTGTAAAATTTTGCATCAAAAATTTAGAGATGCACTATAATTTATAATTTCCCTTCTCTTTATTACAAGGGTGGGCGGGGCACAGAGGTCATGACCTCCTCAAAATAATTTTTTTTTTTCACTGTAAAAAATTCCAACTTTTATGAAAAATGAAGGGTGTTATTCCAAGACTATGGCAAATTCTGTCCTTGACCCCGCCCCCCACAAATGGAAGTCTGTGTCCGCCCTTGCTTCATTATGAAGTAATGGATGGAGACTCAAATCTCTGTAAAAAAAACCACAATATACACAAGATCTTCCACGAAAGTCTGTTTTGAATACATTTTTAACATCAAAGAACAATTTTTAATGTCGTGCACAATTTTATGTAAAACGAAGATGTTAAAATTCTATAATAATTTGTTTTGAGGAAAAATATTTTCGGCGTGGGGTGGGGGCGGACTTAGATTGCCCCAACTACTGCCTCGGGCGCTTATAAGTAAAATGAGTTTTTATTTGGAACTAAAAATGGGCTATCAGTTATTAATTTCCAATAATTGCAATTTGTTTACAAATGCTTCCCTTCCTACTATTTCAACTCGCGATTAAATTTTTGCTTTGCCTTTTACTACACGTAAGAGGACAAGTTGAAGCTTTAACGAAACAAATACAGTAAAACCTTCTTAACCGGCACCTCTCCAATTCCCAAACCCAGTGTCCGTTACCCCTAACTCTTCCGGATGGCGGACATAAATTCAAGTGCCGAAGTGTCCGCTATTCAGAGGTCCGGCGAAGCAGCAGTAAAAGAATCGCAACATCTCGGAAACAACTCTTCTCTTTATCAGGCACAGCAGTGGGACCGAATATTTTATATTTATACGAATGCATGTTTATAAAAAACGGTTGTTATATATTTGTTTGTTTGGCTTTTTTATGGCGCAAGAGCATCTGGGCTATACTGCGCCAAACATAGCCCAGATGCTCTTGAGCCATGTTATATACTTAATAGAGCACAATAGAGATAAATTTATTCGATCGATATACAGTTATTGTTGATACATCTGTTTCAATATTATTTTAATGTTACGATTAAGGTTCAGAGGATTTTCGCTCAATTATGTTGGAAATGGAGGCGAGCAAATAGCAACAGCTTGTTGCGAGGCCCTCTTCCAGTTTAGATAGAAATAGAGAGGTTAAAATCGATTATTCTTTTTTTTTTTTTCTAAATTGTTTCTCACTTTTCTTTAATTTTTATCCCCCCCATCCCCCCACAAAGTTTGATAGCGGAAAGACAACTAAGCTTATGTTGCTTCAGGAGCTATAGTTTTTCGGGGAATTCAAATCCTTGTTACTTGGGAACCAAATCCTTGTTACTTGGGAACCAAATCCTGAATGTTGGTAGGCAGAAACAGCGATACACGCTTTGCGGCACTATTGGGATCGAATCCGGATTAACCCTTTACACTCCAGGCTATTTAACCAAAGGAATTCAAAGCTATATACTGAATGTCGCTCCAGCGGAGCCAGTGGAGTGCAAAGGGTTAATGTCAGGAATGTCGAATGCGTTACTATCTATACCACCGAGGGCTTTTTTAACCCAACAATATTTGTGTATTGGCATATTACTTTTTTCGCCGTTTTCATGGATACAGTGTTGTTGTATTAATTGTTGAAAACTACATTATAATACTGTGAGTGTCTGTACTGGTGTATGCAGGGGGAGGGGTGAATGAGGGTTGTTACCTCCACTGTGAGGAAGTTTTGTGTATATATATATATACATATGTGTGTGTGAATATATATGGAGTTGTAGTTCTGTAACCCTCTGCCTTATGAACTTTCTGCGTACGTTTGTGTGCGTGCAACTCTAACTGCTAAAAACACTGGAGTAGTGTCATGCTCGTATCCAGAAGTGGGGTAATCTTAGGGTCCGGTCCCCCCCGAAATTAAATCCTGGCTACGGTCTTGAGTAGGATCGTGGTAACGCGCTTATCTGGCGTGCCGCAAATCCGTGTTTGATTTCAAATTGTGCCGTGGGATGGTTGCCGTTTTTACAACCCACCGTTTACAGGAGTTTGGTTTCCTAGTCAATAGAGGTTCGTATTTCTCGGGAAATCATGGGAGCTTCATGATCTTAGCTGTTCTGGGGACTGAACACACAAACAAACCAAGTACTCTGAATAACCAGAAGTAACGCTGTACATATCACTTGGTAGGAAAGACAAAGCAGGAGCCGATGTATTGGGCGGCCAGGAAAACGTATATATATTTTTTCGCCCTGAGGTGGCTTCGCTTTCGCCTAGTGCGCCGTTAATTCGACTCCAAACAGTGCAAAGATCGCACTGCTCACTCGAGGTTTGGTTCCCTAGGTCATAAGAGGTTCGGATTCCTCGGAAAACAGTAGGTCCCGGCGCAGCATGACCATTGTAGTCTTTGAGCCGTAAAAACACCAACAAACATCGTTTTTTCCTTGTAGAAACTTTATTCTGGAATTTTTCCTTCTCAGTGAACAACAGAGGGGCGAAACTCTCAGAAAATGTAGATGTCGGCGCAACATGATCTCAGCTGCGCCAAGATTGCGCCCGTGTATTGTACGCAATTATTAAATGTGATGATTATTTTGTCATAAGCGCATAATCATCATATTATACCGATTATTGGTGTTCATAGTAATAAACGAATATGGCATAATGTGGTTTCCGAACCGTAATATATTTATATATCATAGTTCGGAATCATGCTAAGCCATTCTTGCGTTCACAGTTATACTTTGGACAGTCCCGAGACGTAAGGCTTAACGGCCGAAGATCAGATTCATTGACCGGCTCATGATCGAGTTCCGATTCATCGTTTTTCGTCGCGGAGGGATATCGACCTACCGACCGATTAAACCCTGCGAATCTATTACATGTGAATCCAAAACAATTAATTTTAAGCGCCATTTACTCCCTTGACAGTGTTTTTTAACAATGATTGAAGGTGTATCAACCCCAAATTATAGCGAAGACTGTCCAAAGACCGGTTTTCTTCAGGAGGGAGATCATTTTAGACGAAAATTTTCGCAATGCCAGTCCCTCGGGCCGTCTCGAAGATCTGCAGGTGTTCCTCGTTTCTCCCAGATCCATGACGCGGTGAGAAAATGGCCGGAGGAGTCTGGCGCCGAAAATGGCGAAAGTTGGTCGGAAGTAATCGGAGAATCCTTGAAAAAATCGAACGTGAACAGAAATTGGAAAAAATTAACATATCTATGTAACCGATTTGATGAAATCATACTCTGATTGTGTGTCCTTCACGTACCCCACCTTTTCATAACTGGCTAGCCAAGAATCAGATCCTTCTATCCATGTCCTCCATTTTGTGTTCGCTTATGAAGATTTATGGATCTAGATTGCCGATCGAGTGCTGAGAGATCTATCCGCCAGATTCACTGAAGAACGCGATTTCAGTTTCTGTGCTCATATTTACATTGCGGATCCTTCGTTTTGTTTCTACTGCATGGTGTTAGGATGGAGAAACTCATGTAGGTCCTGGACAATACATTAGTTTGTTCAGGAATAATCAAATACTGGATACCTGCAAAACTTTCTTCGAATGTTGGCTATTAATGCGTTAACATTGTTCTATTCTGTAAGACCGTTTTAGACTTTATTTTCTGGAAGATCTGAAGCTGGTTACTTCATAAGTGGGTGGGTTTATTTTAAGGAGAGAATGGGGCTTGGCCTCCTTGGGCCCCTTCCCTAATTCCGTTCCTGGATTAGTCTAATCTAAATAAAGGGGAGATAAATATTCGCCATGCTGTTTCTGTCTATAAAGCCATTTTATGATGGATTTTGCGGTCAACCACGTTGCAACCACCTAACTGACCCTCTTTCCTCTTTTAATCTTGTTTATTGCTGTCCTTGGATGAGACTGGTCCAAACACGAAACATGTGACAGGTTTCGTGAAAAATTGCCTTCACACGCGTCCATTAATGGCGACTTGGTGAGACGTGCTCGGGTTATTTTCGCGGGGCCCCGATAGGTAAACCCTTGCTTATACAGAGCATTCTTCTACCACGAGACGTGTTTAGAAGCAATGTTAAAGGCACTTTGTTCTGAGAAGAGCATTGCAATCGCACAACTTCAAGGTGTTTCCATTGGATCTAACAGTTCAGTTCAACTTACATTTGGCGACGTCTGCAATAACTCGGCCAAAAATATGCGATTGATGCATTAGGCAATTATGATTTTGGAAGATTTCCGATGCAAATACATATTTGTGCCTTTTCTTACGGAATATGAGTGGGTTTGTAGGTGAGGGTTTGTTGACTGTGGATTTTGGTCCACCTGTGGCATCAAAAAATATCTGTAACATTTTGTACAGTTTTTATTTTCCCCCGGGTGTATCTGTATTATGTCGATGGGGTTCGATATTTTGACAAGCCACGTTTTAAACTCGAATTGGAGCTAGAAAAATTTCATTCAAAATTTGGCGGGTCGTAGAGAAGAAATAAGGGCATCATCGAGATGGCTGGGCTCGAACTAGGAACTACTTCACGAGAACCGAAACGCCATGCCATGTAGACCACCGATACACAGGAGAAGATGATTTTATTTTAACTTCATGTATGTTTCAAGATATTATTACCCCTTTCCGTGATAGCATGATTACAGCATGATTACAGAGTGCCGGGTTCAGGAGCAAAGTAGGTGCTGAAACAGTGCTGGATACAGGCTAAGTAGTCGCGGGCCTAGGGCCCCGCGCTTTTTGGGCCCCCATAAAGGTTCTTAACCAAATGAAAATTAAATTTTTATGAATTTTAATGAAATGATGCTATATAGTCAGATGAGTTGCTGTGCACCCCCATCTGATTATATAACATCATATCATTAAAAACGTCCAATTTTACAGGGAACAATAAGTGGAATATTCTCTTTGTCACCATAGACATCGTTCTGGACAAAAGAATTTTGAGACATTAGACTCGGAGATCTCATAAAAGATCGCACTGCTCACTGTAGTCCGGGGTTTGGTTCCCTAGGCCGCAAAGAGGTTGGGAAAATTGTAAGTTCAGAGGTTCGGATTCCTAGAAAATCAGTAGATCCCGACGCAGCATGAGCATTGTAGCCTTTGAGCCGTAAAAACACTAACAAACAAATATAATTTTTTCCTTATAGTCACTTTATTCTGGAATTTTCCCTTCTCAGTGAAAAACAGAGAGGCTGAACTCTCGGAAAATGTAGGTGTTGGCGCAACACGATCTCGGCTGCGCCAAGATTGCGCTCGCGTTTTGTTGTCGCATTTTTTTTTTTTTACAATTTTGTAAAAAATTTAAAAAAATATTGTGACTTTAAAGAAAAAAAATTGATTGACTTTGATCGTGACTTTGAAGGCAACAGGAAAGAGTTTGGCCAGTTTCAGAAGCAAGGGTGGACGGTTTTTTTTTCACAAATTGTAAGTTGTGGGATGTGAAACATCCCGCGCGCCTGCTCGCGGGTTAAGGGACTTAGGGTGCTATTTAAATTTAAGTGTCATTGCAAGCGTGGGCCCCCACTCTCACCCTAGTCGTTCAAAAATTTGATTTAACCGGTTCTGCTGGGCATTTACTTTAAAAAAAATTTACAGTCACATTTTAAAATAAGGTACTTTTTAGCTCATTACTAATTGTCAAGCAGTATCAATTATTTTTGTAGCATTTTGGAATCTTGTACATTCACTAAAATTCTCGACAGCTTTGAGAAGGAGGTAATAATTTTTCTCAGCCACTAGAGTGCTCGGTAATGTTCTCAGCCACCCCTTCCCCCAGAAGTACTCTTAATGTTTCTCAGCCACCCCCCCACCCCTAGAAATACTCGTATGATTGCAACCTTGTTTATTTACATGCCTTTTGGCATATATTGAACGGAACGATTTTTGTGTTCTTACCACTGACTATGGAGGGGGCGACGGATAGAAAGGGGCGGTAAATAGCCTAGGGGCGGCAAAATGGTAAATCCGCTCATGTTAGTACAATTATGTATGCGGCTAAGCAAAATTACTAAAGGTAATTACTTCTGTGATTTCGTGTTGTACCCATTTTGCATGAAAGGGCTCTATAATAAATTAAAGAAATAAATAATAGAATTTTCCCCAGTATTTTTAATTTTATTACCGAGACCTTTTTTCTATGTCGTGATGTTACATTGTATTCGTCGGTTTTCCAATTGGAGGTCGCCATGTCACATTTTGAGTCATTCCGTTAAATAAGACAAACAACGTAAGTCTTCGATGCCAGCCGTGGAGAACAATGGAAAATGGCCAATGGATGCTGGTCAAGGGCAGTCGAGATTTAAATAGGTCAATCGTAATTGATTTCACCGCATTTGAGTATTCATACGCATTGATTTCACCACATTTGAGTATTCATACGCATTGATTTATTTATGACACATGTCGACACTTCGGTTTACTATATTTGGAGCGTTTTTCCTACGGTTTTAATCACAACTTTTTTTTTTTCGATACTTCTGTTCGGTTTCTTGGTTTAGTATGGAAGTGCGGAACTTGGTCTTAGAATATTGTATATTTTTCAAGATTGAGATCTATGGGAAACGAAGAAAATTGGTAAAACTGCATTACTAGGTAGCATGGGCGTCCATACGAGCCTTCTAGGAGAGGGTGGGATGGGGGCTGAGAAACAAAAGTGAGAAAAATTATTACCTCCTTCTCAAAGCTGTCGGATTTTAGTGAATATACAAGATACCAAAAGGCTACAAAAATAATTGATACTGCTTGACAATTAGTAATAAGCTAAAAAGTACCTTATTTTAAAATGTGACTGTGAATTTTTTTAAAGTAAATGCACATCAGAATCAGGGAAATCAAATTTTTGAACGGCTAAGGGGGGACCCGAGCCCCTCCCTGCCCCCCATATGGGCACCCATGCTAGGTAGGACTGTAGTTCATCTTGTGCCTCTGGCAGAACCGTCTAGATTGCGCATCCCAGTCACGAACACATTTTTTCCCTTTGGGTTTTTTTAGTCTATTTTATGCCCCCTCGACTGCGCCCCTCCCCAGATACGGCCCTGATACTGAGCCCTGTAGAGGTCACCTGGGATGCCGTTCATCAGGGCTCGACTTCCAAAGATTACCATAAAAGAATGCTTACCAACTAACTTCTCACTATAGTCCGAGGATTGATTCCCTAGGCTTTAAGAGGTTCGAATTTCCCGGAAAACTGTAGGTTCCGATGCAGTACGATCCTTGTGGTATTTGCGCCATAAAACTCTAACAAACGAAAAACAGCAATTAACTACACTACTGGTGAAAGCAAAGTTACGGACGACGCGCAGTTGCCTGTGGACGCTCAGACATAGCTGCAGAAAAAACGAGGATGGAAATCGAGACAGAGCTATCTATAGTTCATTAGCAAATAGCCTGCCCTTGGAATTTTGTTTTAATATTAAGAGGGCAAAGGCTCTCCAGAAACTGTCTGTATTACTGATTTCATGCATCCTAATTTGGGCACACCGATTGGCACTAGGAGGTGCCATTCTATGTAGATTATCAAAGATATCAAAGATTCCTGGGGACGTCCTGGATATCCTCAGGACGTCCCTAAGATTATCTTTGCTATCTGGGATGACCTTTACAAAATTTACTATATATATTTCATTAATGGCTCAACAATTCTATAACCATTGAAAACCACTTTTCTTTGTTCCCGATAGTGCAGCCATTTAAATCGTAAACTGAACGTAAGTAATCGTGAATCGGTAATTCTGCATGGTTTTATTGAAACTAGAATTCTAAGTTGTCGAAACCTAAGATTAAATTACAAATATTTTTTATTATTAAAAAAAAAAATCGGCATTACTATGAAAACATCGATTGTCTCAGTACATCGGTCGATTCCCCGTCGATTGTCTTGGGCATTCGCAATTGATGGTGAGAACATTGAACATTGATGTTTTGAAACCATCGACTATTGATGCTCATCGTCTCGAGTAGTTGAAACTAACGATGAAATCGAGAAGTAAAAAAGAAAGATGCGATTCGGCATCAAGGAGGGAAATGTGCTTTGATATCAAATAGGCTTTAGCTCCTTTTTTTACGCCATTTGCCACAGAGATAAAATTTAGTATCTAATTAAATTTTACGAGTGATCGGCTCATAAAGAGTTCCTTAAAGTTTAATATCCACAATGTGATACCACAAAGTTTTTCTTCGCCGCTTTTATGGGTTTTCCCCTTTCTCATAAAACATAATCTTTTCTTGGCATCTCAAACACAACACAATGGGAACTAAAAGTTTGAACGACTTCATGAGACTTGAAAAAGTGATATGAAGTAGACTAAAAATGTGATGGGGCAAGTGTACGGAGTTAGAAGGCCTAAATAATGGGCAGTGAAGCGAAATTTGCAATGCGATTGATAGCTACAGAGATAGTAAGATTGGTACATTGGATAATCTTGCTATTTTGCATTTCAACATGTGCATTTGAAAGAGTTTAACATGTGCATCTGAAGGATTTTAACGTGTGCATCTGAAAGATTTTTAACACGTGCAGTTGAACGATTTTAACACGTGTATTTGAAAGATCCTAACATGTGTCTCTGATAGATTCTTTATGGATATGTGCACCTTTTGAATTTTGGCTATTACATCTTGAATCATTTCAAATTTCCCCAATCTTCGTGAATTAACCACTTGCATATGCAGAAGGTTCATAAGGACGGGGAGTTTACAGAGCTACAAGTTCATATATTCACATGTATACAAAATTAAATCACAATGGTGCCATAAGCCCTAGAAACCCCCTTGCATACGCTAGTGGAGAATTAACCCATTCCTCTTGAATCAATTTATCTCTCTCGTGTCGATCCATTCTTCTTGGATCTGATCTTGAATTTTAATTTCACTACTGGATTCCGGGTTCTAACCACGGCAGTACCCAAGATTCAATGGCGATATTTCTATTGAAAACACACTATCAGAAACCTTTTCTCTATTATTTCACAAATTCTATTTAACTAGATATACGCGGGTTCTTTGGTTTCTGAATTTTCCTTTTAATTAAAGCACTGAAAGCAGTATTTACGAATCTTCTTTCGTCACTATGGTATAATCCAAAGTAAGGCCGCTTCTTCTTCGAAAATACTTCATGGCACTAAATAATCTCAACACGCTCACAAGTACAGTCGGCTTCACTTCCAAATTATTATTTACAACAAAAACATAATTACAAATTCTTTCTTTGTATTTAAAATTAAAACACTTAGGGGAACCATTTCCCTCGTCCATACAGGCCTGCACCTACCCTTCTCACCCACTTAAAATTATCGAACTGCTTTCTTGGGTTTTTCTCAGCCCATAGCAACACTGTATTTAGTGGCAGCGTCATAGCGTGGCCATGTGTGGATTTAAGTTTTAGTTCGGGTTAGTGACAAGATTTATCTTCCTTCTTCCCCGCTTTTTCCAAAATGGCGGGCTTATATGCAGCTACATATATTTATATTGGAGGTTTCCGAACTGTCTATAATTGAGGGCTTGATACACACATAACCACAAAGTAAATCTATTGTCTTCTGATGGTTTTTCGTTCTCTCTCGTGTCTTGAATAATTCTGCATTCTCCTAAAGCAGAATGCAGTTATCTGGAAGCATGCATTGCTTCAAGGCACGGCAGGGTTTCCATGATGCAACTGTGAGAACAGAAAGAGAGATAAATCGATGGTATGATGAAATCTCTGGAAGAAGTACGCACCCTCATCTGTTGTAATGGGTGCACGGTTGGCCAGCTGGTTTGGAAGGCTGGGATCCGAGGTCGTGCAGCATGTCGGATATTGAACTCTCACGAAAGAGGAAACGGAGAGTGCACAGGGATTTGGCTTCATGGGGATTAAGAGAATTTTTGATAGAAACGAGGCTTTGAAGTAGAGTAAAAAAACAAACAAACTGGAACGTCTTTCATTCGAAGTAGCTTACTCAGGGCATAGAAACGTTGCCTAATGAAGATAGCTGCTCATGCGCATAATCATTGAAATTCGTACGCATATTCCGTATTGTCTTGGTATTGGTAAATGTATATAGAGCCGTTTAAAGTACTCTGATGTATTTTAGCTACTCAATATTTACCTCGATAAATCGTTAGGTATGGAGAAATTATCTGCCACTTCTTACACGCTAATCTTATGGATGAGCGTTAGTCCATTGAAAAGTCAAGGCAATGTTCAAGTTATGGGGAATATATGCACATAGACCTTGAAACACTATACGTGGATGACCTAGGCATTTCAAGTTATAGGGAATATATATGCACATAGACCTTGAAACGCTATACGTGGATTACCCAGGCATTTCAAGTTATGGAGAATATATGCACATAGACCTTGAAACACTATACGTGGATGACCTAGGCATTTCAAGTTATGAGGAATATATGCACATAGACCTTGAAACACTATACGTGAATGACCTAGGCAGTTTTATGCTTTCATAACAGTATATATCCAGAGGGTGTTTATACACACACATACTTATAAGGACTTTGACAGCGTAAATAAATTACATACAATAAAAACGATATTTTCTTATTTATTCTATCTGATAGCCCTGTTTTTGAATTATCATATTACATCTAGATTTCTACGATAATAGGACTTTTCGTAAAGTCACTTAATTTCAGTTTCTTGTAATTTTTTCTAGAAATGCGGTTGTACTTTTGGAGGTGTGGCTGCTCACTTTGTCCTGATGGAGTTCCACATTTTAAAAATCAGTAGAATACAATTTTGGAATATTTTCTTTAAAAATAGGAGTCAGAACATTATTTTGATAATATATAGAGTTGAGTTTTGGATTTTTTCAACTTTTCTTATTTTTTATTTTCCGTTACAAGAAATGCCAGCGATAACCATTAATCATTTATAGAAAATTCCTTTGTTCTCTTTGAACCAAACTTTTGATTTTCTCAGGACGCTTTTTCGACAATATATCGATCTTTTTTTATTACACTCATTTAAATAAATCCATGCTTCGTCAACTATAACAACTCTTTTGCATCTATTTCCTGCTGAATTACTTTCATATAACAATCTACATCTAGTCTATCGCTCAACGACATGCCGCGGTAGTGGACGATGAACTGTGTTTTAATTAAATTCAAATCTTTATTAATTATTTTATTTATAGTTGAGGCTGATGTATACAAAGCTTTTGCAATAGTTCTTTGAGGTTTTGGATTTTCTAGTAAAACCGTAGACTGCACTTTAGAAATGTTAGAAGAAATATGAACCATTTTGGGATATTTCTTTTGGTTTGTTTTTCCTCTTGATAGATTCAACAAAGCTCAACGAGTTTTTCATTTTACATTAATAATATCACTTATTTTATGCTTTGAAACTTGAAAACCATGCTTCTCACGTTGTTTTTTAATTATTGGATGTGAATATTTCTCTTCGGAAAGGGCAAATATATAGCCTTCAAGCCACAGCACAAACTAAATTTTTAGTCGCAAGCGATTTTTCGCTTTTCAGGTAATAGCGTGTTGTCATATTTTTTCCGTGGCGCTATTAGTCTTTTCTTAATTTAAAATCAATGCCTTTATAAATATGTGTAAACACCCTCTGTAAAGGTATCCCTCCCCCCACGGGGGTGAAGTTGTTAGTCTTATGCCTAGTGAACCAACAATTTACAATGACTAGGAACTTCGACCGTTTTTCAACTCGGAATTCGAATCTGGGATCGTTAGTCAGTAGACAAGACCTTGCTTCCAACCACCGTAGTGCGAAACTTGCATGAAATTCATTATCCAAGTTTCAATGTCCTTTTCATTAAGAGTATTCAGTCGATTGTTTATTAACCCTGAATTTTGAAGAGTATTTCAGCAAATATAACTGAGCATTTATGAATTGTGATGAATTTTGCTTTATTGTGATTATTTAATTATGATTAATTCGTAGCTATTGAGCATAACTATTAAGTTGATCACCTCTTTGGTCCAGAGCTTGAAGGCACCTACATAGTTATTAGTGATGACAAAGTAGAAACTTGTTCCATAGCTTCAATTTGCTTAAGATGGCAAGAGGAGCTTTGGCCACAAAACCAATATATTCTCCATGACAAAGGCTAACTTTTAATAGAAAATGGGCGCATTTAGGGAAGGGGTGCTTAAACATAAATTGCCCTTAATCTTGCTAATTGCGTACCTAGTTGTAAGTGACAATTATCGTACAGATTTCATGTTTGGCTCAATTCATCATCAGTTCTTGCTTCTATCTTCTTTCGAACGAGTGCGAACTAGACTATTAACTTCGTGAATGGCAGTTCTTCTTATCGAAGAATTGGATCGCAATTTTCTTCTTACTGCTACCGTTGCAATTCTGCTAACTGCCTCTATTAGTTCATGTTCTTGTGTGGATATCCTTCAGAGGTGGTAAGAGGGCGGAGTTCGAAACAGACTTTGCTTAATTGCTGTTTCCTTATATGAAGGCTTTTTTCTGTTTCAATCTCCTCAGAAGAGAAATGATGTTTCAGAAACCGGTTTTCTAAGTTCTATTTGGAGAAAAACACATCTTTAATTATTGCTCTTCTATCTGCGCAGTTCTGGAAGATTTAATTACGATGCAAATGCTATTATCCTCGTCAGTTTGGTTACTTTCGTTTAGACATGGACTGAAATGAAGAATCGTAACCTGTTTTTGCAGATTCCCTTTTTTTTTTTTACATGCCCAGAATGCTTCTCACCAACATTCACCCAGTAGATATTCTCATTCATGTAATTCTTTGTTGTTCATTTGTAGTTTTATTTATAAAAAAAATGCCCATCCACTTCACAATTAAGGGCCAATCACAATGCCCTAATAATCCCGGTTAAGGTTTTCAAGTTCGTTGAGGTTGGACGTTAGAGTGGAGTGAAGTGAGTGAGTGTTTAATTTTTTTTTTTTAAAATCCAATACCGCGGAAAAGTTGTCTTATTCACTGCATAGTATTGTGGTAAAATTTGGTTGAATTTGGTTAATATCTTCTGTCTTCCCAACAACCTTGAATGTTCCATATTTTTGCGTTTTTGATGGTATTGGCATGCGAGTAGGGAATTTCACAATAGACTTCTGTTATTGTTAGAATAATTTTATACGTTAATATGTGATTAACCATATTTTGATTAGTCGTTGGCTTTTTTTATGGCGCAAAACATCTGGGCTATACTGCATGAAACATGGTAAAAACCATATTTTTAACTCCTGATAATTAAACTCTCTGACGATATCTGATAATTCTAATTTTAATTAGATCTAATAATTATCAGAGTTAACCATATTCTAACTCTGATAATTGTGGAGTCTAGTAATCTAATTAAAATTAGAATTATCATTAATTTTATTAAACTTAATAATTTTTATTAAAATTAGATTATCTAAAAATAATTACTAATTTTAGTAATGTAATTACTAAGTTTAATAATTTGATAATACAAATTTAGTGCAAATGCATATAAATCACATTTGCGCTCTGCAATATCGAAAAGTGTGGTCCTACTTTCTTCTTCAAAGCTCTAAATCTTGGCTTTGTACTGTTCTGTCTGCATACATTGTTCCGTCTGCCTTTAAATGGTTTCATAAGCTTCATATATTTTGTATGCTTGCAAGAGTTGTAAAATTCTGTTATGGGAAGCTGTAGGAATGGATGCTTTATGCCAAATTTGTTGTAACTTACCTGCCACTTACTTGGCTATTTCAGCAAACGTTAGATCCTCTCGTCTTTTCTTCTAATTGAACCTTATCCATGCACAAATTTCCATAACTTGTTCATAAGTTGGTAGCATAGTTTTACTAATTCCGATGGTGTTCCGAACACGGGGCAGCTCACGTCAATCTTGTTTTCCCGCCCAACAGCCTTGGTGATGTGAATTCGTTTGATTGCATTGTCACCCATAGGTGTATGCAGAAAGTTCATAAAGGGGGGTTATAGACTCAATGGGGGTAAGAGAACTACAACTACATATCCCTCATGTTAAATATACAAAATTTCACTTTACTTGAGGTTACAACCTCTGTGCCGGCATACCCAGTGTGCGTATGCCAGCAGTATCACTTAACACATGAAAATAAACGAAATGGAAAATTCCAACGAATATATATAGTCGCAGATAATTAATCACTCCGGCCCAATTGTCACAATGCCATTTATGGCAGCATTTAGAATATGAATTTACGAGTAACCAGTGGCGGTTCTGGGTTTAAATAGCCACTTTCCCTGCCATATATATAACTGATTTCATTATATCGCCTGGTGTGCACTGATGCCTCTGCCTGTTTCCGCGCAGGACCCGGCACTTCAGCCTAACCCTTTTTTTTGTCTAGAACCGCTACTGCGAGTAACTAATTAACCGTCTAAACACTTGAGTTTTTCAATAAATTCGACGACGTTGCTGTGGCAGATGAAATTGAGCCATTTCACAATACAAAGATATCACAATACAAAGATTTCAGAATACAAAGATATTTCACAGAATTAGTAAGTAATATATTAGGTGGCTTTTGCGCGTTATTTAGGTCTAATTATTACAATTTTTATTTCTGAAAATAAATTGTATGGTTTATTGAAAATTCCACATTTTTTTTAAAAGTTTCAACGTCGTTGGGGAGGCAAACATTTTTTTTTTTAAAAATTAAAAAAAAATATATAGGAGTTCTAACCTTCACCAGAGGCAACTTTTGCACACTATTGGCTTTGAAGTTTCAAACTTTCATTTTTTCACTCCGCCCTATTGGACATGTATCCAGGACCGCAGCTAGAGACTTTCTTTCAGGTTACAGAGGGCTTCAAGTTACAAGGGGACTCAAAAAGCTACAGGGAGGAGCGTTCGTTAATGTTGTGTTGTATTTTATCAGTGTATTTAATAATACTAAATATCTAAGCAGTCTAATATATTTAACATTGATGGATACATTTTTTGAAATAACTTTTACAATGCAAACTTAGAGGCTATACTAAAATTTTTAATTCCCTTTTTCCTTACATTAAAGTAGATAGAGACTCCAACCTCTGTAAAAAGATGAATATATAACTCATTGTGAAAATCTGTTTCGAATAAATTTTTAACATCAAAGAACAAGTTTCCATTACCGTGCCCATAGGTTAATACAAAACAAAAAATAATTAAATCAAAATTCTGCGATAATTTATTGTGAGAAAGAATATTTTCCTGGGAACGGATCTCTGCCGCCCCTAGTCCCAACCTGACTACGTCTCTGCTTGCATCGCGATGCTTTTGAACATTATGATTAAGTCTATCACATTCCGCTGGTTATGCTTGATTTTGTTTTTGGTTCATTATAAGCGGAGAAAGAAATTTCACCACTTAGACTGACACTCGATTCCTATCACGGCAATAAAAGTTTCCGCACTATTAATTAAAATCAAACTAGCCATGGTTCCTGTTGTGATGGAGTGGTAATGCGTTCAAACTAATGTGCCATTAAGTCAGGTTCAGAGGCGGCTCGACCCAGATAGCAGAGTTCGTCCTGGGGACGTCCAAAACGTCCTCAAGATGTCCCAAGGGCGATTTGTGCTATTTGGGAAGATTTTGCGAGGCCCTATACAAGAGGACCCGCATATAACAAGGAACTTGGGGCCAAAGAAAATGCTCGCCATATCCCACCCGCAAAAATCTTGGTCATTAAAAGCAATTGAATTCTATTGTACTTAATCTGTGCCAAACAAAATCTAAATTTTCTTAGCTTTATATCTGGGAATTCGTTAAATGTGGTCTTGTTATAAGTAGGTCCCACTGTATTTGAAAGCTTTAATAAATATTTTTGATTGAGAGGGGAGGACAAGGGGGAGAAACAAATTTCTAAAAGGAAATGAAATATACATTTAAATACTGATCGTATTTAATCAATGACTCAAGTGTTTGTAACAGAATATATTAATATTTAATTTGAACACTGTGACTTAGTTCTGTAGGCTTACATGGGCTTTATACCTGAATTATTGCTCGACTCACAATTTCTCGTTCGACATAAGCTTATTCATACCTAAAATTGTTCGCAAATATTCCATACTGTTTACTTACTTTATGCGTCTATAGCGCGTTAGGTAATTTGGGATGCGATCGATGGATTAACGAGGCCTCCAAATAAATTACGTTTACACGCAGTTCTTAATAACGGAATCAGTAATAATTGTTTTAGCTCACTTTAATCACAGTATGGAAAGTATTTCCTAAAAAAATAGTCTCCTTTTCAATTACATGCGCTCGCACTGCTCACTGTAGTCCGGGGTTTGGTTCCCTAGGCCTTAAGAGGTTCGGATTCCTCGGAAAACAGTAGGTCCCGGCGCAGCATGACCACTGTAGTCTTTGAGCCGTAAAACCACAAACAAGAAATACATGCGCACCTTATTTATAATTTATTTTCCTGTTTCACGTTAACTGCCAGACTCTTTATTTGTAGACTATAAATTAAACTTCGTTTTTTGTGAAGAGGCGTAATATTTTGTAGTGATTTCCTGCTTTCTTTTAAACAGAGAATTTTACACTATAAATTGTTACTGATAAAGTAATTTATTTATTCTTGTTTTTAATTTGAAAAATATTTGAATTTTCGTATAAAGTTTTTCAAAGTTGGGAAAAATCAGTGCAACTAATAAAATATTGCGCCATGCCCTTGATGACGAGAGGGCCTAGGCGGCCGTCTGTCTCGCCTTACTCTAAAGCCTCCTCCGCCTAGGTTCGACTCTCAACGACGCCGTGTTCATAGGCAATATAAAAAATCTAGTTATATTTGGGGGGCCATGATCCCCTGACCCTAGCCTAAAACCGCCACTGCGTGCTTGCATATAAGACAGTACATGTTCACGGACTTTGAAAACCCACGAGTGTCTAAAGGAGAATAGCGATTAAAAAGCGTTCTATTAATTTTGATCTGATTTTCCTTCAAAATTGTCGGCAACTTACGACGTCAGATACGACTCTATTATACAGGGTGCCCACAAAAGAGATCCTTGATTTCAAATAGTTACAAAATAAAAAGTTATTTTAATGTGATAAAAATTTTAATGGCAACAGGTACACAAAAATTAAACATTTTCTTTTATTTTGTAAAACATTTCTTACATTCCTGTAAAATCTACAAAGCGGTGTTTTTAAGGTTCCATTCCCCCTAGAACAATGCAGCTGGTGCTTTCTGGAATTCGCTAAAACAGAAAGTGGTGTGACTACTCAGAGTTTCTTCAAACACAAATGCAATATGCAACCACCTCTAATAAGTCGATTTTGAAGTGGTACGCAAACTTTAGAGGTAAGAGACGTATCTGTGATCAGAGAAAAGCACATTCTGGCTGAACACCAGTCTCTGAAGAAGTGGCTGATCTCGTCAATGAAGCCTTTTTGAAAAGCCCAAAAAAAGTCTGCGTGTACAGCCACAACGAGCTGCTGCGGGTGGTGCTTACCTCTTTAAGCGAGGTGAAGCACCACCACAATGGCATCTCGATGCCCATAAATTTCTGAACAATCATCTGCCAAACAGAAGGATTAGTCGCGCTGGTGATGAGGACGACGTGTTTTGTAAGTGGCCCCCGAGATCACCTGACTTCACTATTTGTGATTTCTTCATTTGTGGGTATGTAAAAGGTAGAGTGCACCTACTTCCACTGTCCACAACCTTAGATGATCGGCAGGAACGCATTATCGCAACTGTAAACTCGATAATGCCAGATTTGCTGCAGACAGTGTAGAACGAGCTGGATTATCGCATTGACATTTGCCGAGTTACGGGAGGGAGGGACACACATCAAATGTTTTTAATATAGGTAAACAAATTTTAATTTTATGAATCTGTTGCCACTAAAAATTTTAAAATATTCTAAAAACTTTTCATTTTATAGCTATTTGAAATCAAGGACCTTTTTTGTTGGCACCTTGTATATTATAAGCCTAGCACTCAACCAGAAATGCCAAAATTCTATATTATTCTATTATATTCTATATCCTTCCGCCGGAACTTCCGCGGTTAATCGAGTTACATTCTTAAAGGGCACATCTTATCATTTCAGTCCAAGGCATCATAAAAGTGATTGGTTGGCACTTTTAATAAAAAAATAAAAGCATTTGGTATCAAGTTTTACACCCCGTTATATACTTAAATTGCGAGTACATAAACTTCCACCAGGTTGACACTGTTAGAAATATTATTGTCGTCATTGGCGCAAGCAGGGGGGGGAGGGGCTTGGTGGGGTCATAATCCCCTCCCACTGTGATACAATTTTTTATGTATACATATGGCTGTATGGAGTTAAAGTTCTGTAAGCCTCCCCCCCCCCCGAACTTTCTGCGTTCCCTGATGGCATCGATTTTTAATTCATCACGGACGAGCACTTTTCAAGTCATGATATTGAATGCATTATTTCATTATTTTTACCTTTTCTTTTTTAATTTCCCGTAACTTTTTCGGGCCACTAGGGAAGCAGTTATGGACCATTGGTAGCCCGTGGACCATATTTTAAGGAACGCTGTTACAGCGTATACTCCAGGTCTGTAGCCAGGATGAAGGGTCAACTAGGGCAAGGTAAAGGGCATATGGGGCAAGGGCATCCGGGAATTTTTCTCTGCATATAAATAGCTCTGTGGGGCAACTGGGCCATAAGCATGGGGCAATAGGGGCCACACCCCTGATGGCTCCATCTTGGTTACAGGCCTGGTATACGCTTCTTTTGAACGAATTCCTTTCTCAGAGAATGGATTAATACTATATTTTATTGCGTTAGTGATGTAATGGAAACAAAAGTGGATGAGATTGTATATTGGGTCCCGTTTGATAGATATCCCAGATCTTACATATACAGGGTGGTTATAATTAAAGTTTCCACGTTTAGAGCTTTCCGTAATCAGAACTAATTAAGAGGAATATCACTAAATTTTATACACATACTGCTCAAGGGATGTGGAGAAAGATTCTGGTAGAAAAAAATTCCAAAATTTGCAGATAGGGGAAAATGTTGGGCTCCAAACTAGGAAGCACGTGACAAGAACACGAAAAATAATCAACTAAAACAAATCTAAAATGAAAATTTTAATTTTTAAGTCAACTCGTTGCAAAAATTAAAAGAAGCTTACATAACATCACAAATCTTGGTAAAAAACACAGTGGGCATAGTTTTTAGAAAAAGTGTGCCTTTTGTGTCTTTAACCAAGTTTTGTGATATATTCAGCACAGTGAGTCGCATTACTTCCATTTAAGTTTACGTAAAATTCCCCAATTTTTTATTTTAAATAAAATGAAAATAATACAGCTACAATAGTGTAGAGATTTGCATAAAACGTTTTTCCTCAGAGAGCTATAAATTCTAGTACCGCAAACAGGTTAATGAATTTATTGAACAAAACAATGTAATTCCGTAATTGCAGGAAAGAGGCCGCTTGGATAAGACCATTTTCATGCATGATGATGCCCCTTTCCATATCGCACGACCAGTGCAGGCCGCCATGTTCTCCCGATCTTACACCATGCGTGTTCTCTTTTTTTTTCTTTTTTTGTCGGGTCACCTCAAAGTCAATGTTTACCGAGAAAATGTTCCTAACAGAACAACGTGCATGTGTGGAATATTTCTCCGCATTCCTCTCGCAATATAATATATAGAATATTCCTCTTGCATTCTGTAGTTGAACGTATTGCGTATCGAGTGCAATTTCTAGTCCAAAACAGCGACAGTCAATATTAACGCTCAACTTCAAAATGAACGACATTTGTGACAACGTGACTTGACGTTGAGTGAGTTGTGAAACCATGTTCCGTGACAATTTACTTAAGTTTTTTTAGTTTTTGAAACGAGTGAACCTAAAAAATGAAAATTTAAATTAAAAGCTTCCTTAGTTATTCATTTTTTTTTTTTTTGTGATTTTTCTACGTGTTTTCTATTTTGGAGTGTCACATTTTCCCCTATCGGTAAATTTTGGAACTAAAATTTTTTTATCTCTAAATCCTTCCCATCTCTTGAACAGTATATGTATAAAATTTGGTGTCATTCCTCTTACTAGTTCGGGCTATAGAGAGTTATAAATAGGGAGACTTTAATTATAACCGCAATTGCCTCGCTCTCAGACTGTTTTAGAGTAATCGGTGGACTCTCTTCACTAATTTTTAAATTTATGTAATAAGAAAATTACATGCTAATAAATACATACATACACTTTTTACCAATTTGGGCCCTTGTTTGGGTGGGTTGAGTTATGGGACAACGAGGTCCCAGTTCCGGACTGCGATTGTTCCTAGTTAAAAATGATATTTATTAAAGATTTAAATGCGTAAGTTAATCGTTAATACCGAGGAGCCTCCGAGAATGGCGTGTGCGCATTTTAATGGTAAACGGAAGACTGATTTGATTTTAGAATTCGGAAAACAATTATACACACTGTTGCCAAATATAGAAAGTGAAACTATAATTATACAAAATATATGTTGCCAGATGCGGAAAGTGGAATTATGTACCTTTGGAAAACACCGTATAAAAATGAAGCAATTTGGCAGTTCGCCAATTTTAGAAATTGAACTTATTTTAAGTTTGCTTTTCTTGCGTTTCTAAGTGGCAACAGTTAAGGAAGCCTGCGAAGTGGACATTTATATTGTCGGAGCCCACAAGCCCACTCGTTAAGACGGCACTGCCAGTACTTTGCGGAAGGGTAATCAATACATTTTTTTAAATTCGCAATTAAGACTCTTTGTGCTCTAGACACAGTGGCTTGTAACGAAAGAAATCAATAAATATACATATTAAATAATAAATAAATAATATAATAATTATAATAAATAATATAATAATTATAATAAATAATATAATAATTATAATAAATAAATAAATAATAAATAATAAATAAATAATATAATAAATAACACAACAATAAATAAATGACGGAGTAAAGAAAAATTTCACACGCTCTCAGTTTAATTTTCTGGTGTTCAAATACAAGCTACGGGATTTCCTAATACAACTGTATTGTCATTTTTTATGAAGATTTTTTTTTTTACAATACGAATAGCAGTAATATCCGGCGATTTAAAATTTTGGCTAAAATATTTTTTTAAATAATTTTTTGCTGGTTTTTATTACCTATGTGTGGGGAGGGTTCATGCAAGTCCCCCCCCACGCAACTGATAGGGCCGGTCCTGAAGGCAGAATAAAAATTAACAATTTGCGAATGTAATCAACCTTCTTCGATAGGTCAGTAACGCCTGTTTGTAAAAAGAAAATCAGTTAATGAGCTTACGGTTATTATTGAAACGCCACGTCGTTAATTAATTTTTTTAATTTGTGCGAGCTCTTTGCCTAAGACGTTGTACACAGGCGAAGCGACAACGAGCAACTGTTACTTTGAAACTTGTCTGAAGCAAGAAAAGCTTCATTATCTGTCATGCTGAGGCACGAATAACAATTGGAGAAGTTGGCAGTAGGCAGCGGTCGTCTTGTCTGTCAACCTAAGGTTGCGTGACCACAGAAGACGCATTATAGTAGTTAGGTTCGGCGCCGTTCCTATCGCCTTCTTCCTCTTCACCTAGGAGATCCCCCATAGGAAACAGCCACTTTCGTTCCTCCCTGCGCTGGCATTTGAGTAACACTTGCCTTGCTTCGTTTTGAATCCATTCTTCTCATTTCCAAGAAATTGCTTTTCTTCCCCCTCTTAGCAGAAGAAGAAGATGGTGGTGTTCTTGTGTTCGAAACCTGTATTATTCCTTGTTGAAAATTTCCCTTTGTCGTTTACCAGCTCTCCGCGAATAGTTTTTGTTCAGGAATTGAGAATTTGCCGTCTCACATTCAATCCTTTCATCGTTCCAAAACCAGACTTGCTCCACCCCAATTTCGACCCATGAATTCGCCATTTTAGGTCCGAATTCTGGAAAGTGTGGTATTCGGCTGTGAAGAAATCGGATATAAAATTAAAAAATTTGGATGTGAAATGCAAAATTATTTATTATTTTAGTGGTGTGTGCTGCAGTACACTGCCCTGTAGTGTCCACAACGTAGATTACTCTCTCCGCCCATGCTTTTAGTACTTTTTCGTTGCTAAAGGTGGGTGCTGCTTTATCATTGTTAAAACTTAAACTCAGTAAGCATCTATTTCAACAAGTACAGAATAATAATTATTATTCTGTGTTTGTCGGAATACTTGGGTTAGTACTTGAACAACTCGAGAACGTGCTTTCTTCTTAGAGAAGAGCTACCTTGTGTTCTAGAATCGTATTATGAAGCTCTTAGAGATTTGCGATTTCTCAAGCACAGAGAGAAAGGGCATTGGTATGTTCATTTGTATTACAGTGTTAAATTAACACTGATTATTATTTATTAAAGTCAAACAATTCTCATCACAGCCTAAAATGTAATGTCAAATGACATATTAGTCGCAAAGGAAAAAACGTTTTCTAGGCTGCTGGTGGGATCCGAACCCACAATCTCCAGATAACCAGTCAAGCGCTCTTTCCCATTGAACTACGGGCGTCGATCCGACTCCGCTCTGTAAGCGAATATAAAGCTTCACAACGGACAATTCGCAATTAATGCGGCAGTGCTTGCTCTGTAAACCAAAGCGACAAGTTGAAGAAGCAAATGTCCTATAGGTGAAACTACATTGATATTGCTTGAAGTCACACAATTCTCAACATAGCTGATGATGTAGTAATATTAGATGACAAATTATTCGCAAAGAAAAGAATGATTTTTCGGCGCCTGATGGAGTCTTTAGACAAGCGTCCAAGAGTGTTGACCCATTAATTGTCACCTTGTTTATAGTGAAGCTTTATATTCCCTCGCAGTGGGAGTACGATGGGCGCTTATAGCTCAAAGGGCTATAAGCTATGGGAAAGAGCATTTGGTTGGTTATTAAAGGGTTGTGTGTTCGGATTTCAGCAGGCGCCGAGAAATCATTCTTTTCTTTATCAGTAATTTGCTATCTTCTAATTATCGTGTTGTTCGAGGGATTCAGTGCAAAAATTAATGCATTTTTTTTTTTTTGCTTAAATGTTTATTGTTTTTGGGTTTTATTGCCAGTTTGGTAGCTGGCGGTCTTCCAACTGCCAGAGAAGGGCAAATGATTACCAGTCGTTTTGACATGGGGGCATCATAGTAGGCGACTGACACTTCCCTGCGATGCATTCACTACCAGCTAAGCTTCCTTGGTAGTCGATCCCAAAGTCAGCTAATTTAAAATGGCGACGGACGCGACCACTGTAGAGTAATTTGTAAATATGGATCTAGATAGTTTTGGCGGTTCAAAATGCAAGTTTTATTGAACCCACAGAGGAATTTTTACGTTTTAACTAGTTCGATATCGCCCAGAATTTTTTCGGCTGTAAAGGTTGTTGAATTTTTCTGGCGCAAGGTCATGCTAGGTCAAACGCGGTGTTGACAATGAAAAGGAACTGGTTCTGTCGCATCAAATGCTGGGCGTTTAATATTAATGGATCTGTCACAGAAAATTGACATGGTTATTGACAAGGTGAAGGGAACCTTGTTTGGGTTACTAAATATTGGCTATCCTTGTCCCAATGAAACTCAATTAATCGATCGATCAATCAGACGACAGCAATATTTACTCACCGATATTATCGATCTAGCTAATTTTTCCTTATTTTATTTATTATTATTTTTTTTGTGCTAAATAAGCCTCGCAGGTCTATGGAGTTACGAACCACACCCAAATCGTAAGACAGTGATGATGACCGTGTTACAAGAGGCAGAGTAATTTCAACATGTAATGAATCATTTTACACGTATATCAATGAGTGTATTCAAAATTCATTATCAGGATCAGATTATGGTAAGGGTTCGCGCCCGGGCCCCGAATAATTATATTCAACAATTTTATTTAATGGGATAAAATTGTAAATTAATACAAAAAATTCATTTTTCTTCTTTCTTCGGATTTAAGATCTGAAACGAATCCAGCGAAATCATAGCTGGTATTGACGATTATAACTACAGCTGCAGCTTTGAGAATAACTAAACTTAGCTCTTTTTCATTGTTGCTTGTCTTGCAATTTCACAGCTTAACTGTGTTATAATTTGGCTACTTTTTATCATAAATGGCTTTAAAATTTTGGAGATTATGTTTTTAAGGTGTGCTATTTTTTAGTTTTATTGCGCATTTTTTCGCAACAAATTTGTTCTTTCGTCCATTTACATTTTGATAAAACCGCAGCATTGTACTTTTTTTTTTTAAATGATTACGAATGCCATAGGTGTAAGCCTCAGTGTTTCCAAAAACACAAAATTGGTCGCCCAGTACCACACACTATCTTCTACTTTTACCAAAACTTTCACAGCTTCAGGAATGCAAGTGCACCCCTTAACTTTCGATGTTTGCGTGAAAGTGGGATCAAAAAGCATATTCTTGCCTGCATTTTTAAATGGAAATAGGGTTGCGTGCATTTTTTAGATTTATATTCAATCTTTATATGCGTTTTAGGGGGCCCCTAATGCAAGTTGGGCCGGAGTCCCCAATAGTCATAGTTGACCCCTGTTCATATATGTAGATTTCAGAGCATTTACTCTTTGTTCCCCTTATATAATAATAATTGCATAAAATGCATTCTTAAGAAAAACTTGGACAACGATAGATGCCGCCAGTGTTACTTAACCACGGAAACAATTCAACACATTACATCAGGCCGTCAAATATTAACACAAACTGATTACAGGCATCGACACAATCAAGTGGCAAAAACAATTCAGCAAAAGTTAGCCATCAGATCTTGTAAATCTCTGCAAGTATATGCTATAAAGCAGCTTAGAAAATGAAACACATAAGCTGTAGCGGGATAAGGCAATAATGATTGGAGACACCACCACACAACCGACCAGATATAATCCTAATTAATAATATTAGCAAAACCGCAAGTATTTTAGATAGAGCAATCCCAAACACAAACGCCATGCAAACCACATATACAACAAAAATCACCGAATATCAAGACTTTAAATTCGAAATTAAAGACATGTGACATATGGAAAGATTTCACATTGTACCTGTCTTTTGTCAGCCACAGGTATCATACCAACCACACTGCACAGAAACTTGAAAACACTTGATATCGACCCCAACACCTACATTGATCAACAAAAAGCCAAAATTTTAAAATCATGCCGAACGGTCAGGATGTTGATAAATACACAACCCGAATAACCTACAGAAGGAAATCTTGAACACTGCCCGTTTTTTAAGTCTGTACCGCTAAGAGCAAGAACGCGTACAAAATAATAATAACCCAAACCTTGTGAAAATCATCTGAATACACGTTTAAATCTAGCAACTTAACGCAATCATTGTATTACTGGACATACTCTAAACTTGTAGAATACGTTCTCGCGTTTCCTTTTCACCCTTTTCGACCAACTAGCTATTGCCAAAAGGGTTGCAATTGGCGCTATTTTAACTACCTTTTAACATTTAATTTCTCGATTTCTAGTGGGAGGGCATAGCTGCTAATTTTCACACATTAAGCTGAATTAAATTTGTTGGATTCGGCGTGTGAGCTTCGAAGTGGGGGGGGGGGACTTTCCTTGTGAGTAGAGAGAGAGAAAGACTAAAGAACCGTACTCACAGAAAGAAAATTAGAATAGTAGTGCCCACAGAAAGAAGACTAGAATAGAAAAACCTTATGCACAAAAAAGAAAAATGGTGCGCACAAAAAGAAGACTAACAGTAAGATAGAAGAACGGTACGTAAAGAAAGAAAGAAGTCGAGAGTAGAAGAATTGTACGAATATGAAAGAAGACTGAACGGCTACGACAGAGTGAAGTGCTGTATTACCGAGATGTGAATCCTACCCAACAGGGCCTGGGATAGAGTGGGGCGAAGGGGGGCAAATGCTGCAGGGGTCTCGGGCTCCTAAGAGCCCCGTCTCGAAACTTAAATAATATAATAACCACAATTTGTCATTAAACATAATTGGTTTGGGGGGGGGGGTCTTATTCGGGCCTTGCCATTCAATGCTTCTTGAAGATGAGTGTAAATCTTGCTTGGAGTAACAATGAACTTATCTACCCTCATGCTATAAAACACGAAGGACGAATGGGTGTAACTTCAGATAAGAAAATTTCGTGGGTTCATAAATGGCGGGTGTAAACAGTGCATGTACCAGGCATTTTAAACATTTATGGGAATTAATATTCCCAGGTTCATCAGCAAGAACAGATATTAGATGGTTGCTGTTCGTGCATTTTTGAGAACTCCACATCTCGAAATTACCTTGTCAGAGCTTCATATCTTTCCATCTCGCTCGTTTAAATGAATGCACACATTGGCTCTGGTCTCACTGCGTTCACGTTTATGTACCATGCCATCCTCCAATCATTAGCCTGCTGATTTATGATGATGGTGATGCTTAAGCGCTTGCTGTTGATAGCCAGGTCGTTGAGTACCGTGTTCAGCCGACAAGAACGAACGAAATCCAGAAAGGCCGGGTCATGAATGGTTTCTCAGCTCGTTGGTAAGTGCAAAGTGGAACTAAGGTTTGCATCGATAAGTTTTAATATTGCCCTTGCATACTACGAATATCAATCCGTGCAGACCAGCGATAAAACTGCGACCCAGATTCGTCATTGTTCTCATAATTTAAGGTTGGAGCCATGTTTCAGCTATCTTTTCTTGGAAGACTCACCGCCATGAAGAGGAGTTGATCTTCGAGATTTGGCCACTCTATCATCACACTGTGACGTACCCTATTCTTTCTAATTTTCTTATCTGCGAACAATTAGCACAAATCTGAAGAACATCATATACAGTAAAACCTCCTCTTAATGGACACCCCTCAGATACGACGACTCCGCTTTTATCGTCAGATAATAATTCCCTTGGTAAGAAATTCCATCACAATGATATTCCTTTTTTTACGAATAAAACTTTCCGTTCAGTTAGAGTGTCCGCTAATGAGGGTTTCACTCTACTTTTCATTTTCCGTTATCTAGTTCACATCTTGGAATGTTCTATTTGGTTGATATCACGGTTTTTGCGGTCAGTAGAAATATTAAAGTTATAAGTGCGAAGCATTTACAAAATCGATTCTTTGACTTAAACTAAAACTATCTACTGACATCACTAATTCTCAGATCTATAGTTAATATGGCATTTTGCCAATTACTGAATTAATTAATTACAAACTTCCCTTATAATGTTCCAACATATTAATACCATTACTAGTTCATATCCGATTAATCTTCAGCTGCTCCGGCACCATTATCTAACTTTCTCTCACTCGAATTATAGATCTAATTTTTTAAGAATCAATATTGGATGTCGCAGACTAAATGGGTGTGACCGAAAATATGAAACACTTTTTCGTTCAACAGGCCAAATAAAATTTATGATGTTCTTCATTTTTAAAATAATATCTAATTTGAATTATAAACTATAAAAAGTATAGTCGATAAAAATATGAATAGAAACATATTAACTTTCTGATGGGAATTGAAACCTTACGGTTTTTTATCTGCTATACAGAAGTTTCGACGCAACTCCAATCAGTAGCATTTTTTTTTGCTTAATATTAGTTAAAGTGACGGTTTCGGGGGCCATCGCATAGTTACAAAAAGTAAAAATAAATAAATAAATAAACAGATGAACAAAAAGATTATTTTATGCTTTAAAACTGTTATACAGTGACATTTCTGAATCATCATTAAACAGGCATATGGGTAAATTTACATCTGTGAGAGAGAAAACAAAAAGTCAACGGTATTATAACTTTTTGATTTCAACAGGTTTGATCAGAAAATTAGATTCCCGACCTATAAGTTATTTTTTTTACCATGGTGGAAGCCCCCAAACATTTTATAGAATATCTCGAGTTTTATTAGTCAGAATGACGCCAAAATTTTGGATTAGCCCAATTAAATAGTCTAAAATCTGATTATGATATCAAATTTATGTGTTATTGGAATTTTCAAAGTTTCTGCAAGTTTAAATATGGAGACGGTCCCTTATGCAAATTTTGTGCACATGAATTGGTAGATTTCATTGTTTACCATCGATTGGTACCTTTAAATTTTCTGTGGCCTTATTATTGTGCGAATGACAAAGGGTGCTCAAATTTTTGTTTCACTGGCTGTATATATATATTGCTCTTTATCTGCCGATGTGATTTATTTATTTATAAAAATATTTTGCAGAAAATTAATGAGCTGTAAACACTTATCAGAATCACAACAAATCATATTTTTTGGACATCTTATGAAGGAGAATTCACGGTCAAAATTGGCACAAAAATTTAAGGTCAACGACAAAATTTTTTAGAAAACTGATTTGGAACTACAAATTTGCTCAGATAGACATCAACAATCATTTTTTAATAATTTTCTATATTTATATGAGCAAATTTTTTATTCAATATCAGTTATCTACGAATTTTTGTTTTTAAACTTGAATTTTTGTGACAATTTTAATCGTGGATTCCCCTTTATAGCATACTTGAAAAAGTGTGATTCATTGTGATTGATTCTGATAAGTGTTTACAGTTCATTAATTTTCTGCAAAAAGTATTTTTATAAATAAAGCACATCTACAGTTACAGAGTAAAATATGTATTTCTGTCATTGAAATAACATTGAGAATTCTCTTAATTTTGAACATAAGTGTATATTAAGTATTAGCTCTAATGTAACAAATACTCAAATTAAGTAAATTTGAGAAAATCTACAATTTTGAAATTACAAAAATCCTTCCCGATATTTCCAGACGTAAAATATGTTTGATATCTTAACTTCGTAAAACATATTTTATAACATAACTTCGTGAAATATGTTTGATATTTGATCTTCCTAAAATATGTTTGATATTTGATCTTCCTAAAATATGTTTGATATTTGATCTTCCTAAAATATGTTTGATATTTGATCTTCCTAAAATATGTCTGATATTTGAGCTTCCTAAAATATTTGATATTTGATCTTCCTAAAATATGTTTGATATTTGATCTTCCTGAAATATGTTTGATATTTGATCTTCCTAAAATATGTTTATCTGATCTTCGTGACACATGTTTGATACTTGATCTTCGTAACTCATGTTTGATACTTGATCTTCGTGACACATGTTTGATACTTGATCTTCGTAACACATGTTTGATACTTGATCTTCGTAACACATGTTTGATACTTGATCTTATTAAAATATGTTTGGTACCTTAACTTTGTAAAATATTAAAGTCGGGACATTTTTCTCATCATAATCGGTGATATTAGATGATAATTTGTTTTTATATGAGATATCCTTCACAGAGTTAGCATAATTGCCAAATTGTCAGCACACAGAGCCAAAGGGGTGTATTTTTTTTTTTTTTTTAAATTCTGCTTGCAAAAAAAAAGAATGATTCCATGATGCCTGGTAGGAGCCGAACTCATGACCTCTTGGTAGTCATCCAAGGAATTTTCCAATTTGACTCATTTGGCAATTGTGTTATCCCTGTGAAGGGTAATAATATCTCATCTATAAAAAATACTATCATCTTTGTAAAATATGTTTCATATCTTAACTTCGTAAAATATGTTTCATGCCTTAACTTCGTAAAATATGTTTCATATTTTAACTTCGTAAAATATGTTTTATATCTTAACTTCGTAAAATATGTTTCATATCTTAACTTCGTAAAACGTGTTTCATATCTTAACTTCGTAAAATGTTTCGTATGTTGACTTCGTAAAATGTTTTATATTTTGACTTCGTAAAATATGTTTCATATCTTGACTTTGTGAAATATGTTTCATATTTTGACTTCGTAAAATATGCTTCATAATTTTGTAAAGTATGCTTCATATCTTCACTTCGTAAAATACATTTTATATCTTAACTTCCTAAAATATATTTCATACCTTACCTTCGTAAAACATATTTCATATCTTAACTTCGTAAAATATATTTCATATCTTAACGTCGTAAAATATGTTTCATATCTTAACTTCGTAAAATATGTTTCATATCTTAACTTCGTAAAATACTTTGCTATTCTTATTTACTACCAGCAGAGTCGTTATTAGCTTTAATATTTGGCTTAATGTCCACATTTCTGTGGATTTCTTCCGGCAATGTACGTCATCTATAATAGGGAAGTCTGAGAACAGCTGCAGTGAACTGTCGAATAATATTTGGGTTTAAAAAATTGAGCGACATTGGAGAATTGTGCGAGCTTGAACAGGTTGTAGAGTTTAATCCCCTTCCTGAGTCTTGCAAAATAGTTCAAGGTTGTCTTTGAAAGGACGCCAGAATCAATCACGTTTTCCTGAAAGTACAAGATTGGTATTGGCTATCGTCAGTGTTGTCATTATCGCTGCACAACAGCCTTACTTGACTACACCCCCGTTTGCTTCTTGTCAGGCGTGGTGGCGTTCCAGGAAGTTTTCACATTGGAAACATGCTTACCACTATCTTCTTCTTGGTGATTTCCGCGCTGTCAGCTCATTGTCTTCTGGTACAATGCACTCTCCAAGGAACTTGTGGAACAGCAACTCCCAACTGCTCGGTGAAGCGTGGCTTCGGTGGTGCATCATTGGTTTGAATGCAGTCAATCGTCTAATGGGACATAGTGGGGCGCGTGCCGTATACTACGCACAAAAAAATGAAGGAAAAAAAAAAATGATATGCTGCTTCTTCTTTAGAAAAATACTTACATATCTTTCCGATGGTGGCGTTGCGATTTATGAGGTGACCAGAAGCATACAATGGCGTCATTGTTTATTAGACATGTTGTGTTCATTATTTAGAACTGGCTGTGTGAAATCTACATTCACTTATTCCAGAATCTTGTTCCCTCCATGGAATCTTTTCGGACGGATGCCTTCGTTGTCTTCAGGGCGTGCTCGCGTTTTAGATGGTTAGTTGCAATTTCTTTACTGGTAGACGATGTCCCGGATACTCGATAGCATCTACGAGCCTTTGGAATAAATATTGCTCCTTTTTTACTAATTTTTTTTCTTGGCAGCAACCGTTTCAAAAGTAGCAGGACTTCCTGGGGAAGTTACCCTCCTCTCCACCCCACTTCCTAAAGGGAAGCGATCAAAGTTTCAATAGCAGATGGTTTTTACGCACAAGCAGATGTATACGTGGGTACGAATATATTTTCCCACTGTGTTGGCGTCAAAACGTATTCTAAAAAATCCAGTTTCTGTTAACCCAAACATTACGTTCTGGTTCACCTTTTCGTCTCTAAGAATGACCTTTGTTATCCTTGCGCCATAAAAATTTAGCCAACCATTCTATTGAAGGCTTTTGGAAATTGATCATTTGAGTTTAAAATTTATTAAAAGTCATATCTCACTGTACCGATGGCATAATTTGACGACAGCACTGCGCACTAATAAAATGATTGAGAAACTACATTTACACAGTTGAATAATATATTTAATCGTTTACAGCTGTTTCGATAGCCCTGGGTTATTTTCGTCAGAACGGCGTCACAACGTGTAATGCCAGCCCGTGTTACGAACGGCGGTTACAGGTATAGGTAAAATAAACGGTATAATAAATTAAACACGTGAGTTAAGAGGAAACGTTTCTGGTAGTGGAACATGAGATTGAAGAAACGCTCTGGTAGTGGAGCGTGAGTTTGAAGAAACGTCTCAGATAGTAAAATGTGAGTTTGAAAAGAAACGTCTCGGATAGTAAAATGTGAGTTTGAAAAGAAACGTCCCTAGTAGTATAAAAATTATTCTGAATGGTATGAAATACGCTGTGGGTGTTTCTTTTTATTAATGGTATCGCTGTTGCAGGTTAAGATGGCCCATACCCCGAATGCTTGAAACTAGAAGTATTTCAGCTTCTGGAATATTTGCAAACACATAACGATGTGTGATTTGGGAATGGAGTCTCCAAGTTTGAACATGAAATCCAGTTATGTTTCGTATATAACTTATACATATAGCCTAAACTAACTTTTAGACAATGTTTTTGATAATTTTGTGCATGAAACAAAGTTTATGAATATTAAGCCATCAAAAACAAAGGGCGTATTCATGCATAAGTCATTAACAGTAAAAAATATGAAAAGCCATCCATACGATGAAAAACGTAACGCATGTTCAGGGCTGTGACGGTCTTCTTTTCCTTATGGATGCTGAACTAACTTCCGGTTGTGCGCATGCGTTCTTTTGACTGCGACCCATCACATGAGGTCAGGTGCGCAATTTTCCCCGTTTTTTGACGTCATGTTAGCGCTTAAAAACTTCCAGACTTTCCGGAATATTTGGTTCTTGGGATTAGGATTTCTATATATCCCTGTGTTAAAAAATATTCTTCCTGTAAATTGGTGCATGTGATGTAATGTTGAGAACCCCTTTACCTCGGCTAGGGTGGCACAGTGATCCAGTAGCCATAACCATCTCCCTCGGTTTCGCTGTATTGGATTTGACTCCAGAAAGTGTGTGTGTATCGTGGTTCGAAGGTCCCGTTAAACCGTCCGTCACACTCCAGATGACTCAACTCAGACTTGGAACGTAGAATATATGGACAAAATCTCTATCTTTGGCCTCTCCCGGTGATTACTTGTTTTGGACGTGATGGCCTTCCCGTGTGAAAAAACACATCGTAGTTTAGACGTTAAGTCATCCGTAACGTTTAGTTGAGCCGTCTTAAGACGGAGCAGTAAAATATGGCGCTGTCTTCGGAAGCGAAGTTAAAAATGAAGAAATGCTTAAAATAAAGTGATAGATTTCCACACACACAAAGTCCAAAATGAAAATGACAGAACCCTTATGTCGATTCAGTTGTATGTATTATCAGAGCTGACGAGAGGGGGGGGGGAGCAGGGACTGAAGTCCGGGGGCCCGCGCTGGCAAGGACCTATGGCAAGGTGGGGCCCTGGCCAAGGGAAGGAGTCATAGGGGGGTCCGTCGAAGTGAGCCTGGAGGCCCGAGTTAGCTATCTGTGCCCTTGTGTACTATTGGAGAATGGTAACACATTTTTGGAGAGAAAAAGAGAGATGGAATAGTCGATAAGAGGGAAGGGAGAGGGCAGTCAAGGGAGAGACCAGTCAGAGCGATAATAAATGACATCGTAAATGATCAATGCTATCACGACTCTGGTGTTACAGACGGAGTTATTTATAATAATGAATAGAGCTGATGACTATAATTATGTCTATATAAATGATAGTGATTCGCGTTTCTGAGACTGCATTTGTCATGATGTGAATTTCACCATTGGAAAATATAAGGGAATGTAACATTAAATTAATGCTAATTAAGTGATGGAACTTTAATTATATGATGTTTATTTAAGGCAACCACACACGTTTAGGTTGGAAAATTGTCATTTTGAGAGGTGGTCTCGGGATAAGAATAATCTACCAGTAAATTTGATCCAATAATGATTTGATGTATAGATCTGGATTTTGGAATTTTGTGGTCACCAGATGGCGGTGTGTATCCAGACCGGATACACACCGCCTGGTAGTGTACCTGGACCATAGCCGTGTTCCCGGGTATGCTAACGAAATATATAGTTCGTTCACGAAAAGTAGTCCGATGGTACCGTTAGAAAATAAGGGGAGCTGACGTCACAAACGGCCTAGCCGATTCCAGCAGAGGGGAGGACGTCATTTCAGAACTGTTTTTTAGCGAACGTTTGTCTGCGCCAAAAACCAGTTCTGAAATGACGTCCTCCCCTCTGCTGTAATCGGCTAGGCCGTTTGTGACGTCAGCTCCCGTTATTTCTAACGGTACCATCGGACCACTTTTCGTGAACGAACTATATTTCGAGTTTGTATGTGAACCCCGGAGTTCTGGTAATCTGGCCTCCATCGAAAATAACCAGTCTCATAACTAAGGGAAATATGTGTTTAAATTTAAGAAGTTATGAACCGGAATTTTTTTTTTTTGTGAACTCTCCTCCCCATTTTGAAATAAAATCTATGTTTTCCGCATAGTGTCATTCAAGACAATTTAACACATTAATTTTATATGCACATATTGGAATTGCTTTTATATGCACATACAAATATGTTGTAATTGTGTACATATGCACACATGGGAACAGTGTGTATGTTAACTTATAAAAGGATGTGTACGTGTTTGTATATGGACAAATATTAGATGAGAATTTTTGAATAGGTTGTAGATGTAGCTGTTCATGTAATGTGAATATTATGAAAGAGGAGTTGTTCTATGTAATAAGTGCACATTACATGAGAAATAGATGTTGTGTAATATGTGCGTGCTATGCAAGATGTTATATAATGGATGTGTGCATATATTATGAAAGATATGATATCATGCATGTACATATTATGAAAGGTATGATATAATGCATGTACATATTATGAAAGATACTATGTAATGCATGTATGTGCATATTATGAAAAGTGTTACGTGCCTATGTGAATGATATTAACGTAGGTACGTAAATTAAAAATACATGCACGTGTGTAATGGATGTAATATTTGGGTTATGAATGTGCGTGTGTCTTTTAACACATAGATATAAGTTTTAATTCATTTATGTGAAGACAAAATGATCGTTTCTAAATCTGAGTAACATTAACGATAATTATTGCATACATATAATGCTGAAAAATAATCTAATTTGAATTTGAGATATAAGCCAATGATATTTGGTTCTTGTTTTTCCCGCTGCCTTCCACGTTTTGACCTGGTGGTTATTGTAATTGAATATTTTGATGAATAGTGCTTAATTATACACACTCGCGAAAAATAATGGATCGGAAATGAAGTACTTGAAGAGATAGGTTCCACCTTATTGCAGTGATATAAATATGCATTATTTTTCCATAAAATTTTCAGAAACTCATTAACAAGATAGATTTGAGGGCAGTTTCGTTACGATTTATTGCACCATTATATATATACGTTGGGTAAACCCTTTAGATAAGTGTTTCTCAAACTTTAGTCGCCCACGGATCACTTTAAGCATTTATTTATCGCGAACCACCGAGGGGGTGATAATCCCCCCCCCCATTAAAAAATATATTGCCTGAAGTTAATGTTGCCAATTATGGTTAATGGTATTAAGCCCTACTTAACCATACTAATCCCCACCTCCCAAGGAAAGACATAACGAAAGTAACCCTCGATTTATGTAATTAATATGTAAGGGGAGATTTATTAATCTCTTGAAATATAATTTGTAGCTAATGTTGACTCCATTTGGGGGTAAATTTTAAGCTTTTCTAGTTTTTTAACTTTAAAAAAGCCTCTTCTTTCGGCAGAAAATCTCTAAAATATCCGACCATGTTCTTAAAACATGGGTTGGTTGCCAAACCCACCTGAAACAAAATAATTTTTAGACTAATGCTATTTGATGAAAAGAGTGTCAGTTACGATCTTATTTTGTCAAATTTTTAATGAAAATGACATCATTAATTTAATTAAATAATAATAATAAGCAATGTAGATAACAAGGATGTTCTGGGATGATTGTGTTCAACCAGGATGATTCAAAGGATTATAACCTTTTCACGAATCGCCGAAAGGTAAGGTTTATAACAGGTAATATTTATGAGAAATTCCTTAAATCTCACACGAACCTAAATTCTAGCTTGGCAGGAAATTTCTACTACTTTTTTGTTTTTCAGAAATTTGATGAGAGTCCTGCCAACCACAGTTTGAGAAACACTGCTTTAGATAGTTAAAAAAAATATTATGTATACTAATGAGAAAGGACATTTCTGCCGACAATATATAAATTTATAAACATGAAAATACATAAAACCTTATTTTGTATGTGTGTGCAAATATTTTTTATTAATGTGAGGACGTCAAAGAAGAATGGAGTAGGAGAACATGAAGAAAGATTTGAGAAGATTGGAAGTAGGAAGATATGGATGAAGATCTAAGGAGAATGGGAGTAGGAGAATAGAGTGAACGACAATCTTTAAAAGGAGGCCAAGATCCTTCAAGGGTCTATAGCGCCAGGAAAAAAAGAGAAGGGAGGAGAAATATTTCTTTTTTCTTCTTCTCTGTTTATGGTAAATGGCGTAATACTTCTAAGAAATGAATCAAAAAAGCAGTAAAGTACAACATTTTAGTCGTAGTAACATTTCAATAACAAACATCAATCCACAGTTTTGGACCGCTTGAATTCCTGATGAAGGACGGCTAGAGCCCTTAGAATTCTAGGCCACCGCATCAGTCGCCATTTTGTTGTACAATTTCAGTTTCATTCACCTTGGATATAAAGGTTTTCCGCATTGGCGCAATGATCGCTATTTTGTCATAAAAATAATGAATGAACAATCCGCGAATATCCGATTAATGTAAACATTGGCGCATCTTTTAAAATGTCGCCAATAAATGCAATTTGCAACCACCATCACGTGATACAATGGCAACAAAATGGCGGATATGCGCCAGATCCTTTTTTAGGAGCCATAAGGACGGTCAAGGCCTGTCCGAAACGTTATGTCGCTTGTTGTTCGTTTTTAAAATTTTATTACGCCTAAAACGTCGTACTTCTACGATTCACTCACCTTGTTTGGCGCAGAATGGCCCTTGCCGTCCTTGCGCAATAAAAATACAACCAACCATTTTTGATTCATTTTTACTGCGTAGTATTACGCCATCTTACTAATCTTACTTCTAAGAAAGTAAAATATTCGATGTAAAATACTTCATGAATGAAATTTGCAATAAACTATCGTTACTAAACCCGTTTCTGGAAACTTACTATATATATATATATTATATATATATATAGCTCTAATAAAACTTACTATTAGCTAAACTAAAATTAACTAAATTATTAATAGAACTTATTATATATATATAAAACTCTTTTCAGAACTTAATTTATTTCATCTTTTAGTCGTTTTGGGACCATATTGTCTTTTAGTGTGCCTTTTTTGTATACGAGTATATAAAAATGACAGGCCTATATACATAATTTAAGGAAGTGCGCTTTTGCTGCACACACACAAACAGTGGGTTTTAATACTTTTCTTTTCTCTCATAATGAATTTGCAATAATATTGTTCAAGCGGGGGGGGGCGACCCCCTCTCCCCTTATGCATATCCATGGAAGATGCCTATGTAAGGAAACTAACAACAAGAGAGAGAGAGAGTAATAATAATAATAATTTGTTCAACCCAAAATTGCATACGTTTTCGCGAAGTACAGGGTCTTTATAATTAAAGTTCCACTTTGAAATGGCCATAAAAGGAAAACTACTGGACCAAATGTTATCAAACTTGGTAATAGCTTACAGGAGGTCATGGGATTTTACGTTCCGCAAAAACATAAATAAATAAAATAAAAATAGAAATAAAAGTTAAAAAATCACCACCAGCGGAAATGGCACTGTATGCAATATTGTTAAACGAAATAAGACATGAAGACATCGTTTTAAAACGTTTTTAATCGTTTCTAAAACGTGTTACAAAGCATGTTGAATGTGGCGTCCACCATTTTCTGAAAGCAAGTTAAATCGCATTACTGCGTTCTCAACAGCAGCTCTTAGCATATCAGGAGGAATGTTGCGGACATGTCGGTGTATCGCATCTTTCAATTCCGCCAAATTGTTTATGTTATCACCATAAACAATTTGCATAACCCCACAAAGAGTTTCGTTTTAGAAACGATTAAAAACGTTTTAAACCAATGTCTTCATTTTTTTTATTTCGTTTAACAATATTGATTACAGTGCCATTCCCGGTGGTGGTGATTTTTGAACTTCTATTTTTATTTTTTACTTTATTTATTTTTTTTTTTGCGGAAAATAAAATCCCATGACCACTTGTAAGCTATTACCAAGTTTGGTAACATTTGGTCCAGTAGTTTTCATTTTATGGCCATTTCAAAGTGGAACTTTAATTATAAACACCCTGTAGATTTCATAAACAAATGGGAAAGCATAACAGAAATCTTTTAGATTTTATGTGTAAATGGTACGTAAAAAGAAATAAATAAAAGTTATTGTTCTTCTAGAATTTTTTTTTGTATTGCAGTTTTTAATAATTGCCTTTATGGCATTTAAAACGGGGATTTATCTTAACTTCATAATAAAGGATTTTTCGTTATACCCAGAATCTAGTTGTATTTCCATACAGTAAAACCTCCCTAAGGCGACCCCCTCGTCTCCGTGGAAAAGCGGTCGCTCGGAAAGGTGGTCTCTGAATGGAGGTAAATTTAGCATTGGGTCTATGGGGGAGGGGTTGAAGAAATTCGTTTCCAGAAAAAATGGTCACTAAATGAGCTGGGCTCTGAATAGAGGTGATCTTTTAGAGAGGTTTTACTGTATTTGTATTTTTCCTGATATTATTACTTCCTTAGGGATGGCACGATTACCAAAGGAAGTACTGTTCGTTCACGGAAAGAATTCTGATGGAACAGTTAGAAATAACGGGAGGTGACGTTACAAACGGCCTATCCCATTACAGCAGAGGAGGAGGACTCCAATTTCAGAACTCGATTTTTTGGCGCTGACAAACGTTCACCAAAAAGCCAATTCTGAAATCGTAGTCCTCCTCTGCTGTAATTAACTTGCCCGTTTGTGACGTCACCTCCCATTACTTCTAACTGTTGCATCGGACACTTTCGTGTGAACGAACAGTAGTTAACGCTAACAAGGCCTCTAGGGCAGTACTTTACAGCTCTTTAAAAAGGAAAAGAACAAAAGGACGCTTATCTATTAACTGCACACTGTAGTCCAAGGGTTGTTCTCTGGGCCTTAAGAGGTGAGGATTCCTCATAAAACTGTAGGCTTCGGCGCAACATGGCCTTTCTTTCCTTGCGCCGCAAAATGGGGCGCAAAGACAAAAAGGTCAAAAAAAGGCCGGGACGCAAGGACAAAAAGCACTCGAACGAACTGAAATGAGGTATACAATAAACATCTCGTCTTTGTAATGTACGTGAAATTATGCTTTCAGTTTCCCAATGCTATCCCTATTATTTATTTTATTCTTAATTACCCCGTTTGGCGCAGAATGATCCTTGCTGTCCTTGCGTCATAAAAATGTAACCAACTACTTTATTCTTAATTATATCAGCCCTACAATGGTGTGAAGATAACATATTTGTCCATCATATCATTTAACTCAGGTTAGATTTCAATGGTTCCGTAGAATGCGTGTCATTCATTATTTTTCCCCACCGTAGTCCAGGGTTTGGATCCCTATCAGAGGTTTGGATTCCTCGGAAAAGTGTAGGTCCCGGTGCGGTGTGACCTTTGCTGTCCTTGCGCCGTAAAATACAAACGAACGGGGAGATATCAGTCGCCCAAATGGTGCCCCGATCAACTATAGTGCGTTCGCGCTCAGTTGTCGCCCGATACCGTTACCAGACGGGTTGTTCCATTGCAGTTTAGGGAAGGGCGTCTTGCCCGAACTGCTTTTTCGCGCGGGAAAAACCAGTTACGGCAAGACGCCTTCATTAAACTGCAATGGAACAACCCTGCTGGTAACGGTATCGGATGTTAGGTCTGCGCGAACAAACTATATACATAATTTCTCCATTATTTGACAAGGACCGACAAATCCAAAGCGCTTGAAAAATTTTACTTGGCGCCTGACTACACCACTCTATATATATACGTTGCGTGCTGTTGGCTCCAGAGAAAAAGGGGCTGGCTCCTGAATTTATTTGAGCTTTGTCTACCCCTATTATTTGACATTTTGACTATTGGGCGAACTTTCACCAACTATCTGCTCAGCTTAATCCGGTTTGGTTCCTAAGAGGGGGCTCGTTGGTGGCATCGTTGGGGGAAGGGGTGCAAAATTTCAATATTGGACTTGTGAAAGGTGGGTGAGCGCTAACGGGATTTAGCGGATGCAGTACTTAACTTGCCCCGGACGCTGGTAACCCGCAACACGCGGCTGGTTCTATATTAAAGTAAAATTCTACATTAAAGTAAAATTCTACATTAAAGTAAAATTCTACATTAAAGTAAAATTCTACATTAAAGTAAATTACCCATTAAAGTAAATTCTACATTAAAGTAAAAATAATAACAATAAATTCTATATTAAAGTAAAATAATAACAATAAATTTTATATTAAAAAGTAAAATAATAACAATAAATTTTTATATTAAAAGTAAAAGTAAAATAATAACAATAAATTTTATATTAAAGTAAAATAATAATAAAAATTTTTATATTAAATTAAATTGTGTGTTGAAGTAAAATATTTAATAATAAATTCTATATTGAAGTAAAATTTTCACATTATTGTTCCACAACTGGCAACGTAATGGTCACACCATAATATCCTTAATATTCTGTCTTCTGTCCTTTTTTTTGTATTCCTGACGAAAGACGGCCAAGTCCGTTTGCACGTCGAAACAAAATTTTCAACTTATGTTTATGGCGTTTGTTTGTTTGGATTTTTTATGGCGCAAGAGCATCTGGGCTATACTGCGCCATATGACGTGATTTCTACTTGTGAATCTTATCTGCGTAGTGCTACGTCAACTTGTCTTGCAAACAATATGGGATTTAAAATACATCTATCGTCTATATACATATATATATATTACCTCCAAACCTAAAAACACAAGGACCAGATGCAGTAAACATGTACGAGTATATTCACAGCGGGCTCAAACACACATGGCGCCCTAGGCGAACGACGTGTGCGCCCCCTGTAAAAAATTGTCATTTTAATACATTTTGCAACAATCGAAAAATGAGAAATATTCCGCCCTTTCATTATAGTTATGGTTAAAACGAAGTATGATAATCAAAGCTTATCCCATAACAAATAAAGAAGTAAGTCTGGGATTTTACTGTTGAAGGAGAGAATTTTAATTACCAATGCTTGTATTTATGCACAAAGATATTAAAAAGAAAGCAAGAAGTTGAGGATATGGAAAAAACGGATAATAGCGGCTGTGTACGATATATATAGTAAATATTGGAGGCATTCAATCGAAAATAAGTCATTCAATTTAATTTATTTATTATTAATTTTATCTCAATCATCCTGCTGTAATAAGCACCTTAAAAAAATTGCCGTGGTACCGCCCTAGGCGGCCACCTATTTCGCCTCTACGGTTGGGCCTGAGTATACCCGTCAATCTGGCAAGAAGTGCGGGGCATTATTGTCAATGCAATGGCCCGTCAGAACCGATGTAAAACGACCACTTTTGCGATTTTTTTTCTAAGACCCGTTACTAAGAAAATTACAGATTTAGAAACGAATTGGGGCTGTCCAAGTAAGAACCCATTCCGAGGTTCTTCCCAGCTTTTACTACTTTCGCAACTCAGTATAAATGCGGCACAGTCAAAGGGAGTTTTACACTATAATTAGGATCATTTTCACAAAAAGGAAAACTGGTCAAAAAAAAAAAAAAAAAAGACTCCCCTAAATTAAAAGAATTCGAGCCATTCTGTAGCCTGGTCCCGAGACAGGTTCCCAAGCATATTAGCTCTCACATAATTGAACCAGTTATGTTTCTTTTCTGGCCCTACCCCCCGTGTCGCTGGAGGGCATGTGTAGCCCAACCTCAAGTCAAATGGAGTTGCATTCTCTTTAACTTGGCGATCCACCTCGAACGCAGATTTCATTTTTAAAGGATCCCTGCAACAATGCAGCTACATACTTCAGGATCCTCATATACTTATGCATGACGTTGAACTTCTTTACAATCCCTTTGTAGGAAATGAAAGGCTCGTCGCAGTTGCTGGAGTTGATGATCCAGACTTGATAGATTGATTTGATGGTGCAGATTTGATGGATTGGCTTGATGGTTCTGACGAAAAGGAAAGTTGGTTGATTTCACCACATCAATGGCCCAAGTTTATCGCTGCAGACCATCTTATGTAAAGTTTTACGACCTCGGGCCATAAATAATTTATGAGGTACCGTAAAACGAGAGTGCGAAAATGGTTTTCCTGTTCGCTTACATGTGGAAAGTACAGAAAAGCAGAGGGATTGCAAGCCATGTACTCTGCGTGTTTATGGCTTTCCATCGTAGCATGTGAATTGTAGACGTTTACTTAATTTTTCTTTAACGCAAATTTTCATAGTCCGTTCGTTTATCTATGTTTCATGTAAAACTGTTTTCCATGTTTATGTGATCGGTGTAATAAAACTCAATACGATCTACTGCCGAAGTTGAGGCGATTTTTACCTGATTACCATGTGGTGTGATGAATTAATTAGCAGTGACCTATGAAATTAGTATGTGCCTATGAAAAAATTACATATTTTTTTTATGCTTTAATGAGTCTAAATTCAAAATTTAAAAATACATATTCTAATCCATTCGATCTTCAGTCTTTTTACGTTTATTTCGTCAAAATTTAGTCTTCGTTTGCATTTATTCCATTAAAATTCAGTCTTCGCATACGTTAATTTCGTTAAAATTCAGTCTTCGCTTGCGTTTATTCCGTTAGAATTCAGTCTTCACCTGCCTTCGTTAAGAACAAATTCAGTCTTCAATTATAGTCGGTCTAATTTTATTCACCCCCAATTCCCTTCTCAATTCAATGCTGCATTAAAAATTCATCTTCGTTCAACTACCAATTTTAAATTTATTAAGTAGAAGGCAAGGCTGTCGAACATACAGCCCGTGGGCCACAATCTGGCCCATTCAGGGCGAAAGAATGCTGTTATTTCTGAAAACCCATACAATCTGCACTCGAATTGTTCGATCTTTTCTTCATTGCAGTTGCAAGCGGTAAGTAAAGTGTTAAAATGCCCGCTCTTGAACGTTTTTCCCCCTTTCTCTATGTGTACGGCTTTATTTCACCAAAGCAGACTGCATTTATTACGCGCAGAAATGAACTTAAAAAATATTTTGCGTTCCTACGTCGGAAATCGTATGTGCTATTCTGTATTTAAAGCAAAATATTGTTTTATTGACTTCGTTCCTTAAAATATGAATTTGATCATTCCTTACCTTTCTGTATGAGTTTGGCCTCCTTTCACAGATCCGAACTGCATTTATTAAGCGGAAAATTAAAATTTGATGGAAAAAAATGCTTTCCCATGTCCAGAATAACCGCCTAATAATAATAATAATAATAATAATGTGCCTAATATTTACTACCCTATGTTGAAAGCAAAATACTATTTCTGATCGAGATCTGTTTTTGATCTGTTCTTGAAAGTTTTTTCCCTTTATGTTTGTGTACTTTATTTCAAAGAATCAGACTGCATTTATTTGGGGGGGAAAATAAAATAAAAAAAATTGATTCCCCATGTTGGGAATCGTACTTTTTACCCTGTATTGAAAATGAAGACCGTTTTATTTGAACGCCGTTTCGTAAAATGCCTGTTCTTGAACGATTCTTTCCTTTCTGTTTATGTATGTATGTACTATTCGTTTGCGAAAAGAAGTCCGATGGAATAGTTAGAAATAACGGGAGGTGACGTCACAAACGGCCTATTCTATTACAGTAGAGGAGGGCTCCAATTTCAGAACTTGATTTTTCCGCCGACAAACGTTCACCAAAAAACAGTTATGAAATTGTAGTCCTCCTTTGTTGTAATGAACTAACCCGTTTGTGACGTCACCTCCAGTTATTTCTAACTGTTCTATTGAACTTCTTTTCGTGAACGAACAATACCTTCATTTCACAGAACCATATGGCATTTATTAGACATATTTAAAATTTGAAAAAAAATAAAAGAAAAAATGCATTACCATGTGGGAATTTTACGTGCTACACCTTGTTAAAAGCAAAATGCTGTTTTACCAACGCTGCTTCTTAAAATAGCTGCTACCGAATACTTTTCCCCTTTTCTGTATATGTATCGCTTCATTTGAAGCCCAAGGAATTAACTCTGGGATTAGTGTGAGCACGTTGGCGGTAAGCGTTTCTTTCTCACCACTGGAGATCAAACCCAGAGAAACTGCCTGCTTGGCGAACCCGAAAAACACAAGACCACTAAGTTATATTTTAAGCTTACACTGGACATTAAAGCTTCAAACTCAGGCATTTGATTAGTGGCCATTGGCCAGCAGGGCCCTTTTTATTAGAGGCCACTTCATTTAAGTTATAGCCACTTTCTCGTGGCCACAAAACATTTAAATACTGCAACCTTAGAAGGGTTCGTTTGATCAACATTTTTCATAAAAAAATAGTAAGTAGTTTGCGGTTTCAGAATGTAACCTCCCTGCAGTCAAAACAGACAGGATTGCATTGGGAAACAATAAAGTGACGAGTATGATGGTGACTGAAGTCGTATTTTTAATCGCCATTACCCGATATTTAGTCGCGGGTGGGGTCAGTGGCGACCATGAATTTTAACCTTTACTGGACTGCCATTATTTGTGTTGTCTAACTCTGAAATAACAATTGGCTGAGCATATGGCAAGAACAACTAACCAAGTATAGAAAACTAAAATTGTGTATTAAATTTCAAAAGACGAAAAATGTCATTAACTTTTCGAAGTTAATAAGAAGAAAAATTCTCTTTTTAAATAAAATTCAATTTAAAGTTTTTCCGTGATCTAAATTCCCACGAAATGATTTTTAATCTAAAGGTTTTCATCTCAAAGCCGGGCAAAATCCTGTTTTATGGTTATAATGCATTTTCCAATCACACGTGTCGCAACTGTTCTGGTTTTGTTTTCTGTAATGAAAATGCAAAGCTCTTTAGAAAGACCGTGTGACGCTTTAAGCACTGTTTCATAATTACGGTGCGTTTTCCTTTTTCATTCGGCCTCAAAGCTTATTGTTCTGCGGGACAACCGCACGGTATCTTTGGTATCTGCTGTCCTTCAATTACCGCTGAAAATGCTATTATTTGGTTCATGAAAAGGTGTCAGTGCTATTCCCTCCATAAGACTCAACTGAAGCTTTCACAATGGGACAAGATAGCAGAAAACCTTCACAAAAGCATATTCGTTGACCATCAGTTTCTTTCTATTGCCATGTAATTCCGTTTTCCTTTTAGAAGAAAACGACAAAGACAATATATGTCAAGAAAAATGCAGTAACTTCGAGAAATTCTGCGCGAATAATGGAGGTCGCGAAATGGATGATCATGTTCGCTTCCTAGAGCTTGCGGCAGAATAGCCCTCGCGCCATAAAACGTACGACCAACCAATTAGCCCTGCGATGGTGTAGTTACCACAACCTTGTGACTCCGAACTATGCTATAAAGCAACGCTTTCCGACTAACTGCCCACCGTAGGCCGGAGGTTGGTTCTCTAGCCCTTAAGAGGTTCGGATCCCTTGAAAAACTATAGGTCTCGGCGCAGCATGACCTTTGCTGTCTTTGAACCGTGAAACTTGCACAAAGTAAGTCCCTAATGCTACCGTAGCCGGGAAAATTGCGAAATACAGTGGAAATCTGATATAATGACCTTCAAGGGACTGTGCAAATTCGGTCGTTATAAACGATATCTTTTTAAAATCATAGTAGCCTATAGTATAATACACTCTAGAGTTTTATAAATTATTTTGATAGTAAAAAGTATAAACTTTTTGGTTTCAAAATTAAATAAAAATATATTAATTATAATGAATTTGATTTCAGTTTATATTACGTTATAGCCAAACTAAGTACATAGTACTTTCTTAGTTTTTAAATTGAAAAGATTGTAGAAAATACTACTAAAGTATATAATAGAAAAATAAATGTAATGGTGCATTTATTATATTGCTATTGGCTACAAACAGTACCAGTTTTAAGAGTTTTATGGGCTACACTGAAAAACAGAATGGAAGCTAGCAATCCGCGGCGAGCAAGCGCGTGGGGTGTCTTACCCTGGCTTAAGGTATGAAAAAGAGCTTAAAATCCCACCATTGCTTCTGAAACTGGCCAAACTCTTTCCAATTGCGAAGTCACATTCTTTTGGGGTAGGGTGACAAAGAGAAAATTTCACTTGTTTACTGTAAAATTGGACATTTTTAATAAAATAATACTATATAATTAGATGGGGTGTGAAGCACCCCGCTAATTACTTTTTTTTCTTTTTGTGGCAAAGTGGGGGATTGGGAAGGGCGGCGGCCGAAGGCGGCACTGTAATCCCAGACAGGACCTTCAAACGGCGTAACCAACCGCCGGTTGGGGGTTCTTGCGCTATAAAAACCAGCCAACCCAAGTCAATTGCGATTTGCAAACAGTAAGCGCATTATCTTAAGTGAGATGCAAAGAATCAAGTTCCCAAAGAAGCAAACGACCG